>CM043319.1:67006889-68206889 GCA_023736055.1 Quercus glauca | reverse complement strand
CCCATAAAGCAGCTTTATTTATGTTTTTAACACAGGAACAAATTGTTCACTTCTTATCTCTCCCTCCCTTACTAGTTTTGATTCAATTTAGGGATTAATTGATTCGAGGGAAAGACCCAAATAAAATCTAGCTTGTTTATGATGTGTAAATTGTGAAATTTATTTATTTTTTAAATGATAAAAAAAGGTCGTCTTTTCACTTTCTTTTTAAGAATAGTAAGTATTTTAATATACACACACAGGGAGAGAGAATAATGTTTTAAAGAAACTGACAGTGGTGTATATCCAAAATGGCCTAATTCTTGGATACACAGTACAAGATTTAACCCAATATTTTTTCTTTTGAGAATACTAAATATTTTAATACTCACACACACACACGGGGAGAGGTGAGAAGGTCTTAAAAAAACTGACAGTGGTGTATATCCCAAAGGGTTAGGTCATCATGCCACCTAAAGATGCTATTTTATTACTTTATTAGAAACATAGGCAAAGAAACCAACAGGAGTTAACAAAATGAATACTTATGTTGTTATGCATATGAATAGCTATTCGATCATTTTGTCTGATTTTTTTTTTTTTTTTTTCTATTTCATGGAAATTGGAATTGTTATTCATTTAAGGAATAGTTTTATGCATATGCAATAGCTATTGAATCATTTTGGTTATGCATATGAATAGCTATTGAATAGTTTTATGCATATGCAATAGCTATTTGATAGTTATTCCTTAATATATGTTTTTTAATTCCATAATTAATTAATTAATTACTATATATATATATATATGTATGTAGTAGATTTAAAAATTATTTTATTTTCAAAAATACAAATTATCTCTATATGCATAATAATTAATAATTAAAATAGTTATGTTTCCAAGAACTTATCAAAAAAAAAAAAAAAAAAGTTTCCAAGAATATAGATTGGTGGTTTTATTCTTATTTCACAACCAAACTTATTAATAGGATTTTTATTTTAATCATAATAATATCAAGAATATTTATTACATATATTACATCACATTTTATTCTTAGTAATATAGATTACTATTTATAACGTAATTATCATTCAATGTACTAAACATTAACTTATCAATTATGGTAACATATTTTTTAGAAGTGCTACTACGTCCACAATATTTTTGTTAGGACATATGTGTTTCACATGTTGGGAACATATGTCACTATTTTGTGAAATTGGCTAATCCTTTGACAAAATGCACTTTACTTGTGTTAGGACATATGTGGTTCACATGTTAAGAACATATGTCATACTTATTTATGTAGATTGGCTAATCCTTTGACAAAACGCACTCTACTTGTATTTGGGTAGTTCTAGGTGTTTTTAATACTTCAAGAAATAAGGTTTCAAGAATAAGTGTTGAAGTCATCAAGTCTGTCCAAGAAAAACAAGCAGAAGTGCAAAATCATTAAATCTTGACACTTGCTCGATAGCTCCTCAACACCTGCTATCTGTCGAGAATTAAAAAGTCAGATTTTCTGTTCTGATTTCTTGGGATCCGTGAATATGTTTTTGGGCCTTCTTTTCTTCTAACCCTAAACATATAAAAGGATTGTTTTAAGAGCCGTCATATGAGACACAAGTTGCAAAAGCATTGAGCAATCCTTGTTCAAGTAAATTGTGATCAAAAGACGAAGTTCTTGACCTAGTTCATCTTCTCTGAAGAAGTTGCTGTGTATTTACACCAAAGGGTTTTGTGACTAAGCATCTTCGTGATCTTTATCGTGTAGGATGAATTGAAGAACTTTGCAACCAACCTCTCCTTCTAAGTTGGTGTTTGAAGTCACATACTAGGATCCGCGCATTGGTTAGTCACGTACTTGGGAGCTGTGCATCAAAGGTGGAAACTATCACTACAGATCAAGTCTAATTGGATATTGAGGTAAGGGTTCAACTGTAGGTTGGTAAGGTACTTGGAATTCCTTTACTTGTAACCGCTTGATTTGATAATAGTGGAGTTTCGGGAGTGGTAACCTGAAAATCACCCGGTAAGGTTTTTGCCGTTAGGGTTTTCCCCATTCGTGAACAAATCACCGTGCTATTTATTTTCCGCTGCATATTTAGTTATTCAGTGATTTATTTGTGCTGCCAGGCAATTGCATAATAAATTGATTAATTAATAACTTGGCTAATTAATTAATCGGTTTAATCACAAGGGGTCATTCAGTTTATGGCCTATCAAGTGGTATCAGAGCAGGTACACTCTCATTAGGTTTAATCTTTGCTGTGTTGATCCATTGACCCCTGTTTGTCATGGATAGAGGACAATCATTAATTATACCTCCTTTATTTGATGGGACTAACTATGCCTACTGGAAAGTACGCATGAGAGCTTTTTTGCAGTCCTTAGATGAGAAGGTGTGGCAAGTTGTTGAGAATGGCTGGACCAAGCCAAAAGAAGCGCCGGCCGATTGGGATGAAGCCAAGATCAAGGCGGCAAACTTCAATAGCAGAGCGTTGAATGCCCTATTTAGCGTAGTCACCAATGAGGAATTCAATAAGATATCCTCAATTGAAACTGCTAAGGAGGCGTCGACTATCCTCTAGACAACCTATGAAGGAACAAAGGCTGTCAAAGATTCAAAGCTACAGAGGCTCACTACTAGCTTTGAAGAGATTAAGATGGAGGAGGATGAGTCGTTTAATGAGTTCTATTCCAAGCTCAAGGACATAGTGAACTCAGCCTTCAATCTTGGAGAAATCATTCCTGAATCCAAGGTTATGAGGAAGGAGCTCAGATCTCTACCTGAGAGATTTCATGCCAAGATTACGGCAATAGAAGAATCAAAGGATATTGATAAATTTCCTTTGACTGAGCTGGTTGGGAACTTGTAGACCTACGAGCTAGGGTTATCTAGGATTGGCAAGTCAAACAAAGGCAAGAGCATGGCCTTGAAGGCAAAGAGCAGCGATACAGATGAGTCTTCCGATGATGAAGATTCCAAGATAAAGTCCTACATTACAAGGCAGTTCAAGAAGTTTATGAAAAATGCCAATGGGAGGAGCTTCGACAAGGACCGTAGGCAATCTTGTTCTTCTCAGTTTAAGAGCCAAGACAAAGGGAAGAAGGATGCAAAGGAAGGTGGTCAGTACTCTGTTCTCGCAGGACCTAAGTGTTTTGGGTGTCATGGGTTTGGACACATGAAGAATGAGTGTCCTACATATCTCAAGAGCATTGGGAAGAGCAAGGCACTTGCTGCAACCCTGAGTGACACTGAGCCTGAAGATGATTCCAAAAATGAAGATGACGGAATCTTAAATGCCTTCATTGCCACAGTCAATCCTACTGAAGGGATTGTTGAAGAAGTGGATGAAGAAGAAGAATTGGTGGACACCAAGTGTGAAAAGATGGATGATCAATATGATATCCATTCAACCTATGAGAAGCTTTACAAGCTCTCTGAGAAGCATGAGAAGTTGTATAGGCTGATCACCAAGAAGCTCAGAGATGTGGAACTTGATCGCGAAGAGTTGTCCACAAAGTTTGATGAGACGAATCAAACTATTGGAGTACTGAGATTTGAGAATAACTTCCTGGCTGAGAAAACCAAGAAGCTTGAAGCGGAGCTATTTCAAGTCAGAGCTCAATTGGAGAGGACTTCAAGTGCAAAATTTGATGAGATGCTCAGCATTCAGAAATCTGCTTCAGATCGAACATGTTTAGGGTATGATCTTTCTCCCTCTAATATTGCTTCCACTAGTACTACTATTTTTGTTCCTCATGCTAATATTGTTAAAGTTGAAAACATTGATGTTAAAACTGAATTAGCTAGTGAGAACTTAGACAATGGCAAATCTATATTAGGAGCACCCCTTAAGCAAGATAAGAAAGATGCTAGAAACCCTAGGGCTAAGAAGGGTAACTCTCAAAAGCCTAAACAAAAGAAGCAGCATCTCTGTCATCATTGTGGAGCTGCCAGTTATACTCGACCAAATTGCTACAAATGGCTAGCCACTCAACAGAGCAATGGCATGACAGCATCTGGAAGCCAAAATCAGCTTCAATCCTCTCTTGCTCATCTTGGAGATCTTCTAAAGCCCTCATGTTCCTTTCAAACTTGAACGGTTTCAATTCTTCCCCCTCACCGCCGGTTCAAGGGTTTAATCAAAGGAAAGGTTCTTCCAAGGTGTGGAAGAAAAAGGATTCTAAGTGATTTCATCACTTTCTTCTCCCTTCTTGTTTTTCTTGTTTATTGCATTGCTTGTGTGTTTTGCATTTTTGTTGAGTCAGTCTAGTTTTATGCTTTGCTTTGTTAACATGTTTTTGTGTGTTTACTTTCAGTTTTGTTTATTTTGTTTTTGATAAAAATAAAAAAAAATTGAAAAATCAGAAAAATACAAAAACAGTGTGTGTTTTGTGTACTTTGGTACTTGTGTACCCTGGATGGCCAATGAAACAGAGTTTTCTAAACTTTGTATCACTTGTAGCTTAGATGAGCATCTTTATGCACAACTAAGCAAGTGAGCTTTGTGGCTTTTGTTTGTGATGAGTAAGATTAAGTGATCTCTTATACTTAACACTCGTATCACTCTTTTTGACAAGTAGGACTAGAAAATCCTAAGAGAAAGGCATAAATAACCATCTCACCACTATTGCCCGCCAAACATTAATGACATCTGTATGTTTCGGCATAGTAAAAGTGTGATGTCAATGACATTTGTGTGCTTCGGCATAGCAAAATTGGAATGTCAAATATCAATGAGTATGTCTTTTCTCTCTCATAAGCCTATGTATGATATGCTTAAAAAGAAAATATGTAAAGAAAATAAAAAGCAAAAACATCAAAAATGCTTTAAAAATGGTTGCAAGCGTGTATTCTAGGAGATATGGGAGTTATAGGATGTACCTCGAAGGTGATAGTCCCCATCAAACAGTTATAATTGTGTGTGAGTTAAAGTTATTTTCTCATATCTCAGATCGTCATAACATGTATACACATATGCAATCTTGTGATATTTTTCACACACAACACGCAATATTCTTTACTACTTTTGGTACATGTACAGGTACAATGTAATTTGGCCATCACAAAGGTTTTACATGCGCTAATGTATGCTCACTAAACTGTCTTGACTTATTTTTGAAAAATAAAATTGGTTAGACTTGTTTAGTGTGTGTGTGTGTGTGTGTGTGTGTGTGTGTGTGTGTGTGTGTTTGGGAGGTCTATGTGCTTAAATTTTTCATTGAGAGATGATTTTGAGAGCCTTTTTATGTTGATTGGATCATTGTTGAGGTGCATGTTTGATTGCATTCATGTCTATGTTTTTCACTTCTCGAAAAACTGTTTTTAAAAGCTGACTCGACACCTCCTCGATACCTCATCTATACCTGTCTATCTGTCGAGCTTCTCATGCCTTTTTCTTATTGCAATCTCGACACCTCTTCGACACCTGGTGGATCGATCGAGAAAGTTTCTGTCTCCTCGATACCTTCTCAATACCTTGTCGATCGATCGAGCGAGCTTCTGTTCTTGGTTCTGGTGTTCTTTCCTCGACACCTTCAGCTGTCGACGTGCTTTTTCTCGATACCTTCCTCGACAGATTCCTTGACACCTCTCGACACCTTAGCTGTCGAGAATTACTGAAGCTTCTATATAAGCCTCTATCGTGATCCGGTTCTCATTCTCTTGATCTCTCTCGATCTGTCTGCTGCTGTTCATCTCCCTAACCTCCTTTTCTCACTCAAAATCTCCAATCCACGTGATTTTCGACCATTCCTTGCTTCAAATCACTTGGTAAGATCTCATTTTTCCTTCCTTATTCATGCATTTCATGTTTTAAATCTTAGGTTTTGGGATTTTTGAAAAATTTTGGGGTTTTTCAAAATCAAGGAGTTTTTCTTGAAATTTTGGGTTGGGTTTTCACTAAAAGATGTTTAAAATATCATACATTGCATTTCATGTGCATTAGAATGATATTTACATGCATTTAGATGTGTGTTTCTTGTATGTGTGCTGGTAGGATTGGATTGGGCTGAGCCCATGATGCTTTTTAAGTTTGCATGTCACATGTTCATGCATTCCCCATGCATACGTACTTTTTGTTCAATATATTTGATATTTGAACTGTTTTGGGACTTTTCTGATTATCTTCCTCTCTATCTCTTTCTCATTCTGTTTACATTAGTAGTGTCTATGGCACCCAAACGTAAATCCACTCTTTCTTGGAACCCTCTGTGTTCTGGAACTTCTTCCTCTTTTGATTCTGCTACTCTAAATCTTCAGTTCTGTGATGGAGATGCCCACAAGGCATTTACGAAGAACTTTTCTAGACGAGGTGATGACTTTTGCTAAAGGTCCTAGATTTCTAAACATGGTGATGACTTTCGTACTCCATCCACTCTCACTATAACTCTATCACAGAGCCTCGTGCTCGATTTTTGTTATCTCTTCTTGAGCATCTTACTATGGATTTTCCTTCTCATTTCATTCTTTCTATAATAGATGTTCATCTAGATTCGGCGTCCTGTGATAAGCTCATCTTTCCTTCCGCTATCACAAGGATCTTACGCCATTTTTCTGTCCCTCTTTCTTGTGTCCGACTACTTCACACACATCCGTGCCATAGATGCCACTACCATAAAACGTAGTGAGGCTCAGTTTAGGTCGAGACAGATGGATTCCACTCCTCCCTCCCATTCGGCTCCATCCAGATCTGCTCTATCTACATTTGCTCCTTCTACCTCTATAGGCGATGTATCTCTTGGAGACATCATGGCGCAGCTACAGCATGGATACTCACCTCGATACACTCTCCACTGAGTTGTATCAGGTGAATGTTTGTATTAGTCATATTGCACGACAGTAGGCGACCATGGGTGGTTTTGCTTCTGAGGCTTCTCCTCCACCACCTCTTCTAGTTGCTTCTGATTCTGATGATGATGATGGTGATGACGATGATGCTTCGGATGATGATGATGGAGATGCTAGCTCTACTGATGAGATGTCTACATGACACTCTATCCTTTGTCACTCGTGACAAAAAGGGGAAGTAGTTTTGGGTTATAAGAGTAGTCATCTTAGGGGGAGAGTTAGTATAGGACATTTTTGATAGGGGGAGTGTTGATATTATTGAGGGATGTAGTGAGGTTTTGATGTATCTTTTCTTTTCTATTCTCTATAGATACATTGATCTTGTATATGAGATCTTGTGACCAGTTTTACATACATTGTACTTATTTTCTCTATATGTGGATGTATGTTTCTTTCACCTCTCTCTTCATGTGTTGTTTCTTCTTTATCTTTATACACATGTTCTTTATACTTGTATGCAATCTATTATTTCTGTTTCACACAAAGATGCCTTGATGAGTTTTGTTTAAAATGTTTCAGAAATATAGGTTGTCAAAGTCTACTTGCCATAAACTCTCTTCTTGCAAAGTTTTTCAAGAGTTTGTGTTAGGATAGATTTTATTGTATTCAACAAGTGAATATGAGTTGAGTGATTTATGACTTCTCTCATATGTTCATTTGTTTGTTGTGGTTTTGTCACGGATTGCCAAAGGAGGAGATTGTTAGGACATATGTGGTTCACATGTTAAGAACATATGTCATACTTATTTATGTAGATTGGCTAATCCTTTGACAAAACGCACTCTACTTGTATTTGGGTAGTACTGGGTGTTTTTAATACTTCAAGAAACAAGATTTCAAGATCAAGTGTTGAAGTCATCAAGTCTGTCCAAGAAAAACAAGCTAAAGTGCAAAATCATTAAATCTCAACACCTGCTCGATAGCTCCTCGACACCTGCTATCTGTTGAGAATTAAAAAGTCAAATTTTCTGTTCTGATTTCTTGGGATCCGTGAATATGTTTTTGGGCCTTCTCTTCTTCTAACCCTAAACATATAAAAGGATTGTTTTAAGAGTCGTCATATGAGACACAAGTTGCAAAAGCATTGAGCAATCCTTGTTCAAGCAAATTGTGATCAAAAGACGAAGTTCTTGACCTAGTTCATCTTCTCTGAAGAAGTTGCTGTGTATTTGCGGCAAAGGGTTTTGTGACCAAGCATCTTCTTGATCTTCATCGTGTAGGATGAACTGAAGAACTTTGCAACCAACCTCTCCTTCTAAGTTGGTGTTTGAAGTCGCGTACTGGGATCCGCGCATTGGTTAGTCACGTACTTGGAAGCCGTACATCAAAGGTGGAAACTGTCACTACAGATCAAGTCTAATTGGGTATTGGGATAAGGGTTCAACTGTAGGTTAATAAGGTATTTGAGATTCCTTTACTTGTAACCGCTTGATTTGATAATAGTGGAGTTTCGGGAGTGGTGACCTGAAAATCACCCGATGGGGTTTTTGCCGTTAGGGTTTTCCCCATTCGTGAACAAATCACCGTGTTATTTATTTTCCGCTGCATATTTTGTTATTCGGTGATTTGTTTGTACTGCCACGCAATTGCATGATAAATTGATTAATTAATAACTTGGCTAATTAATTAATTGGTTTAATCACAATGGGTTATTCAGTTTGTGCCTATCAACTTGTAATTGGGTACATCTAGAATGTGTTTAATATTTCAAAGAACAAGAGTTCAAGTCTAGTATTGAAGCCATGCAAATCTGTCCAAGAAACAAGTGAAGAAGTGCTGATTCATTAAAGCTCGACAACTGCTCGACAGATAGCTATCTATTGAGATTTAATGAGGCTCGACAAATACTATCTATCGACGTATCTATCGAAAATTACAGAATTCAGATTTCCAGATTTGTTTTTCGGTCCATGCTTATGTATTTGTGTAGGGTTTCTTTTCTCACAACCCTAGATATATATAAGGCTTATTTTAGAGACCGTCACATAAGAGAATACAAGGAGAACATATGCAAAAAGTGACCGATACCTTATTTTCTCTAAAAGAAGCTACTGCGTCTTTGTGCCATAGGGTTTTATAACCAAGTGCTTCTTAATCTTCATTATTGATGAAGTGAAGAACTTTGCAGCCAACATCTTCTTCAATTTGGTGTGTTAGTCACGTACTAGGAGCCGTGTATCTTTGGTTAGTCATGTACTAGGATCCACGCAAAAAGGGTGGCGTTCATATATTGAAGAGTTTAGAGGTTCTAAAGCGGTGATAACGCCTTGAAATGTATACTTATTATATATTTATGTGGGCTTTATCTCCTTATTACTATGCTTAATTTGTATAATTAAGCCATGATTTGCATTAGTCCCTATTATTTATCTTTACATAATTTCTTGAATAAAATGCCATTCATTGTGTGTAATTTTCTACTTTCAGAAAATCATGTGAGAAAAATGAGTTTATAGGAATTTGTGAGAAAATGAAGGCCAAACTAGAATTAAAGTGGAGCTAAAGGACCATGCTTAAATGTTTAAGGAGGTGCAGCTAGAGTGCTTGGATCGTCTACTATGATTGGAAGCTTCAAATAAGGAAAGAAATCAAAGAGGAAGAATCTGAAAAGGAAAAATATGATTTGAGCATTGATAAGTATTTTGGGCATATCTCTTTGCTCAAAACTCCAATTGACACAAGACTAGATGGATTGGAACTACGACTTAAATATCTACAACTTCCCAGTTTTGAGTTTTTCGAAATTGTCAATTTTTGAATGTCAAAATTAACTCACAATTTACTGCTGTAAACCTGGACGGAAATTAAAATAGTAAAAGTTTTATTTTCTTTGGACACTTTTAACATTAGGGTTTTGAAGGGAGGCTGTGTAGAATGAATTTTTTGGAGAGAAAAACTTGTATTTTCCTTTCTCTAATGGTAGCCTAAACCCCTTGCTAGGGCTAGGGGTTATGTTTCTTTTATACGGTATGAAGATTCAATATGATTCTTTTAGGATTTTATCAACGACATATTTGATTGTTCAATTAGATTTCTTTTGATGTATTAGTTCTTCCATGCTTTCAATAAGTTCAATCATGTTTTTCTTATTGTTGAGATGAATTTCTAATAATTTCAAATATAAATAAGGTTTTAAAGTGATTGGGTTTTTTTGAAAACTTTTCTAACTGCATTATTAATCTAGGTTATCATGCGTTCTTGAATTGTCTCAGTTCAACCAAATCATATTTAATTGTATAAGAACAATCAATTATGAAATATATAATTTCTTAGATCACAAAGAATTTCATATCGATATAGGGAAACACCCCGATGCCTTAGAATTTACATTTTTAATTTAAATAAGTTTTTATTATTATTCTTGTTAACAATCACCTAGCAATAGTACTTTTCTTCTTCACCCATATTGTTGCTTAATTATATTGTTTTTGAATTTACCCTGCTCCTTGTGGTTCTACCTTGGTACTTCAAGAATTATATTGCTACGATCTCCTGCACTTGGGAGTGAGCAAGCAATTTTGGCACCGTTGCCGGGGAGCTGCTGCATGTTCAGAGGCAATTTTTTGGGAGCAAAGCATAACTGTTCGAAATTCTTCTATTGGTAATTTCATTCCCTTTTTTCCCTTATTTTGTTTTTATTTTTCTGTTTGTTTTTAATTTATTTTATTTGATTGGCATTCATTGTTGCATGAGCATTTGGGTTAGAAACAAGAAAGGCAGATTAGAAAATTTTGAAACTTACTTTGATAATCTTTTTGACACACCTTTGCCTTCACCTTCTTCATCAATCATGGGTGATGAAACACGTAATAATCATGAGGAAAATAGAAGAACTATGTATGAATTGTTGCATCCCACACAAAATTATGTTCCTTTATGTATCATGTTTCCACCTAATGCACCACATGTAGAACTGAAACAAGGTTTATTAGCAATACTTCCTGACTTTAGGGGACAAGAAAATGAAAATCCTTATGTCCATGTTAGAGCTTTTGAAGAGGCAATTAGTAGTTTCTATGCACAAAATGTTATTGAGACTGCTAAGTTACGTTTCTTTCCTTTTTCTCTTAAGGATAAGGCAAGAAGTTGGCTTTACACCTTGAAACCTAGGTCTATAGGTAGTTGGGGGGAGATGGCCAAAGAGTTTTTTAAGAAACACTTTCCTCCCCATAAAGTCCAGCAAGTAAAAAGAAGGATAGCTAGTTTTGTCCAAGGAGAAAATGAGACCTTATACCAAGCTTGGGAAATGTACAAAGATCTTTTCAATTTCTGCCTAACTCATGGGTATGAAGATTGGAGATTAGTTAGCTATTTTTATGAAGGACTTACACCTAGGGACCAACAGTTTGTTCAACTCTAATGCGGAAGGGACTTTTTACAAAAAGAACCCGAAGATGCAATGGATTATCTTGATGAGATAGCTGAAAACTCTAACACATGGATTGGACCTAGCCCTATGGACTCTACAAATAGGACTAGAACTAACACTACCACTTCTAGTGGAAGTGTTTTCAAGTTGAGGGAAGACTATAACATGAGTGCAAAAATCAGCATGTTAACTAAATAAATTGAGGCACTCAAAATGAAAGGAAGTAAGAGTGTTAGTGCTACCTTTAGAAAAGACCCAATGGAGGTGTGTAGAATCTGTCATGAGATAAACCATGCTACAAATGAATGTGCATCACTTTCATTATTCTTGAATGTGCCAGAAGAACAAGTACATGCATTTAATTCATATTGGCCAAATAATTCTTAATATTCTAACAATTATAATCCAAATATGCGAAACCATCTGTATTTGAGTTATAAGAGTGACAATGTGTTGAATCCTCCTACTCCAAGGAATTTTAATTCATCACATGCATCATCATCATCTAGACCTTCCTTGGAGGATGCACTTAGTACTTTCATTCAAAGGCAAAGTGAGCAAAATCAAAAGTTTGAATTCATGCTCACTAGGCTAGATGAAGAGGTAAGAGAGACCAAGAGTCATATAAATGGCTTACAAATTCATTGAGTGGGACAGAAAGAGGGAAGCTTTCCTTCCCAAACTCAACCCAATCCCATCAATCAAAATCTAAAAATTAGCTCTAAGGATAAATATAAGTAAAAGTTGTGACCATTTTGAGGAGTGGTAAAGAGATTGGTAAAAGTTCTCCTTTAGTAACTAAGAAATCTAAGGAGACCATAGTTGAAAAAGAGAATGATGAAAATGAGCCACTTGGGCTTGATGACATTGAAAAATGCCCAATCCCTCCACCATTTCCACAAGCCTTAAAATTACCTAAGAAATTGGACACCGCATCTGAGATATTAGAGCCTTTGCATCAAGCCAAGATAAATTTGCCATTATTGCATGTTATCAAGCAAGTGCCTGCATATGCCAAGGTAATTAAGGACCTATGCACTATCAAGACCGCATTCCTAGCAAAACAGGTAAGTGCAGTTATCCAACATAAGACCCCACCAAAGTATAGGATCTAGGTTGTCCAACAATCTCTTGTACTATTGGAGATTACATCATGGAGCATGCATTGCTAGATCTTGGGGCAAGTGTTAATTTGATCCCTTTTAATGTATATCAAAAACTTGGACTTGGTGAGTTAAAACCTACTTCAATAACTTTACAGTTGGTTAACTACTCTGTAAGGGAGCCGAGAGGGATTGTTGAGGATATGTTGGTGAAAATTGAACAATTTTATTATCCTGTTGATTTTATTGTTCTAGATTACCAACCTGTTTTACATCCTAGTGTTCATACCCCTATTATTTTGGGTAGACCTTTTCTTGCCACAGCTAATGCTTTAATTAATTGCAGGAATGGAAGGATGCAACTCACTTTTGGTTCCATGACTTTGGAGCTAAACATATTTCATGTGGCTAAACAACCACATGAGGATGATGACTGTGCCTATGTGAACCTCATTGAGGCAATGGTTCAAGAAGAGTTTAATAAGAATTATTTTTCTGATCCTCTTGAAGCTCTTCTTAATAATTATGTTGATTCTTATGATTTAAAAAGTGATATTCATTTATCTGAAATTTGTTCTTTGTTGGATTCCTCACAGGTTTCGAAAGGACAACAAGTGATGGCAATTAATGAAGGATGGAAGCCTTGCTTTGAGGAGCTACTAGAAAATGAGAAAAAACTCATACATTCAAGTGAAGAGGCACCACAGTTGGAGCTTAAGCCGCTGCCTGGTGGTCTTAAATATGCATATTTAGGCCCAAGTAAGTTAAAACCTAGGTGGGATGGCCCTTTCATTGTAAGGGAAGTGTTTAAACATGGAGTTGTAGTAGTTGAGGACCCTAGAGATGGTAGGATTTTGAAAATAAATGGACAAAGGTTAAAACCATTCTTAGGGGGAGTTATATCTGAGGAGGAGACTTTGTCACTGGAGATCCCTGCCTATTGGGATGCTACGTGAACTCTGAAAGAGCCTTATGAAGTTGTACCATATTTGTTTTAATTTTCTTTTCTTTTTGTTTTTTTTTTCTTTTTGCCTTTTGTTTTTGTTTTTGTTTTTGTTTTTGTTTTTTGTTTTGTTATTATTTTTCTTTTGTGAGCTAACATTTGCAGGTGTGAAAGAAATTTAAAAAAAAAAAAAAATTTTGAATGCTTAAGGTAACTTCTTCCCTTTATACTTGAATTTATTTTGGCTTTGATACATTAAGGACAATGCAATATTTTAGTAGGGGGGAGAGTTCTACACATTTTGCTGCACCTTGCATGATTTTTTTTCTTTCTTTTTGGTTGCAACTTTTCAATTCTAAAAAAATAAAAATAAAAAATAAAAAATAAAATAAAAAAAAACCTTGAATTTGAATGCAGAAAAGTTATAAGCTTTATTTTTATATCATGTGATGGAATGAATAATGTTGAGTTGGTTATACTATTTGTTATATTAAGACTCTTTCATGAAGAGCACAATTGGAAACTTTTGAGCACAATAGCCAGGTTAGCGGACGGTTGGATGTTGGATATGCATGGATCATGAACAAGCTAGATTAAGCTGAAACTCAACCCATATAGAGAGTTCTTAAGCCTTACTTTTCTTTGTGAGAGTATATCTTTGTTTGAACTCTTAAATTACCCTCATACGCTTCAATTTTTGTAAAAGATCTCTATATTTTTTTGGTTGACTATTGGAAACATTATGAGGAGAGACATACCCTGATCCTACTTATTTTTATCCTTAGGCAGGTTGGTTTATTTGGAATTTTAGGAGATGAGAGCCTAAGACCACCAATTGTTTGTCACCAACTAAACAAATATTCAGCCTACCTTTACATTAATCGTTGTCACCATCATTTGAGCCATGAGAAATACTTCTACAATACCACAAAACATTTTTATTTATGGGTACTCTCGTGGGGGTTCAAGTTTTGAGCAATTGATGTGTTTAGATACCACCATTGTCTCTCTTTTCTTCCAAAAAAAAAAAAAAAAAAAATCAAAAAGACGAAGAAAGAAAAAAAAAAAAAGGAAAAAAAAGAAAGAAAGAAAGAGGAGACATACATAATCAATCAATAAATCATTGGTGTCTTACACATCTTTCATGTATTTCAAAAGGGTTATATGGTTGAGTAAAGGTTGTTTTGACTCAAGTTGGTTGTTACTGCTATGAGTTGGGTTTGGCTTGAATTTTCTGCATTTGATTCATATACCTCATATTTCAAAGAAAGCAGTTTGCCTTTACCTAGCTATAAGATTATACTACCACTGAGCTTAAAGTCCTACTTGATCCTAAAGTTGCATGGCTGGTATGTGTTTGGGATAAAAACTAGGGATGAGAATGGTATTAACCTCATGTTTCCAGGAATTCAACATCCTTTCCAAGAGATCTTTTTTCGTTGTTTTAGCGGCTGTTTTTGTATACACATGTGATATTCTTAATACTTCTTTCCTTTTTGTTCACATGTGATTTGAAGAGAGAAACCGTTACTTTTATGTGTGTTCTTTCAAAGTGTTGATGACTTAAGAGAGGTTTTGGAGTAGAGGCTCTAATCTAGATTATTCTTGGTCTATGCATGTTTGGAAAAGCTGTTTTGATTGGATGGGCTATGCACACACACACACTCCAAAAGTGAAGCTAGTGAAAGCTCTTTAATATGATGAATAGTATCCCAACTCAAAATTGGAAGTTCATGTGTATGATATAATGATAAAGCAGACTAAGGGTCCATTTGGATATAGCTGAAAACTGAAAACTAAAAATTACTGTAGCAAAACGTGAGTACTGTAGCGTAGTTAAAAATATATAAAGGGTCGCGTTTTACTGTAGCTCAGTTGAAAACACCTTTTTCTTTTCTTTTTTTTTTTTTTTCTTTTTTTTTCTCTTTCTCTCTCTCTCTGCTATTCACTCCTCACCCACCAGAGAAGAGAGTTCCGCACCCACCAGAGAAATCGACTAGGTTCGACGCCGGCGAAGAGCTTAAAAGAGAAATCCACGAGGAACGTCACCCAGTCCGATGTCGGCAAAGACAACCCAGTCCTTTCATAAACCCATTTCACCATCTTCCCCAATTTCACTCCTCTCCCACCCATGACAGTGCTCCTTGAAACTTGAAGCTGAATTAGCCTGAGCTCAAAAACCAAAAGCAAAACATAAACGAATCCCACTTCCCTAAGGTGAGTGTTCTCAAAATTTTTTTTTCACTATTTTCTATCCTGTATTGTTTGAATTTCAGTTCTTGTTAATGGTTTCTTTTCATTTGCTGGAATTTACTTCATTTGATTTGATAGAGTGCAAGTTTAGTCCTCTTTATTCATTTGCTGGAATTTCAGTTCTTGTTAATGGGTTCATTTGATTTCTTTTTACAAATTTTTGATCTTGTTAATGGGTTAACGGGTTTCTTTTAAATCAGATTCTTGCTTCTATATATAGTATACTGAAGCCATTACAGAGATTGTATCTATATTCTTTGTGGGAATCAAATTTGTAAATTGAATTTTGATGCTAAATAGTTTGGTGAAGTAATGAATCTTCATTCCTATTCAGATTCCATTCTACCATTCGATTACCTTTCTTATGCTGAACAATTGCAGGCACTCATCTAATCTTATTTTGGTTATTTTAGGAATTCTTCTCTGCTTGTGTATCTCTAGTGTGTGTGGTTTGGGAAATATTGATTAATTAATCTTGCAGTTGGAATTGCTTGTGAAAAAAAAGAAGAAAAAAAGAAAAGAAAGAAAAGATACATGTTTTGTTTAGGATTAAGTGTTGTTAAGCCAACTTATAAAGTTATCTACCATTTATTTCAATAAGAAATGTTTCTTGGCAAGGGAAACATATATAGAAGTAAAAGTAGAGTTTTACACTTTTTGAATTGAATATAGTATTTTGCCCAATCCCCCAATTGTGCACATGATATCAAATCAATAATTTTAGTTAGGGTCTGCAATTCTACTATGGCAATTTGAATCTGAAGGGCAATCCTGATATAATGATAAACTATTTGAATCAGATTTGTAATATTTCCAAATTCAGTTATGAGTCATGACTATAACATTGTGCATGGCAGGCTAACATGCAACCATGGTTCAGCTTCAAATGAAGTGTGTTCATAATTGAGCTAATTAGAACCGACCTCTTTCTTGTTACATACATTCGAAGGCCACAGTTTTGTTAGATGCATAATATTTCAAACCACATACTATTGGGACAGAGAGTACTAAGAAGTAAGAAGTAAGAAGTAAGAAGTAAGAATTACCTTTATGAGAGCAGTGTAAGTTAATGTTTGTGGATAAAACCCATCACACACCATCATGCACATGTAGATTTGAAGCATCTTGAAATAGTACAACAATCAATCATTATGTTATAAGTTGCAGCGTCTGGGGGGACACCACATGACTTCATATTTTTGAATATTTCTACTGCCATCTGACTCTGCATGTCAACCATAAATAATACAGATAAACATTTGATAAATTACACCAATGCGGTATGGAATAGCAACTAAAATGATTAATAAATGTATATTTGGCACTACAAGAGTACAAGTACCATAATGTTTTGTGTATGTCAATGCATTCTCAATGATAATAGCTAGCCATGAAGGCAACTGAGTTTCTGATATCTGGCTTGGTCCAGTGCATGTCTGGGAAACTCTGATGCACAAGCTACTGCACTGGGTGGCATGATGTGCTGCACCAGTGTGGCAGTTGATGCTGCATCACCTAGTGCACTAGCTGCTGCACTATAAGGCAAACTGAGCTGCACTGGTGTAGCAGCTAGTGATGCACCCTCTGGCTTTTTACATCATTTGCATTTTGTTTCTATAAATCTAGTTACACCAACATGTCTACATAAAAACTCTTGAGTTACATGTGGGGAGATAGTTTCTATAGTTTCAAGTCTTAAATATATGCCTCTTGCACCATAGTTTAAAGAAGATTTTTGTTTTCAAATGTGTAGAGATTAGTAACTTTATTGGTGTTTCATAGGTCGTTACTGTGTAAACATGCTCAACTTATGATAATTATCTAATGTGTAATTCTTGGCAGTCATGTAAACCTGTTTACATGATGGTGTAGAGTGAGTTTGGTGTACTGTTCACTATTCCAAGCCAACGTAATATCTACTGCCAAGAACTACGAATGTCGGAAACAAGTAACTATCTCCCCAGTTCTAATGGCCATTTTTGTGACGTTGAGAACTACAGAATTAGGACGTCCCTGAAACTTCATACATTTGGTAGGAGGTTTTATAGTTGTTAAAATTGGTCACCAATAAGTACTATATCCAAGTATTGGTAAAATATTTGTGTTGTGCGTTAAAGAACCAATTCATTGTATTCCTGTTTATGTGTTGTATTGTATTATGCAGGATGATTACCATGCAAGCAAGTTCTTCAAGTGGTTAGACACCAGCATTTGTTGTACGCGTGGCACAACAACAGCTCATATAGTTATTGCCAAATTCAACTGATTGGAGCATGCGATGGAAGTTGCCAATGAAGAGTTGAAGCAAGCACACGCCCTGACAGCCGCAGCATTGGAAAGGGAGCGAGTTGGAAAACGAAAGTTTGAAAGAGCCAAGGCTGCACACATGATCTCTGAAGAGAAAGCAAAGAAGTTGACAATAGCTCTAGTAGTTTTGGAGGTCATGTTTCTAGTATTGCTTATCTTGTCTACTAGGATTGGGGAAGTCAAAATCAGGCAAATGTGTTGCCATAATGGGATGTGTATGTATGTAATAACTGCAAGTTGTATTATTACATTTGTTTTGTATGTTAATCGTACTATTGCAAGTCAATTTATGATATGTATGTAGTTGTACTTTTTAAAACAATGTGGAGACATTTGATGGAGATAATGTTATTGCTAAGTTGATGGAGATTGTAAATTCTGTTGTTGTATATATGTGTCTATATATATATATATATGTGTATATATACAATTTGCAAGCCATTGATAGATTGGGTTCTTGGTGTCTTTAAAAAAAATTGAGAGCAGATTTTGTGTTTTTTTTTTTTGTATAAATTCCTCGTAGTTTACTGTTGCAATCTTAAAATCCATTGAGTTTACTATAATATTCAGATTAGATTGGACTTTATTTAGAAGTACCTTGTAACCAAGAAATCTACTATTGCAATAATGATGAGTTTCACATGTAACGATATATACAACTTCATAAATCGAAGGTTTTACAATCAAGTTTTGTGAGCTATTAGTTCTGCTTGACAACAAAAAAGAACCATAATACAAAATGGTATTACATTGAAGTTTGTGAACCATTAGTTATGGTCCATACATATCGATGCTGTGATATTGTTCCGAACCTCGTTCATCTCATCTGAATCCAACTAAGAGACCACATCTGTCATTCCATCGTAATGACCTCCCTCACTACCTCCATATGTGCCTCGTGCAGAACGTGAATGTGGAACGTCATTGTGGTTATGTGCTCTAATAAAGTTGTGAAGAACCATTGTAGCAACAATGATATAATTTTGAGTGCGTATATGAAAGGCTGGCATACATCTCAAAATTTTCCATCTATTCTTCCAAACTCCAAAAGTTCGTTCTATGACCGAACGAAGTGAGGAATGGAGATAATTAAATCTCTCCTCTGGACGATGCAGCTATGAACCTCTTTGAAAATCAAGGATGTGGTACGACTCCCCCTTATATGGTGCAAGGAATCCTGTCTTCATCGGGTACCCTGAATCAACAAGATAATATTTTCCTGCAAACGAACACATTTATTATATTAGCATTTTCACTACATAATACATACTTTAATACTGTAATTAAGCTATATAATTACAAACCAGGTGGAGGTTTTGGGAAGTTGTCACTCATTATTGAGGCAATTTAAAAAAATCTTGGTGTCATGCGCTGACCCTTTCCATCCCACACACACGAATGTGAATTTCATGTCAAAATCACATGCGCACATGCAGTTTACCGTTGTGGCCCCTTTCCTTCCTCTATATGGGTGTTGCTTCTCTTCTAGTAAGACCACGGGGACGTGAACCCCATCATTCGCACCAATGCAACCCTAACCAGTGACACAAAAATGCCATGTGAAAATGAAATACGTGGTATGACCATAAAGATAATAGGAATATAATCAAGTCAAGATACCAAATTCACAAAGTACCTTGAAATGTGGCCAATATCGATTTGACCCCTGAATATGTGATGGCACAGTACGAAATGTAGGATCAGCAGGCTTGATAATGTCTGGTGCCATAACCGTGGCTAACAAGGTAACTACCGTGGCCACATATCAATGCACTGTCTCACCGGAATGCTGAAATCTATCCTGCATCATTCTGTTACCCAATTGTGACATTTCTTCTCATTTCCATTTAATGTATACTGTACCCATTCATACCCTGTTTGTATATTCGTATGCATTGGTACTTTGGTCATATAGGTCTCTACGTAAGCTACGACACTTGCACACCCAGCTATATATGCTGCGAGTACAATGTCGTCACTAATCTCAAAGTCTATGTCCCCGCATATGTTACCAACTTTAATTTATGTACAAAATCTGGAGTGATACTATAATATGTAAGCTAAAAACAAGTTATTAGTATAGAAACTTACTGGTGCTGGGAATCAGATGAGTCGTTTAGCAAATCCATCCTTTTGAATACCTTGAGACTTCTTTCTTTTTATGTCTATGGAAAGCCAATATACACATATTCAGCAATCACTTAGAGAATATAGCCCATACCACAACAATATCTAATAACCCATCCAAAACTTCTACAATGATCATAGTAATGATATTGATCTAGTGCTATAATAATCTCAAAGAAACCTCAAAACCAAAACTGGATTTCATGAAATGTTACTACACATAAAACACTGAAGGAACTAAATACTACATAAAACCACTAGACAAACTTTGCTAGGCCAACATTTATCATCTAGTGGCAACATTCACTGCTCACGGGCTGTGTGAACAGTACCAGAGAAGGCAATGTGCACAACAGCTGTGAGCTTGTGACTATTTTTACTATAACTGACAAAAAAATGTGGAGATTACTGTTAAATCTTCATTCATATTTGCCAACTACACAGTACTGCACATGCTCAATGCCTCTTGACTAATGTGGAGAGGAAAAACTTAATGGGAGAAAGAGAAAACAGCTTGCTGCCTTATATCTGATCGACTCTCATAACAAATTTGCAAACATTGTAAATTATATTAATTGATTTGGTTTTCAATCTTTACTGCTGCCACAGGAGTTGTGGAATACTTTCTTTAACCATTGCTTACTGTTGGCAACTCTATACACTGTGGATTCTAGTTCAGCTACATGAGGCAGTTCTAGGAAAGAGGTACAACAGATTTGTGGAGCTTGCAGAAGCAGCATTTGGTGAGACTAATTTTTCCAACATAACTTTTGTCTTTTTTAAATTTTTCTAAGCACCAAAAATTATGTCTACTTCCTTTCCTGCCTCAAAGCTGGTTATCATATCCTACTTCTGAGTTGACAAACACACAAATGAATATAATTGTTGTGAGTACTTTAGTAAACAGTGTCTGATTGTTTGCATGTATACACAAAACCACTAAACACACATTGCTGAGCCAACATTCATTATCTAGTGGCAACATTCACTGTTCACGGGCTGTGTGAACAGTACCCGTGAGCAGTACCAGAGAAGATTTAGATGTATTGTTTTTTTAACTCCATTTGATCTTTTCCCTCTCTTAATCACTTGTGAGTTGAAAATGAGTTAGTATTTTCTACTACACAATTGTATGAAGTAAAGGCAAAAGACCAACATCGGTGGAAAAAAATAAAGAGGAACATTAGGAAAATTAAAGACAACAACTTATAATTACTATACTTGAGGATGGTAATAGGCTGTAGGCATGGGAAGCATTTCCTTATAGACATTAGACATCCTTCTCATCCCACACCAACGAGTTACAGGTGGAACTCAATTTGAAATCCTAACACAACTCCCCCGCCCCCCCTAAAAAAAAATCTAAAAAAACAAAAACATAAACGACCAAGAAACTAAGCTAACAACTTTTTCAATAATTCATAATAAGCAATTCTAGAAAGAGAACATTGGTTTTATGAACCAAAAAAGTACACGAGTAACAAATTATTGTTGAGGAAGAGATAAAAACTTGCAATAAAGTGTGCTTTTGTACCCATAAAGAAAAAAAAAAAAAAAAAAAAAAAAAAAAAAAAAAAAAAAAAAAGAGGAAAAATATACATAAATTTTTTTTTTTGTACCCATTGTTAAAGTTGTCATGTACCCATTGTTATGATGGCCAATAGACTATGCATTCCTTTTCCAAGAGCAATACTTCTAAAAGAAAAAAAAAATTGTGAACCTATCAGCAAAGAGAGGGAAATATTACCCCATTTCTCCTACACATGCTCAATTTATGAGAAAAGGGATGCCTTTAAAACAGTCTAGTTTGTTTGCGGTTTTAGTTTTATTATTGTCATTCTTATTAGTAGTTACCACACACTCAATGGGTTTTACATTCATGACCTCACCCTCCATGCAATATTGTGGGAGGAAATCCTATTTGAGCTAGAGCTCATTAGCAGTTTGTTCACATTTTTCATGAATAAAACTCCATCAAAGCTACTACACATACCTTGATAGTTAACAAAACACAAACAAACAAACAAACACACACACACACACACACACACACATACAGGACTAACAATCCTCAGGCAGCAGAAAGCAGTTTTTAGCAACGAGGGAAAGCATGATATATAATTATAAACACACACACACACACACACACACACACACACACACACACACACACACACACACATACACACACACACACACACACACACACACAGAGGACTAACAATCCGCAGGCATCACTATGTATTTGAGTTAATCATCTAATAGGTAGAGGTAAAATTAAGTATGATATATAATTAATTTATTATGATATGACCAATCGGAAGTCCTTCATTTTTACCCAGACATCACATCTTTGGCTTGGGTTCTCTCAGTCTAGCAGTTAGGATATTGTTTTTTTGGCTATTTGTTTATGGTAGCACAGCAACACTTGCACCTGTGCTTTACTACCCAATTTCCCCTCTCTATAAACCCTTCCAAAAATATATTTTAAAAACACAAATATCACACAAAGCCAGTAGCAAAGTCTGGGTAATTCTTAACACAATATTTTCTAAACAAAGAATTTCATACTTTTGTTCAGATATTCAAACAATCAAGCAGCTCACAATAAATCTATGTGGTTCTTCAAATCCACCTTTTTAGGATTACATAATTGAATTACAAATTTTCTAATGAAACCTGATAGCATCAACTGATCTTGATATGAGAGCAAGAACTAACAATTTTCTGATAGCCCTTCCAAAAAACACACATCACCAAAAAGACACTTTTAAAAGTAAATAAATTTGAAATGATTTCCATCATTTAACAATGGAAATCAAAAACGATTGAAAAAATAAATGAATTCTCATCACCAAGTCTAGCTTTGACGTGAGCTTGGAAAGTGCTCACCAGAAATGAATTCTCACCACCAAATAAAAATAATCCTGTCAATGTAAACAGTAAATATTTCAAAAAATATTTTTAGGCAGTTATGTATTCAAACTATGGGGTAGAAATTGATGCAATTAGAACTGTGGTTTAATTAGTGACAAATCTCTTACTTACATATGACAATTATAAACACTAGCATAAGAAAAAGGAACAGGTAAGCATACAGAAGATGACAATTAATAAGTTGTACCATTGTTTTACATACACAACCATGGCAAGCATATAGTTTGTGCCAATACAAAAAAAAAAAAGGAAAAAAAAAAAAAAGAGTGCAAGAGGTACATAAAGATAATTCGATCATTACAACACCAAGAGGTACATAAAGATAAGCAACCCGGGTTGTAGACAAGCCCCTTTCCTTCAAAGAACATGAAACTGAGGGTTCCTTTCGTACTGCTTCTCTACCCACCTTAGCTGGACCTCCTTCCTCTGAACATTAGCTGCAAACATGTTCCTACAGTCTACGTTATTCACGAAGAAGAAGGTGCTAAACATATGAAGGCGATCACCCGCTTGCAACCCAAGAAGACTCAACACCATGTCCATAATTGCTTGCATCTCATAAGCTGCTACGGTGCGAAATGGTGTATTATGAGTTCTTACACTTCTACTTTCAACTATAACATCTGACATGCTCTTCAAAGAGTTGGACATCTCTTGAATGGTTGAACGCTTCTTTCTTGGTTTCTTGCAAATTCCCCTGAAAAGTTGGACACCGCTTGCCAAGCCTTTTCCCTTATTCACTGCCAGTCTTGCTCTAGATGATGCTAAGCCTTCAACCTCCATTGGGTCAACTGAGTTTGCAAAGAGTTCACATTGGGGGTCAAAAAAATCTTTACTGTTATCAGTGGAGTCCCTAGACCCTTCGCTGCATTCCTTTGGTATTTCACCACTCGTGCAGAATGCATTTTTTCCCGTTGCAACCGTGCCTTCAAACATGATTTCCACGGACTTAACATTTGGCAAATGTTTGATTTTAAAGGTTAATGCCTTGGGACATGCCTACATGTGGACAACCAGTAGTTAGAACACAATATAGTTGTAGATAGCTGAGTTTTTCACAATTATGTAAAGTGAACTAACCTGAATCTTTCGGGTCCACCACTCATCAGTGGCCTTCATAACCCCAGTTACAGGATCATAACCCAACCCAGTCTCACCAAAACACTCCTTTCAAGCCTTCCACTTTTTTCTCAGATGATCCCATTTGTTTTTAAACTGCGTGTGAGTCACCACTTTTTCTATTTCACCCAACTGCTCAATCACTGCATCAACCCCTTCCTTTCTCAAAAATCCTTGATGCTTCTTGCCGTATAGGACTTGAGCAGCAGAAAAATCATAATAAGCTTTTAGTTCCTTAGGATCTTTCCACCCAGTTCTCACATCATTACCATCGGCCTTCAATTTCCCCTTACCCATTTTTGCTACAACTTCTTTCTATACTCATTGAGGCATTTCAACGAACAGTTTGTATGCATATCATAATCAGTTACGCATGCCCACATGAAAAATGCAAAGTAAACTCACATATATAATCCAAATACAACATAGGAAGGAAGAGAAACACCCAAAATTACACGAAGGAAAGAGAAACCCACATACTAATGTCATGGAAAACACAAAAACCACACACAAACATTAAACACAAAACCACAGATTGAAGCCTCATGGAAAACAATATAACCACACACTAATAGATCAAAGAGTATGAAAAGTTAGACAGAACAATACCCGTGAATGCAGAGACCCACAGTGGCAGCAACGACGTCTCAAGCGGAAAGAAGGTGAGCTCGAGCGAAGCACGAAGGGATGGGTTTGTTTGTTCCGTGTGGGATTGCAATTACCATGTTTCAGCTTTTGTTTTGATGGTTTATTGCAGGTTAATGGGTAGGTGCATTTCATTGAAGACGAAGAGGATGGGGCACTGATGAAAATTTAAGACATCTCTACACGGTAGTTGAGAGGAAGAAAAGGTAGAATACGAAAATTTTAGCCATTGGAGAGAACGCATAGTTTTGTGCTTCTGCTTTGTGGGTCAGAGTTTTATGAACAGTATAGTACAGTGCAACGCGTTTGTGTTTTATGCTCACCAAAAAAGTGGAGTACCTACACGCACAGACGTTTTAATGAAACGGTGCGTATTGAGTTTTATTTTGCATTTCAGCTTGGAGGTTTGGTGTGATTACTTGCTGCCACTGTAGCCGGGTCCCATGCCCATAAAAAACGCAAACGTGAAACGCTTACAGTAAACGCCCAATCCAAACGTAACCTAACATTTGCTGCAGGAATTTTCAGGAAACCTTTGACTTTTGTGGGTAAAGTCACTACAAACCCTCACGAGAGTAAACTCGTCCACTAGGGTGACTTAGGGGTTCAAAGACTTGCTGCACATGGGAAGTGCAGTCGTGTAGCTTACAAAAGTGGCTTGTATTTTAGTTTTAACTAGCAGATGTCCCGTGCGATGCACGGGCACGATATAAGTTTATTTTAAAATATTATATAAGAAATTATCTTTATGACCATGCAACATAAGTCCTCCTTTATTGATTATTTCCTTACATGGTTAAGATAAATAAAAAGCTAATATGAAATGTTGCAACAAATTTTCAAAAGTAAAATAAATCCAATCAGTGCTCTTATGTCTATCAAATATTGATATGCGTGTCGAGAGAAAAGTCATATAGGTGACAGGGCTTCAAAATTGCGAATCCTAGTCATTTTGTTGAGTTTGCAAAAACCATAAGTGTTAATGTAACTTTGACAAAACACCAAAAAGTAATACACATATGGGTAATTTTAAGAATTTATTTTGATCAAATCTCTGTCAAAGAAAATATTTCTTTTTAATCACTATCATGTTTTATGAGTACATCAAGGGTGACTATAGCCTAAGCGAAGATTCAATACACTTTTAGGCATGTCACAGCCATACAAATACTCTAACCAAGCTAATTACTAAATTAGTACTTGTAAGCTCAATTGTATGCTCATTTTAGGAACTGACATTTGTAGGGAAGATGTCTCCCAAATTCTTGCACAGTAGTTGCAGTAGCAACATCATCATTAGTTTAGTAAAAAGAAAAAACATCACCATTAAGCCCAACAACCAAGTGAGAAAAAAACATTTATATTTTTTGATGAGCAGGGGGAAAAAAAACATTTATAAGTGAACGGCTTGATCACCATAAACATTTATCATTTGAACTACTTTCCTGAGTACAGTCAAGGTTTAGTACCATTTGCCTATTAAGTCTTGCTCTATTACAACTATCAGTATCATGGAACATTGCTATGTCATTAGGCTTTTTACTCTTATGACTTTCACCTCCAAATTTCTTTTACAACTCTATGTTTGTGTTATACATCTATGCAATCTTTTTCTTGTACATGATTATACGCCTTCTTTGGAAAAGGCATTTGAAAAATATTTCCTTTGTTTTGTTTTTTGTTTTTTTTTTTTTTAAATTTTTTCTTATTGAATTATAAACTAAATACTTCAAATGAACATAATATTTTGGGATTCAACAAACAAATCAATATTTTTTTTTCTTGTGTGTTAAAAATTATTATTTTTTAATTTCCTTTCTTATTGAATTACAAACTATTTTTAAAGATGGCTAAACTAAATACTTTAAACGAACATAATATTTTGGGATTGAACAACAAATCAAAATTTTTTTCTGTGGGTTAAAAATTGTTTTTTTTTTTTTAATTTCTTATTGAAGTATAAATTTGTTTTTAAAGAGCTAAACTAAATACTTCAAACGAACATAATATTTTGGGATTGAACAACAAATCAAAATTTTTTTCTGTGGGTTAAAAATTGTTTTTTTTTTTTTTAAATTTCTTATTGAAGTATAAATTTGTTTTTAAAGAGCTAAACTAAATACTTCAAACGAACATAATATATTGGGATTCAACAAAAAATAAATAAATAAACTATTTAAGTGGAACATGAAATTTTGATAATGATCTTACCTTTCTGAAATGAAATGTAAATATTGTGAGAGAAATTATAGAAGCATGACTTTTTGAGGCCTAAGGAGACGGGGATATAAAAAAAAAAAAAAAAAAGATTTTACAACATGCTAAGCCTTTCACCTACACGTGGGGAGGGTCAAGCCTAGGTCATAATATGTAAGGTAATAAATAGGATTGGGCTTTTCATAAGGTTTGGTGATCTATATTTTTAAAAGGTAGTCCATTCTTTAGAGTAATTGTTAATAACAGCCCATATTTTATATAACAGTAAAAATAAGTTATTGTGACCAATTGGGTAACAATTAAAAAAACTTAATGAAAGAAGTTAAAAAAGCTAAATGTAAAATTAGAGCGCCACATGGTAGGAGCTCATGCACTCCCGCATGAAATCTCTGCTTTTATATATATATATATATTAATTTTTCACTTTTAGTAGACATGGGTGCTTTGTGGATTGCTAAGGACTAGCAAGATTTAAGTTGGGGGGTGTGATAACACCTTGAAATGTATATTTGTTATATTTATGTGGGCGTTATCTCCTTATTACTATGCTTAATTTGTATAATCAAGCCATGATTTGCATTAGTTCCTATAATTTATCTTTACATAATTTCTTGAATAAAATGCCATTCATTGTGTGTAATTTTCTACTTTCAGGAAATCATATGAGAAAGATGAGTTTACAGGAATTTGTGAGAGAATGAAAGCCAAACTAGAATTAAAGTGGAGCTAAAGGACCATGCTTAAATGTCTAAGGAGGTGCAGCGAGAGTGCTTGGATCGTCTACCATGATTGGAAGCTTCAAATAAGGAAAGAAATCAAAGAGGCAGAATCTGAAAAGGAAAAATCTGATTTGAGCACTAATCAGTATTTTGGGCATATCTCTCTCCTCAAAAATCCAATTGACACAAAGCCAGATGGGTTGGAATCGTGACTTAAATAACTACAACTTTCCAGTTTTGAGTTTTTCGAAATTCTCAATTTTTGAATGCCGAAATTAACTCACAAATTACTTCTGTAAACCTGGATGGAAATTTAGTAAAAGTTTTATTTTCTTTGGACACTTTTGACATTAGGGTTTTGAAGGGAAGCTATGTAGAATGAATTTTTTGGAGAGAAAAACTTGTGTTTTCCTTTCTCTAATGGCAGCCTAAACTCTTTACTAGGGCTAGGGGTTATGTTTCTTCTATATGGTATGAATATTCAATATGATTCTTTCTAGGATTTTATCAACGTCATATTTGATTGTTCAATTAGATTTCTTTTGATGTATTAGTTCTTCCATGTTTTCAATAAGTTCCATCATGTTTTTCTTATTGTTGAAATGAATTTCTAATAGTTTCAAATAGAAATCAGGTTTTAAAGTAAATGGGTTTTTCTGAAAACTTTTCTAACTGCATTATTAATCTAGGTTATTATGCGTTCTTGAATTGTCTCAGTTCAACCGAATCATAAGTATTTAATTGTATAAGAACAATCAATTATGAAATATATAATTTCTTAGATCACAAAGAATTTCATATAAATATAGGGAAACACCCCGATGCCCTAGTATTTACATTATTGATTGTAATCAGTTTTTATTATTATTTTTGTTAACAATCACCTAACAAAAGTAATTTTCTTCTTCACTCAAATTGTTGTTTAATTATATTGTCTTTGAATTTACCCTGCTCCTTGTGGTTCGACCTCGATACTCTGAGAATTATATTGCTACGATCTCCCGCACTTGGGAGTGAGCAAGTAAGAAGGTTTCGACTGTAAGTTCATCTACGGAGATTGTAGAGTCTAGGGACAAAAGTTTTGTACTAAATCTAAAACTTTTCTTTACTATAGTGGATTACTTTTCGGGGAGATTTCCCCCCAGGTTTTTTTATTGTGAAACTAGTTTGTTTCATTAGTTTTTTTGGTTCATTATTTCTTGTCTTATTTATTTTTCCGCTACATGATATTGACGTTAGTTTGATTTGACAAGGTTTATTCATAATAAATCTAATTAACAACTTGGATTTAAAACCTGTTAATTCTATCAATCGAGGTCTAAATTTCCCAAAAAGTGGTATCAAAGCGGATTCACTCTAATTGGATTAATTTTCTGAGTGTGATCTTTGACCCCTGTTGTCATGGATCGTGGACAATCTCTTTTGATTCCTCTTTTATTTGATGGCACTAATTATACGTACTGGAAAGTTCATATGAAAGTTTTTTTCCAGGCACTAGGTGAACAGGTGTGGCAAGCTATTGAAGTTGGCTGGGATGAATCAACAATCATAGCGGCAAATTTCAATAGTAGGGCCTTAAATGCTTTGTTTTGTGGAGTGACCAATGAGGAATTCAAGAAAATATCATCCGCAGAAGTTGCCAAGGAAGCATGGACCATTCTTGAGACCACCTATGAGGTACCAAGGTAGTAAAGACTATGAAACTTCGAAGACTCACTAGTAGTTTTGAAGAAATAAGAATGGAGGAGGATGAGACCTTTGATGAGTTCTATGCTAAACTCAAGGATATTGTGAATTCCGCCTTCAATCTTGGAGAATTTATTGCAGAACCCAAAATTGTTAGGAAAATCCTTAGGTTCCTTCTTGAAAGATTCCATGCCAAGATCACTGCCATTGAAGAAATGAAGGATATTGATCAAATTTCTTTGACTGAGCTTGTAAGGAACCTTCAAACCTATGAGATGGGATTAGGATTAATGGGAAAAGGTGGAAAGAGTAGAAACTTGGCTCTTAAGGTTATAGAGAAAGAGATTGAGGACTCTGAAGATGAAGATGAAAGTGAAGATGAAGATGAGGATGGGGATCTAACCTTCATAACTGATGAGATTATCAAGCTTCTTCAATTTAGGAAAAAAGATAAGGGCAAACCTCCTAGGAAATCTAAATCCTCAAGGAAGGGCAAGAATGAGAAACCCTTCATCCAATGCCATGAGTGCAAAGGTCTTAGTCAAATGAGGATAGAGTGCCCAAACTATCTTATGAAGGAAAATACCAAGAAGTCAAAAGATAAATGGTTGATTGCTACTTGGAGTGATACTAAGAATGACTCTTCTGATGAGTATATGGATGAATGTGGCCACGTTATGGCCTTTGCTGCCTTAACCGATAAGGTGATTGTGGAGAGTACCAGTGATAGTAAGGATTCTTCTGATGATGAAGTACCCACGAAGTTGACCCTTAAGAAAGCCTATGATAAGCTATGCACTGAATTTATAAAATCTGAAAAGACTTCTCATCTTTGTAGAAAAGAGCTTAATGAGGTAAAAATTGAAAAAGCTTATTTGTTAGTCAAACTAGATGAGACTACAAGGTTAGTTGAGACTCTTGTTGTGGAGAACACCTCCTTAGAAGAGAAGGTCAAAAATCTTGAGGTTGAGCTTAGTCAAACTAGAACTCAAATAGAAAGGATGTCTAGTGCAAAGCTTGATGAGGTATTGAGTGCTCAAAAGCCTAGTTTTGACAAAGCTGGCTTAGGATATGTTGACTCCTCTGGTTCCTCCTCTTCTATGGCTTCTGGATCAAAGATTGTCTTTGTGCCCCAATCTGAGAAAGTTAATAAAGGTATGAAATTCATAATTGATTTGTCACTATTGTGGTGTTTCTGTACACATTCGTCCTAATTGCTTTAAGTTGTATCCTCAAAAGCAAGTGTCTAAACGGTCACAGGTTTCCTCTCAAGGACCTACACCTTTGTTTGGAAAGTTATTAAAAGTTTTGAACTTTTTAACTCAATTTCAGGAGAATTTTAATTCTTCTATGTCCTTTAGTAGACATACTAGGACACATGCCTTTTCATTTTCACAGCCAAAGACTCGTGCTGTGTGGGTGAGAAAGGAGCCTAAGACTTAATTGTCTTTTTTGTTTGTCTTCTGCTTTAATTCTTTCTATCTAAAGTAGGACTCTCTTTACTTGATTTCTTATCTGCTTTTGAAATCATGCCTTCATGCATATGCATCTTTCTTTCATACCTTCATGTTGTTTGTCTATTTTCATTTGATTGTTTAATCTTTATTTTGTTGATTTTCAAAATAAAAGAGAAAAATCATAAAAATACAAAAACATTGTGTGTTTATGTACATTGGTACTTGGTACCTTGGATGGCCATTGAAACAAAGTTTTCTAAACTTTGTATCTTTTGTAGCTTAGATGAGCATCTTTACACACAACTAAGCAAGTGAGCTTTGTGGCTCGTGTTTGTGATGAGTAAGATTAAGTGTTCTCTTGTATTTAACACTCGTATCACTCTTTTTGACGGGAAGGACTAGAAAATCCTAAGAGAAAGTCATAATAACCATCTCACCACTGTTGCTCGCCAATCATGAAATGACATCCGTATGCTTCGACATAGCAAAGTGTAATGTCAAATGCTTAACATCATTTTGTATTTCTTTTCTATCTCTTATATGCCCATGCATGATATGCTTATTAAAAGAAAAATATGCAAAGAAAAATAAAGAGCAAAAAAATCAAAATGCTTTATATATGATTGCAAACATGTATTCTAGGAAATGTGGGAGTTATAGGATGTATTTCGAAGGTGATAGTCCCCATCAAACAGTTATGATTGTATGTGAGTTAAAATGATTTTCTCATATCTCAAATCATCATAACATGTATACACTTATACAATCTTGCAATGTTTTTCACACACAACACGCAATATTCTTTGTTACTCTTGATACATGTGCAAGTACAATGTGATTTGACCATCACAAAGTTTACATGGGTTAATGTATGCTCATTAAACTGTCTTAACTTGTTTTTGAAATATAAAATTGGTTAGACTTGTTTAGTGTGTGTGTGTGTGTATGTGTGTTTTGGGATCTATGTGCTTAACATTTTTCTTATTGAGAGATGTTTTTTAGAGCTTAAAATGTTGATTGGATCTATGGTTGAGTAACATGTTTGATTGCATTCATGTCTGTGATTTTCTCTTCTTGAAAAACTATTTTTAAGTCATCTCAACAGCTCCTCAACACCTCTCAACACCTAGCATATCTATCGAGCTCTTCAGTTGCTTTTTATCGCAATCTTGACACCTCTCGATAGCTAGGTCGATCGATCGAGAAACTTTATGTACCCTCGATAGCTCTTTGATAGATCCTCGATCCATCGAGCTTCTTTTTGCCTGAGACACCTGCTCGATAGCTGCTCGACATCTCTCGATCTGTCGATGATCCTTTTGCATGCATCATTTCTTTTACATGTTTTTCATCTTTTTATTATCTTGTCATCTATAGCATCTTATTTCATTACATTCATGCATTTATATGGATTCTTTGTACCCCTTTGATCATCGTTGATCATCTTTATGTTTCTCGGGTGAAACTTTCTAGCTTCTTGTACCATTTGTCAATCATGACAAAAAGGGGAAGAAATTGTGGAGAATATGTGGTTTCTTTTTAAAATTCTACAAGTTAGGGGGAGAAATACATACTCTTGTAAGGGGGAGTTGTGTTTCATCTTGTTAGGGGGAGTGCTTATCTCCTTCTTCTTGTACACCAATCTTGTGACCATGTTTACATACATTGTGATTATTATATATATATATATATATATGATGATTTATGTCTTCTTCACCTATCTCTACATGTGTTGTTTCTTTTCTTTCTTTATACACATGTTTCTTATTTATTGTATGCAATCTATTATTTCTATTTCACACTAAGATGCCTTGATGAGTTTTGTTTAAAGTGTTTCAGAAATACAGGTTGTCAAAGTCTTCTTGCCATGAACTCTCTTCTTGCAAAATTTTTCAAAAGTTTTTGTTAGGATAGATTTTATTGTATCCAACAAGTGAATATGAGTTGAGTGATTTATGACTTCTCTCATATATTCATTTGTTTGTTGTGGTTTTGTCTCGGATTGCCAAAGAGGAAGATTATTAGGGCATATGTGTTTCACATGTTAGGAACATATGTCACTATTTTGTGAAATTGGCTAATCCTTTGACAAAACGCACTTTACTTGTAATTTGGTAGATCTAGGATGTGTTTAATACTTCAAAGAACAAGAGTTCAAGTCTAGTATTGAAGCCATGCAAATCTATCCTAGAAACAAGTAAAGAAGTGCTGATTCATTAAAACTCGATAGCTATTCGACAGATAACTATTTATTGAGGTTTAATGAGGCTCGACAGATACTATCTATCGAGATATCTATCGAGAATTACAGAATTCAGATTTCCAGATCTGTTTTTTGGCCCATGCTTATATATTTGTGTAGGGTTTCTTTTCTCACAACCCTAGACATGTATAAGGCTTATTTTGGAGGCTGTCACATAAGAGAATACAAGGAGAACATATGTAAAAAGTGACCAATGCCTTATTCTCTCTAAAAGAAGCTACTACGTCTTTGCGCCAAAGGGTTTTGTAACCAAGTGCTTCTTAATCTTCATTGTTGATGAAGTAAAGAACTTTGCAGTCAACATCTTCTTCAAGTTAGTATGTTAGTCACGTACTGGGAGCCGTGCATCTTTAGTTAGTCACGTACTAGGATCCATGCAAAAAGGGTGGCGTTCATATATTGAAGAGTTCAGAGGTTCTGAAGTGGTAAAAGGCTTCTACTATAAGTTCATCTACAAGGATTGCAGAGTTTAGGAACAAAGGTTTTGTACTAGATCTGAAACTTCTCTTTACTATAGTAGATTGCTCTTTGGGAAGGTTTCCCCCCAGATTTTTTACTGTGAAACTAGTTTGTTTCATTGGTTTTCCTGGGTCATCATATCTTATCTTATTTATTTTTCCGCTACATGATATTGATGTTAGTTTGATTTAACAAGATTTATTCATAATAAATCTAATTAATAACTTGGGTTTAAAACTTGTTAATTTTATCAACCGGGGTCTAAATTTCCCAACAATTTTCATAACAAATTATATGTAGTAAGTTATTATTAGTTATAATTTAAACCCGCAATCAAAATCACAATTTTTTTTCACCAATAAAAATTGATCACTTAAGATTTGTTGTAAAAGTGTTGTAAAAATATTGTAGACATAGTGTATATATAGGCTTTGCCATCCATTCTTTAGATAGTCTTTTTTTATATTTTTAAATCGGGATTGGGGCGATATTATGACACCTAGAATCATGGTTTCTTTCAAAGAAAATGCTTTGATGTACTACTATATCTCATACGTTATGAATGAAAATAATCTATCATATTCTTATTAGTGTTTCATACTTTCACTTTGTGTGACATTTTCTTTTTAGAGTTTCAACTTATAGCGTCCGCTCCTGATAATAGCTCTTCATCATCAGACCAAGACACCAATCAGTTTTTATGTGACATTAATTGTAGTGTTAGGGACATATTTTTATGTAATTGGCATATCCTTTGACAAAACGCACTTTACTTGTATTTGAGTAAATCTAAGTAGGTTCAAGATAATCATTACAAGTGGTTAAATTGAAGACATGAAGACTACTCAAGAACTGTTCAAGAAGAGTGCAAATCTGTAGGTCTCGATACTTGCTTGATAAAAGCTCGATCTGTCGAGATTCATTAAATCTCAATAGATGCCTCGATCGATCGAGCTTACGAATTTTCAAATTATAGCCAGCAACATTTTTATTCTAAAAGGCTATTCGTTTATGGGTTTGTATAATCCTTATTGGACTAGGAAAACCTAAGGTTTGTGGGGTTGTATAATCCTTATTGAACTAGGAAAGCCCAAGGTTTGTGTAAACCTATTTGGAATAGGAGAGCCCGTTAAGCTCTTATTTAAAGGAGGTGGAAAAAGAAAAACCTAACCCTAGAAAACTTCATAAGGTTTTCTTTTTGAAACCCTAGCCTCCTACTACAGAAAAAAGAGTTCTTGCTGCGTTTCTTGTACGCCTTTAGGTTCTGTAACCAAGCAAAGTCTCTTGCACCAACATTGAAGATCTTATTGGTGTTTCTATGTGAAGCTACTGCAAATCAACTACAACAATCAAGGGGTTGCTGTGGAGTTAGTCACATACTGGGATTCGTGCAAAGGAGTAAGCCGCGTACTGGGATCTGCGCATCAAATTGGTTAGTCGCGTACTTGGGAGCCGTGCATCAGAAGGGGGAACTGTCACTACAGAACAAGTCCAATTGAGTATTGGGGTAAGGGTTCAACTGTAGGTTGGTAAAGTATTTGGGATTCCTTTACTTGTAACCACTTGATTTGATAATAGTGGAGTTTCTGGAGTGGTGACCTAAAAATCACCCAGTGAGGTTTTTGCCGTTAGGGTTTTCCTCATTCGTAAACAAATTACCGTGCTATTTATTTTCCGCTGCTTATTTAGTTTATTGGTGATTTGTTTGTGCTGCCACGCAATTGCATGATAAATTGATTAATTAATAACTTGGCTAATTAATTAATTGGTTTAATCACAAGGAGTCATTCAATTTGTGGACTATCATGTAGTATATCATGTACACTTAAGTTAGTTATATTTATAAAGGCTTCTCAAAGGGGTATATATATTATAAAGAGATTATAATTGGTAGAGTATATAGTATAATACTTATAGTAATGGGAGGTAAGCAGGGGCGAAGGCACACATAAGCTTAGGGGGCCATGCCCCCCCCCCCCCCCCCCCCCCCAAAAAAAAAGCTTTTGAAACCCCTATATAATATTATATAAAAACAAGCTAGCCCCTGCAAATGTATCAATTGGCCCCTCCAAAAAAATTCACATTCCTAGTCTAATGTTAGTTTTAGTGGTTTCCCCTTTGAAATATGTTGTGGTTGTATGATCAATCAAAGGGCTGAGGCAATTATCTCTCAAAACTACATAGAATGACACACTAGCACGACTGATAAAAAAATATGTGATACCATAAGTATGTCTCAACTTTATTAACTAATGATTGGATGTATCCAGAGGATGGAACTATTAGGATTAAAGAAGGTATATTGAAGTAATGAAAATAATTAGCTAAGTGAGGTTGTCTAGCAAATTATGGCATATAAAATGACTAAAACAAAGTAAAAGTATGAGTTACCTTTCAGTCATTAGCCTTTGGTTCAACAATTGACTGGAGCAATTGTCATTTATGTTTATTTTCTTGTGGGTCTTATGCATCATACAATGTTAATTTCTTTATAGCATTCATTTTGAAATATGACTATTTTTACAATTACAATATTTAATTTCTCAAGTGGACTTCACCCAACAAAACACATGGTTACTCAAACCAAAAATAAATAAATAAATACAAAGTTGTCTAGATGCTATTTTTTTTTTTTTTTAAAGTAAACAAGAGTGCACTATGTGTGTGCATGTTCAAATGTGAAAGTCGCTAAAAGTTTATTGTTTTGTTTAAATTAGTGATTTTTTTTTTTTTTTTTGGGTGGCAGTCTTAATCTTTAAGCTTCATTTCTTTATTTCTTTTAACTCTATCTATCTCACACATATATGCACATAAATATATGAGTTATGACTAATGTACAAGCATGTAATTCGGCTCCCCAAGTTAAAAATCTTGGCTACGCCCCTGGAGGTAAGGTTTAAACGTTTAACTATTTAAGGGCTTTGCTTCTCATTCTTCTTCTTCACACTCTTAACTGTTTCAGAAAGAGGGTTCAGATTGTGAGTGGTTGGGTAGTTGCCCTTCTCTGAACCCAATAATTTCTATCAACTTAGCCCTTCAAATCAACCACCCATGACCCTTCTCTTCTAAACCCTATACCCAACGATCAATATCAAAAACGTTTAACTATTTGATAAAATATCCAACTTTGCATGGCTTTAATTTTTTTTTTTTTTTTTTTATGGGAATAGAAGATAGAAGAAAATAAGTTGAAGTAGCCAACTTAAATATATATATATATATATATATATTCCCTAGATCTTATCCTTATTTGATCCAACTCTTTGCATTTACACTAGAATACATTTGATTCTCAAAATAAAAAAATAAATAAATACAATTAAAAAAAAAAAACCTTGAACAGATTTGGGACAAGATTTGATCTTATTAGCCACCTTAGGGTGAGTTTGGTTCAACTTTTTGTAAAAGTGCATAATGAAAAAGTGGAGTTTTCAAAAAGTGCATAATGAAAAAGTGCATTTTTAAAAAGCTGAGTGTTTGGTAAAAACTGTTAAAAAGTGCTTTTTGAAAAAACTGAGTGTTTGGCTAGCACTTATAAAAGTGGCAGTTTGAACTTTGAAGAATAAATTACCAAAAAGGACAATGTATATATAAGGGAGTTTATTTCATACTTTTTTTTTTTTATGTGAGTTTATTTCATACTTAAATCAACTACTTCTTATACTTAAATCAATTTTCTCCTTCTAAAATTTTTTTTTTTCTCACCAATATTAGCTAATAATAACCTACCATTTAAGATTTATTGTGAAAGTATTGTGAAAATATTGTGATAAAAATTGATACTGATTTTAATTTTAACGTACTATAAAAATAATTTTTTTTCTTTTTCTAAAAAAAATATTTTTTTCTCACCAATATTAACTAATAATAACCTACCCCTTAAAATTTATAGTGAAAATATCACGGTAACATTTCCTTCTTCCTTTCTTTCTTTTTTTTTTTTTTTTTTTTTCCAGTTTTTTCCCTCTTTTTTTCACCTCCACACACGTACCCTTCTCTTCTTTTTTTTCTTCTTTTTTTTTTTTTTTTTCCCTTCTTATCCCTTTTTCCCTACCACTCCAGAACATTCCACTTCTCATTTTGTCTTTTCATTCTTTCCCTTTTTCCCTTTCACTTCCTCCACAACGTTCCGGTCAATTGAGCTCTTGTTTTTTTTTGACAATTCGAAAGCCGAGAGGAATAGAGAAGAAGAAGATGATGATGAAGATGAAGATGAAGATGATTGAAACCTTTCACTTCCTCCAGAACGTTCCAGTCCGGTGAGCTCTTTTTTTTTTTTTTTTTTTTTTTTTTTTTTTTTTTTGACAATTCGAAAGCCGGGAGGAAGAGAGAAGATGATGATGATGAAGATGAAGATGATTGAAACATTGGGTTTGTATTTGATTTTGATTTTGGGTTTGGGTTATGGATTTTCAGTTAATAGTTTAATTTTGAGTTGATTTTCTGTTTGATTTTGATTTTGGGTTTGGGTTAGATTTTGAGTTGATTTTGTTTTGGGTTGATTTTGAGTTGGGTTTGGTTTGATTTTGTTGATTTTGTGCGCGTTAAAGAAGACGAAAGAAAGAAGAAGAAGAGGAAGAAGGTTCACGGAGAGGGCAGCGCAGAGAAGAGATGGACCTCCGCAGGGGTAATTTCGTAATCTGAAAGAGGCAACGGGTAGAAACGCGCATTTCCTTTTGATTATGGACCTCCTCAGCTGCATTTTTCATGCGCATTTTCAGATCAATTTTTGCCTTGGCCCAAAACGCAACTTTTTGAAAAAAGTTGCGTTTTCGGCTGAGCCAAACACAAATAACTTCTCAGCATTTTGCAAAAGCGCATATTTTGTAAAAGTGGGCTTAAAACGCCCAACCAAATGGGCACTTACTAAAAGAAGATAAAATTGCACGGGTGATGTGATCGATGTCAGAATGTCACTTAATATTTTGTCAGTTGACATAGATTAGACTCCGCCTTACCTCATATATATTCCTTAAGAACACGACACCGCATCACCCTTTTTTCAATACTAAAAGTTTGTTCGGATACAACTTATTTAGTTGAAAACTGAAAATTAAAAATAATTAAAAAATTACTGTTCACACGTTTGGCACTTTTTATAAGCCTAAAATCATTGTTCATAGACAATGAACAGTGCCAGATACGTGTCCAAAATAAAATAAAATAAAATAAAACGCAAAAAAAGCAAAGAAAGAAACGCAATACCCAAACGCTACCTAAATGTTGGTTTTCAACTTTGATTTTATTACGGAAGATTAGAAAAATGTTTTAAAATGAGATAAAGAATCATAAAAAGCTGAAATTTAATGGAACATTTGAGTTTATTGATTGGGATAAGAATTGTGATAAGTAAAAAAGTTTGAGATTTGAACAAAAGAAATATTATATATGTTAGTGTAAATAAATGGTGATTTGTGATAACAGGATAGAATTTAAATAACAAAATTTTTGAAATATTTTAAAAAATTAAAAAAAAAAACCATAGAAATTTTGGAATGAGAATGAGTAGTTTTTACGTGAGTTAGCAAAAATTTTTTTTTTTAGAAGAAGTAATTTTGTATATTTTTTTTAAATATAGATAATTGAAGTAATTGAATTCAAATAGATAAAAAAAATACATATAGAAATCAAACATTTGAATGCAAATAGGTGGCGAGAATAACAATTTTTTTTCCCTTTTGTATTTGAGATAATATTACTATTTTAACTTTTTTGCTTTTTTGTAGAAAAAAATTAAATGAAATGATATATTATTTCTAAATTTGTATGAAAATATTTTGATACACTAAAAATTGAAGAGGAAACATAAAAATTTTCTCCATAACAGTATAGATAAATTATTAATATAAGAGAGATGCTACATCTACAACAATTTTACAATATTTTTACAACAAATTACAGGTGGTTAATTGTTATTGGTTCAAATTTAAAATTAACCAATAACAACCTATCATTTAAAATTTATTGTAAAAATATTGTATGCATGTCATTCTTCTTCACGTAACAGATAGACAATTCAATACTGACAACGTTGACTCTTTTTTTAGTCCAAGGCGATGGAGACAACGATGAGTATTACCTAATATTGGTACACATACAGATCCTTTCAACGTTTCCTACTAAGAAAAAAGGGTCACGTCTCTGTTTTTTTACGAAAGTAGATAAGGGTCACATCTCTTAATTTCTTAGTATACTAGTCAACAATTTTTTTTTTTTTAATTTTAAGAAAAAATTAGCTGATTTGCTGTATATAAAGGGTCACATCTCTTAATTTTAGCTGATTTGCTGTATATAAAAATTGAGTACAGCAATTTTGACAAGTATTTTTTTAGCCGACCATTTGAATTAATTAAGTCAGACTTTCAATTTGTATATTTTTTTTCTTTACATATATATATATATATATATATATTTTTTTTTTTTCTAAATTCTCCCTTGGCCATTTATTTTACATGGCTCTCAATTCTCAAGTTGCGTGTAATATTAAGACAGTCTATTTATATACTTGCAAATATCAAGTTTTACTCTCCCACCCAAACATCGCTTTTACTAATAATATCAAGTTTCTTTTTTTTTTTTTCTTTTTCTTTGTTCATTTTGTATGTAAGAATATATGAGTAATGTTACAATTACAAACTATTTTACAATACTTTTATAATATTGTTATGACTCAATACTAATATCAATTTTTCATTTACCAATAACCACTCACCACATTAGTAGTTTGTAAAAAAATTTGTAAAATAGTTTGTATCTCTAGTTATCGGGTCATGTTTTACAACCCAAGCCCAAGGTATGTGTGGGACCTTGGCCAAGTGAGCTCAATACAATAAATTTGTAGAAAGTAGGTTGGAGAACTAGACCTTAACGAATTTGACAACGACGAGTATGGATTTAAAAGATGATCAAACAAGAACAAGGAAAATAGAGCTGAATGAATTTACTATCCGAGGAGGTATTTTTGGTTATATAAATCAATAATAATTTGGTATAAGTCCAATTTTGATTGCTATAGAACTCTTTCTTTCCTTTTTCGATCCCCCTTCTAGGAAGGTCCCTTACATTATATAGATCCCATTGAATCATCTTGACCCTACACTTGTTGATCATTTGATCCCTTACTCGAGTGCTCGTCCCATCAAACACCCTCTCTAACTTTCTGTGAGTTGTGGTAGCTAAGGTAGCACTGTTCAGGGATCTTCTCCACATAAATGTGGCCAAAAAAGTAGCTGCAGTGCATTTAATGCGGTGGAAGCAACTTTCCTTTAGATATTTTTGGGTTCCCTTCCTTCTCGTGTGCTCATGAGGCGCGTCCCTATCACTGGAGCTTCTATGAAGGTCACGTTCATCGCTGAAACACATATTTGAACCGTATTTGTCATAGCCGAAGAGGAAATCCTCCTCAGACCGCCTTCCACTCCTTTCATATTCATGAGACTCTAAACTGAAATCCCTCATAATTATTTATTCCCCTCGGACATGCCAACGTCCTTGGATAAGGCCCAAGGCCCAATATATAATTTTAGGCCCATATTCTTACAATAGCCCCTCAAAACTCTGGTTTTTCCCTCTCATTCGAGGAGAAAAAGTGGGGTTTTGATTTTTAAGAGACAAGACCATCTATTTTTTTGGTTCATACATGTGAAATTACTGTTTTACGTGCCCCATTATTGCTACTGACACTTCATAGCCCGTAAGGCGTCATTAATTACTCCAGGTGGCGTTATGTTCCCTGCATCCAACGGTGGGGCATCAATCCAACGGCTGACATTTTTCCTTTGGTTTTGAGAGGGATAACTCCCATTCAGTATTACCCTCTATATAAAGCATTGAGGGAAATCATTTTCCATTTACTTTACGAACTCTTAAGTCCTCCAGAGATCTCAAGCACTCCAACTCACCAAGCTCCGTACATCCCTAAGTTTCCTTAACTCTTTTCCTTCAGAGATTACCAAAAGATTTTTCTAAAAGTTCAAGATTTGACACATTCACTTATTTTCGTAAGTAGCTATTTCTTCAAACTTTCATTTTCTCCTCGGCCGAGTTCCTCGGTCTTCTTCTTTATTAGAAAACTTTCTCCTCGTCATCCACTTTTGCTTAGATGGGTAGATTTAAGCACCTAGTGAATTCTCCGGCCAATATGGAGCGTTTTAGGGCCAAATACCATATCCCACAGGGAGTGGGTTTACAATATTGCCCCCAAACCAAATACTTACCAATAAAAATGTGGGAGAAGTTGTCATTCCAATGATCGCTTTTATAGAGGGAGGAATGACACTTCCCACTAGTAAGATAACCCGAGATTATCTGTTCAACCACAGTTTATGCCCCCATCAGTGTGCTCCCAACATGTTTAGAGTCTTAGGGAGTGTAGATGCCCTAAACGACCAAATGAATCTTAGGCTTACCTGGCATGATGTCACTCACATGTATGAGTGCCATTCTCTTGCCGGGGGATATTACCTCAAATCTTGATCCGAAGAGGTAAGATTGATATCCTGCCTTCCCAAGTCCAACAAAGGCTTGAAGGACGATTACCCGGTCGTCTTTGGGGAGTGGCACGACGGTCTTCACTGCCCAGTTAAGGTGGGAACACCAAGTAGAGTACCCCAGGATTAGGTCCCTTGGCAACGACCTTAGTTTTCTAAGCTTTTCTTCTATTCATTCCAAGCCATTTGTCTCCTCGGATAATAGTTGTCATTGGTCTAACCACAATTTCATTTTCGGATGTTTTTGTAGATAAAGATCACGTCTCTCTGAAACTTAGCCACGTCAATGTTCCAGGGCTCAACTACATGCTGAGGTCAGAAATATTCGCAAGTGAAGACGGACAGTTACAGGCTGCTCACTTGATCTTAGATTAGGAGCCTTTGTCGCACATATTTCAGGATGCAGGCCAAGTAATAAGAGCAAGTAGCCCTAAGCTTGCTTGAATATACGTGTCTAAGCTTAGGTTCTTGGCTTGGAGAGACCTTCCCCCTGTATGCTGCCACCCTAACCTGTTCATCAACAAGTAGCTACTCTGAGAGAGGAGTCAGCCTTATCCCGCCATTCCTTAGACGCGGAGATAAACTAGTTCCACTTTGAAGAAGAGGAAGGGGTATCGGAAAGGCCTGTAGAGCTCTCGGACTCTGAGATTGAGTCTGAAAGATTTTCGGCCGTCCATCATCCAAGGTTAATAGTCGCTTGGCCAGACACTAGTTCCGAGAAAGAAGAAGGCATGGACCTGAAGCAAAGGACCAGTTTGAAGGGCCTAATGGCCAACAGGAATAAAAGGGAGTCAACTTCAAAAGAAGCTCCTAAGACCGAGGTTACTCCCAATCTTCCTTCTTCCCCTCAGCTCCCTATTGACCTAGGACTGAAGGCTAATCCGAACCTAAGGAAGAAAAGGCCAGTGGAGAACCTGGAGGAAGGTGAGGGGGCAAATCAAAAGGGTGCCAAGCAACAGAAGAAAGCCAAGGACCCCCAAGACAAGAGGGCCAATTTGTGGAGAGCCAGGGAGAGGCTGAAATGCGTTGAGGGCAGTGCTCCTAGGCCCCTCGGCTAAAGGTGAAGGGTGCTCCCATTTCTTGGGATGCCACGATCTGGAAGTCTCAAAGGGGGCACTCCAGCATCCTCGTCGAGGCCCTAAAGCAGCCCTTTCTCCTTCCTAGAGACATGGAGGGCCTCAAGCATATTAGGCAACCTGACCTCTTCATGTCATTGAAGAGGGACCTTGCAAAGGTAAGTCAATCAGTATCCTTTTTCGGTAAATACTAAGCTGCATGTCCATTCATATATGTGTGTATTCTTTATGACCCTTTTGCTACTTTTATGCAGATTACCCTGCAGATTTATGTAACCGAGGAGTGGGTCAAGAACACTCAGGACAAGGTTAAGGTTGAGGCCCACTCCTGGCTGGAGGTTGAGAAGCAGTAGGGGGCCTCTAAGGTAGGAGCAAGCTGAGCTGTCCGAGAAGCTAAAAGAAGTAGACAAAGCTCATAATAGTGCCTTAGCGAGTCTAAAAACCGCAGAGAGGCAAGCCGAGGATCAGCGCCAACAATTACATATAACTGAGATAAACCTGGTCACAGAAAAGCAAATTGTTTTGGATTTCAAGGCAGAGCTGCAAAAAGTCAAGGATGCAGCTCGGGTGGCCAAGGAAGCCTTTGAGGCCACAGTGATGGCATCCTATGAGCGTGGGGTGTAGGACATGGAGACTCAGCTGGCAGAAGAGGTGGTTGTAGTGTGCAGTGACTACTGCACCGAGTCTTAGGGAATAGCAATGGACCAGGCAGGAGTTCCTGCAGACTCTGAGCTGAGGAAGGCCGAGAATATTTTCTTCCCAGAAGATATTCGACAAATTCCATATGCAGTCCCTCTTCCCGAGCAACTCCCTACCACTCAAGCTCTCCCTCCTGATGCCGAAGTTTCTAAAGGGGCTGGAGTGGGTATGGAGACTCAGCCACCTTTGAAAGCCAAGCCCTCCGAGGATGCCCTTACAATCAGGGATGTGGTCTCCTAGGCCAAGGACGCGGAGGCTAAGTCTAAAGCTAATGATGTCCATTCCAAGGCTGCTAATCCTAAGAAAAACCCTCCCCAAGCCAATGCCTAGATGTAGGACTCTCTTTTGTAGTAGTTTTTTTTTTTTTTTTTTAATGTATATATGCTTTTTGTAATGGCAATCTGCCATCAAACATAGTGCATTCACCTTTCTATTCAATGAAAATGTTTTTCTTCCTTTTATCCTTTGTATTTTCACTTAGTATGCTTTGAAGTTTATCACTATTGCCAATGGTATTGAATTGCTAACAATCTAAATAATTTGATTAAGTACCAGTAATAAAGAGGTCTAACATACATTTGTACTATAAATTGGATAAATAATCAAAAACTTTAACTTACTCAGAGTTAGAAATCCGAGAAGCTAGTCATAACTTGGAATCTGATTTGACACTTAGTGAAAAACAAATGAATATAACAGAATGTTAATTTCACCAAAGTATCTGGTCTGAGAACTCAGACATGACTAAGGTTCTATTTACGCACTTATAAGGATATCATAGTGTAGTTTCCCCAAAGCATCTGGTCCGAGGACTCAAGTATGACTAAGGTTCTGTTTAAGCACTTATAAGGATGTCATAGTGTTAATTTTTCCAAAGCATCTGGTCCGAGGACTCAGGCATAACTAAGGTTTTGTTTAAGCACTTACAAGGATGTCATAGTGTTAATTTCCCAAAGCATCTAGTCTGAGGACTCAGGCATGACAAATGTTCTGTTTAAGCACTTATAAGGATGTCATATTGTTAATTTCTCCAAAGCATCTAGTTCGACGACTCAGGCATGACTAAGGTTCTGTTTAAGCACTTATAAGAATGTCATAGTGTTAATTTTCTGAAAGCATCTGGTCTGAGGACTTAGGCATAACTAAGGTTCTGTTTATGCACTTATAAGGATGTCGTAGAGTGTTACAATGTATTTACACAATAAACAAGCATATGACAAAGGAGAATTTCATTAATAATAATACCTTTTCAAGTTGTTTATATTCCAAGGTCGTGGTATTACATGTTCATCTAGGTCTTCCAGGAAATATGCTCCTATACTAGCCACTGAAGTGATGCGGTATGACCCCTCCCAATTGGGCCCTAACTTTCCCTATGCTGGGTTCTTTGCAGCACCCAGAACTTTTCTCAACACCAAATCACCAGGCATTAATGACCTCAGCTTCACATTGGCGTCATAACCTTGTTTGAGTTTGTGTTGGTAGTATGCCAGCTGAACCATTGCACTTTCTCTTCTCTCTTCAATAAAGTCCAAACTCTTTTCTAACAACTTATGGTTATTGCTCGGATTGAATGAGCTGGTCCTTAATGTTAGGAAGCCGATTTCTAAAGGGATGACAGCCTCGGCTCCATGGGTCATTGAAAAGGGGGTCTCTCCTGTTGACCTGCTAGGTATAGTTCTATACATCCAGAGCACTTGTGGCAACTCTTCTACCCATTTTCCCTTTGCATCATCTAGCCTTTTCTTGAGCCCGTTCACTATGACCTTGTTTACAGCCTTGGTTTGTCCATTTCCTTGGGGATAAGCTGGAGTTGAATACCTGTTTGTAATTCCAAGGTCGCAATAGTACCTCCTGAAAGATTTGCTGTCAAATTGAAGGCTATTGTTTGGGATGAGGGTAAGAGGGACCCTGAATCGTGTGACAATGTTTTTCCAAACAAATTTCTTGGCATCCATGTCTCTGATATTTACCAAAGGCTGAACTTCAACCCACTTAGTAAAGTAGTCTATACCGACCAGCAAATACCTTTTGTTTCCTACTGCCTTGGGGAAAGGGCCAACGATATCTAAGCCCCATTAAGCAAAAGGTCAAGGGCTGGATATGGGTTTAAGGACTCCACCCAGTTGATGTATATTTTGTGCAAATCTTTGGTATTGATCACACTTCTTCACGCACTCTTGCGCTTCTTTCTGCATATTTGGCCACCAATAGCCCTGAGTGATGGCTTTGTAAGACAAAGATCTACCTCTTGTATGGCTTCCACAAATCCCATCATGTAATTCCTCAAGGAGTAGCTCTGATACCTTAGAGTGAATGTAGTGTAGGTATGGCCTAGAAAAAGAACGCTTGTACAATTTTTGGTCCTCGAATAGCCAGGAACGAGGCACCTTTCTCCATACTTTATCAACTTCTGATTTATCCTCCAGCAAGATGTCCTCTTTCAAGAATAGTATTATGGGATCCATCCAACTAGGCCCTACTCTAACTTGGTGAACATGAACCACCTCTCTGTTCGCTTCTATGGGTTTGCATAAGTCTTCTACAAGGATGACTCGGGGTAAGCTTTGTGCCGAGGAGGTTACAAGTGTGGCTAGTGAATCAGCATGTGTGGTTCTACTTCTAAGAATATGCAATAGGTTGAAGGATTCAAAGTCCAACTACAGACACCTAACCTGGCTCAAGTATCCTCGCATTCTTTCATCCTTGGCCTCGAACTCTCATTTCACTTGGCTAACGACTAATCTAGAGTCTTTCCGCCCATTTTTTGAACCATGGCCATTCCCATCAGCAGAGCCTCATATTTGGCTTCGTTATTTGTGACCGAGAATCCTAATCTTAATGATTTCTTAATGGTGATTTTCTCGGGTGAGACCAATACAAGCCCCACTCTAAACCCTTTCTGATTTGCTACGCCATCAACGTATACTTTCCAGGGTAAGGGGCCTTGTTGGGAGATCACGCCAACCGATTTTCCATCCATGTTCTATGTCGCTGCTACTTCTTCTAATAGGGGTTCGGCGAACTTGGCCACCAGATCCGCAAGGACCTGGCCCTTGACAGAGGTGCAAGGCATGTACTTGATGTGAAAAGCCCCTAGAACTGTGTCCCATTTGGCAATCATTCCCGTGTAATCAGTACTTCGAAGTATGGTTCTAAGTGGAAGCTGAGTAAGGACAACAACTGTATGTGCTTGGAAGTAATGGGGTAACTTTCGTGTACCACGCACAACCGCCAAGATGGCTTTCTCTAGTGGTGTATAACGAATCTTGGCCTCATGCAGTGACTTACTTACGTAGTAAACTGGCCGTTTTATGCCACTGTCAACTCGTATTAACACCAAACTTACAGCATGCGGGATCACAGCGATATAAGCAAACAGGATTTCATCCACCTTAGGACTGGACATGATAGGTGGCCGAGATAGACACTCTTTAAGTTGCTAGAACGCCAAAGCACACTCCTTGGTCTACTTAAATCCTTTCCACTTATTCATCTATAGGAAGAAGGGCCTACACCTATCCACTGACAGAGAGATAAACCGGTTCAAGGCAGCGGTCATTCCAGTCAGTTTCTGGACTTCCTTTGGATTTCGAGGTGGTTGTAAACTGTTAATGGCCTTGATTTGATCGGGATTAACCTCAATTCCCCTGTAGGTTACCATATAGCCCAAGAACTTGCTTGATCCCACACCAAACGAGCATTTGGAAGCGTTCAGGCACAACTTATGTTTCCTAAGAACTTCAAAGATGTTTGCGAGGCCTCTCACATGCTTAGACACCACGTTGCTTTTCACCCCCATGTCGTCTATATAGACTTCAATGCCCTTGCCCAACTGGGATTCGAACATTCTCGTCATCATCTTTTGATAGGTAGACCCAGCGTTTTTCAAATCAAATGACATCACTTTGTAGTGGTAATTTCCAATAGGAGTGACAAAAGCTATCTTTTCCTGATCGTCTAGTGCTAGTGGTATCTGATGATATCCTTGAAAGGCGTCTAAGAAGCTCATTTAAGGATGGCCCATCGTTGCATCCACCAACAGATCTATCCAAGGCATAGGGAAAGGACCTTTTGGGCAAGCCTTATTCAGATCTTTGAAGTCTACACATACTCGCCACTTCCTGCTCTTCTTTTTCACCACCATGGTATTGGCCAGCCATTTAGGGTAGAAAAATTCTTTGATAGCCCCTACTTGCTTGAGCTTCATCACTTCATTTCTGACAGCATCTACGTGTTCCTTGGACTGGCGCCAAGGTGACTGCTTTTTGGGAGTGATAGATGGGTTAACATATAAATGATGACAGATGAAGTTCGAATCCACTCCCGGGGCCTCATAAGTGTCCCATGCAAACACATCAATGTTTCTACCAAGAAATTCTACCAGCTCTCCCTTCTCTTCAAGAGGCAGCTAAGCCCCAACCTAAAAGAATTTCTTTAGATCATCATCTATAACAACCGTTTCTAAATCTTCACACTTTGCCTCCTCGGCTGGTCTACTGATAGGCAACTCCAGAGCCTTTGATTGCTACAAGCCCCTTTTAGCAAAGGCCGAGGACTTAGCTTTAGGTTGATGTAAAATGGCAGCTACCAAGCATTGTCAAGCTGTGGATTGACTTTCCAGGATCTCCTTAACCTGGCCTTTTAAGGGATATTTTACCTTCTGGTGTAGAGTAGAAGAAACGGCTCCTAAGGTGTGAAGCCAAGGTCTGGCCACAATGGCTGTGTAGGAATAATAAGCATCCACCACGATGAAATTCACTTCCACCACTTCTAAACTGGTCTGTACGGGTAGTCTAATCAGTCTCCTCGAGATGACAGTCTTCCCATCAAAACTTAACAAAGGGGAATCGTAGGCTGTTAAGTCTTCGGGTCTCAAATTTAGCCCCTTGTACAGGTCATGGTACATAATCTCAGCACCACTACCCTGGTGTACCAACACCCTCTTCACATCATAGCCCCCAATCCTGAGTGTGACCACCAAAGCATCATCATGGGGTTAGATGGTTCCGATCTTATCCTCGTCTGAGAAGCCCAGAAAAGTTTGGATCTCTATTCTAGCCTTCTTTAGCTTTGGGTTTGCGCCCTCAGCGGATAATCGGGCCACAGACATCACCTTAGAAGGGCAAAAATCGGTCCTCCCAAGAGCAGTAAAGATGACATTTATCGTTCCCAAGGGCGGCCTTATGGAATCATCTTTCCGGGATTCTAAGTGTGTCTGACCCCCCTGGCCACTAGAGTGATGCAAGAGTTGTTTTAACTTTCCTTCACGGACGAGCTGATCTAGGTGGTCCCACAGATTTTTACAATCTTCCGTGGTGTGTCCATGGTCTTAGTAGTATTGGCAATAGAGGTTTTGATTGCACCTTGTGGGGTTTCCTACCATCTTATTTGGCCATTTGAAGAAGGGCTCATTCCTAATCTTATCCAAAACTTAATGCACCGGCTCTCGGAACACAGCATTAACTGCTTAAGGATTGGCAAATCCTAACTACCCAGCAAAATCTCTCCGTGGTCAGTTGTTATTATACCTGTTTAACCTGAAATCCCTCCTCTCCTGAGGGATAACCTTATCCTTTACTTTCCCCTACTGCTGATCTTCCTCAACCTTTTGATACTTATCAATCCGATCCATAAGTTGGAACACACTGGTGACAGGTTTGCTAGTCAAAGATTTCCTTAAACCGTACTCAACTGGGAGGCCGATCTTAAAAGTACTGATGGCCACATCGTCAAAGTCACCATCTATGTTATTGAACATCTCCTAGTATCTATCCGAGTATGCTTTTAGGGTTTCTCCCTCTCACATGCCTAAGGACAATAAGGAAGCCAAGGGCCGAGGAACCTTGCTACAGTTGACGAAGCAAGAACCAAATGCTTGAGTGAGCTCCTTAAAGGAACTTAAGGAATTTGCCCTCAGGCTGTCGAACCATCTTATCGCAACGAGTCCCAAACTAGATGGGAAGACCTTGCACATTAAGGCTTCGTCCTTGGAATGGACTGACATTCTCTGATTGAAGTGGCTAACATGCTCAACGAGGTCTGTCTTGCCATTATACATGGTGAAAGCAGGCTGGTTGAATCACCGAGGGAGTTCTGCTCTCTCAATCTTGCGTATGAAAGGCAACCTGGAGATTTGGCGCAACGCCTTGCTCATAGCGTTATTTTCCACACCTTTTCGAGGTGGGCTTACCAACCTATGCTCTCGATGATGCTCCTCCTCATAGGAGAAAGATTCGCTGGGTAGGGTTCAAGATCTTCGCCTGTAACTGATGTCCCTTCCGTCATCAGAAGAAACATCAGAGTTAAGGGGAGTTCGTCTTCGCCATGTGTGGCGCAACTTCCTTTTCAGCTGGTCAATCTCCAACTGCATGTCCCTGTTACTCTTTGCATATGAGATATGGCTTCCACCTCGAAGTTGATTCCCACCGGTGTGTGTGGTATGCACACTCCCCTCACGGTCACCTCTCTAATTAAGGTTGACAAAAGGGTCGCCACGCTAGGATCCCAAGGATTCTGCTTGGTGTGGACCTGAACCTTCCATGGTTGACTGTTGCTTTCACTATTGCACAAGTTCTTCCCACAGACGGAGCCAATTGTCGGGTCACGTTTTGCAACCTAAGCCTAAGGTGTATAGGACCTTGGCCTAGTGAGCCCAGTACAATAAATTTGTAGAGAGTGGGTTAGAGAACTAGGCTCTAATGAATTTGACAACGACTAGTATGGATTTAAAAGATGATCAAACAAGAATAAGGAAAATAGAGCTGAATGAATTTACTATCCAATGAGGTATTTTTGGTTATATAAATCAATAATAGTTTGGTATAAGTCCAATTTTGATTGCTATAGCATTCTTTCTTTCCTTTTTCGATCCCCCTTCTAGAAAGGTCCCTAACATTATATAGATCCCATTGAACCATCTTGACCCTACACTTGTTGATCATTTGAGCCCTTACTTAAGTGCCCATCCTATCAAACACTCTCTCTGGCTTTCTGTGAGTTGCAGTAGCCAAGGCAGCACTGTTCAGGGGTCTTCTCCACATAAATGCGGCCAGAAAAGTAGCTGCAGTGCATTTAATGCGGTGGTAATAGCTTTCCTTTAGATATTTTTGGGTTCCCTTCCTTCTCTTGTGCTCATGAGGCGTGTCCCTATCATTGGAGTTTCTATGAAGGTCACGTTCATCGTTGGAACACATATCTGAGCCGTATTTGTCATAGCCGAGGAGGAAATCCTCCTCAGACTGCCTTCCACTCCTTTCATATTCATGAGACTCTAAACTAGAATCCCTCATAACTATTTATCCCCCCTCGGACATGCCAACGTCATAAAGCCCAAGGCCCAATATATAATATTGGGCCCTTATCCCTACACTAGTATTATTCAAAATATATATATGTAAGGTTTTTCATCGTAATTTTTATTATTTTACTTAAAGGGGTTGATGCCTATAATAAGGGAAATCCTATATATTGACATTGGAACTTTGTGTTTCCCTACTTCCCAAAAGGCCAAACTATGATCGAATTGAAAGGTATTAATTATAATTAAGTGTTTTTTAAAGAAACTCGATCGTTTTACTATCCCATCTCTCTCTTTTCTTTTCTTTTTCTTTTTTAATTTTATATTTATAAATTTGCTAGCCCATCTCTTCTTCTTTTATTGACTAGTTTTTATTTGGTGAGACTTTTCATCGTTTTATAAGAGTATTTCAACTTTTAAAAAGTATAAAGTATTGTACAAACTCGTTTGATAATGAGCGTTTAGAGTCAGTTGATGAGGAACAACGTTTAAACAACAGTTTTCATATTTTAAACAATAGTCTATGAATTTTCACAATATTTTTTTATCTACACATATTTTCATAATACTTAAACAACATTACTAAAAATCTCTTACCAAACAGGGCCTAACTTTTAAACTAGATTTCAACTTTTTTAAGGATCTATCCCACTTGACAACAAAATCTACTAAAAATGTATCATTTTATGTCAATAATTTATAGTTTTATTAATGAATGAATTGATGTACCTATTAAGAAAGAATCTAATGGGTCGCATAATATTGGGAAATATAAAAAAATCAAATAAACAACAATCCTATTAATGAGTGTCTAAAGGAAGTGATTACAATTTTTTTTTTTTAACATTTTTTTTACCATAGTAGCTTTTTAGGTAATATATTTAAAAAAAAAAAAAAAAAAAAAACCACTGTTTACTTGTTATTTGTTATTTTTCAATGCAGTGTGAGCCATTAGATTCCTCCTTAATAGATGCACGAATGCATCATTTAACAAAAGCAGTAAATAAATATTTCTTTCAGAAATTAAATTCTATAAGGACGTGGTGTAAAACTTATTTTTTACCCCTCCAATCCCAACATGCCACATCATCTTATCACATATTTAAGAATAAACACAATCATACTCAATCAATTCTAATACCCATATATAAATCCAACCAAATTAGGAATTTATTGAGATGTTATTAGGTGTGGTAGGATGTATTGAATTTTAAGTAAAATGCTGATGTGACAATCACTTATTGGATGGTGTAAAACATAGGTTTTACACCCCATCCTTGTAGAATTTAATCTCTTTCTTTAACTGAATGTTGTTCAACTCCCCCAAAAAAGCTTATCGATTACGATAAAATACTTAATCTTAACTTATGCACTGAGACACTTGTTAATCACACTCATGATATATCTATATATCTATATGTGTGTGTAGATTATTGTGCTTCTATAGGAATACAGGGCCGGCCCTAGGCTTAGGCCAATTAGGCCATTGCCTAAGGCCCCCTTACTAGAGAAGGCCCCAAATGTGGGGGCAAATTTTTTATTTATTTTTTATAGATAAATATTTTTGGGAGATATTAAAACATTTTAGTTTACATTTTTTTTCACTGTTAAGAAAGCTCAAAGAATTAGTAATGTTAGAGACAGAGATAAGACAAATTTAAATAAATATGTCTTACAAATAGATCTTACAAATAGACATGTTACTAAACACAAGTAATTCAAATAGGAAAATATTAAAAATACTATAAATTTTACTACATAACTTGTATTTATTTAATTATTTTTATACAAAATAAAAATTCTACTTTAGCCTAATCTAAGTGTATATGTGTGCGAACTCTTTTCTAGAAACTTAAATCTCGGTCATTGCCCCCCACACATCACAAGAACTTATACTTGTGGAGTGATCACTGCACCAATGGTGCGTGGTGGTCTCCATAACTTTTATAATTTGATGTGACAATAAATACGATAGATGGATTTCAAAAAACTATTGAATGCATTTTTTAATCAATATTTGTGATTGGTAATATATATTTGTAATTCGTATGTTGTAAATTTTATAATATTTCTAGTATTTTTGTAAGCCTCACGTCATTGATCACATTCATTACAACAGTAGTTTGTAGTAAAATTTGTTATAACTTTAGCATTTTCTCAAAAAAAAAATCATATTAAAAAGTAAAAAGAATGGATTTTAAAAAAATTATTATATAAAATGCTAGTTAAATATTATTTAACTGATAGCATAAAGGCATAAAGGCCCCATTTGAAGATTTCGCCTTAGGCCTCCAAAACGCTTGGGCCGGCCCTGTGGGAATATTCAAGCATTTCATGGAATGAGGCTTTTCAAAATAAAAATTTTTTAGCCTGCCATTTGAATTAATTAAGTCAGACTTTCGATTTTTTTTTTTTTAATTTTCCCTTGGCTATTTATTTTACATGGCTCTCAATTCTCAAGTTGCGTAACATGGAGACAGTGTATTTATATACTTACAAATATCAAGTTTTACTCTCCCACCCAAAAATCGCTTTCACTAATAATAAAAATTTTTTTTTTTTTTTTTGTTCCTAAAAATATATGAGTAATGCTACAGTTACAAACTATTTTACAATATTCGTATAAACTGTTGTTGTGACCCACTACTAATATCAACTTTTCATTTACGGTTTACCAATAATCACTCACTACATTAGCAATTTGTTTATAAAATAGTTTTTTTTTTTTTGAGAAACTTGTAAAATAATTTGTATCTCTAACATTACTCATGTGTAAGGTTTTTCATAACAAAATTGGGGTATAAAACTTTTTTTTTTTTTTTTTATAAAAACTTGGATATAAATTAAAGACATTATCCAAAGGCCCTTTATATTTTATTTTATTTTTAAAAATTTTGGGGCCCTAGCCTATTCTTTTTCTTTAATTTTGTTTAATCGTAATTTTTATTATTTTACTTAAAGGGGTTGATACCTATACTAGGGGAAATCCTATTGACATTGGAACTTTGTGTTTCCCTACTCCCCAAAAGGCCAAACTATGATCGAATTGAAAGATATTAATTATAATTAAGTTTTTTTCTTTTTTTCTTTTTTTAACTCGTTTTGGTAGTCCATCTTTTTTTATTTTTTTATTTTTTATTTTTTAGCCCATCTCTTCTTCTTTTATAGTTTTATTGACTAGTTTTTATTTGGTGGGACTTTTCGTGGTTTTATAAGAGTATTTCAGCTTTTAAAAAGCATAAAGTATTGTACAACTCGTCTGATAATGAGTGTTTAGTAGTCACTTTTTGAGAAACAAACTAAAATAACTTCTGAAATAGATTTCAACTTTTTCTACGATCTATCCCACTTTACAACAAAATCTACTAAAAATGTATCATTCTATGTCAATAATTTATAGTTTTATGAATGAGTGCAATGATCGATGTACCTATTAAAAAGGAATCTAATGGATCACATAGTATTGGGGGAAAAAAAAAACAAATAAACAACAATCCTATTAATGAGTGTCTAAACGAAGTGATTACGATTGAGTTTTTTTATAATTATTATAAGTAGTTTTCTAGGTGCGGTCGCGCATAATATATTAAAAAATACATAGGTTTACTTGTTTTTGTTATTTTTTAATGCAGTGTGAGACATTAGATTCCTCCTTAATAGATGCACGAAGGCATCATTTAACAAAAACCGTAAATAAATATTTCTTTAATTGAATGTTGTTCAACTCCCCCAAAAAAGCTTATCAATTATAATAATATACTTGATCTTAATTAATGCATTGAGACACTTGTTAATCGCACTCATAATATATCTATATGTCTATATGTGTGTGTAGATTATTGTGCTTCCATGGGAATATTCAAGCATTTCATGGGATGAGGCTTTTCTTTTCTTTTTTTAGAGGGTCCAAGTATGAAAAAAAAAATTAAGAATTAAAAAAAACTATAATTGAAAATTAAATTAATATATGAAAAGAATAACATCTATTCAACATTAACAAAATAAAATATATAAAATGATTTTTTCCTAATATTGTTTTACTCAATCATTTGTGATTTATCAAAATATGAAATTTAACATTCTTTAGATTGCAAAAATTATCTATGATAGATTCTCCATTAAATGTCTCAACAATTTTACATTCAATATACAAATCAAAGATCCATTAAAAATCATCTTTAATTTATTGAGAAACGTTATTAAATAATATTCACAACTAAAAATAATTGTTTCTTAATTCTAGTAAAAACTAGATATATATATATATATATATATATATATATAGAAGTACAACCATTCTATAAAGGAAATAGCATAAACATAAAAATAAAAGTCATATTTATTATCATTATTTGTTAAACTAATCGCTGACCCGTACAATGTACAGGAATAACTACTAAATGAGTTTTAGGAAAAAAAAAAGCCATTATTTTTTATTTTAAGTAGTAAGCAAAAATGTATGAAATTAAAAAAAAAAAGATATTGAAAGAAATAGTATAAATTTTTATCAGTTAGGTAGAAGAAAGCAATGTTATTGTATTTATTAGTTTTTTGTATTAAATAATAATAGATAAAATGTTGAAATGTCATAATCCTTCAAATTAGATATATTAAAAGGTGTCTATTTCAAAACCCTTCAAATTAGATATATTAAAAGATGCCTATTGAAAAGTCACAACCCTTCAAATTAAATATATATATATATATATATATATATTAAAAGGTGTCTATTAAAAGGTTACAACCTTTCATATTGGATATACCAAAAGATGCCTATTAAAATGTTATAACTCTTCATATTGGATATACTAAAAGGTACCTATTGAAATATCATAACCCTTCATTTGGGATATATATTACAGATACTTATTGACCGAAAATGTGCCTATTAACTTAAAAATGTGTTTATTGCATGAAAATATTCCTATTGACTGAAAAGGTACTTATTGAATAAAAAAATGATTATTGGCGGCCAAAAAATTGCATATTGAATGAAAACATGTCTATTGAAGGGTCATAATCCTTTGGGTATAAATAGTAGTTCATATTCATTTGATAACTTTTTCTCAAATTCTTCTCTTTCATCTTTCATAGAAACACAAAAAACCTGTGTCTTCTCCAAAATTCCTATTTATAAAACCTAATAAACTTTGTTGTGTGTTTCTACGAATAAGGAGTGGTCATCAATATCTCCAACCAAGATAATCTATATTGATTCATTCATAAACTCAACAGGTATATAATCGCCATTTGTAATACACGAGTATTTAAGCACTTGAATATAATATAAAATATAATATAACCAGGGCCAAGAAACTCATCTATTCCTGAACATGTTAAAACAAATATAATATACAATAATCAAAAGACAATCTGCGTATATATTCATAACAATAAAAAAAAAAACCAATTAGTTCTAAAAGTTCTTAATGGTTACTAACCAAGGAAATCTTCGAAGCAGTGCAAATTTCCAATGCAAATCATCGTCGCAAACGGATATCATACACAAGAGCCAAACTGAAATCATAATACCATGCATAATTCACAAATCCTCTCGCAGAATTAGACGCCAAGCACCAGCGATTGATTCAAACGATTTTAGACACGCAAAATTTTTTCCATTCATCACAAAATTAAATTATGAACAGGTGATATATATAAATCTTATGTGAAATGGTAAATGGATACTGAAACTTAGTGGACAAAATGAAAATGTATAATTGTTTGGTATTTTTAAATATATACGTGACATTCGAAACTGAATAAGCAAACCACTGAAAAGATACAATTGTTTAGTGTTTTAAAGAGAATATGGCAGTAAATTATGTAGCCCAGTGGCACAATGAAAAATGGTCAACAAAAAGTCAAACATTTCGGCTATTAGTTATTATATAGATATTCTTCTTTTATAAAAATGATTAGTGTTGCCAGGTATGTTTTTTCTTAAATAAACTCCCAAACACATAGACCAAAAAATAAATAAATACCCAAAAACAATTTTTAGTTTTTTTAAAAAAAAAATTTTTATAGAGTTTCAACATATGACGTCTGCTTCTAATGATTGTGTTTTTTATCATCAGACAAAGACATCAATCGGATGTTGGTGTAGGTGGGGATTAAAACCCAGATTGCTTATTCAACCATTAAAAATTTTGTAAGGGCCGGATTTGAACTCCTAGCTCAAAATGTGTATGGACTTAAGCCCAAAACAATAAATTTGTAGAGAATGAGTTGGAAAACTGGGCTTTAGTGAATTAAGTAACAAGCCAATAGATTTTGATGACAAAGAAAGAAAGATAATAGACGTTCACTAAAGAAAAACGTCATCGGCCAAGTCTAAGGAGACTGATTCTAGTGTATTGCTTTCGAAATTTGATTACAAGTCTGGTTCTAGATTGCTACAGTGTTTCTTTCCTAATTTTTCGATCACTCTTCCTTCAGGGGCCTCTTACATTATATATCCCCTTCCTAAGGATCTTGATCTTCCATTTGTTGATCATCTAAGCCACCACTTGAGTGCCTGTCCCATCAGACACCCTTTTTGGCTTTCTGTGAGTTACGGTAGCCAAGGCAGCACTGTTCAGGGGTTTTTTCCACATAAATGTTGCTAGAAAAGTAGCTGCAGTGCATTTAATGCTGTGGTAGTAGCTTTTTCTTAAATATTTTTGGGTTCCCTTCCTTCTCGTATGTTCATGAGGCACGTCCCTATCACTGGGGCTTCTATGAAGGTTATTTTCATCGTTGTGATACACATCTAAACGATATCTATCATACCTGAGGAGGAATTCCTCCTTAGACCGCCTTCCATTCATTTCTTATCTATGAGACTCTAAACTGGAATCTCTCATAACTATTTATCTTTCCTCGGACTTGTCAACGTCCTTGGACAAAGTCCAAGGCTCAATATATGATTTTGGGCCCTTATTCCTACAATAGCCTCTCAAAACTCCAATTTTTCCCTCTCATCTGAGGAGGAAAAGTGGGGTTTTGACTCTTAAGAGACAAGACCATTTATTTCTCTAGTTCACATGTGTGAAATTACCATTTTGCGCGTCTCATGATTGCTACTGACGCTTCGAAGTCCACGAGGTGCCATTAATTACTCCAGGCGACGCCTTGTTCTCCAGATCTAATGGTGAGGCACAGATCCAACGGTTGATCTTTCTCTTGGAGTTTTGAGCGGGATAACTCCCACTCATTTTCACCCTCTATATAAAGCCTTGAGGTGGATCATTCTCCCTTTACTTTACGAATTTTCAAGTTCTTCAGAGATCTCAAGCACTCCATTTCCCTGAACTCCTGAGTTTTTTGAACTCTTTTCCTTAAGAAATTTCCAAAAGGTTTTCCTAAAGGTTTAGGATTTAAAACACTCACTTGCTTTTGTAAGTTTCTATCTCTTCAAAATTTCTTTTTCTACTCGGCCTTCTTTCTTTTTTAGAAAACTTCATTTGCGTCATTTACGTTTGCTTAAATGGGTAGATTCAAGCACTTAATAGACTCTTTGACCGGTATGGAGGGTTTTAAGGCCAAATACCATATCCCACAGGGAGTAGGCCTACAATATTGCGCTCCGGACCAAGTATACACGAATAGAGGGGAGGATGAAATTGTCATTCCAATGATTGCCTTTATAGAGGGAGGAATGACACTTCCCATGGGTAGGATAACCAGAGACTACCTACTCAATCATAGGCTATGTCCTCATTAGTGCGCTCCCAACCTATTTAGAGTCCTAGGGAGTGTAGATGCTCTGAACGATCAGATGAACTTAGGGCTCACATGGTACGACGTCGTTCATATGTACGAGTGCCATTCCCTTGCTAGCGTGGGATATTACCTCAAGTCCCGATCCGATGTTGTTAGGTTGATATCCTGCCTTCCTAAGTCCAACAAGGGCTTAAAGGATAACTATCTGATAGTCTCCGGAGAGTGGCACGATAGTCTTCACTGCCTAACTCAAGCAGGAGAGCTAGGTTGAGTACCTTAAGATCTTTTCTTTCAGACAAGGGATTTAGCCCTTTTAGTTTTATTCCTCTTCGCTTTTAGCACTTCATCTTCTTCTGACGATAATTTTCATTGGTCTGACCATGATTTCCTTCTCGAATGTTTTTGTAGAAAAAACCCACGTTGCTCCGAAGATCAGTCTAACCAACGTTTCGGCTCTCAATTACCTACTGAGGTCAGAGATATTTGTTAGCGAAGACGGATAGCTATGAGCCGTTTACTTAATTTGGATTACGTGCCTCTGTCTTGCATATTTTAGGATACAGGCCAGGCAATAAGGGCTGGAAGCTCTAGATTAGCTCGGATAGACGTCTCTAAGCCGGGGTTTTTGGCTCAGAGAGATCTTCCTCCTGTTGAGTTGCCCATTCAACGCATCCCATAAGAGGTAACTGCTTCGAGAGAGGAGATAGCTTCTACACACTCATCCCTCGAAGTCGAGATTGACCAATTCCGCTTTGACGAGGAAGGTGAAGTGCTAGGAAGGTCGTAGAACTCTCGAATTCCGAGGCTGATTTTGACAGACTTTCTGCTGCACAGTCCCCGAGGTTAGTAGTTGCTCAGGTTGATACTAGTTCAAAAGTCAAAGAAGAGGGCATGGACCTGAAGTCAAGGGCCAGCTTAAAGGGTCTACTGGCCAACAAGAATAAGGGGTCATCTTCAAAAGAAAGTCCCAAGACCCAAGTTTCTCCAAGTCTTCCTCCTCCTCCCCCCTCCCTCCCGACCTCTACTGATCTCGGACTACACGCCAATCTGAATCTAAGGAAGAAGAGGCCAGTTGAGGATCTGGAGGAATGTGAACTATCCCTTCAAAAGGGGCTAAACAACAGAAAAAGACTAAGGACCCCAAGGACAAGAGGGCCAAGTCTGTGGAGAGCCAGGATGAGGCTGAGGTGCGCCGAAGGCTGCGCTCTTGGGCCCCTCGACTAAAGTTGGAGGGTGCTCCCATTCCTTGGGACGCCATAATTTGGGAGTCTTAACGGGGGCACACCACCCACCTCGCCGAGGCCTTACGGCAACCTCTTCTCCTCCCAAGAGACATGGAGGGCCTCAGGCGCACCAGACAACCTGACCTTTTCATGTCATTGAAGAGGGACCTCGCAATGGTAAGCTAGCCAACATCCTTTTTTGTTAAACACTAAGATGCATGTTTATTCATATATGTACATATTTTTTTTGTGACCTCTTTGCTACTTTCATGCAGCTTACCCAGCAAATTTATGTAGCTGAGAAGTGGGTTAGGAACGCTCATGACGAGGTTAAGGCTGAGGCCCACTCTCATTTAGAGGTTGAGAAGCAGTTGGGGGCTTTAAGGCAGGAGTAGACCAAGCTGTCCGAGAAGTTCAAAGAAGCAAACAAGGCTCGTCTGAGTGCCGTGGCGAGTCTAAAGACCGCGGAGAGGCAGGCCAAGGATCAGCGCCAACAACTGCACATAACCGAGATAAACCTGGCCACCAAAAAACAAACTGTTTTGGATATTAAGGCAGAGCTACAAAAAGTCAAGGATGCAGCTCAGGTGGCTAAGGAAGCCGCTAAGGCTGCAGTAAAGGCATCCTACGAATATGAGGTGCGAGACACGAAGACCCGGCTGGTAGAGGAAGTAGTCGTAGTGTGCAGGGACTATAACACCGAGTCAAGGGGAGTAGCAATGGATCGAGCAGGAGTTCCTACAAACTCTAAGCTGAGGAGGGCAGAGAATATTTTCTTCCCGGAGGATATTCGAGAAATTCCGGATGCGGTCCTTCCTCCTAAGCAACTTCCTACCACTCAAGCTCCCCCTCATAATGCTGAAATTCCTGAAGGGGCTGGAGTGAGTAAGAAGGCTCAGCCACCAATTAAGGCCAAGCCCTCCGAGGATGCCCTTACAATCAGGGATGTGGTCTCCCAGGCCAAGGACGCGGAGGCTAAGTCTAAAATTGATGATGTCCACTCCAAGGCTGCTGATCCCAAGAAAGACCCTCCCTAAGCCAAGGCCTAGATGTAGGACTTTCTTTTGTAGTTTTTTCTTTGCACACACACACACACACACACACACACACACACACACACACACACACACACACATATATATAATATTTGAAATGGCAATCTGCCATTAAACATAATGTATACCCATTTCTGTTTAATGAAAATGTTTTTCCCTTTTATCCCTTGCTTTTTCCTTTAGTATGCTTTAAAGCTTATCACTATTGCCAATGGTATTGAACTGCTGCCTCCCTTTGTAACACATCTTCCTTTGATTAATGAATAGACTTTTATTTCTATTTCTTGTGTCCTTACTTTATATGTTTCCAAGCTTACTGTTATTGTGAATAAAATAAAATTGTTACCACTCTAACTTTAATAAAAACAGAAAATAATACCTTGCTGGTAGTTTAAAAAATTTGATTAAGTATCAGCAACAAAGAGATTTACCCCATACCTATACTGTGAAATGATCCTTTTGCAATGAAGGTTGAATCTAATAAAGATAAGTAATAAACTTTGTAAAAAAGGAAAAAGGGGGAGATATTCATGATTCTGCCCAACACTTGGATAAATGATTAAAGACTTTAACTTGCTCAAGGCCACTAATCCAAGGAGTTGGTTATGACCTTAGATTTGTTTTGACACTTAGTGAAAAACAAATGGATATCATAGAATGTTGGTTTTCCCAGAAGTTTGTGGTCCGAGGAGACATGCATAATTAAGATTCCGTTTAATCACTTATAAAAAGATGTCATAGAGTGTTAGTTTCCCCAAAGCATCTGGTCCGAGAACATAGGCATGACTAAAGTTCTGTTTAAGCACTTATAAAGATGCCATTGAGTGTTAACGTTTTTCAAAGCATCTGGTCCGAGGACATAGGCATGACTAAGGTTCTATTTAAGCACTTATAAAAATGTCATTGAGTGTTAATTTTTCCAAAGCATCTGGCCCAAAGAAACAGGCATGACTAAAGTTTTGTTTAATCACTTATAAAGAGATGTCATAAAGCGTTAATTTTCCCAAAGCATCTAGTCTGAGGACACAGGCATGACTGAGGTTCTATTTAATCACTTATAAAGAGATGTCATAGAGGGTTAATTTCCCCAAAGCATCTGGTCCGATGACACATGCATGACTAAGGTTCTATTTAATTACTTATAAAAATAATAATGGGAAGTACGATGTATTTTCACAATAAATGAACATATTGATAAGGGAAACTTTTATTAATAATAATACATCTTCAGGTTGTTTACATTTTAAGGGCGTGGTATTACATGCTCATCTAAGTCTTCTAGAAAATACGTTCCTATACCAGCCGCTAAGGTGATGCGAAATGGTCCTTCCCAATTGGGTCCTAGCTGTCCCCACGCTGGGTTCTTTGCAGTACCTATAACCTTTCTCAATACCAAGTCATCAGGCACTAATGGCCTCAACTTTACATTAGCATTATAACCTTGCTTGAGTTTGTGTTGGTAGTATGCCAGTTGAACTATTGCATTCTTTCTCATTTCTTTAATAAAGTATAGGCTCCTTTCTAGCAACTCATTGTTATTGCTCATATTAAAAGAGCTAGTCCTTAGTGTAGGGAATCCAGTTTCCAAAGGAATAACAGCCTCCGCCCCGTAAGTCATTGAAAAGGGGGTTTCCCCTGTGGATCTATAAGGCGTGGTTCAATATGTCCAAAGGACATGTAGCAACTCTTCCACCTATATTCCTTTCACATCATCCAACCTCTTTTTTAGTCCATTTACTATGACCTTATTAACAGCCTCGGCTTGTCCATTCTTTTGGGGATAAGCTGGGGTAGAGTATTTATTCGTAGTTCCCAAGTCATAGCAATATCTCCTGAAAGATTTGCTATCAAAGTGAAGGCCGTTGTCCGAGATGAGGGTACAAGGGACTCCGAATCGTGTGACAATATTTTTCTAAACAAACTTCTTGGCATCCACATCCCTGATATTTGCTAAGGGCTCAGTTTCAACCCACTTAGTGAAGTAGTCTGTGCCGACTAGCAGGTATCTCTTGTTTCCTGCTGCTTTAAGGAAAGGGCCTACAATGTCTAAGCCCCATTACGTGAACAGCCAAGGGTTGGACAGAGGGTTAAGGACTCCTCCCGGTTAGTGTATGTTTGGTGCGAACTTTTGACATTGGTCGCACTTCCTTACATATTCATGTGCTTCCTTTTGCATGTTTGGCCACCAGTAGCCTTGAGTGATGGCCTTGTGCGCCAAAGATCTACCTCCAGTGTGGCTCCTACAAATTCCCTCGTGTAACTCCTCAAGGAGTAATTCTATTGCCTCGGGATGTATGCATAGCAGGTATGGTCCAGAAAAGGAGCATTTATATAACTTTTGATCCTCGGACAGCCAGAACCGAGGGGCCTTTCTACGCACCTTGTCCACTTCTGATTTCTCCTCAGGCAGGATATCCTCCTTCAAGAATAGTACCAGGGGGTCCATCTAGCTAGGCTTTACTCTAACTTAGTGAACATGGACCACCTCATTCTTCACCTCGGCGAGTTGTACAAATTCTCTACGAGGATGACCTGAGGTAAGCTCTATGCTGAGGATATTGCAAGTATGGCCAAGGAATCAGCATGCGTGTTTCTGCTTCTGGGGATGTGCAACAGGCTGAAAAATTCGAATTCTGATTATTGGTGCCTAACCTGACTCAAATACTCCTGCATTCTTTCATCTCTCGCTTCAAATTCTCCTTTCACTTGGTCGACCACCAATTTGGAGTCCGAGAACATCTCTATAACCTTTCCGCCCATTTTTTGGATCATGGCCATTCCCATCAGTAGAGCCTCATATTCAGCTTTGTTATTGGTGGCCGAGAGTCTTAATCTTAATGATTTCTCGATAGTGATCTTTTCGAGGGATACTAGTACTAGCCCCACTCTGGAACCCTTCTGATTTGCTGCACCATCAACGTATACTTTCCAGGATAGGGGACCCTGTTGGGAGATCATGCTAACCGATTTTCCAGCCATGTGTTGTATTGCTGCCTCTTCTTCCAACGGGGATTCAGCAAACTCAGCTATTAGATCCGTGAGGACTTAACCTTTGACAGATGTGCGAGGCATGTATTTGATGTCGAAAGCCCTCAGCATTGTCCCCCATTTAGCAATCCTCCTCGTATAATCAGCACTTCGAAGTAAGGCTCTGAGCAGGAGAGTTAGGACAATTACCATATGTGCTTGGAAGTAATGGGGGAGTTTACCGCTAAGATGGCTTTTTCCAGTGGCAGATAACGAACCTCGGCCTTATGTAGTGACTTGCTCACATGATAAACTAGCATTTGTATGTCGCTATCAACTCCTATCAAGACCAAGCTTATAGCATGAGGGGCTACAACAATATAGGCAAACAAGACCTCATCCATCTTAGGACTAAACATAATAAGTGGCTGAAAGAGATAATCCTTAAGCTGCTGGAAGGTTAAGGCACACTCCTCGATCCATTTAAACCTCTTCCACTTGTTCATCAGTAGAAAGAAGGGCTTGCACCTATCCGCTGACCGAGAGATGAACCGGTTCAAGGTAGTAGTCATTCTGGTCAGTTTCTAGACTTCCTTGGGATTCCAAGGTGGTTGTAAACTATTGATTGCCTTTATCTGATCAGGGTTAACTTCTATTCCGTGATGAGTAACCATGTAGCCTAGAAATTTTCCCGATCCTACACCAAAAGAGCATTTGGAAGCGTTAAGGCGCAGCTTGTGCTTCCTCAGAATTTCAAAAATGTTTCTGAGATCTCCCACGTGCTTGGACACTACCTTACTCTTCACCACCATGTTGTTTATATAGACCTCGATGTTCTTGCCTAACTGAGGTTCAAACGTTCTAGTCATCACCCTTTGATAGGTAGATCCTGCATTTTTTAAACCAAAGGACATTACTTTGTAATGGCAGTTTTCGGTGAGAGTGAAGAAAGCCGTATTCTCCTGATCTTCCAAGGTTAGCGGTATCTGGTGGTACCCTTGAAAGATATCTAAGAAGCTCATTCGATGATGGCTCACTATTGCATTAACCAGTTGGTCGATCCTAGGTATGGGGAAAGGATCTTTTAGGCAGGCCTTATTCAAATCTATGAAGTCTACACACACTCACCATTTCCCACTCTTTTTCTTTACTACCACAGTATTGGCCAGCCACTTAGGGTAGAAAACCTTCTTGATAACTCCTGCCTGCTTGAGCTTCTTCACCTCATCTCTGACAGCATCAGAGTGATCCTTGGACGAGCGCCAAGGTGGTTGCTTCTTGAGGGTGACAGAAGGGTTAACATTTAAGTGGTGGCAGATGAGGCTTAGATCCACCCCCGAGGCTTTGTAAGCGCTTCATGCAAATACATCTAGATTTCTCTTAAGAAACTCTTTCAGCTCTTCCTTCTATAGAGTAGAAGCTTAGCTCCGATCAGAAAGAACTTCTCCGATTCATCGCCGACAACAACCGTTTCTAAGTTTTCACACTTTGCCTCCTTGGCTAATCCATCGACAGGCAAATCCAGAGCTTTTAATTGCTATGACTCCTTTGTAGTAGAGGCCGAGGACTCGGCCTCGGGTTGATGTAGGATAGCGGCTACCAGGCTCTGCCTAACTGTGGATTGACTCCCAACAATCTTTTTAATTCAGCCGCCCGACGCATATTTCACTTTTTGGTGCATAGTAGAAGACACGGCTCCCAACGCATGTAGCCAAGGCCTAGCCATAATAGCCGTGTAGGGGAAATAAGCGTCCACCACGATGAAGTCCACCTCCACCACTTCTAAACCAGTCCAGACATGTAGTATGATATGGCCCTTCGGAATGACGACCTTCCAATCAAAACTTACAAAGGGCGAACTGTAGGCCGTTAGGTCCTCAGGTCTCAAGTTCAGCCCCTTGTATAGATCGGGGTACATTATCTCGACACCACTGTCTTAGTCTACCATTACTCTTTTCACGTCGTATTCCCCAATCCTGAACATAACCACCAAAGCGTCGTCATGGGGCTATATGGTTCCCACCTTATCTTCGTTGGAAAAACTTAACGCCAGCTGGATACTCACTTTAGCCCTCTTTGGCTCAGCATTTGAGTCCTCGGCAGCCAGCCGAGCGACTGACATTACCCTGGAGGGGTAGGACCCGGTCCTCCCTAGTGCGGCGAAGATGACGTTTATTGTGCCTAACGAAAGTCTTAAAGAAGCATCTCTCCAGGGTTCCTGGCCAGTCTAATTCCCTTGACCACTGGAATGATGCAAGAATTGCTTCAACTTTCCTTCTCGGACCAGTTGATCCAAATGGTCCCACAAGTTTCTACAGTCTTTTGTAGTATGTCTCTAATCCTTATGATACTAGCAATAGAGGCTCTGATTGTGCCACATAGGGTTTCCTGCCATCTTATTTGGCCATTTGAAGAATGGCTCGTTCTTAATCTTCTCTAGAACTTGATGCACCAGTTCTCGGAACATCACGTTGTCCCCTTGAGTATTGGCAAATACTGACTGCTCAGCAAAGTCCCTTCGAGGCCGGTTGTTGTTGTATCGATCAAACCTAAAATCCCTTCTCTCCTGAGGAATAACCTTAGCCTTACCTTTCCCTTGCTGCTGGTCTTTCTCAATCCTTTTATATTTGTTGATCCAGTCCATGAGTTGGCGCACGCTAATGACAGGTTTTCCCGTCAAAGAATTCCTCAGACCGTGCTTAGTTGGGAGGCCGACCTTGAAAGTACCGATGGCGACATCATCAAAGTCACCATCTATTTTGTTGTACATCTCCTAGTATCTATTCAAGTACGTTTTCAGGGTCTCCCCTTCTCGCATGGATAAGAACAGTAGGAAGCCTATAGGCCGAGGAACTCTACTACAAGTGACAAAACGAGAGTCAAGTGCCTGGGTGAGCTCCTTGAAGGAACCTATGGAACCCACCCTTAAGCCATCGAACCATCTCATTGCCAAGGGTCCCAGACTAGAGAGGAATACCTTGCACATTAAGGATTCATCCTTGGAATGGACGGCTATCTTTTGATTGAAATGGCTCACATGCCCTATTGGGTCTATTCGACCATTGTAGATAGTGAATGTTGGCTGATTGAATCGCCAAGGAAGTCTTGCCCCTTCAATCCTGCGCGTGAAGGGTGATTGAGAAATTTGATTCAATGCTTTGCTCATAGCGTCCCCTACCAAGCCTTTGCGAGGTGGGGTTTAATACCTGCATTTGTGATGGTGCTCCTCCTCGTAGGAGAAAGACTCACTGGGTGGGGTCCTTGACCTTCGTTTATAATTAGCATCCTCTCCGTCATCAGAGGAAATGTCGGAGCTAGAAGGGGTTCATTTGCGTTGTGCACAGCGCAGCTTTCTCTTCAGATGGTCAACCTTCAGTTACAGGGCTCTGGTATCTTTCTCACAATAGAGATGGCTCTTACCCCGGGATTGACTCTTACCGGACTGGACAGTATGCACACTCCCCTCACAATCCCTTTTACGTTTGAGGTTGACAAAAGAGTTCTCTCGTTGGGATCCTACAGATTCTTCCTGGTGTGGACCTAAACCTACCATGGTTGAACATCGCACTCACTAGCACCCAAGTAATCTCCCCACAGACGGCGCCAATTGTAAGGATCTAATTTGAACTCCTAGCCCAAAAGGTGTATAGATTTAAGTTCAAAAAGCCTAAAACAATAAATTTGTAGAAAATGGGTTGGAAAATTGAGTTTTAGTGAATTAAGTAACAAGCCAATAGATTTTGATGACAAAAAAAGAAAGATAATAGATGTTTACTAAAGAAAAAGGTCCTCGGCCAAGTCTGAGGAGACTGATTCTAGTGTATTGCTTTCAAAATTTGATTACAAGTCTAGTTCTAGACTGCTACAATGCTTCTTTCTTGATTTTTCGATCTCTCTTCTTTTAGGGGTCTCTAAGCCACCACTTGAGTGTCTGTCCCATCAGACATCCTCTTTAACTTTCTGTGAGTTGCGGTAGCCAAGACAGTACTGTTCAGGAGTCTTCTCCACATAAATGCGGCCAGAAAAGTAGTTGCAGTGCATTTAATGCAATGGTAGTAGATTTTCCTTAGATATTTTTGGGTTCCCTTCCTTCTCGTATGTTCATGGGGCATATCCCTATCACTGGGGCTTCTATGAAGGTTACTTTCATTGTTGGGATACACATCTGAACGATATCTATCATATCTGAGGAGGAATTCTTCCTCTAACCACCTTCCAGTCATTTCTTATCTATGAGACTCTAAACTGGAATTCCTCATAACTATTTATTCTTCCTCGGACCTGTCAACGTCCTCGGACAAAGTCCGATGCCCAATATATGATTTTAGGCCCTTATTTCTATAAACTTAATCAGTTAAACTAACTGAAATTCACAATAAATTTTTAGTTGGAACTGAACAATATGCTCTTATTCAAAACCCAAATTTTCAAAATTTTAACATTTGGTCCCAAATATCAAACATCCAACTATAATGCTAAATACATATTATCCAAGTGGCCATTAAAAAAAAAATTGGGATATCTTTCAAATATATGTGCTTTAAAAAAATAGATACGTTTTTGGCCGCCATGGCTATAAAAGTCGCTCCGCCACTAATGTAAGTACCAATCGAATATTGCAAGATGTTTTATACACCCACCCGCAAAAGAGATACAAATCGCAAATTGGCAACTGTTTTCTACATTTTAGGTTCGATTAAACCATGATTATAGAGTCTGTCTTTTCATTTGGGCCATCATCTTATTTTCATTTTTTACATGATAAAGTGCCTCAACGATTACTTAGTTGCCAATAAATTCAAACAAACACATTATATATTCAGATGAAAAGTAATTGTCTTAGTGACTAATGGGATAAAACACCATCAGGTCAAAGTTTTATACATTTTAGAATTCTCCATTCCCTCAAGGCCTCAATTAAAACATGCGGCTAACACGATGTATGCATGTGACTTATTTCTCTGGTTGTTACGTTTCTTCTTATTATTTGACTTTTAAAAAAGAGAACAATTCAGGTCCATTATCGGCCCCCATGCTTCTCACTAATCACTGTAATACAGTATAAAATGATCTCTGATATGAAATTAATTCTCTTATTAATGGCCTCATGCTTCTCACTGATCACTATGTATCAGTTTGGATACCGGGTTAAGTTGCGGTGCGTTTTCTCAACTGCGTTCTCAGTTTTTTTTTTTTTTGCCGGAGTTATTGACTTTTGGGAGACAAAATTTACTGTGCATGAACAATGCGACATTGTTCACGCACTATTCATGCACTATTCACATATTAAAAAATATTAAAAATGGGTCCCACGATACTATTCACACATTTAAAAATTATTTTGCTACAGTGTTTTCAGCAACAATCAGTTTTCAGCAACTTTCAACAACAATAAGTTGTATCCAAACGGACCCTATAATACAGTAGTTATTTGGTAATTTGTTAATGAGTATTTTTTTCCACGAGAAAGACAAAATTTGAGCTCCGGAAATCATTCTCACATAGGAGGCAACAATATGTCATGTGGATCGTGTGGTTGATTTTTTTATTTCAAATTTTCTTTATTTTATTAGGGAGGAAAAACATAAGAAACAAGTTACTATTGATAAAATACTGAATGGGAAACAAACATTTAAAAAAAAAAATTTAAAAAGCTTTTATTCTAGTGGAGAAGATGCTTTTAAAATCCTCATAATTTTAATGCTATGGTAGTTTGAGTGAATCAATCAAGAAATATTTGAAGTATACACCTTTTTTTTTTTAATGAAAACATTTCAAGAATACTCAGGTTAATACACTGGTTACAGATATTTACATGTTGTCCTCATAGCTCAAACTCACCCCCCCCCCCCCCCCCCTTCCTCCCAAAAAGGCACTTAATACCTAGGGAGGTATCAACTCATCCAAATGGTGTGCACATGCAATTATGAATTTTCACATTAGAGAATCATACTTTTGGTGCATTTACTTTGACATTCTCGTCAAGAAGCCTTAAATCTTTGGCTAAATATTGATGCAACAACCTTTTCAAATAAAATCTAAAAAAATACGGCAACATATGGTCTAAAGATCTCCTTGATCTTTACTTCAATGAACACATGATTGCCTAAGAGAGTGGGCTCTCTTCCTTGAGAATAGAATCCCCTAGTTGTGTATGTCTAATATGTGAGAGAACAATTCCTCCCCCTTGCTTTAAACAAGGAATGGCAACGATATAGGGCAGGTTTCCTATTTCTGTCCCCACCCCACTCTCACTTTAGGGCTGGTTTTTTACCCCTCCCCATTCTAGTAGATACTCATAGGTAACCATCTCACCACTCTCAATTTTTTAATATATATAATTTATTATAATTTTATTTTAAATACATAAATTAAAACTCATAAAATATTTTTTTATATCAAGGAAAAAAAAAGTTCTAACATTACAAAACATAACCATACAACCATTCAAGTATTAAGAAACACAGAAACAATTCAAATATAATAATATAACAAATAAAAAATATAAAAATATAAATTCAATAATATAATATAAAACAAATCATTAATTTAAAGTTTGAAAGCTACAAACATATATATATGCCTTATAAAAAAAAAAAAAAAAAAACCAACAAAAAATATTGTTTAATAGTTTAAATATAAACAAGGCAAGTCAAAGTGAGTATCGGGAAAATTGTTAACCCTCATTCCCACCTTATTTGCTATGCAGGGAAGGTAAAACCCGTCCATTAAAGGCGGGTAAGGTACGTACTTGTGGGGGGCAGGTTTAAATTGTCCTTCCTACTTTAAAAGTGTAGTACATAAGAGGTTAGGGTTTTCTCAACTAAATCAATCCATTTTATACTTAGATTAGCTAATGGGCCACCCTACATGGGCTTTTAATAATGTGGCTTTATGTTAATTCAATTAAAAGTAAATTTTAGTAACTCCTTACTAAAATAGTTAGGCCTAACAATTTACATATTAATTTTTATTAAATCTATCTTAAGATGATGTTTCATGTCTTTAATCGAATGGATTGAGAATAATGTTCCCAACATGCTACATGTGATTACTAATGTTTTGACAGTGCAAAATCTCGCTACGGTATACATCATAGTAACCAGCGATTATTGTGAGATTATTGGTTCAAGTAACAATAGTTGGTAGAACACAAAAATCTCACAATGGTCCATTTTAGTGTGTCTCAAACACTTGAGACATACAAACATATCAATAAAAAGTCTCCACTTGCATGATCAAAATAGATCATCATAATTGACAAGTTATGGTCTTTGTAGATAAATTGCCCTATTTCATCACCAACCACAAATTAGGGTTAATGAGTTTACAAGGAACTTATGATTTAGGTTTTCTCTATGTGAATCTTATTCTCATACCTAAATCACATACAATACTCCCTATGGACTACACTAAATATCCAAAAAGTTCATGCCCAAACAGTCTTGGAAAGTAACACACTTTAATTAATCAAGGAATGTGACACATATTACACTCAAACACGTATATAATTTGATAGTTATAATAGGGAAACAAGGATTTGAAATTTTGAGAATGTTTTCACCATAAATATTAAAAAAAAAAAAAAAAAAGTCTCAACCAATGAAATGACAAGACTCTTAACAAATATATATTATTTTAAATGGTCAAAATTTGGTATGAAAAAAAGAAAAAGAAAAAGAAAAATAATTGTTTGTCAAGTGATTGGTCCAATGACCCAATTCAGCACATGAAATTATGTTTTCTATCTTTTTCTTTTCTTCTCTCACCCCTAATTTTTTATTTTTTGGTTTCTCTCACATGTTATTACTGTTTTTTCTTTTTTCTTTTTGAGAAGGATTATTGTTTTCTCTTAAGGTATATAGTCTTTTTTTATATATGCTGTTTTATGAATAGTATACTTTCTTTCTTTTTTCTTTTTTTCTCTTTTCTTTTTATTTTTTTAACTAATTCTAGTTAAAAAAACACTAGAGGTAAGTCAACCCGTTTGTTTTATTACTTTTTTTTTAACTAAATCCAGTTAAAAAAGAACTAAATGTAAGCTAGACTTTGTTTTGATGTAAAGAAAGTTTTCCGTATTTTTTTTCAGTATTTGGTAACATCAGAAAAAATAAGTTAAAGGAAAATTATTTTTAGTCAACAGAAAAAAAAAAATATATATATATATATATATATATGGCTTATTTTAAGAGATTATTTTCTATTAAAATTTTTTGTAAAATAATTCTATCTCACATCAAGCTAAATAAGTGAACTTAAGAGATTGTTTATCAACTTATTTAAAGTTGCTACTAAATATAGACAAATATTATATTTTTATAAAAATATTATTTTTTTTAAATAGCTCACTTTCTAAAAAATATTATTGCTGAAAATACTAATACATGCGGTCTCAAAAAGGAATTTTTTTTTTTTTTTTTTTAATAATCTTTTTGGAACGGCCAAGATTCTGAATGATTGAATTCCATAAAATAAAATAAAAACATGGAAATTTATGACATCATCAAGGATAGAGAAACCTGTGCTTGTAAAGTCATCACTTTCGCTAGATAATCGGGTGGTGATTGGCAAATGAATACATCGCTATCATCACCTCCTGTGAGTAACCACGTGGTTCTACAAGTCTACAACATACATTGTTGGCAGTCTTGACTTTTGCCAAACAACCTTCTTTCTTTTTCTTTTCTTTTTTTACTTGATATAAAGGAAAATACTAACGAGTATTCTAAGGGCACTAGTTAATAATTTATTTAAAAAAATATATGAAAAATAAAAAAAAATAATTAATATTTTGACAACGTTTTTCATTTTCTATAAAAGTGATATCAAAACTTTCTTAAAATAAATTATTAACCAGTGTCCTAAGAGCACTCATTGATATTTCCCTTATATAAATAAAATTATAAATTTCTCATTTTTTTTTTGTGCTAATATTGGTAATTTTTTAATTTTTTTTGGTTTCAATTAGTGCCAAGTATTAATTGGTTCTTTTAATAGTCCTTATCCAATTCTGAATATAATTGTATCTAATATTTAAAAGGGTCATATTAACAATTGTCTTTAAAGCATTAATTAATAATCAATTTTTAAAAAAATTTGACACAACTTTTATAAAAAATAAAAAAACTACTAAAATATTAATTACTTTTTTTTCATTATCCGAATCTCTCTCTCTCACACGACACGACACGACACAACACAACAAAATATGCACGGACCTCAATCAAACTCTCACCTTATATTCAGAGACACTAGCCTCACCTCTTTTCATTCACACACACACACACACACACACTCTCTCTCTCTCTCTCTCTTTCTCTTCTAGTTTAACTCTGTGTTTTTTTTTTTTTCCTTCTCTCTCTGGTTCTTTTTTTTTTCTATGAGAAAAAGAATACTCAGTCTTTCTTAAAAAGACAGTCATCACAAGCAAGAAGAAAAAATGGAAGGAGGGATACCTACGGCTGATGCATCAGCTTTTAGAGACTGCTTTTCTCTAGCATGGAAAAATCCTTATGTTCTTCGTCTAGCTTTCTCTGCTGGGATTGGTGGCCTTCTCTTTGGCTATGACACTGGTATATATATATATATATATATAATTCTCTCTCTCTCTCTCTCTCTCTTTGGGTATCTATGTATGTGTTTGTGTATTTTCTAAACATGTTTTTTTCATCACTTTTTGGTGTGCAGGAGTGATATCGGGAGCTCTTCTTTACATTAGAGATGATTTCAAGGAGGTGGATCGAGAGACTTTCCTGCAGGTGATTTTTATCTACTACCAAATATATATCACATAATCTATGCGTGTCTTTGAATGTATCTTCGTCATCTTCTCCTTGTTAATTTTATCCAGTTTCTAAAAGCCTCTCACATATATGATAAATAAATGTTCCTATTTGTTTTTCCTAATAAATATTTATTTTTTTATCTTGACAATGGCCAAACTACCCTTAAAAAGTTCATTATTATTATTATTATTATTATTGATGTAGAACTTACGTTTTTTCTAACTTTTCCATTTTTTTTTTTTTTTTGACCATAACTTTTCCATTCTTAATTAGGCACATATGTAAACCTGAATTCATGAAAAAAACTAAAAAAAAAGTGGATAAAAAAAAATCTTTTTTTTAATATAAAAAATGCCCAATATAATAATTGAGTCGTTTGGTGAAGTTCATATTCATGGATGTTTGAAATGTTGTTTGGACTAATCCATCAAGTATGATTACTGCTTTTTTCCTTACTTGTCGTGTTCGAGGCGAGTGATCAGACTTTAGTCATAATTAAATATATATAAAAAATTGGAGAAGTCTGTGTTTTTTTGGGTAACATAAAAATTGGAGAAGTCTCTGTTGAAAAGTCTCTATTGAAAAGTCTGTGTTTTATTTTTTATTTATATTTTTGCTCTTTATTATGGATAAGAATCCATAGATATAGGAAATCAAAAAAAAAAAAAAAAAAAAAACTAGGTGACAATATAAGAGATTTAAGAATTAAATTTTACCTACACTAAAAATCAGTTAGTTCAACTGGTAAAGTTTCTGATGGTTGTATAAGAGATTTGGAGTTCAATTCTTGCTTACAGTAAAAATTGATTAGTGTCTTAATTTAATAATAAAGAGCTATCCTCAAAAGTAAACGCGAGTTAAAAATAAAAAATTCTATTGTATGTATCTAAAAATAATAATAATTAGCTAGTGTTAGTTTGACCAGTTTGGTTTGTTGTGAGGTCAGTATCTTGACAAGTGTCAAAAGATGGTTGAGCATGACACTTTTTGTCTTAAGACTTCACTTAATCCAACAAGACTTTTTTTTTTAAAAAGTAATCCAAAAAGAATCTTGCTTTTCCAATAAAACAAGAAGAAACTGGACCTAGAATATTTGGGTCAGCTCAGCTTTATTTTTTATGGGCTTTTACAGGCCTTTCACAACTGTGAAGGTCCCTTCGGCTCAAATTCTATCCATGAATCTGTAAAATTAGTTTTTCAATTTTTACGCAATAAAACATTTTTTTATAACCAATATTATACTAATGAAAGGTGCTACGTTCATAACCTTTTCACAATATTTTTATAACAAATTATAGGTAGTTAGTTATTATTGATTCAAATTTGAACCTAATATTAAAATTATTTTTTTGCCCCAATAATAATAACTAGTAACAATTTGCCACCTATGATTTTTTGTAAAAATGTTATGAAAATATTATGAATATATATAATTTCTCTTATATTAATTAATCTGTAGTATTCTGTTAAAATTTGACTAATTTCTATTTAAATTTTGTTGCTGAATTTCAAAGACCTTAAATTTACTCAATGATTTGGGACTATGTGGCATCTCCACCATTATTAAACAAGGGACTGAAGTGGATAAGGGTCTTGTTAATTGATGTTTTTAAAACATTTGTTAATAGGTTATTTTAGAAAAATTTCGATACCACTTTTTGGGGAAATATAAAAAGCTATCAAAAAAATTAATTACTTTTTTTTTTCTCATAAAAAGTTTCTAAAAATATTTCCTTAACCAATACTCTGCCATTAACTTTTCCCATCTAATAATTCCTATGAAAATGTTTTAAAAAATCCAAAGTTTCTTTTTTCTTTTATATAATCTTTTTTTATTTAAATCAAGAAATTTAATCTCAAATCATGGTGTGTATATATATTGGGGGTGGAGGGTTAGGGGATTTGTAGTAATATACAAATATATAGATATCTAAAAAATATATAAAAAAGAACACAAACTCTGTTTCCCACCCAAAAAAAAAAAAAAAAAATTGCTAACCTCATAATATTGTGCCATGTAAGTTTTTGAGGTTTCAATATTTTACACCTCATTATTTTATTATGTTTTTTAATTAGATATAAATTATATTCCATTTTCAAACCCTCTATTAAAATTTTATCAAATAATATCTTATTTAAACATTAGAATATATATTTCCATATACAAATATAATCATAATAAATAACTACACTAGTTCTATATAAAAATTTAAAAAAAAATAACTATACTAGTATTAATTAATTACCTTAATTATTGAATTTCATATTTTGCATCATTGCATGAGTTATTGATTAGTTATTTATTTACTTGTTTGTACTTAGCAGGTTCAAAATTAAAAATCCATATTATTACTAATTTGTGAAACTAAAATGTATATTAAGTTATTAACTGTGTTTGGTGACAACACATATGTATAGGAAACTATAGTGAGCATGGCAGTTGCAGGAGCAATTGTTGGAGCTGCTATTGGTGGATGGTTGAATGATCGCTATGGAAGGAAACTTGCACTTCTCATAGCAGACTTTTTGTTCTTTATTGGAGCTGTGATCATGGCTTCTGCCAATGGCCCGCCTCTTCTCATTGTTGGACGTGTTTTTGTTGGATTTGGTGTTGGAATGGCATCAATGACATCCCCTTTGTACATCTCTGAAGCTTCCCCAGCGAAAATCCGTGGTGCCCTTGTTAGTACCAATGCATTTCTTATAACTGGGGGCCAGTTCCTTTCCTACCTTATCAACTTGGCCTTTACCAAGGTAAGCAAGCAAATGCGGTTGTAAATTTTAAAGTTAGGAGTGCTTGGATACTCATTCACATTTCATCAACTTGCATTGAGTTCAATATAGCATTTCAAAACACTGGTGGTGGTTGTTCTATTTGGAGACACATAAAAATTAGGGCTACTAATTATCTGGAATGCACGGACTCGGCTCCGGAGGTGCCGCACCCGAGTCGGACTCGGCCGGACGCGCGGACGCGGGAGGGACGCCGCTGACCGCGAGTCCTTGCCGCGTCGTGCCACGTGGACGAGCCGACTCGCGCCGACGCGGCTCAAATCGGGCCGACGCGGCTCAAATCGGGCCGTATCGGCCGTATCGGCCGAAACCGCCGAAATGGCCGGTTCAAGCCGAAACGGCCGATTCAGGCCGAAATTCAAAAAAAAAAAAAAAAAAAGGTGCGAAACGCACCGTTTGAACTTACCCTCACTTCATCCAAGCCCTCTTTCTCACTCCGTCCCTCATCTCTCTTCTCTGTGCTCTCCCTCTCTGTGCTTGGCTGCTTCAGGTTTGCTCTCTCGTCTCTATGCTTCCGTTTTGCTCCTTTTTTTTTTTTCTCTGATTCTCTCTGTGTCTGCTGTGTTTGCTGTGTAACTTGTGTTTGTGTGCTTGTTTTTTCCGATTTCCTCCAAACACTCTCACTCCGTCCAAATTTGTGTGCTTAGTGCTTACTGTGTTTTTTTGCTAGAGTTGAGAATGATAAGTTAAAGGGTGAATTGCAAGGGTTAAAGGGTTAAAGGGTTTTGTTATTAATTTGGCTGCTGTGATTTACAAATTTTATCAGTTAGGATAAGAATATGGCTGTGATTTACAAATTCTTGTGGGAGTTAGAGAGTTTTGTTATTAATATTGCTAATGTGAAAAAGTATGCTTAGCAATATATTAAAAATATAAAAAATATATATTTTTAATAATTTTTTAATCGCCGAGTCCCGCCGCACCCGCACCCACTTTTTTCAAAAATTGCCGAGTCCCGCACCCGCACCCGCACCCGCACCCGCACCCGAGTCCCGAAACGCACCCGTGCTTCCTAGCTAATTATACTGAACTTCTCCTTTGTTTTTGTAATTGTGTTAGCAAAACAGTATAATTTTGCTATTTCAAAAGTTATTTTGCACTCTACAATCAGTTTTTCATTTTCATATATTGTAATGCTTGTACTCTAGGCAGATGAAAAAGATGTTAACTTGTGTGTTTTTCTGTATAGGCTCCAGGAACATGGCGCTGGATGCTTGGAGTTGCAGGACTTCCTGCTTTGTTGCAGTTTTCCTTGATGATATTTCTTCCAGAGTCACCCCGTTGGCTATACCGCAAGGTTCCTCTTCATAAACTAGTTGTTTCATAGTCTTATATAATCAAACATATGCCTTGTTCGAATCAAAGATTGTTAACTGCGTCTTTTGAATTAACAGGGTAAAGTAGAAGAGGCAAAAGCGATACTGGAGAAAATATACCCAGCCCATCAGTTGGAAGCAGAGATGCAAGATCTACATGAATCTGTAGAAGCAGAGATTAAGGAAACTGGATCTGCTGGAAAGATTTCCTATAGTGAACTGTGGAAAACCAAAACAGTAAGAAGAGGACTAATTGCAGGAGTTGGACTTCAGATCTTCCAGCAGTGTGTGGGCATAAACACAGTCATGTACTATAGCCCCACCATAATTCAGTTGGCTGGAATTGCATCTAATCAAACTGCACTCCTCCTCTCACTCGTCACTTCTGGCCTCAATGCTGCGGGCTCCATCGCAAGCATCTACTTCATTGACCGGACTGGGAGAAGGAAACTTGCTGCTTTCAGTTTGGCTGGTGTGGTAATTGCACTTGCGCTTCTATCAGGAATCTTTCACCAGACCACAACTCATTCACCAAAAGTGGCACCAACTATGACCTCTCATCTCAAAAATTACACCTGCCCAGCTTATAGTTCGGCTGCAAATGCTATTAGGTGGGATTGTATGAAGTGTTTGAAGGCTTCATCTCCAGAATGTGGGTTCTGTGCCTCAGCTACTAATAAGGTAGATGTAAATTTCATTGTGTATTCCTCTAGAAAGTATTATCTCAAATTCTAAATAACAGTGTATTAGAGTGCTACTACCTCTTTGTGGTTCACTTTTTTCATTTTATTTATTCTCACCTAACTTTGGCATTGTTATCCATCTTACAGTTATTGCCAGGGGAGTGTGTGATCTCAAATGACACAGTGAAAGATGTCTGCCATGGAGAAAATAGGCTTTGGTACACTAGGGGATGTCCAAGCAAAAGTGGATGGCTTGCACTTGTTGGGTTGGCTCTTTACATCATATTTTTCTCTCCTGGAATGGGAACTGTCCCATGGATTGTCAACTCCGAGATCTATCCACTAAGGTATAGAGGCATTTGTGGTGGAATTGCTGCCACAGTAAACTGGACCGCAAACCTTATTGTAGCCCAGTCCTTCTTATCATTAACAAAAGCTATTGGGACTCCCTGGACTTTCCTCATGTTTGGGGTCATTGCTGTTATAGGCCTACTCTTTGTTTTGATTTGTGTCCCAGAAACAAAAGGCCTACCAATTGAGGAGATAGAGAAGATGCTGGAGGGTAGAACTTTTCACTTTAAGTTTTGGCAGAAAAGCCCTGATAATGTGGAGAAGAATATCCAAATTCCCTGAAAAGAAGTTCTATTTTGTTGAGTTTTGAGTAGGGAATCTTGGTAATTGGACAATATTTTTATTTTTGCTAAACCAGGAAATTGGTCATTATAGTTTCTAATGGTACACTGAAATTCCATAAATTTACTTTGGTCAATTGTAGTGTGTTTCCCTCTCCACAAAAAAATAAAAAATAGAAAAATAAAATAAAATAAGGGATTGTAATGGGAGTTGGTTCAAAGGTTTTGCGAGGTCTATTGGATTTGGTACCAGCATTACTACTGAGTTCTAGGCGTTAAGGGATGGTTTGAAGCTGGCCTTGAATGCAGGAATCCAGAGGTTGATTGTGGAGTTAGATGCGAAAGCGGTGGTTGATCTTGTAAAGTCTAATGCAATCACTAATAAACCATATGCCCCTCTCTTATATGATTGCAGGTGCTTATTGAGAAGATTCCTCCAGGTCTAAGTGATTCATGTGTGTAGAGAAGGCAATCGATGCGCGGATGCGCTTGCTAGATGGGGTGGTACCATGGCTGAAGTTTTTGTTGTGTTTGATTACCCACCAAGCCCTGATATTTTGTATTTAGTTAATATGGATACTGCTGGCATGTATGTTAATAGGATAACTGAAACTGATCTCACCTCTAGCGTGAGATAGGCTGTGTTTGTATTTTCTTTTAACAAAAAAGAAATAAGAAGAAGGACATCTATAAATTTACTTTTCCTTGGCCAAAGTGTTGGATGGGTTGAAATTTCATCTTATGCATAAAATAAACAAGTGTCCTTGTGCATAATATTTAGCTATTGCCTATTGCATATGAATGACGCGACAAAACCAATGGACCTCTGTCCACCCAAAATACTTCCTCATGACATGTTGGCTATTTTTTGCATCTGTATACCCACATTGCTAAAATTCTTGTGCTGATAACCGCTTGCACCAAAACAAGCACCGATTGCATTGAATGCCTAAAGTAGACTATATCTTTATGTAACTAAAATAAAATATATAGACCTATTCTTTGCTAATAAGGCAGGCCAAGAATTACATGTTGTATTTCATATTAACTTTTTAGACATTTGCAATCTAATAAATTTTAGTATATTCTAGTATATAAAATTATTAGATATTATTTTCATATATTATTATTATTATTATTATTATTATAATATATTTTTTGTTTAATACATCGATGGTCTAGGAGGAGATATTTCATATTCGAATTCTAAATTTCTTAGAAAGACCAGAAGGTGTCAACCAATTAAAAAAAAAAAAAAATTGTAGTGTGTTGGCAGGCCGCAGGACATCTATAGCCCCCCTTTCCTTTCTTGACTTTTCCATTTGGATGGGCTTCCTTGACTGATGCAACTATTGTATCACCCAATCTTGCACCTTTCTTCCCCTTCAAGGCTTGCATGCACATCACCTTTTTTGCCCCCGAGTTGTCCACAACTTTGAGAACAGTCCTCATCTGAATGAAAGTCCTTCGTTGCTGTAAAATTGCGAAGAGAAAGATTAATTTGATTAAGGTAAGAACAATGGACCTCCAACAATAGATCTTAGCAAAATGGACTTAGCCCTTTGTCAAAATCATATGAACCGCTCCACAAAAAGGTGTTATGAGCCTTTGTTCTTTCAAACAGAACGTATAATAGCTTCCTTCCAGCATTTTAAGGGAGATGGTTAAAGCAATTCTTCCTTTCAAGGCATAGAATGGTGCTAATTGGTCTCTAAACAAGTCAACTTGTTAACCAACCCCTATTCTATATTCTCTTTGTAGAATATGGCTTGAATTAGGAGTTCAACTCCTTGTTGGATTTGGATAAGGAAGGAATTTTACTCCTTTTGGGTTACTGTTGTTTGAAGTTATCAAGCTTTATTAGAAGTCTTGTCTATCACTTGATTTTGAATTCTATTTGGAATAGGAGTGATTCTCCTTTTGTGTGTGGAAAAGAATTCTAGTCCTTCTTGGTTTGGATATACTAGCCAACTCAAGTCTCCTATATAAGCATAGTGCTACTACAGAAAATTAGAGAGAAAAAGAGATGAGAGTGTGTGAGAAAAAGTCTCTCTCTTTGTTTGGTTATTTGATATTTGTGAGTTGCAATTTAGAATAGTGAGAGGGGTTTGTTACTGCTTGATTTTGGTTTTGCGGTTTGGTGATTTGCTCTCTCTTGGTGTGTTGCAACTTTTGGATTTGCTTTGTGGCTCTCTCTTTGGTTTGTGTGCAATTCGCACTTGGTATTTGTGAACCTTCGGTTCTTTGCTTTTGTATTTGTGAGAGAGAGTTATTTGGTTGTATTTGGGATTTGGGTTTGTGAGAGTGCCTCTACAACAATTTGTATTATCCCAAATTTGTTATAGTGAAATTTGTTCGTTGTTGCCCGTGGATGTAGGCTATGGCCGAACCACGTAAATCTTGGTGTTTTGTGTCTATTTTCTTTTTGGACTAATTCTCTTCATTCCTATTGATTAGTTTTGAAATCTTTCTCAAACTTAAAATATTTCCACAATCAATCTTGGAAATTTGAGTTTCCGCTATTTTACAACACTCTTAAAACTAAGTTGTACATGGTAAATAGATCAGGTATAATAAAAAAGAAACATGCACACACAAAAACACACACAGAGCAGACATTCAGATTTGGCCCAGCATTACCTAGCTATTGCTAGAAGCAGCCCTAAAACGAACAAAAGTCTAGCATAGGCTTTGTGAATTTGTGTTCTACATTGAATTCAAGGAATCCAGGCAGGAATTCCACTCTGATTCGGGAGGAGAAATTATTTCTCTGAAGAGGATGCTTGTCCTGTTTACAATTCTAAGAGCATATTTTCTTACTGTCAAAAGGTTTGATTCCTCGTATATATTTGACGGCAAATTTTCAAAAAAGTGATGGTCTAAAAAACCAAAAATTTATTGAAGTCAACAAGGTAATAATGCCTCTTCCAAACCATTAAGATTAGCAACAGCAAGAAAGTTACTCCACCAGCCTATCGGAAGCCCCACTTCAGTTCATCTCTTACTTTGCAAAATTACAAGAATAGCTTTAAATTTTAGACACCCAACTAATAAAAAATTTCAAAGGATATTGCACAGGAAGCAAATCAACATCTTAAAACAATTATTTTTTTTATTTATCAGTAACTCATGCACTCCACAAGACTTGAACCAGAGATATCATCTAACACCCCATTCGTATAAAGGCTGGAAGAGCCATTTGAACCAAAAGTCACTAACAGTGAAAAATCTTCAACAATCTCAACTACAATCTTACAAAATAAAAAACAACAACAATAACAGAAAAAGACACTGACCTGAGAGAAGGAATTGCTGCATGCCTCATGTGATGTGCTCAGAAAACCGGACAATTTGCGGTCAAGGCCGCCCAAAAATGAACGACCCACTAATATGCAGTGAGCCAAACAGTTAAAAATAATAATAAATAAATAAATAACCCCCAAAGTCAAGAAAATAAATTAACAAGGAAATGTTGGGAAATATTAGGAACCAGTAAGTAATTGCAGCTCATTATAATATAATCAACCATCATGGTCATCATATTCATGGTAGAACGAGGGAGAAGCGAGTTCAATTAGGCACGATTAAGTTCAGAATCAATTATTTTAGTCCAAGTAACAAACTTAAGCGTTGTCAATTCTATTAGGCCAAATATTTAATTTTATTAATAGTACACGTATTAGTACGAGATGTTGTAAATATAATTTATTTTAAATAAGTTTGCCATGTCATTAACTGATTAACAATTGACTGAAGCCCTTAGGGAATGACAAGTGACATCACATCATTGGAAATTAATTGGTGGTAGTTACCTTGAGCGAAAACTGTCATTTCAAGTCGTTGTATGTAAAGAGTACGTGAGTACCACATGAACAGGTAGTTACCTCAGGACGAAATGGGAATTTAGCCATAAAATCCTAACTATGTAGTTAGTTGGCAATGGTTAGAAAGAATATATTTTACTAGCATCTTGAGTCTCAAAAACTCGATTTAGGGCTATAAATCGACTCTCAAAGACTCGATTTTTAAGGTCTCATTTGGTCTGATGTGGCATTTTTTCCACGTGGCGACGACATGAAAATCAAGTCTTTAAGACTCGATTTACAACCCTTATATATATACTCAAAAATCATCAGAGAAGACACCACAATATCAAGAGAAGAACCCAAAGAAATTTAAAAAAAAAAAAAAAAAAAAAAAAAAAAAAAAAAAAAAAAACCAAATCAGAGAAGAACCCAAAGGAAAAAAAAAAAAAAAAAAAAAAAAAAAAAAAAAAAAAAAAAAAAAAAAAAAAACCAGAAACAGAGAGAGAAGATCGAGATCGGAGTGGTGGCTTCAGATCGGCTTCAGACCACCATCGTGCGCGAGACCCAGGCCGCGCGTAGCCTAGGCGTCGCGCAGCCCAGGCCGCGCGCGACCCAGGCTTCGCGCAACCTAAGCCGCGCGCGACCCAAGCTTCTCGCAGCCCAGGCCGCACACGCGCGGCTCTTTCTCTCCCTCTAATCGGATTTCTTTTTCTTAAATTTGTTTTTGGGTATTTTGGCTGGTACATGATACTTAAATTTTTTTTAATTTTTTTGGTTTATAAATCGAGCTTTAGAGACTCGATTTTCATGTAGTCGCCACGTGGAAAAAGATGCCACATCAGACCTGGTCAAAGCATGAAAATCGAGTCTCAAATACTCGATTTACAGCCCTAAAATTGAGCCTTTTAGGCTCGAGATGCTACTATCTTATTTTCTTTCCAGACCGGGCCAACTAACTATAAACTTTGATTCTTATGGCTAGTTACCCAGATTCCCTAGTTACCTCAAGGCAGTTATCAAAGTGCTTTCAACTGGGATCATGGGATTAAAGGCTAACTAGCCTCTGAGCATGCGCTCACGCGCGTGTTCAGAGACTCTTCTATTTTTTAGACAAGAATTAATTTAGAGCATTTATTATAATTTGGGATTACTAAATTTTCCAATCACAAAAAAATCTAGGGATGTGACGAGTATCATGATTACTACATTTATTATTAATTTTTCATCACACCCCTAGATTTTTTTGTGATTGAAAAATGTAGTAATCTCAAATTATAATAAATGCTCTAAATTAACCCTTACCCAAAAAATAGAAGAGCCTCTGAGCATGCACGTGAGCGCGTGCTCAGAGGCTAGTCTCTCTAACGTCGTTGGCTACTAAGTCATTGATAGAGTGGATGAAGACGCCAAGGCTCGGTCTACTGGTATGAAAATCCTAATATGATTTGTTGATTCCGGTTGAAAAAGCAATTGTTCTAAAAATTTTAAGTAAAAAATAGAGATAAAATGAATAAACGTAAACAATGGGAGATGTTGATAAGGATTCACCGTCAACATCTTCTTTGTGTTATTGGAAAAGGTTTGAGGGAGGAGAAGTTTGTGTTGTTTTTATAGAAGGAGAAGTGTTGGTGCTTGTTAGTTATGTAAATTATTTGAACATAAGTTAGTAAAAGGCGTGCATGAAGGAAACTGTTAAAAACTATTTAGTTTGAAGTTTATCACTTTGTTTTAAATTTAATTGTTATTGTTTGAGATTAAAAAAAAAAATGTGCTTGATTTTTTTTTTTTTTTTAATAACAAAACATGCTTGAGATTTATACAAAAAAAATTATTTTACCTAGAAACACATAATTCTCATTATACTCTAGGTATTTTTGTGATTGGAAAATGTAACACAAATTATGATGAATGTAAATCATTAACTTTTACTAAAAAAATAGAAGAGCTTATGAGCATGTGTGTGATCACGTGCTCAGAGGCTAATATATGTGTAAATTATTTAGTCAATATGCATCTAAACCAATGTTATGTATTAGAAGTCTTTCTAATCTTTGATGAGGTGTAATTTTGTCTTTATCATTCAATTAGTGTTTACTGTTTATACACACACACACACACACACATATATATATATATATATATTTTAAATGAGTAGGAGATATAAGAGGGAACAATAAGGATCCACCGTCCTTCCTTCTTCGGAAACATATCCACATGCACTCTAAGTTTCCTAATGAAAAACCAAAATTAAAAGGTAAATTTAATTAATCAGAAACATAATTATGTTCTACATAGATTTGGTTGAGACACATAAGGAAACTGCAAATAAACTTGCTACTGCAAACAAACTTGCTACTACAAAGTGAGTCGATTAACCCAACTGAAAAATTATAGGGATCAACTAAATGGCTTTCTGAATGTAACTCTAAAAATATAAGTGAAACCCGATCAAATGCAACTCAATCTTCTCTGTTTTAGGAGGTTGCACTGGTAGGATTCTTCCAATTGTAAATTTGATCCCTGAAAATATAAAGTTAAAGAGAAGAATATATAAATTCTTAAATAAGGAAATTTTTTAGCAACTATACCAAAGCTCATATAGGGCACAGTACATCACCCAATTTAATAAACTTTTCTTACATTATACTAAAGTGGTCAAATACTTCAGATCCTCTTGCCAAAACTGTTAATACAATCATATTACAAAAGAAGTTGGTTTTATATAGGGATGTAAGGGTGGATCAGTGTTAATCTTTTAAACGATAACAATGCAAACTCCAAACTCAAATCAACCTTTGATTGAAGATAAAGTCTCTCCTTATCAAAAACTCATCTCTAACTCAAGATACAACTCATCTCTCTCTCTCAAAAAAAAAAAAAAAAAAAAAAAAACTCAAGATATAACTCAATTTCATATTTAGGACAAAGATAATTCCACTTGATTTATTTTAAATATTTATTTCTAATTCTCCATGGTAAATAGTTTTTGTTTTTTATTTTTTATCAACATATATCTATGCCTTTATATTAGATACAAAGAATGGAGATCTCAAAAAAGAAAAAAGAAAAAAAAAAAGATACGAAGAGATCTCAATTACTTGAACGTAGAGCAGATATTAATATTCTATTGACATCAGTTCCAATGATCTCTCAATTACTTATGGATGTAATTCACAAATCCATCAATGTGCCTGTGGATTCCAGTTTTTTTTTTAAAAAGGGGGGGGGGGGGGGGGGGAATTGTAATCTCTCTAATTGTCAAATTAATGCAAAAAATAAAAAAATTTAACGCCAAAAACATATACAATGATGGTAAAAAAACATTCTTAAAAATAAAAAATACAAAGAAGAAAAAAAAGTGAGGAAGGAGAAGGAAATAGTAATTGAATTAAATAAATAAATTAAAAAAAAAAAAAAAGGACCAAAACCTTGGCATGCCGCTTCAAGTTGGAAAATGGATAAGAACAGATGGAAATTAAACTTGGAGTTGGGCCACTGGTAAGGGAGTATTGGGATGTAAGTTGGCAAATGGATAGGAACGAATGGGAACTTGAGTTGGGCAACTGATAAGGGAGTATTGGGATGTAAACGTCGGTGTGTGGATAACATTGAAACTACTGCTAACTATACATGTAAGGAGAAACTAATTGGAAATGTGAAAGTGTTATAAAGTTAGCTAAAATTTAGGAGTTTTTGATTTAACAATTTTACATGTCTAACCCTGTTATTTAAGCTTTACAAACTAGTAAATTTAGAGTATTTTAAACATAAAAATTGAGGATTCCAAACAGGAGAAGCCCCTTAAATTGTAGAACTCAAGGTTGCTACATACCTAAATTAAAAAAAAAAAAAAAAATTTAATCAACAAACCAAAGTTAGCGTGCATGTTATTAAAGATAATAGCATAAGTTTGTTGGAGTTTGTGTTCAATTTAAATTTTGATGAGATTACTTTTCCTGAAAATCCTTTTAAAATTGTTCAGAATAAAGATAAAGATTTTTTTGAATTTAAGTCTATCATAGACTCTTTAAGATCTTATCACCACATCATCAACTATTTAAATAAATAACTAATGGAGATCTATAAAATTAAAAAAAAAAAAAAAAAAAAAAAAAAAGGGGGTGTTAACGTGTGAAAATTACATTTTTAAAAAAAAAAAGGGATTTAACATTTCAAAATTACATTTAAAAAAAAAAAAGAAAAAAAAAAAGGGAGTTAATGTGATACATAAAAAAAAATTAAAAAAAAAAAAAAAAAAAGAAGTAGAACTCAAGGTTGCTACATACCTAAATAAAAAAAATTTAACACCAAAAACATCTACAATGATGGTAAAAAAAAAAAAAAAAACTTTCTTCAAAAGAAAAAAAAAGAAGAAGAAATGAGGAAGGAGAAGGATCACAATACCTACAACATAAAATTACAATTCATTAAGAAGTACAGTGGTAGAGTATATGAAGGAACCATTCATTTCAAAATTACATATAAAAAAGAAAAAGAAAAAAAAGAGAGAGTTAACGTGATACACATAAAAAAGAAAAAAAGAAAAAGAAAAGTAGAACTCAAAGAAAGTCAATCATAAACAAAAGAAAAGAAAACAAAGAAGAACTTGCAAAAGATAGAACCTGAAAATTTATTGGGGCCTTTGACAGTAAATGTCTTTAATCTAAAGAAAAAGAAAGAAAGATGTAGAGTTAAACTAAATGTCTTCAATCTGAAAAAGAATGAGAGATAGAAAGTGAGATAGAAACTACAAAGCGTACGTGAGTTTGTGGGTCTTAAAGTGTAAGAGTTTTAATTTACATATTTATCCCCGGTAGTTGAAAACTTGTAAGTGGGTATGATGAGGGTATTTTAGGCATAAAAAATGAGAAATCCAAACAGGAGAAACCCCTTAAATAGTAGTATAGATGAAAACGTGACACATGGTAATGACGACAAGATTAACTATCAAAGCCTCAAGTATAAATAGTGAAAGATGTTCTCACGCAAGACAAACACACTCAGACATAAAAATCCCAGAGAATCATCGCTCGTTGTATCAGAAATATTTGTAGGCTTGTAGGCAAGTAGGCTTACGAATAAATTTAAAAAGTAATTCCTCTAAATCCTATAAACCATTGTAGGACTTGCAACAAAATAAAAACTATTAACATGTGTAAATCATGGAGTTAATAAAAAATAAAAAATAAAAAATTTAAATTTGATATGAGATATAGACTCACAAGAGATAACTATATACATAGAGGCCACTTTAATAGTTGAACCCGCCTAACCCACTTGGAAATAATATCATATCCATATGTAGCAATATGGAGAGGACCAGGTCAGGCAGCCTACTCACTGTCCTCCTCCTCCTCTTCTTCTTCTTCTTCTTCTTCTTCTTCTTCAATCTCTGATTTTTCAAGGAATTTAAAAACGTCATGACCAACCTAGTCCCCATGGGTATCCTGTAGGGCTTTGAGTTGATTAAGAAGCCATTGTTTCTTGGCTTTGGCAGCAGCAAGGTCTCGAGCCTGTTCCTTCACTTCTAGCTTTGCTTCCTTAACTTCTCCTCTAAGTTTAAATTCATCCTCCCTGAGCTTGGATCTCCTTTCTATTTGAGAAGGCTTCCTACTAGCACATTTCATTGGCTGTTGAACTTGTGATGGGATAGCCTCAGGAATATCTTCACTAATTGCTTGAGCCTGGTCAGATGGTTCTCTGATTTGGATAGAGGTTGATCTAGATCTTTTTGTGGCCAAAGGAGGCTCAGGAGATTCTTCATCTTCCTCTTCCTCATCAAAGGCAACTATAACCTTCCTTTTCCCTTGGAGTTCAGCTCTCTCTTTGACAGATTTAAGTTGGGAAACTAGGGCTGGAGGAGCTTGAGGTTTGTTGAAGTTTGGCCCTTGAATTAACTCTTCCTGCACACGTTTAATTATTTCACCTCAAAGCGGAAATAAAATGGCCATAGATTCTAAATAACCCTGATTTATCTTATGAGAAACAGAAATATATGCTTCTTCAATCATTTGATCTAATGGGTTAGAGCTACTTACTTCAGAACTCTTAACCTTCCCAGCTTTATGCTTGACCCTTTTGCTTTTGCCAGTGACGTTCGAAGGATTGGCTGATATATAAAAGTTTGGTATTTTAGTAAAAGCCTAGAAAATATAAAGTAAACATTGAATAATAAAATTTACTTAGTATCTAGTGTGTTATTAGAAAGAAAAGTTGGGCAAAGGGTTTTAAGAGATTCAACCATTAAGTCTATATCATTCCTAGCTACCATATATCCATCCCATCAATCTTGAAATTTGGCAGAAGTGCACAAGCACTGTATAAAACACTAAAAAATGAACTTCTTTGCCGAATCTTTACTCTTCTTCACAAAAGAAGTGATCTCTTTTTTCCTCAAGCTTCTTCTCGAGTGCCATGGGTTATTTCAGTATAGACTCGATCAGGGAAAAGATACTAGTTGCTCAAAGCCTAGTTGGCGTGCAACAAAAGAAGGATTATATATCTCTAGAAAAGTACTCAAGCCAAAAACAAGTAAATCTCAAGTTTGGAGAATGTTGGCGTATATGGCTCGAGTCTTATCATCATCTGCCATAGAAGATAGGGTCTTAAATTCCAAGAGCCCAAATTTCATTTCATTGAAAGGCTTGAAATCTACAATATTGTAGGTTTACCATATTTGGAGAATTATCACTGTTTGAATGAGTTGACGGAATGTCCTAAAGCTTGTCGTATCTAGCATCGGACCAATGCTGTCCATAGGAGTTGACTCATCTTTGGAAATATGTGCATGCCCAAAGCTGAACAAACTAAATGACCCCCTAGGGTATTACATGGAGAAACACAAGCCAATACCATAGCTCTACTTTAAACATCAGCCAAAAACATAAGGCCCATGGCTACTCAAATTCCTTGTGCTTGAGCTCAAGCAATTGGCACATATATAGGTGGAAATAATCCTCCTCGAAGTAATTTTGAACAAGGATCTACAGAGCCACGTACAGGAGGTAAAACGAACACTCTTCATTGTACAAAATGGAGCCCAAGTCACGAACTCGTTTTGCAACAAAGAAGTTCAAATAAAAGCACAATTGCTTCTTTTGGGATGAATGAATGCGACATACCATAAGGAGGAAGGCACATCAGGGCAAAGACATCTTTGATAGTGAGTGTCATGACTCATGAAGCCTTCAGAAAAGTGGAAACAATTGATCACAAGGGACCAAAACAGAACTAACGATGAGAGCAACACTCGATTAACTTGGGGATCGTACTTCGAGAGTAAAATGGCCTTGCGAATACCATTTGTTTCTCAACTGTGTGTCCATTCGAGTCACCCAGAGCCCCCACACCTTCACTTCTGGAGTCCAAGTCTTGAGCTTGACGCTACCATTCCAATCACTTCCCAAGAAATATCTCAAGATTGATAGGCAGGAGTACCACCGGTAAAACAAAGGAAATGGTCAACCAAATCCCCTGGAAATTCACCTAGAATCGCTACCCCAAGACCATATCCTGAAGCGTCAAAGCTCAAGAAGGAGGAAGAGCCTTCTTCCCCCTAATTTCAAGAAGCAAGACATAGGGGGTGAAAAATTTCTAGTCAGCAGAAATGGTTTTCATGATCTGAACAGCCACATCACAATCCTTAACGGGTTCACTCGAAGCAGGATTGCTCATTCAAAGCTGAAATTTCTAATTTAAAAAAGCATGAGCTTTTAGAAAAGTAGAAAAAGGGGGAAAAGTAACTTAATGAATTAAAGAAAGTAAAAAGTAATGCTCGTGGATAATGGCATTCACATTTTAGCTCATGAATCATCGAGAATCACAAAATATTTGGTAAAGTGCTATTGTCAATTGACACCAAAAAAAAAAAAAAAAATAGAAACGTTTTAGAATCTTCTATACTATTAATTACAGGATTTTCTGTTTAGGTTTTAACTTTTTTTCGTATTAAATTATTCTCACACAAACTAGTTAAAAGAATAATTTACTGTTTCTAAGTTTTAGGATTTTTCTTTTATCTTCTCCATTCGGCCTAAAATTCAGAATACTATCTCAATCTCATTTTTAAATAGTTTTCCATGTTACCTTACCTCTTTCTTTAAAAAATAAAATACATGATTATTTGTATATCATTTTTAAACATTATAACACTAAACAAAAAATAAATAAATAAGAGCATTATTGCATGCGCAAAGCGCATGTGATGAGACTAGTTTTAAATTAATATTGAATCATAGTGGTGGTTTCTCTTAGACATTTTATCGTCGAATAAAACATTTGAAAGTCAAATCTCAGCCATACCAAAAATCAATTGATATCTTGGCCTAATAATAAAGAGGCAGTCGAATAAGAGATTTGGATGGAGTTCAAACTCCGTCTATACCAAAAACCAATTGTTGTTTTAGTCTGATAATAAAGAACATTCATCATAGAATGAACACCATTAGTTGAAAATCTATCGTATCTGTGGGGGCCTGGGCCTGTATAATCAATACTGGCCCACTTAACTTAGGTCCAAGATTAGCCTAAGTAGCCAATGCCAGCCCAGAAGATTGAAATGGGCCCAAACCCTCCTGAGGTAAGCCCAGCCTAACGATACATATGTTAGGGCTTAGAAATTTTCGTTTGGGGGAATTCCACGGTGTTCGGCCCACTACTAATTGATGAGACGATGGGAAATCAACGATGAAATGATTAAATTTAGGTCGATTCCCGAGAATTGTCAGTACCTTTAGGGAGTTCGCTGTAGAACGCCATTTGGCGTCTAGAACAAGTTTCAAGAGAATCTTCAAAAGATATGATTTTTTCTTGGGATTCTGAGTAAAAGTGGGATTGCACGGAAACTGGTGAAAAAGTAATGATTTGAACCCCACTAGGGAGAGACTATATAAGGGAGGTAAGGGCAAACAATTGGAGTTCGTTGGGAAAAACTGGGGGAAAGAGGGAGAAGAAGAGAAAACAGAGCGAGCGAGAGTGAGAAAGGGGGAAGTAAGATCAGAGGGGAAAGGTAAAGGGAAAGGGGTGTTAGTTCAAAAACTCACAAAGATAACAGAAATTGGACTGTCTCCAGGTTGTGTTTGAAGCCATCATCCGTAGGATTGTCAAGAAACCCACTAATAAATAAATTGGGAACCTAAATCCTTTGTATAGGAAAGTAACATTCACAGGTTTGGGTACCACAATATCTATCCCAAAAAATTTACACTCTCACAAATCATCTCAATTGGACTCACCACAACACAAAAGGAAAAAGGGGGATCCTGAATTTTTGGGTAAAAACCTTGGTGCCCTTAACCTTATTGTTAGTGGACAGCCATTCACTTTTGATTTTTAGAGGGTACAAAAGATTCATTTGCCTAATAGAGTACGTTAATATGGTTCTTGCCTATGAGCTACACAATTTTTTCGGCATGGGGCAAAATGTCAAAATGATTGCACATGGATAGCGGTGAAGCCAGGAAGTCCAAGTTAAAAATATCGAGGATTTTCAAATCCCAGGAATAACAAAGGAAATCCCAAGTTGAAGTGCAATTTTACAATTCTTTTATGAACCTTCAAGAATCAAGGTTCATATATCACATAGGCAAGAAGAGAACAGTATTAAGGAATTTTTTACAATTCTATTATGATTTTATACTTCTTGAGTTATTTCTTTTACTTTTTTTGAGAATGAATTTCTTTTACTTTGTACCCAAAAAATAATTTTAAGCAATTACATAATTGGCCAATTTGGGAGGCAGTAGTTGGCAACTTGGACACACCCTCTAATTTGGCAAAATATGCTACTTTGGTTTTGAAGTGGTACCAATTTCCTGATTCATTTTTTCCTCTCTCTCTGTAAAGACCAAACTGCCTTGCTTGTTTTATATCTGATCGTACAAAAAAAAAAAAAAAAAATCTCAATTATTGAGATGATATGTTATGATTGATGTCTAATAAAATGTGAAATACTATAAGTTAAGAGTCTTATAGCTCAAATGATAACTTTTTTTTCAATGAAAATATCAATATTTAATTAAATCTCTCTTCCTCAATTATCTAATTACAATTTAAGAAAAGTAAGACCATATTAAAATGATATTGTACAATTCACAATTTAACATCTCAACGTATGATAACGAAAACTTTGGAAAGATTACGTCCTTGACCATGATCTGCTTCTTTTTTCCTTTTTCTTTTTTTTTTTCTTTTTTTTTTTTTTTTTTTTTTTTTTTTTTTTTTTTTTTTTTTTTTTAAGATAACCATGATCTTTTTCTAAAGATTAAAAGTTAAGTCATAGTTGAAAAGTCTTGGGTCTTTGTACCTTTATTTTTCTGGAGAAAATAGACCAACGAAAAAGACTAGTGCTCTTTATGAGAAGAAGGCAAAATTATATATAATTCTTTAAGTTCTTCTTTCATATATATACTAGTCAAGGCAGCACGTGCAAGGCACGTGCTAGCCATGGAAAAAAAAAATAGTTATTAGGATCAATTTTAGATTTTATTTGTATCACAAAATATAAATATAAATTATTTGATTTTTAAAATACATAGATATTTATATTAATCAAATGAGACATTAATTTTAAGAATTTTGATAATTATGTCATAAAAAGTTAATCTCAATCGTATAAGACCGTGACAAATCCCAGTCTAATATTTTATTATTTTATTTTGACCTATAACTTACACCTTAATAATTGTAAATATATTGTAATAACAACAAAATGTCACGACATTTTTAGTTGTACTAGATCTCGGTATAATATTTTATACACATGCATTACAACATTTTCATAATATCTCTATGTATACATTGTACTTAATTACAATGTAAATTTATATTGTAGACACACAAAAATTGGTAAATTTTGTACACATTTACATACTTTGTACAATATTTACCATTTTTTGTGCAAATGTGTATAATATTAACCACTTTTGTGTATTTACAATGTAAACTTGCATTGCAAGTACAAAGTAAACATATAAAGATCTTAAAAAAACAAAAACAAAGCTCAAACCAACTGGCATACTTGAAGGGGGGAAAAAATGAAAAAAGAAAAGAGAAAGCGCACCTCACTAATTGAATAAACCAAAAAAACACTATTCATGAGCCTTTGGCTCTTTTTATATAGTTAATAGATATGCCAGCTTACATAAATATTTAAAAGGAAAAAACAAAAACAAAAACCGATAACTGGAAAAAAAAAAAAAAAAAAAAAAAAAAAAAAAAAAAAAAAAACTTTAGGCACTTTATAAATTAATGTTAAAATGTTGTGGATTTAGCATTTTTTTATTTGATGTATAAGAAACTGAGATCTCAACAATTGTGAAAATATTATGATAATAATAAGAGTTGTAACATTTTCTCAAAACATTTATTTTTAGTTGTGATTGGTCACAGTCTCATATTTTATTATTTTATTTCGACTTATAAGAAATTAACACGTCAATAATTGTGAAAATATTGTGAAATTTGTTGTGTCAGTATAACAATATATATACCAGCTTACATAAATATTTAAAAGAAAAAAAAAAGCACAAACCGATTACTGAAAAAAAAAAAAACAAACAAACAAAAAAACTTTAGGCACTGTAGCTACCGTGCCAGTTGAATAAACCAAAAACACTACACAATAAGTGTTGTAACATTTTCTCAAAAAAGTTATTTTAAGTTGTGGTTGGTCACAGTCTCATATTTTATTACATTATTTTGGCTTATAAGAAATTGACATGTCAATAATTGTGAAAATATTGTGAAATTTGTTATGTCAGTATAACAATATATATACCAGCTTATATAAATATTTAGAAGAAAAAAAAAACACAAACCGATTACTTAAAAAAAAAAAAAAAAACTTTAGACACTATAGCTACTATGCCAGTTAATAAACCAAAAGCACTACACAATAAGTGTTGTAACATTTATTTTAAGTTGTGGCTGATCACAGTCTCATATTTTATTATTTTATTTCGACTTGTAAGAAATTGACACATCAATAATTGTGAAAATATTGTAAAATTTGTTGTGTCAATATAACAATATATAGACCAGCTTACATAAATATTTAAAAGAAAAAAAAAAACACAAACCGGTTACTGAAAAAAAAAAAAAAAAAAACTTAGGCACTGTAGCTACTATGCCAGTTGAATAAAACAAAAGCACTGCACAATAAGTGTTGTAACATTTTCTCAAAACATTTATTTTTAGTTGTGATTGATCACAGTCTCATATTTTATTATTTTATTTTTATTTCAACTTGTAAGAAATTGACATGTCAATAATTGTGAAAATATTGTGAAATTTGTTGTGTCAGTATAACAATATATATACCATCTTACATAAATATTTAAAAGAAAAAAAAAACACAAACTGATTACTAGAAAAAAAAAAAAAAAAAAAAACCTTAGGCACTGTAACTACCGTGCTAGTTGAATAAACCAAAAACACTGCACAATAAGTATTATAACATTTTCTTAAAACATTTATTTTTAGTTGTGATTGGTCAGTCTCATATTTTATTATTTTATTTCAACTTGTAAGAAATTGACACATCAATAATTGTCAAAATATTGTGAAATTTGTTGTGTCTATATAACAATATATATATATATATATATATCAGCCTACATAAATATTTAAAAGGAAAAAAAAATGTAGCTACAGTGCCACTTGGCACTGTAGTTACTATTCAAAACTTGGGGAAAAAAAGTGGCTCATGAAACCAAAACACTATAGCTACAGTGCTTTAGCGCATTCGTGCACGTCAATAATTGTGAAAATATTGTGAAATTTGTTGTGTCAATATAACAATATATATACCAACTTACATAAATATTTAAAAGGAAAAAAAAATACAAACCGATTACCAAAAAAAAAAAAAAAACTATAGCTATTGTATCTACAGTGCCACTTGGCATTGCAGTTACTGTTCAAAACTTGGGAAAAAAAAAAGTGGCTCCCGAAACCAAAGCACTGTAGCTACAGTGATTTAGTGCATTCGTGCTTTTATATATATAGATTTATTTTCAGTTTTGGTTGGTCAAAGTTTCATATTTTATTATTTTATTTTGACTTATAAGAAATTAACACCTGCGAAAATATTATGAAATTTGTTGTGTCAGTATAACAATATATATATATATAAATAAAAAATAAAAAAAAAGAACAAACGAAAAACAGGAAAAAAAAAATAAAAAGTTGTTGCTACTGTAGCTACAGTGCCACTTAGTACTGTAGCTACTGTTCAAAACTTTTTTAAAAAAAAGGACAAAGTGGCTCACCAAAATGGCACTGTAGATGAACAGTGCTAAAACACTAAAGCAGCAATGAAATTGACATCTCAATAATTGTAAAAATATTGTGTAATTTATTGTGTCAGTATAACAATAGATATAAAAGGAAAAAAAAATACAAACGGAAGATTGAAAAAAAAAAAAAAAAAACTATAGCTACAGTGCCACTTGGAACTGTAGCTACTATTCAAAACTAAAAAAAAAAAAAGATAAAGTGGCTCACCAAAATAACACTATAGATGAATAGTGCAAACTGTAACGGCATTGCCGCTTTTCACAAAATATTTATTTTCAGTTGTGGTTGATCACAGTTTTATATTTTATTATTTTATTTTAACTTATAAGAAATTGATACCTCAATAATTGTGAAAATATTGTGAAATTTGTTATATCAGTACAACAATATATATAAAAGGAAAAGAAATACAAATGGAAGACTAAAAAAAAAAAAAGTGCCTCACCAAAACACTGTTGCCACTACAATGCAAACACACTGAGTGCACAATGCTGAAGCACTGTAGCAGCATAGCCACTTTTTATATATAAGATATATATATTAGACACATCATACGTGCTTTGTGCGTGCAATAATGTTTTTTTTTTTTTTTTTTAGTGTTATAATGCTTAAAAGTGATATATAAATAACCATGTGTATTCTTTTCTTTTCTTTTTTTTAAGAAGGAAATGTAAGGTAATATGGAATAATATTTAAAAATGAGATAGAGAACCGTAAGAAGTTGAAATCCAATGAGACGTTTGAATTTATTGATTGGGATAAGAATTGTGATAAGTAAAAAAATTTGAGATTTGAGCAAAAGAAAGATGATATACTTTAGTGTGGATGGATAATGATTTGTGATAACTGTATTGAATTTGAATAACAAAAATTTTGGAATATTTTAAAGATTTTTTTTTTTTTTTTAACTATTGAAATTTCGGGATAAGAATGAATAGTTTTTATGTAAGGCAGTGGGTTTTTTTTTTTTTTTTTTTTTTTTGAAGAAGCAATTTTGTATTTTTTTTTTTTTTTTTTATGAAGATAATTGAAGTAGTCGAGTTCAAATAGATAACAAATAAAGATAGGATTAAGAAATTTGAGTACAAATAGGTGGTGAGAATAATGATTTTTTTTTCCTTTTTTACATGAGATAGTATTATTGTTTTAACATTTTTGCTTTTTGTAAGAAAAAAAAATTAAACTAAAAGTTATGTTATTTTAGAATTTATATGAAAATATTTTGGTATGTCAAAAATTGAAGATAAAACAGGGGAATCATCTTATTAATAGTATTGTAAGGACTAGAAAATTTTAGTGGCCCAAGCCCACTTATAGTAATGGGTTGTGTAGTTCAACCTTGGCCCAAATCAATAAAATTTGTAAGAGAAGGGAACGAACAACAACAGAAGGCCTTGCCCGAGGACAAATGTAGGGAAGAATGAGGTTTATATGAAGAAATAGATGAGCATCCAGCTCTCCACAAGCTCACCCGAGGAGACTAAGTTTACATAAAAGTAATATTGTTCACTCTCTTCTCTCAATGCTCTTCTTTCTCTTTTCTTCTTTTTTGTCTCAATCCTCTTTTCCAGTGCTCTCTCCTTTCCTTATATACTTCTACCTCTATCACATCTCCACCCTCTATTCTCACCTAACCTGCCTCCTTTTATGACACTTGTTGCTTTTAACGTCTGAAGAAGATGGTGGAAGGAATCTGCTTAGCTGTGACTTATACTGTTCAGGTCACTTTCTCATCAATGCGGCTGATAAAACTGTTGTATACCATTTAATGCGGATGCAACAGGCTACACCAGACCAGAAGCTTCCCTAAGGCACACTGACTTCCTCTTTCTTTAGATTCCTACTCCCAATTAGAATACCATAGAGTACCTTGATTTACTTCTTCCCTTTCTCGGGCAGCTTTCTTCCTCAGGTCCATGGCCTGTGGCATTCCTACACCAATGCTGCGACCCTTCAACTTCATCCTCGGTCCTCAAGCACCCACAAGTATAGATAGATAATTCTTTTAAGTATTGTATTTTAGTTTTTCCAATTATATTCAAGCATGTAGTTGTATTAATATTAACAAATGTTGTCAAATAATATTGTTTTTTCTAATGAAGATTAATTCAACTATGTGACATATTAACCACTTTTCAATCAATACAATCATATGATTAAATTTAAATTAGATAAGATAAAATCGTACTTAAATTTTGGTCCTTAAAAGAAAGTGTCTTCACTCTAGGGTTTAACTTAAATTAGACTTGTGGATTCTAATTTACTCAACTAGTAAAATCTTTGTCATCAAATAAGAGATCAACGGTTCAATTCTCATATATTGAAATTATATCTCAAAAAAAAAAAAGAAAAAAAAAAATTGAACTTCTAAAAAAGGACACTCCTTAAGTCCTTGACGCCACAACTTTCCTGGGTCCTCGAATGGAAATATAAAAGAAGAACCCTGAGAACACTGTGAAGGGCTGAGAGCTTTGCTCTAAAGCTAAAAAAAAAAAAAAAAAAAAAAAAAAAAAAAAAAAAAAAAAAAAAAAAAAAAAAAAACCACGATGCCATTGGCAACATCATCATCAAATAATGGTACTACGGCCAAAATATCTGCACGACAGAGTGATTGCTTCATTGAAAATTCTATAAAGTTCTAGGGTATTTGAAAATTATTGAATTTCTGCAATCATACACCTAAGAAAAATTTGTGACGTCAATTACAAGTATTTTTTAAAAAATTTTAAAAAAGAAAAAGAAAAAGAAAAGAAGAGAGAACTCTTTGAAAATTTTCAAAAGAAAAATGAATAAAAATTGAAAAGAAGAAAGATAAAAAAGAAAACTACGTGTGCTTTTATTTATTTATTTTAAATGTGGTCCTAATTAAAACAAAACAAAACAAAATACCTTTTTCTTTATTTCATTTTCTAGTTTCTACTCTGAAAAGTGGTCTCAAAAACAAAATTCACTTCCCACGTTACTGATTCTCAAATCCCAGCTCTCATTCCCTTGCTCCTGCTATTCCTTCCCGAACCCATTCCTAAGAATTATTGTTGGAAGCCTAAGTAGTTGTTTACGAGAGCTTATTTAATTTTGGTTAAAATGCAAAATTCACATTTTATGTCTTATCAAAATTCATTTCAGTCTTTTAACTTTACTATCATTTATTTAAATTCTCTAAGTTTCAAGTGTATTCAATTTAGATATATCCATCAATCTTTGTTAAATGTTACAGTTAATTGTTCAATTTTTCAATTTTTTTCTTCATATTTTTTAAATTAAAAAATCTAATTAATGATTGAAAAATATATTCCAGAATATTTAAAAAATAATAATAAAAGTTGATAAAGATGTCTTAATTGAATAAACTTCAAAATTAGATGATCGAAATGAATGAACGTAAAATTAAAGGACTTGAATGAATAATGATAAAACTTAGAGCGTAAATTTTGCAATTTAGCCTTTAGTTTATTTAGTTTATATGTAACTTTTTAAAATTATATTTACTTAGACAGTTATATTTTAGTCGTAACTCCAACTTATTTTTTAAGTACAATAATCTAATGAAAAATACTCTCACAAACGAAAGAGGGAAAAAGAGAAAAATAAAGTGAGGGAACGAACTAAGAAAGAATAAAAATTGTGGTGGTAAGTAAAAATAAAAAATTTAAACATATAGTTGGTGCAGGACTAAAGAATTGGTGAATAAATTAAGGCTGAAATACATGTTTGGTCCATAAAGTTCGTTCACAAAGCATTTTTGGTACTTGACGTTGTAAAAACAAGCTCTATTACTCATTCCATCAACTTCTATTTAGTTATTTTCGAAGGAAAAAAATTCTATTAGTTTCTTTACTTTATGTATCTTTTTTTTTTTTTTTTTTACAGTACTTTATGTATCTAACGGGGGCAGTGGCTTGACAACATTTTTATAATTAAAAAACATTTTTTTTTCCAAGTTTTATTTGGATAACAATTAACAAGAGCAAGAGCTGATTGAGGCAGTGCATCCTAAAGTAACAGACCGGATGAACTCTATACTTTCCCAAGACTTTCATGCCATGGAGGTGGAAAAAGCACTAAAACAAATGCACCCCCTAACGGCGCCAGGCACAGACGGATATAATAAGGGAGAACCAAAGTGCTTTTGTGGCGGAATACCTCATCACAAACAATGTACTGGTAGCACATGAGCTGATGAACCATATCAGTAAGAAGAAGAATGGCAAATGTGGAGAGATTGCTGTGAAGCTGGACATGAGCAAGGCATACGACTGAGTCGAATGGGAATGCTTGTAACAGATTATGAGGAAGCTTGGCTTTCATGAGAAGTGGATTAGTATTGTGATGAGGTGTGTGACGTCGGTGAAGTATGCAATACGAATTAATGGGCAACCTTGCGAACAAATCCAGCCAACCCGAGGGTTGAGGCAAGGTAACCCACTGTTGCCTTACCTCTTCCATATTTGTGATGAGGGATTGTTGGCCCTTCTGCACCGTGCTGCCCAAATAAATGTCATTAAAGGAGTGGCCGCATCAGCTAGAGGTCCTGGGTTTTGTCACGGAATAGCCAAAGGAGGAGATTGTAAAGTTGAATTTAATCAACCATCTTATTGGCTTTATTCCGTGACCAATTTGTTTGTAATTTAGCACTTAGTAACCCTGTATTTAGGTCGGAAAATTGTAAGGGTAGTGTGTGAGAAGATGTGAAGAAAAGCTCAAGAGTGTGTAAGAAAAACAGAGTCTCGCGACTGGATCTCGTGGGTGAGTCGCGGCTTGCAAGTCGCTAAATGTTCGCACACGTGCCAAGCATGCCAGAAGTTGAAGAGTCGCTCCAGATGTCGCACTATAGGACAAAAGTCCCAGGCTGGCCAGGCCGTTAGCTCACGGCTTGAACTCGCGACTTAACCCAGTCGCGAGGTCAAGTCGCCAAAATGCCCTGTTTGGCAAAAACTGACGTTTTGCATTCCCTTCTCACCCTACTATATATACACCCTTATACCCACCATATTGAGAGAGTTTCTAGAGAGAATTTTGTAAGAGAAACTCTAAAAATATACAAGATTAATTCATCCACAATCTTCACTAAGAGACTTCTCAAATTCCTCTACTTTCTTCCTCTCCATTGATACATCCTTGAGAGGTTTTTGACCAAATCCTTTTCTCACCATACCCACATCCATGAGAAAGTTTATTTGGTGCTGTTGGGAAGCAGTTAGGAAGGAACCAATCTATATTGGTTGATGCTATGGGCTATAGCAGAATCCGGTAAGCTAGAAAAGAAAAAGGTTCGAGGCAACCTCGTTGGAGCAAGAAGCTTTGAGGGATTAGGTACATCGGGTAGATTAGGCTTGAAAGGTCTATTGTTGTTCATGTATCCCAACTACACTTTCTAGTGGATTATTGACCGCTTGGAGGGCGGCGGAGAGGTTTTACGCCGAGGGTTTCGGTTTCCTCTTCGATAACACATCATGTGTTGTCCGTGTGTTTGCATCTTCCTTCCCTTTATCTTTGCCTTATATTTACTGCTGTGGTTGTGTTTATATTTGGCTTAGATTGTTTATCAATTCTGTGTTTGGCTTATATTCATATTCCGCACATTAATTGTTTGATTATAAGCTTAAATTGATAATTTTGTTATTGGGGTCAAAACGTTCAAGGGTGTTTCGTACCCATTTTGAACTTTCAAAAGAGGAAGATGTTTTATGGGCTTATGAGAGACTAAAGAGATAAGCTTAAGTGGGTTTTAAACTCCAGCCCGCTAGCCCACCAAGCCCACATCTCTGATGCATTAAAATATAAAGTATCGGTTTGGATACAATTATTTCAGCGTCTGTGTTTTCCTCTTTTGCGTTTTCCTTTTTTTTTTTTCTTTTTTTTCTTTTTTTTTTTGCATGCCCATTTCAGGAGACAAAGGCTACTGTTCATGCACCAAAAATTTTGACTTTTCAGCCTTTTTCAGCACATCAGTGGGTCCCACATACTATTTACAAGACCCACAAACTTCACTTTTCAGCAACTTTTTCATTAAAAATGGGTCCCCCGGCACTATTTACACATTTAAAAATTATTTTACTACCGTGTTTTCAGTTTTCAGTTTTAGCAAAATAAGTTCTATCTAAACGAACCCAAAGTGGAGGAAAAGATAAATTACGGTTTTCATAGGAAGAGTTTTATCAAAGACGCTAAGAGGTATTTTTCCTTGGAATTTAGAGCACATACAATAGAAGAGGCAATCAGATTGTTCAAAGTATGATTTTTCACCATTAGAAACAAAGAATTAAGGAATTAGAATTTTATCATGGAAAACTTGAGTGATGTGAAGATTGTGAGATTGGTAATTTCTTAGATTACGATTTTTACACTGTTTCAATTATTCTTGAATCTTAGAATGTTACTGTCCAGAGCCTAAAAGAACAGCCGAAATTATTTAAAGCATGAATAAGGCTGCAACGTTTTGTAAGACTATAAGGGCTTTAAGGTCTATAGGAACTTTTGGGCTGTTGATCTATGCCGTAGGATTAATTATGAATTGCTAGAGAAATTGCAACCGACCCCACAAATGAACTGTCATTTTGTCAAAGTCCAAGTCCTCTGATAGATGATTAAATTAATGGCCTTGGTAGTCTTTGCGTAGACTTTGACTATTTCCCTTCCACAATAAACCATTAAAAATCAACACGTCTACAATTCTTTAAAGGATAATGATAGACTTGTTTCTTTTACCCAAATTCTATTTTCATTTCAAAATAATGCTTAGATATTTTAATACATTAGGGTTATTGATATTAAGTCCATGAACAAGTCATATTAGTTTTACTCCACGGTTTTCATTGGGATATATATTAAATCCTAAAGTATTGGCTACTGGGTCTGAGTTTTGATAAATTCAAAGAAATATATTCTTTGGTAGAGATGCTTTGCATTAGTGTTATTATTTAGTTCAGCAAGTATGATTTTAGTGAGTCAATTTGTATAAGTCAATAAGATTTATATTTTGTAGAGGATATTAAGTAATTTTCATGATTGATTATAGGTTCTATTTAAAAGTATTTTGAGACTATTTGGAGGGTGTTTCAGTTGGACTTTCAGAGTGATTCAAGTGCTGTAAGTAATTATGCATAATATGCACAAGTTTTGTCCATTAGGTTTTTAGAAGTTAAAAGTTTTCAAAAGTTTTGTATTTCAAACTTATATTTTCTAAAGTTTGTCAAAAGTATTTTTGCATCATTGAAAGAGAAATTTCGACTATTAAATAATGTTTTAAAGAGATACTTCGAATTTTAAATGTCCAAATCTCATTTGAAAGATGATTTCTAAACTAAACTATTTTCCGTAAATAATTGAGTTTCAATATAAGTTTTCTAAAAAAGTTCCTATTCTTTAAATTTGTTAAAACTAAGTGATTTCAAAGCTATATTCCTATTCTTCAAATGGTATTTAAAATGTTTCTTTTAGCAAATTGAATCTTTAGATTTACTCAAGAATTGTAATATATTTATATAAACTCCTCAGTTTCTATTCGTTCCCCAAGAGAGTCAAGCATCCTTTGATTTATGTTCTATTCGATATTGTAATCTTTGATATGCCTCTGTATGTGGAATAATTGTTAGTATCGAGTAAAATATTATATTTTGTGTAAACTTTGCTTTTGTGATATGTGACTCAAAATAAGTGCTTTTAGAATTGATCAGATATATCAGATATATGTGTAAACCCGCTCACGGGATTATATGTGAGAAATATGTGTTGATCCCTCACCAGCAAGGGTTAGATGTTGATATCCGCTCACAAGATTGTATGTGAAAATATGTGATGTGTATATGTGACACTATGCTCTGATCAATTATATGTATGTGATTTCAAATGATTTTAAGATGTGGTTACATATGTATTAAGTAATTCATTATATGTTCTGTGGAATAATTATTTTTGATATCATTGAATGAGTTTGTGAAAAAGTAAAATACTCGTGCTTTGCTTGACTCTATTATGTTGTATATTCTGTATAATTACTTGCTAGATGTGTGGCTCACCCTATCAATTACTATTTTCAGATTAAAGTATAGTTGAGAATATAGGACTTTCGGATCACTTTGTAAGGTGCAAAGTAGAGCGTGGAAGTTTTAGGCGACTTCAGTATTACTTGAAGACTTATAGAATTTTAGTTATCCTTATTTTGTAATTCATGTTTTATATTTTGGAAATTATTTCCAGTTTGTGGAGTTTAGATTTTTGTAAGAGGTTATTTATTAAGAGCATTGTTTCTTTGGAGTTTAAATTATTTTGGATCAATTATGTTCTTTGAGTTATATAAGTTCAGTAGGTTAGTCATGCATCTAAATCCATGTTCCATGGATTTGGGTCGTGACAATTTTCCATTAAAAATTTTTGTAAAATAATTCTATCTCATAACAAGTTAAATGAGTGAAATTAAGAGATTGTTTATCAACTTATTTAAAGTTGTAACTAAACATAGACAAATAAAATAATTTTATAAAAATTATATATATTTTTTAAATAGCTCACTTTCTAAAAAAAACATTATCGCTGAAAATATTAATACACGCGGTCCAGATTCCATGAATGAATGATTGAATTCCATAAAATAAAATAAAAACATGGAACTTTATGACATCATCAAAAAATAGAGAAATCTGTACTTGTAAAGTAAAGTCATTACACGCGCTAGATAACGGGGTGGTGATTGGCGAGTGAATACCAATTATATAGAATCGCTATCATCACCTATGACTCTGTGAGTAACCACGTTCTTCTACAAGTCCACAACATATATGGTTGATTCTTGACTTTTGCCAAACAATCATTTCTGTTTTTTCTTTTTTTATTACTTTATATAAATAAAGTAATAAATTTCTTTCTTTCTTTTTTTTTTTTTGCTAATATTATTAGTAATTTTTAAATTTGTTGTTTTTGCAAATATTAGTAGTAATTTTTAAATTTTTTTTTTGTTTTTGCTAATATTGGTAATTTTTTAATTTTTTTTGGTCTTTATCCAATTCTGAATATAATTGTATCTAATATTTGAAGGGATCATGTTAACAAGTGCCCTTAAAGTATTGATTAATAATTAATTTTAAGAAAGTTTTGACACTACTTTTATAAGAAATAAAAATAATTTTAAAATATTAATTACTTTTTTCCTTTTCTTATAAAATTTTTTAAAAATAAATTATTAATTAACATTTTTCTATTTGAAAATTATCATCATCAATATTCAATAAGACAATTCCTTTATTAGAGGATTTCTTTATTAGCATTTTCCTTTTTGAAAATCATCATCATCAATATTCAATAAGATAATAAAAACTCTCTCTCTCTCTCTCTCTCTCTCACCCACGTGACAATTCCTTTATTAGAGGATTTCTTTATTAGCATTTTCCTTTTTGAAAATCATCATCATCAATATTCAATAAGATAATAAAAACTCTCTCTCTCTCTCTCTCACCCACGTGACACAACACAACAAATACGCACGTATCTCAATCAAACTCTCACCTTATATTTAGAGACACTAGCCTCCCCTCTTTTTATTCACACACACACTCACTCTCTCTCTCTCTTCTAGTTTAACTCTTTTTTTTTCCTTCTCTCTCTGGTTCTTTTTTTTTTCTATGAGAAAAAGAATACTCGGTCTTTCTTAAAAAGACAGTCATCACAAGGAAGAAGAAAAAATGGAAGGAGGGATACCTACGGCTGATGCATCAGCTTTTAGAGACTGCTTTTCTCTAGCATGGAAAAATCCTTATGTTCTTCGTCTAGCTTTCTCTGCTGGGATTGGTGGCCTTCTCTTTGGCTATGACACTGGTATATATATATATATATATATAATTCTCTCTCTCTCTCTCTGTCTTTGGGTATCTATGTATGTGTTTGTGTATTTTCTAAACATGTTTTTTTCATCACTTTTTGGTGTGCAGGAGTGATATCGGGAGCTCTTCTTTACATTAGAGATGATTTCAAGGAGGTGGATCGAAAGACTTTCCTGCAGGTGATTTTTATCTACTACCAAATATATATCACATAATCTATGCGTGTCTTTGAATGTATCTTCATCTTCTCCTTGTTAATTTTATCCAGTTTCTAAAAGCCTCTCACATATATGATAAATAAATGTTCCTATTTGTTTTTCCTAATAAATATTTATTTTTTTATCTTGACAATGGCCAAATTACCCTTAACAAGTTCATTATTATTATTATTATTATTATTATTATTATTATTATTATTATTATTATTATTGATGTAGAACTTACGTTTTTTCTAACTTTTCCATTTTTTTTTTTTTTGACCATAACTTTTCCATTCTTAATTAGGCACATATGTAAACCTGAATTCATGAAAAAAACTATAAAAAAAGTGGATAAAAAAAAAATCTTTTTTTTAATATAAAAAATGCCCAATATAATAATTGAGTCGTTTGGTGAGGTTCATATTCATGGATGTTTGAATTGTTGTTTGGACTAATCCACCAAGTATGATTAATGCTTTTTTCCTTACTTGTCGTTTTTGAGGCGTGTGATCAAACTTTGGTCATAATTAAGAGAGAAATAATATGAAAAAATTATTAGGTACTCTTGGAGTACTATAAATGTGTATTTCTTCTTCTCCCATAAAAGGTGGGTCCCACTATGAATTTAATTAGTGGACCCACCATTCATGTGAGTAGAGGAAGTATGCATTTATGGTACTCCGGGAGTACACAATAATTTCCCAATAATATGTCTGTAATATTTTTACAATAAATTTTAAGTGACAGGTTGTTACTGATTGTCTTTGTTAGGGTAAAAAAGTAATCTTCGTATTAGTTTCAAATTTGAACTAATAACAACTAACCACTTGTGATTTGTTGTAAAAATAAATTAGAGAAATTTGTGTTTGTTTTGGGTAACATAAAAATTCGAGAAGTCTCTGTTGAAAAGTCTCTATTGAAAAGTCTGTGTTTTATTTTTTATTTATATTTTTGCTCTTTATTATGGATAAGAATCCATATGTATAGGAAACCAAAAAAAAAAAAAAAAGATCTAGGTGACAATATAAGAGATCTAAGAATTAAATTCTACCTACACTAAAAATCGGTGTCACGAATCGACACAAATTAAAATAAAAAATTCTATTGTATGTATCTAAAAATAATAATAATAATAAACTAGTGTTAGTTTGACAAGTGTTGTTTGCTGTGAGGTCAGTATGTTGACAAGTGTCAAAACATGGTTGAGCATGACACTTGTAGTCTTAGACTTCACTTAATCGAGCAAGACTTTTTTTTTTTTTTTAAGTAATCGAACAAGAATCTTGCTTTTCCAATAAAACAAGAAGAAATTGGACCTAGGATATTTGGGTCAGCTCAGCTTTATTTTTTATGGGCTTTTACAGGCCCTTCACAACTGTGAAGGTCCCTTCGGCTCAAATCCTATCCATGAATCTATCAAATTAGTTTTTCAATTTTTACGCAATAACACTTTTTTTTTTTTTTTATAACCAATATTATACTAATGAAAGGTGCTACGTTTATAATCTTTTCACAATATTTTTATAACAAATTATAGGTGGTTAGTTATTATTGATTCAAATTTGAACCTAACACTAAGATTATTTTTTTGCCCCAATAATAACAACCAGTAACAACTTGCCACTTATGATTTTTTGTAAAAATGTTATGAAAATATTATAGATATATAATTTCTCTTATATTAATTAATCTGTAGTATTCTGTTAAAAATTGACTAATTTCTATTTAAATTTTGTTGCTGAATTTCAAAAACCTTAAATTTACTCAATGATTTTGGACTATGTGGCATCTCCACCCTTATTAAACAAGGGACTGAAGTGAAATCACAAGATTCAATGATGTGATAAGGGTCTTGTTGATTGATGTTTTTAAAGCATTTGTTAATAGGTTATTTTAGGAAAATTTCGATATCGCTTTTTGGAGAAATATAAAAAGCTACCAAAAAAATTAATTACTTTTTTTTCTTATAAAAATTTTCTAAAAATATTTACTTAACCAATACTCTTCCATTAACTTTTCCCATCTAATAATTCCTATTAAAAAGTTTCAAAAAATCCAAAGTTTCTTTTTTCTTTTATATAATCTTTTTTGATTTAAACCAAGAAATTTAATCTCAAATCATGGTGTGTATATATATTGGGGGTGGAGGGTTAGGGGATTTGTAGTAATATACTAATATATTAGATATAAATTATATTCCATTTTTAAACCCTCTATTAAAATTTTATCAAATAATATCTTATTTAAACATTAGAATATATATTTCCATATACAAATATAATCATAATAAATAACTACACTAGTTCTATATAAAAATTAAAAAAAAAATAACTATACTAGTATTAATTAATTACCTTAATTATTGAATTTCATATTTTGCATCATTGCATGAGTTATCGATTAGTTATTTATTTATTTGTTTGTACTTAGCAAGTTCAAAATTAAAAATCCATATTATTACTAATTTGTGAAACTAAAATGTATATTAAGTTATTAACTGTGTTTGGTGACAACACATATGTATAGGAAACTATAGTGAGCATGGCAGTTGCAGGAGCAATTGTTGGAGCTGCTATTGGTGGATGGTTGAATGATCGCTATGGAAGGAAACTTGCACTTCTCATAGCAGACTTTTTGTTCTTTATTGGAGCTGTGATCATGGCTTCTGCCAATGGCCCGCCTCTTCTCATTGTTGGACGTGTTTTTGTTGGATTTGGTGTTGGAATGGCATCAATGACATCCCCTTTGTACATCTCTGAAGCTTCCCCAGCCAAAATCCGCGGTGCCCTTGTTAGTACCAATGCATTTCTTATAACTGGGGGCCAGTTCCTTTCCTACCTTATCAACTTGGCCTTTACCAAGGTAAGCAAGCAAATGCGGTTGTAAATTTTAAAGTTAGGAGTGCTTGGATACTCATTCACATTTCACCAACTTGCATTGAGTTCAATATAGCATTTCAAAACACTAGTGGTGGTTGTTCTATTTGGAGACACATAAAAATTTGGGCTACTAATTATACTGAACTTCTCCTTTGTTATTGTAATTGTGTTAGCAAAACAGTATTATTTTGCACTCTACAATCAGTTTTTCATTTTCATATATTGTAATGCTTGTACTCTAGGCAGATGAAAAAGATGTTAACTTGTGTGTTTTTCTGTATAGGCTCCAGGAACATGGCGCTGGATGCTTGGAGTTGCAGGACTTCCTGCTTTGTTGCAGTTTGCCTTGATGATATTTCTTCCAGAGTCACCCCGTTGGCTATACCGCAAGGTTCCTCTCACATAAACTAGTTGTTTCATGGTCTTATATAATCAAACATATGCTTTGTTCAAATCAAAGATTGTTAACCGTGTCTTTTGAATTAACAGGGTAGAGAAGAAGAGGCAAGAGCTATACTGGAGAAAATATACCCAGCCCATCAGTTGGAAGCAGAGATGCAAGCTCTACATGAATCTGTAGAAGCAGAGATTAAGGAAACAGGATCTGCTGGAAAGATTACCTATAGTGAACTGTGGAAAACCAAAACAGTAAGAAGAGGACTAATTGCAGGAGTTGGACTTCAGATCTTCCAGCAGTGTGTGGGCATAAACACAGTCATGTACTATAGCCCCACCATAATTCAGTTGGCTGGAATTGCATCTAATCAAACTGCACTCCTCCTCTCACTCGTCACTTCTGGCCTCAATGCTGCGGGCTCCATCGCAAGCATCTACTTCATTGACCGGACTGGGAGAAGGAAACTTGCTGCTTTCAGTTTGGCTGGTGTGGTAATTGCACTTGGGCTTCTATCAGGAATCTTTTACCAGACCACAACTCATTCACCAAAAGTGGCACCAAGTATGACCTCTCATCTCAAAAATTACACCTGCCCAGCTTATAGTTCGGCTGCAAATGCTAATAGGTGGGATTGTATGAAGTGTTTGAAGGCTTCATCTCCAGAATGTGGGTTCTGTGCCGCAGCTACTAATAAGGTAGATGTAAATTTCATTGTGTATCCCTCTAGAAAGCATTATCTCAAATTCTAAATAACAGTGTATTAGAGTGCTACTACCTCTTTGTGGTTCACTTTTTTCATTTTATTTATTCTCACCTAACTTTGGCATTGTTATCCATCTTACAGTTATTGCCAGGGGAGTGTGTGATCTCAAATGACACAGTGAAAGATGTTTGCCATGGAGAAAATAGGCTTTGGTACACTAGGGGATGTCCAAGCAAAAGTGGATGGCTTGCACTTGTTGGGTTGGCTCTTTACATCATATTTTTCTCTCCTGGAATGGGAACTGTCCCATGGATTGTCAACTCCGAGATCTATCCACTAAGGTATAGAGGCATTTGTGGTGGAATTGCTGCCACAGTAAACTGGACCGCAAACCTTATTGTAGCCCAGTCCTTCTTATCATTAACAAAAGCTATTGGGACTCCCTGGACTTTCCTCATGTTTGGGGTCATTGCTGTTATAGGCCTACTCTTTGTTTTGATTTGTGTCCCAGAAACAAAAGGCCTACCAATTGAGGAGATAGAGAAGATGCTGGAGGGTAGAACTTTTCACTTTAAGTTTTGGCAGAAAAGCTCTGATAATGTGGAGAAGAATATCCAAATTCCCTGAAAAGAAGTTCTATTTTGTTGAGTTTTGAGTAGGGAATCTTGGTAATTGGACAATATTTTTATTTTTGCTAAACCAGGAAATTGGTCATTATAGTTTCTAATGGTACACTGAAATTCCATAAATTTACTTTGGTCAATTGTAGTGTGTTTCTCTCTCCACAAAAAAAAAAAAAAAAAAAAAAAAAAAAAAAAAATTGTAGTGTGTTGGAAGGACATCTATAGCCCCTTGATGGGTGGTACAAACTAAATTCGGATGGGGTTTTTTGTGGGAACCCAGGCAAAGCAGGGGGTGGTGGACTTATAAGGGATTGTAATGGGAGTTGGTTCAAAGGTTTTGCGAGGTCTATTGGATTTGCTACCAGCATTACTACTGAGTTCTAGGCGTTGAGGGATGGTTTGAAGCTGGCCTTGAATGCAGGAATCCAGAGGTTGATTGTGGAGTTAGATGCGAAAGCGGTGGTTGATCTTGTAAAGTCTAATGCAATCACTAATAAACCATATGCCCCTCTCTTATATGATTGCAGGTGCTTATTGAGAAGATTCCTCCAGGTCTAAGTGATTCATGTGTGTACAGAAGGCAATCGATGCGCGGATGCGCTTGCTAGATGGGGTGGTACCATGGCTGAAGTTTTTGTTGTGTTTGATTACCCACCAAGCCCTGATATTTTGTATTTAGTTAATATGGATACTGCTGGCATGTATGTTAATAGGATAACTGAAACTGATCTCACCTCTAGCGTGAGATAGGCTGTGTTTGTATTTTCTTTTAACAAAAAAGAAATAAGAAGAAGGACATGTATAAATTTACTTTTCCTTGGCCAAAGTGTTGGATGGGTTGAAATTTTTTGCATAAAATACTTCGTCATGACATGTTGGCTATTTTTTACATCTGTATACCCACATTGCTAAAATTCTTGTGCTGATAACCGCTTGCACCAAAACAAGCACCGATTGCATTGAATGCCTAAAGTAGACTATATCTTTATGTAACTAAAATAAAATATGTAGACCTATTCTTTGCTAATAAGGCAGGCTAAGAATTACATGTTGTATTTCATATTAACTTTTTAGACATTTGCAATCTAATAAATTTTATTATATTCTAGTATATAAAATTATTAGATATTATTTTCATATATTATATAATATGAGTTGGGTTCAAGTTACACCTGGTGTAACTCTAAGCAATGTTACACCACTCAATATTTTTTAATTAAATGCAAATATTGACAAATTTACCGTTAGATTACATTATCTTTATATATTCTCCATGCTTGCAAAATTTCAAGGTGATCAAAGATAAATAGCCATGTCATCAATAAATTGTTAAAATTCAAGTTTTTGTAGTTTAAAATAATGCATAAAATATGAGTTTATGGATTAAATAGTAAATAACATCTGAGTGGTATGAAAATTGGCATGCATGTTAAGTACATATAGAACATGTAATTCAACAGTTGGATTTTCAAAATATTAATTCAATAACAAGTTATTGGGTGGTGTAATATTACTTAGAGTTACACCAGATGTAACTTGAACCCAACCCATATAATATATATATATATATATATATATTCTTTGTTTAATACATCGATGGTCTGGGAGGAGATATTTCATATTCGAATCCTAGATTTCTTAGAAAGACTAGAAGGTGTCAACCAATTAAATTACAAGGCCATTGACTCAATTTTTTTGATTCATCATTAATCCCCAATATAAAATTACATAATGCACTCAATTACCAATGAGAAGCACTTTGAATCAGAACCCATTTTTAATTTACGATTTGTCAAGAAAATCTCATTCTTCTCAATCATTTGCTTTACTTATAGTAGATCTTACCAATTCTTTCTTTGTATTTTAATGTTTGGATGCCACTAGAACATTAAGCGTGATTCTCCTTGAGAGTTAGGCACTTATATTTCAAAATCAGATTGAGGAAGGATTTGCTTGAGATGATTCCATGAACTTTTGAAACAAGCTTATAAATCATTTCTACATGTTAAATCGTTAATGCTCATTTATTCAGAAATTTTCTATATAATTTTTAGTTTTAGGGATTTAAAAAAAGTTTTAGAAATTTTAAATATATGACTCTCCTAACTTATTTACGGTAAATTAAATAATATTAAATTCTTCACATGCTTTATGCCAGAGGTTTTTTTTTTTTTTTTAATTTTATTTTGTTGTTGATGAGCTTTTTATGAGGTTATACTTAATAGGTAGATGTGAAAAGAACCAGGATAATGTAAATGACATTGTCCTAAAAACGTTGAAATACTAAAGTTTGTTTGGTTGCCTTAAACATTGAAATCCAATGTCATTTAGTTCTTAAACAAAGATTTAAGAACTAATGTTTGTTTGGTTGTCTTTGTATAAAGCAAAATTAAAAAATTATTTTCATAGAACAAAACATTATAAATAAAAGGCCTTAAATACAAGAAAATACTTATAGTTTTTTATTTTTATTTTTTGCAATGTTCAATTATGTTAAAATAGACATGTTTAAAAGGGAAAATAAAAGGTATATAATAACTATGAAGTTTACAATTTGATGGTATAAATTTTGCCAAAGTAAATGATTACATTAAATTTTCTTTTGTTTAATGTTGTAATATAAGTACAATATTCATGTAAGAAGACATTAAGACAAGATAATTCTGTTGCGGATGCCTTGGCTAGAAGAGTTAGGTTGTCCGTCTGCTACTAGTTTGAATGGAATCTATTCCTCTAGACATAGTCAATTTTGTTAATGCTGATTTACCAACTTCTTGATTAATATAAAGATGGATTTTCTTCTTTTAAAAAAAAAAAAAAAAAAAAAAAAAAAAGACAAACAAACAAGTGAGATATTACATAAAAACCAGTATGATCTTCACTACTGAAACCAATGTGAATCGGTCATTTCCTTAGACATAGTAGACTTCACAATCTCCTCTATGTTTTTGGGAAGTTCGGGTCTTTGAAAGTCCAATTTGGCATACATTTAAGTCTAATCACATTAAACCAAAAAATCTGTATGGTAGAATTTGCAATGTCACAACATATAAAATTTTGATGAAAAAAAGTCCAACAATCTAGCTATATATATATATATATATATATATTATATACGAAAACAGTCCACATTATGTTCTGAGGGTTGTTGGGTTTGGATATTTTTCCAAAGCTGCTCTCATTTCTCTAATCCTCGATTGTTCATTGCCAAACCATTCTCTACTCCACTTGTTCAACTCCTTTGTTTCTTTGATCTTCTTTCACACCATAAAAATGGGAGAGCCTCCAAGGTATATATGAACCCTGTTAACGTGTATAATATTGTGGGCTTTAGGCCTAGTTAGGTTATTTGTATAGCACACATTATTCTTGTACTACACTCTTCTTGTATTGCACACACATGCCTCCTATATAAAGGCACACCCATGTATATTCTTTGATTATGAAATACAATACTACAAATTTCAGTATTTCTAACATGGTATTAGAGTCACTGCTCTAATCCTTTGGTGTGCCACTTTTAAGCAGTCTTGTCTTCTTGGGTGTCATCCACTATAGTCGTTGTTCTGAGTAGCACCACTGCCTCCATCGCGACTGCAGTACATCAAAGACCACTGCCTTGCCGCCGCCACCTCTTTCGCTACTCCGATCAAACCACAGATTGCACCATCAGAAAGTAATCTTTCCGATTTGCTTTTCTATGAAAACATCGTCTTCATCAGACCTGTCACGTGCCCTCACGCGCCGCTACAATTCTCGGCATTAATATCATGCACCTCCACGCGCCACCAACAGTCAACTCAGGCAAGAACCAGGGCAATCCCTCAATGACTACCATGATCTGCTTCGCTTCATTTGGGACCAAATTGACCTTTCTGATCCAACTTGGGCATGCTCAAAGGATGCTCAACAATATGCAACCATTAGAGATGAATTTCATCTCTATGAATTCCTGATGTCACTGCACAAGGACTTTGAGCCCATCCGAGGTCAGCTTCTTAATCGTAGTCCTCCTCCCTCTCTTAATACTGCTGTAAACGAGTTGGTTAAAGAAGAAGCTCATCTTGCAACCCTTCAAGCTCAGAATAAGCTGAATGTTCTGGCTTTTACTCCTTCTGCTCCTCCTATAGAGCAACCTCATCAATCAGGTGATTCCTCTGGGTCTAGCAATCGTCACAAGCAAACCAACAAAAAGTTTTGCAACTATTGCAAGCGTCCTGGCCATACCATTGAGACTTGTTATCGTCGCAACAAATCTACTGCTGCTATTGCTAATACTGAGCCTACTCCGCCGATGCCTTCCATTTCAGCTGAGTCCTAGTCTTCTGGATCCACTATCAACCTTTCCCCCACTGAACTATAGGATATCATAGCTCAGGCTGTTCGTATGGCTGGTAATGCATCTCTTTCCACTGCTCTCTTAGTTCTACCCGGTAAGTCTCAAACTTGGCTTTTTGATTCTTGAGGGGGAGTATTGAGTGATTGTATTGGATTAGTTTGTACATATCAGTGTTTGTATTTGTTATTGTTTTGTACATATAGAAGTAAACTACAGTAGCATAACAATAACATAATATATTCAGTAGTGAAACGACTGTCATTTATAGTGTATAGGTTGATGAGTTTGTTACAAGTTCACTCCACGTGTACAGTTAGTATTGGATGTTGATAGGCCACAAACAAATTGACCCTTTGTGGTTAATTAACCAATTAATTAGCCAAGTGAATTAATTAGGTTCAATTAACATGCAATTGCGTGGCAGCACAAACAAATCACCAATAAACTAAATAAGTAGCAGAAAATAAATAACACGGTGATTTGTTCACGAATGGGAAAAACCCTAACGACAAAAACCCCACCGGGTGATTTTCAGGTCACCACTCTCAAAACTCCACTATTTTCAAAACAAGCGGTTACAAGTAAAGGAATCCCAAGTACCTTACCAACCTACAGTTGAACCCTTACCCCAATACCCAATTGGACTTGTTCTGTAGTGACAGTTCCCCTTTTGATGCACGGCTCCCAAGTACGTGACTAACTAATTTGATGCGCGGATCCCAATACGCGGCTTACTCCTTTGCACGAATCCTAGTACATGACTAACTCCACAGCAACTCTCTGATTGTTGTAGTTGATTTGCAGCAGCTTCACATAGAAACACCAATAAGATCTTCAATGTTGGTGCTAGAGACTTTGCTTGGTTACAAAACCCAAAGACGTACAAGAAACGCAGCAAGAACTCTTTCTTCTGTAGGAGGAGGCTAGGGTTTCAAAAAGAAAACCTTATGAAGCTTTCTAGGGTTAGGTTTTTCTTTTTCCACCTCCTTTAAATAGGAGTTTAATGGGCTCTCCTATTCCAAATAGGTTTACACAAACCTTGGGCTTTCCTAGTCCAATAAGGATTATACAAACCCATAAACAAATAGCCTTTTAGAATAAAACATTGCTGGCTATAATATGAAAATTCGTAAACTCGATCGATCGACCAGCTGTCGAGATTTAATGAATCTCGACAGATCGAGCTTCTATTGAGCAGGTATCGAGACCTGCAAATTTGCACTTTTCTTGAGCAGTTCTTTGAGTAGTCTTCATGTCTTCAATTTAACCACTTGTAATGATCATCTTGAACCTACTTAGATTTTTCCAAATACAAGTAAAGTGCGTTTTGTCAAAGGATATGCCAATTACATAAAAATATGTCCCTAACAATCTCCCCCTTTGGCAATCCATGACAATACCACAAGAGTACATTGAATGTCCTAGAATACATTTTACTCAAGATTACAGAATAAATAAGCCTAGTCTAGAAGATCTGAACCTTGGAAGTTGCTGCAAGAAGAAGGTTCGGAATCTTGACTTGGCTTTAACTTGTCTTTCCTGAAAGGCACTAAACAAAACACATCAAGGTACCATGTGGAAAATAATGACAAGTTAGATAAACAAGAAACATGTGTATAAAGAGAGAAAAGAAACAACACATGTGAGATAAAGAGTGAAACACATACATCATCATCAAATATAGAAACAACACATGATGTATGTAAATGGTTACAAAACCAAGAGATACACAACACAAAAAAAAAAATATCAATATCAATGTGTATCAAACTAACTCTCCCCCTAAGTTAGTTACATCAAAAACTTTCTTCCTTTTAACATGAAGTTCTCCCCCTAAGTTTATTACTCCCCCTGAGGAATGACATTCAATTCTCAAATTTCTCCCCCTTTTTGACACGATTGTCAAAGGGCATAAGAAGCCAAAAGACATGACAGGAGATAGACAGAAAATTGACAAAAAGGGAAAGAGGAGAACAAGGAACCATAGACCTACAAGAAAAGAAAAACAAGATGCTATGGACACAAAGGAAAAAAAATGAAATGCATGCAAGGGGATCTCGATGGATTGAGAGGTGTCGAGAGGTATCGAGGAATAAACACCAGAATCAAGAACAGAAGCTCGATCGATCGACTAGGTATCGAGAAGCTATCGAGGAGGCAGGAGATTTCTCGATCGATCCACCAGGTGTCAAGGATGTGTTGAGATTGCGATAAGAAAAAGCTTGAGAAGCTCGACAGATAGCTAGGTATCGAGGAGGTGTCGAGGAAGTGTCGAGCTAGCTTTTAAAAATAGTTTTTCGAGAAGTGAAAAACATAGACATGAATGCAATCAAACATGCACCTCAACAATGATCCAATCAACATAATAGGCTCTCAAAATCATCTCTCAATGAAAATTTTAAGCACATGGATCCCCAAAAACACACACACACACTAAACAAGTCTAACTAATTTTATATTTCAAAAACAAGTCTTGACAGTTTAGTGAGCATACAAAAGCATATGTAAACCTAGTGATGGCCAAATCACATTGTACCTGCACATGTATCAAGAGTAGCAAAGTATATTGCGTGTTGTGTGTGAAAAACATCGCAAGATTGCATAAGTGTATACATGTTATGATGATTTGAGATATGAGAAAATCATTTTAACTCACACACAATCATAACTATTTGATGGGGACTATCACCTTCAAGGTACATCCTATAACTCCCACATCTCCTAGAATACACGCTTGCAACCATATTTAAAGCATTTTTTATCTTTTTGCTTTTTATTTTCTTTGTGTATTTTCTTTTTAAGCATATCATGCATGGGCATATAAAAGAGAGAAAAGAAATACCCTTGATATTTGACATTCCAATTTTGCTATGCCGAAGCACACAAATGTCATTGACACTGCACTTTTGCTATGCCGAAGCATACAGGTGTCATTCATGATTGGTGGGCAACAGTGGTGAGATGGTTATTTATGCCTTTCTCTTAGGATTTTTTAGTCCTACCCGTCAAAAAGAGTGATATGAGTGTTAAGTCTAAGAGATAATTTAATTTTACTCATCACAAATAAGAGCCACAAAGCTCACTTGCTTAGTTGTGCATAAAGATGCTCATCTAAGTTACAAAAGATACAAAATTTAGAAAACTTTGTTTCATTGGCCATCCAAGGTACACAAGTACCAATGTACAAAAAACACACACTATTTTTGTATTTTTCTAATTTTTCAATATATATTTTTTATTTTTATCAAAAACAAAATAAACAAAAACTAAAAATAAATAAACAAAAACATGTTATCAATGCAATGCAAAAACTAGATGCAAATGCATGAGGAATAGGAAGGAGAGAGGGAAATCAGTCCATGGAGATAACACCAATGTTTTGACAAAGGAATTCAAAATGTTTGCTGTCAAGAGGTTTGGTGAATAAGTCAGCCTTCTGATCATCGGTGTGAATAAACTCAAGAGTGAGAATACCATCTTCAACAAGCTCCCTAATGAAGTGATGTCGAATCTCTATGTGTTTGGTTCAAGAATGTTGAACCGGATTCTTAGAGATATTGATGGCACTGGTATTGTCACAGTAGATAGTGAGATGATCTTGACAAATACCATAATCATGAAGGAGTTTTTGCATCCAGAGGAGTTGGGTGCAACAGCTACCAGCAGCAATGTACTCAGCTTCTGCAGTGGATAAAGAGATGGAGTTCTGCTTTTTGCTCATCCAAGAGACAAGATTGTTGCCTACATAAAAACAACCCCCCGATGTACTCTTTCTATCATCAGCATTCCCAGCCCAATCCGCATCAGAATATCCAGCTAAGACATCATTTGTGTCCTTGCTGTACCACACACCGAACTAAGCGGTAGTTTTGACATACTTTATAATTCTTTTTAAAGCAGTCATATGTGATTCTTTGGGATTAGCCTGATATCTAGCACACACACCAACACTATAACTAATGTCAGGTCTACTAGCAGTAAGGTAAAAAGACTACCTATCATGCTTCTATATAGAGAAGGGTCAACACTCTTGCCTAACACATCTACAGTGAGTTTAACATTTGGGCTCATAGGTTTTCGAATAGAACTAGCAGATTCCAAGCCAAATTTTTTCACAAGATTCTTAGCATATTTAGATTAAGATAGAAATATACCTGAATCTTGTTGACGAATCTACAATCCAAGAAAGTGAGTCAGCTCTCCAATCATGCTCATCTCGAACTCGGCTTGCATGAGTTTTGAGAAGCCATGAGCAAGTTCATCTTAGTCGACCCAAAGATGATATCATCAACATACACTTGAGCAACTATCAACTCACCATCTTCCCTTTTGACGAAGAGAGTTTGATCAGTTTTTCCTCTTGTGAACCCATGTGACACTAGATATTGTGTGAGTCTATCATACCAAGCTCTAAGGGCTTGCTTCAACCCATAAAGTGCCTTTTTGAGGTACAACACATGATCCGGAAAGTGTGGATCAATGAATCCTTTTGGTTGAGCCACATAGACATCCTCTTTAAGCAGCCCATTTAAAAAAGTGGTCTTCACATCCATCTGATAAAGTTTGAATTTCAGATGACATGCTAGGGCAAGGAGAATCCTGATGGACTCCATTCGGGCAACTGGGGCAAATGTTTCATCATAGTCTACTCCTTCCATTTGTGAGTATCCTTGAGCTACAAGTCGAGCCTTGTTGTGAATCACATTGCCTTCTTCATCAGTCTTATTACGGAATATCCACTTTGTACCGATGATATGCTCACCCTCCGGTCTAGGTACTAGGGTCCAAACATCATTCCTCTAAAATTGTAGCAATTCATCATGCATTGCTTCAACCCAACTTTCATCTTGTAGTGCTTCCTCAACTTTCTTGGGTTCCACCTGTGACAAGTAGCAAGAATAATACACAAAGTTAGCAACACATTTATCTACTGTATGTTTTCTTAATGTGAGTTCATTCATGTTTCCCATAATAACTTCTGGACGATAATTTAATTTAATTCTAGGGGAAGGTCCTTTCTCCTCATGGGATTCAGAATCCGGTGAAGTTGGTATATCTGCGAATTCTTCCACAACACTAGGAGTACCGGGAGTACTTGGAGATGAAGGTTCTTGTTCAACAATGTCTTGTACTTCCTTTTGCTCAGGAGGAAGAATTTCCTTAGGGAGTTCCTCGATGCCTTTCTCAGAACTGGAATCTGAAGACTCATCAATGACAACATTTACTGTCTCCATTACCTTCATAGTTCTTTTGTTGTATACCTGATAGACCTTGCTTGTAGAAGAGTAACCCAGAAATATACCTTCATCGCTTCGAGAGTCAAATTTTCCTACATTCTCTCTATCTTTGAGGATGAAACAAGTACTTCCAAAGATTCTGTAATACTTCACATTTGGCTTCCTTCCTTTCCATAACTCATAGGGAGTCTTTTTGGTACTGCGTCTGAAATATGCCCTATTAACCGTATGACATGCAGTGTTCACGGCTTCTCCCCATAAGTTTCTAGCCACATCTTTGTTGTACAACATGGCTCTGGCCATCCCCTGAATAACCCTATTCTTTCTTTCTACCACACCATTTTGCTGAGGAGTAATAGGAGCAGAGAATTCTTGAGATTTACCTGATCTTGTACAAAAAGAATCCATATAAGAGTTCTCAAATTCTTTACCATAGTCACTTCGTATTCGATCTATCTTTAGACTCTTTTCATTCTGCAGTCTTGTGCACAAGGCCTCAATGTGCTTAGGAGCATCAGATTTGGATCGTAAGAGAATGACCCAAGTGTATCTAGTGAAGTCATCTACCACAACCATGATGTATCTCTTACCACCAAGAGACGCGGTTCTTGTCGGACCCATAAGATCTAAATTTAGAAGCTCCATTGGCCTAGATGTAGTTGATGTCTGTGTACCAGGATGCTTAGCTTTCGTCTGTTTTTCAAGCTGACATGGTCCACACACTACATTGCTCATTCTACTAAGCTTTGGTATCCCTAAGACAGATTCATGCTTAGATACAATAGAAAGATGTTTGTAACTAGCATGTCCCATTCGTTGATGCCATAGATCTTCATTAGGCAAACGAATGCTATTGCACATAATATCAGCATTAGGAACCAATCCATAACAGTTGTCTAGAGTGCGAACACCACTAATGAGCTTCTTTCCAGACTCATCCATGACAAGACACTTTCGTTTTGAGAATAGTACCATAAAGTCTTGATCACATATCTGACTTATACTCAACAGGTTCACTCTTAAACATTCTACATAAAGAACATTTGCAATGTCTGGCAGTCCAGGTAGAGAGATGATTCCTTTCCCTTTAATCTGTGACTTGCTCCCATCACCAAAAGTGACATTGCCACCTTTCTTTGACTCAAAAACCTTGAAGAGGGATCGGTCTCCGGTCATGTGTCTTGAGCAACCACTGTTAAGGTACCACAAACATGTGTCCATTACTTTAAATGCGGATTTCATCATGAAACACACTTCGTGCTTAGATGACAGATCAGTGGGAACTGTACTTTCTCTCAACTGCCTTTTATGAGCTAAGCCTTTAACTTTCACTCTTTTCGGATGAACTCCTTTACACATTTTCATTCTGAGACAGTCTAGTTTCTTCTTAGCCAAACTGAGATCTTTTCCAATAGTCAACAAAAGAGAATTCAAATAACTTTTAGACTTGTATTTTCTGAGACACTCAAACAAATAGAGATTAGAAAAACAAGATGTATTTGAAAACAAAGATCTCTTTACGCAGGTTAAAGCCATGACAACAGGGGTTAATGGATCAAACATAACAAAGATTAAAACCTAATCAGAGTGTGCCTGCTCTGATACCACTTGATAGGCCACAAACGAATTGACCTCTTGTGATTAATTAACCAATTAATTAACCAAGTGAATTAATTAGGTTCAATTAACATGCAATTGCGTCGCAGCACAAACAAATCACCAATAAACTAAATAAGCAGCGGAAAATAAATAACACGGTGATTTGTTCACGAATGGGGAAAATCCTAACGGCAAAAACCCCATCGGGTGATTTTCAGGTCACCACTCCCGAAACTTCACTATTTTCAAAACAAGCGGTTACAAGTAAAGGAATCCCAAGTACCTTACCAACCTACAGTTGAACCCTTACCCCAATATCCAATTGGACTTGTTCTTTAGTGACAGTTCCTCTTTTGATGCACGGCTCTCAAGTACGTGACTAACCAATTTGATGTGCGGATCCCAATATGCGGCTTACTCCTTTGCACGAATCCCAGTACGTGACTAACTTCACAGCAACCCTCTGATTGTTGTAGTTGATTTGCAGCAGCTTCACATAGAAACACCAATAAGATCTTCAATGTTGGTGCAAGAGACTTTGCTTGGTTACAAAACCCAAAGGCGTACAAGAAACATAGCAAGAAATCTTTCTTCTGTAGGAGGAGGCTAGGGTTTCAAAAAGAAAACCTTATGAAGCTTTCTAGGGTTAGGTTTTTCTTTTTCCACCTCCTTTAAATAGGAGTTTAATGGGCTCTCCTATTCCAAATAGGTTTACACAAACCTTGGGCTTTCCTAGTCCAATAAGGATTATACAAACCCATAAACAAATAGCCTTTTAGAATAAAACATTGCTGGCTATAATCTGAAAATCCGTAAACTCGATCGATCGACCAGCTGTCGAGATTTAATGAATCTCGACAGATCGAGCTTCTATCGAGCAGGTATCGAGACCTGCAAATTTGCACTTTTCTAAAGCAGTTCTTTGAGTAGTCTTCATGTCTTCAATTTAACCACTTGTAATGATCATCTTGAACCTACTTAGATTTTCCCAAATACAAGTAAAGTGCGTTTTGTCAAAGGATATGACAATTACATAAAAATATGTCCCTAACAAATGTTTAGTTAGTTATTTTTCTGTTTTCATTTCCCGCCTCTGTTCTCACTATATAAAGAACAGAGCATGATGAACTTATTTAATGAATTCATTTTCACAAGTTTTGTATTGTTCTATCTCTTTCAGTGTGTTTACTCCTCCATTGATGAACCTTCAGAACTTGTATGAAATTCAATAATGTGCTCAAAAAACCAGACAATTTGTGGTCAAGGCCTCCCAAAAATGAACGACCCACTAATATGCAGTGAGCCGAACAGTTAAAAATAATAATAAATAAATAAATAACCCCCAAAGTCAAGAAAGTAAATTAAGGCGAAAATGGGTAACTAATTTCGTTTTCCCAACTATCTAGTTGGTAGGCTACGGTTTTAAACTATATAACTTAGTAGCATCTCAAGCCTAAAAGGCTCGATTTTAGGCATATAAACAGAGCCTCAGAGCCTCGGTTTTCTTGTTTTGAGGCACCTAACGTGGAACCATTTCCACGTGGAACCACGTGGAAATCGAGTTTTATAAACTCAGTTTTCATATCGAGCCTCATAGACTCAGTATCCATATCGAGCCTCAGAGGCTCGATTTCGGTGTCTAAATATATCATGTAGACAACACGTGGATCTCGAGCCTTAGAGACTTGGTTTGCTAAAAGCGAAACCGAGTCTCAAAAACTCAATTTTCAGATGTGGTCAGGCTCCCACGTGGGCTGGTCATGTCTGGTCCCATCTGTCTAGTTTGGTCCACTGGTCCAGTGTCTGGTCCCATCCATCCGTCTAGTCTAGTCATATCTGGTCAGATGGTAAAAATGAATTCTCTCAACACACATTGCTCCTCTCTCAGAACTAAAACACATCCTCTCTCACTCATACACACATTGCTCCTCTCTCAACTCTCATATGCAACAGAACTCCTCTCTCAACTCTCATACACATTTAGTAGCAGAACATTGCTCCTCTCTTAACTCTCACACAAGCCCAACATTCATTGTAGTCTCCCTCTCTCACTCCCCCTCTCACTCTCATACAATCTCAGCAGTACGTTTGCACATCCTCATGTCAAGTAATGGTCTCCTCACTCTCTAGTTGGTTTTGTTTAGTGTATATAACTGCTTTAAAAAGTTTTGCTTGCATTGAATTTGCCATGACATTTCCTGATAAAATATTTGTTTGTATTAACCACTTTATATATATATATATATATATATTAAACACTTTATATATATATATATATATATATTGTATATATATGTGTGTGTGTATATATATATATATTGTAATTCCTGTTGAAAACATCAAGATAGAAAATTGTTTGGATTGTGGTGTACATGTAACTATGAATTAACTTACAACAGATTCTTCAAGGGTTGGAAACGATAGATACATACAAGTCTTGGGGTTGTAGACAAAAATGTTTACGTCTTTTAACTAACGAAATGCCCATATCCAGTTTTGCCAAATATTTGGTTGCATATGCTTTTATCAAAGATCTTTTACAAATAGAAAAGGATTTTGTTTTAATGTTTCTTTAACAAATATACATACAAATTCCAAAGAAGTTTTAACTTAGGACAAAATTGAAGATGTGAAAATAATTCGAATGCAAAGATAGGTAGAGCACCCCAGCCTTAGCATGCGACTCCAGGAGTGCATGGATAAGTGCTTTTGTATTGCTCACCACAATAATACGAGCTGGAATTCATTTCCTTGTTATAGCATAAACCACAAGCTAATGGTTCCTTGGTGGTCACTTTAGATCCACCTAAAAAATATCTTCCACATTTACATTGCATAGAGATTGAGTGAGCAAAGGTCATTGATTGTAACTCAAAAGGCATTGTTATAAAAAGCCATATCATCAAACGCAGTGTTCCAAAAAATTCACTTAATCTCAAGCCCTTTTTTTCCTTAGGAGAAAAGAATCTACTTAAAACACTATCAGTAGATTCTTAAGTAGATTCAGTTTAAGCCTAATGCTTATTTCTGTTTATTTGAAAATGACAGAATGAACAACTAAATTAAGAGTTGACTTGAATCATAATTCTCATCCCAACTCAGCCATAAACAATATATATTGTTAATCTTTTCATCAAATTAACACGTAATAAGCCCAAATTATAGCTCTTGTAGAATCAATTCTTAACATATTAATTAACTAAACGCCAAGAAAGAATTAAAACTTACCCTCCTTTTTGAACACAACTTCCTCAAATTAAAGTTTGCTTGGTTTGGATATTTCAAACTGAAAGTGCTTTTTTATTTATTTATCAAATTATCTATTATGATGCTCATTTCAATAATGATTTTATTGGTATTTCAGTATTAAAAACTCTTAATGTTGACCTTAATTATCTTATCTTTAAGTACCCATATATTAGACTAGCTATTAAAGTTAAGGACAAAATTAGTTGTAACCTAAGACTATAACTTTACTCAATATCTTTTTATTAAAGATGAATTTTGACAAATTCACCATTGGATGAAATCTTCGGACCTATATATATACCACTTTATATATATATATATATATATATATATTGATTCATGATCCAGGAAGTCTTTTTGCAAGCTTTCGGTGAAGCTATCTGCTTCCTTTTGTCCATAATTTGGAGTAAATTTGAGTTTGTATATCACATCTGGTATATTTACTGTATATTAATGCCTTGATTTTGAAATTAGATGATATGTCTAATTTTGATTGCTAATGATCATATTCACATTAGTGTTTTTTTGTTTTGTTTTGTTTTTTTTTTTTTTTTTTTTGTCTGATGAACCCTGCTCTATGTTATTTCATTAATAGTAGTGTAATAGGGTATGCCATGAATTTTCTTTCACTGGAATGATGATGTTACATAATTGCACTCATTCATTTGCACATCCTCATGACTTTTGTTGTTTGGTTTGATATTTTTATTTATATTTTTGTTAGAGCTAAGTTGAAATTTTGTAATGGGGGTGAGTTTTGTCTTTAGTTTTTTTATTTGTTTGAGTACGAAATGATAATGATTGAGCCAGTTAATTGTATGTGATGTGGGGTGAGTATATGCAATTGTGGGGTGAGAAGTTGTAATTTTTGTACTTTGAGTAGATAGAAAAGGTTTTGTAATTGATGTTAAACGAAAGAGATAAAATATGTCACTAACATATTATACTTGACTCTCTAATAGGTTCATAATCTCTAAAAAATATTGATATAAATGTATACTTCAGTGGACCCCTTGACAATCCTAAAGGGATTGACGGATTCCCATTTAGAGGGGAGGGTATCGAATGCTACTATATGATGATATGTCGTAAGTTGAAGACGTTGAAGGATTTGAAGAGGAAAATAATGGACAAATTGAATTTGAACCCTGCTTGGTATGACATCAAGATTATTTATCGTTACCCACAAGAAGTCCTTCATGAACGGGTAAATTACGGGTATATGGCAATCAAAGAAGACAAACATGTAAAGATGATGTTTAATAGGATCCAGAAAATGCCCCAAGTAAATGCTGCTGAGTTGTATGTAAATTTGGAACCGCCTGCAGACAACACTACTAAGGTGGTGCAACAAACAACTACGGCTTTACAATTTACAGCCCTAGATGATGGATGCACTACAATGGGAGGTTATACGCTCCCATCTCAAGATCATGTTGCCAATACTGGTGAAACCCTCTATTCTCAAGAGTCACATTTAGAGGAGGAAGACGAAGATCATACTACGAATGATGGTGAAAATATTGATGATGTGGATGAGTATGAAGAGAGAATTGAGCGAGGCGACTTTGAGAACGATGTGGATGACCCTGAAGTCGCTCCCAATTTTGAAGAGGAAAATATGGAGTACCTGATGAAGGTGATACAAACGATGATATTGGCATCCAGCATGATACAAATACAACCACTAGCTACAGACCTCTTGCCGACTCATTCTACGCAAATACTTGGGAAGATATGGTTGATCCTTCACGTCTTTAGATACCATTTGTTTTTACTTAGGAAGATGGGATGCATTTTTGTAAAGGGTTGACTTTTGCAAATAAAGAGGCGGTGAAGCGTGCATTGATAATATACACAGCAAATGATAATAGAAATTTTATAATCCGGAGGTCGACCAAAACGAAATTGTGCGCTGCATGCGTTGACGACAACTGCAAGTGGTACGTTGGGGCATTCATGAAGGTTAAATTCAATGGTCTGTGGATGGTCACGTCTTAGGTGGGTCCACACAGTTGTATACCCTTTGGCTTGCGAAGAGACAGTAAAATGATGGATTCTAATTTTGTTGCATAAGAAATTGTGGGAAAATTACGACAAAATCACACTACTCGTATTGATGAGCTCTGGGAGATCATATATACTAAGTATAATCATGAGCTTTCTTACTATAAAGTATGGGACGCAAAACAAAAGGCAATTGCTAAGATATTTGGCGATTGGGAGGAGTCTTACCAAAGGTTGTGAAAGTTGTTGTTAGCATACTTGGATCAGGACTCAGGTACCCAGTACAGCTATCACACCATACCTAGGCCATACGAAGGTACTGCGTTACTGCGCTATGTATATTGGGCATTTGCTCCATGCATTACTGCATTCCAATATTGCAGGCCAGTGATTAGTATTGATGGGACTCATCTATATGGTAAATACAAAGGGGTATTGATGATTGCAATGGCAACCGATGCTAACCAAAAGGTTTTGCCTCTCGCCTTTCCTGTTGTGGACAATGAGTCAGGGCCTAGTTGGAGGTGGTTTTTAGAGTGTCTCAGGTCTTCGATAGAGCATGTCATACCTGACAAGGGCATTTGCATTATTTCTGACCAACATAAAGGTATCAAATGCGCCATTCGAGAGTGGCCTAGAGGTCGGGATGGAACAGAACGGGTATTTCATCGATATTGCCTTCGACATGTTGCTAGCAACTTTAACACACACTTTGATAACCCGACTTTAAAGTCATTGGCCTTGAAAGCTGGGTATGCGACTTATGAAGCTAAATTTGAGTCCATAATGCAAACCATTAAGGAGGCCGAGATTAATTTACTGAGGGGTGTAGACCCTACTGATCGTCGGATTGCACGTTATATGCCATACACATATCTAATGAGTGAGGATCTAGACAAATGGACCTAGTCACATGATGGTGGAAGACGTTATGGGGCAATGACAACCAATATCTCTGAGTGCTTTAATGGGGTACTTAAAGGTGCCCGCGGTTTGCCCATAGCTGCAATGGTTGAGTTCAATTGGTGTAAACTTGTTGCATATTTCCACAATCGACATAAACAAATTACTTCTGATCTCTCTCGAGGTAAGGTGTGGAGTGATTATGCAATGGACATCTATAACAAAAATGAGCAGAAAATCGCAGGTCATACTCTGAGGCATTTTAATCATGAAACTGGTGTATATCAAGTGGTTACCCCGTACAACGACCATAGAGGTGGAGGGGGAAACCATAGTCATGAAGTGCACATATTTGCTAGGACATGTGGTTGTGGAAAGTGGCAAAACTTGAAGATCCCTTGTTCACATGCAATTAAAGTTCTTCAAGGTCTACACCTCGATGCGACCAGTTATATTCACCCATGTTACAGTTTACGCAACGCGATTAACACATATTCACATCATTTTGTGGTGCCAAACTTAGAGTCCTTGTGGAGGGACGTTCACGAACCACGGTGGGTGCCTGACCCATAGCTGTTGCGGGCCAAAGGTCGTCCTGTGAAGTCAAGATTAAGGAATGAAATGGATGGGGTACAGTGAGAACGGGGAAGCCGGAGGGAAGATCCGGACTTGAAGGAGATTCAACTGAGGCAGCGATGCGGAGTGTGTCATCAAGAGAGGCATAACCGTAGAAGCTGTCCCAATTCCCGTAGGGCTTCGACAAGTGGTAGTGCTATAAACTAGGCAAGTGTCCTCACTATTTTTATATAATATGCTCATAATTAAATTTTGGTTTTTGTTCTTTACATTTGGAAACTAACGACCGTATTTTAATGTTTGTCAGGCGAGCGGAGACTCGATTGTTTCTTTGTATGTGGGACTTGTGGTTTATCTTCTGTATGGACAAGTGCTAGGCGACTATGTAGATTATGTTGTATCAATATGGATAAGTGCTAGGTGACTATGTAGAGTATGTTGTATCAGTATGGACAAGTGCTAGGCGACTATGTAGACTATGTTGTTATTTTGTTTATTGCTGAATGTTGTTGTAATTGAACTATTTGCTATCCATTGTACTCGTTACATTAGTTGCGTTGTGTAGCTTTTGCCTATAATGCCAGCAATGATATTACTTTGTCATTAGTAGCTACTACTTTGGCAAGTTCAACCACAGGGGCCTTGTTTGACATTTGGATAGCTAGTATTGAATGTTTTTGTGTGCTAAGATGGCAACTATAAAACCCATGAATAGTAACTGTTTTAATCCGATTGTTCCTTTGACTGGTATCATATGCTTGTATCTAGTTGTTTACTGCTGCCCTTGTGATGTGTTCTGGATCTAGTTTACTTCTGCAGGGGAAGGGAAAACTAATTCTATTTTACTGCTGCAGGAGTAGCTGCAAAAAAAAAAAAAAAAAAAAAAAAATCCCAGTGGAAATCGAGTATTTGAAACTCGATTTCCAACTGCTGCGCTGCAAAACAAAAATCCCAGTGGAAATCGAGTCTTTGAAACTCGATTTCCACTTGGGTGGCATATTCATAAATAAACTGCCACAGCAATTTACAAAAAGGCCCATGAGAAATCGAGTTTCAAAGCCTCGATTTTCCCTCCTATTTATATTGATTTTCAAAGCTTCCTTGAAATTTTGAAGAAAAAAAGCATTAGTGCATCCGTTTTCTTGGTTGTTAGCGCTTTAGAAAGATTTAAAAGGGCACAAATATGGCTGGAAAGTTGGCACGCAGTGCTCATTTCCTAACATCTAATAATCATGGGTCACAACATCTTGAACTTCTGTGCGACTTAGGATTTACCGAAAACTTTGTTTTCACTGAATCACTTCAAACCCATTTGAGAGATATATTCTATTTATTTGATTTTTGAACATTTATTCTTCCAAGGTTTCACAAACAAGGTGATAAAAGCCTTGGTATATTTATAATTTTTATGTTTTTTTCCCTTGAGATGCCTTGTAACACTTGAAAGATGAACAGTTGTGTGTCCTTAAAAAGTGGGATTGTAAGTTGTAACATCATTTTTCAGCTATAGTTTTGGTAACTAATTATATGTATTACCATTGAAAAATGTGGAGTTTGGGACTCTTTTTAACTTGTTCTAGCTTATAAGATCGAGGAAGGAGAGTTCACTCTTTTTAAAATTTCCTCCCGTGTGCATGCTAGATGTTTTAGGTGAGTGATTTCGGTTCAGCAAAAAAAAAAAGTTTTGGGATCAAACACACACACACACACACATATATATATATGAGATAATATGATGCCCAAGGAATCTATTTCCTTAGCTTATAGTTATAGTTTTACAAATAAATAGGTTGTGTCTTATAATGAGGTAGTATTACACGTATCCGATACATGTATCCACTCTCATGTGAGATTGGAGAGTGGATATGTGTATCAGATACATAATAAAACTTTTCCGACATAAAATTCTATCGGATTGCATAGTTATGTGAAATCACACTTATAGGTATTTTTTTTTAAATTTCTTATTATTCGTTCCGGGTAGTTTATTTTTATTTATTTATTTATTTAAATAATAATTTGAACAAAAATACAGTTGTACCCAATGCATTTTAGGCATGAAACAGTGAAAGTTAATAAACGGTGGGTATTACTATTAGTATATTACAGAATGAGGAGAGATTCAATACCTAGCTCAAAGATGGACTCAATAAAATGTTTGTACAATAATTATTTATTTAGGAAATTTCTGAACAAGCCCTTCACCAGCATACATGTAGGCTATGTTTCATCGCAGATGCATATGCATTAGGAGACTACCATATAAGCAATTACCAATCCTAATCCTTTGACAATGGTAAGATCTGGTACAATAATTAAGACTTTTTTTCATAATTTTTTGGTTTAACTCCAACAAGCAACTGACATAGTTTGAATTTTATTAACCAAAAATCAATTGTGACGGACCCATTTAACGAGCAATTAACAAAGATTTTGAAAACAAATGTATGCCTAGTAAAAACAATTGTAACAATGTCATTTAACGAGCAATTAACAGTATATATGTTAACTTTGATTTTGAAAATAAATGTATGCCAGGTGTCCGTTTGAGGAAGGGTGGTGAGTTCAATGGATTTGGCGAATTTCAAAGATCCAAATTACCATCCAACATACTATCATACTATCAGTTCATGAGATTTCTTGGATGTCCTAAGCAACACACGTCTCCCCCAGTAAATCACCCCATAACCATAACCCACGTACACACCAAATGTATGCCACTAGTATTTACCATTGCACATACGCACTTTACAGGTGCAATTCTATTAGAGCTAAATCCTTTTGTATAATGAATTTGGAGCTGAATCCTTGAATATCCAGTTTCAATGTAAATGAAGCATGAGGTAATATTCAAATGTTAAGCAGTTGGAGGGATTGGATTAAACAATGGGAGAAAAAGTGAACCATATATCAAATTAAAAAAGCTGACTAAGCCCCCTTTGTAAGATAAACAATCTGATTTGAAAGGGAGTGAGAAGAAATGCAACAAGAAATATTAATTATGTGATCCGCCAAATATAAAACATCCAGTCCTCTCCCTAGCCAACACCAGCATACAGTAGAAATAACTTTAAGAACCCACAAATGAAAAAGGGTGCAGCACTGGAAAATCGAATTTTACCGATAGAAGTACCTAGTTGCTGCTAAATTAACCAAAATTGTTTAGTTGCTGTCCAGAACCTCTCAATCCTCACTTTTCTTCTTCTTCTTCTTTTCCTTTTTGCTTGGCACCTCAGATTCTTCTTCTTGTTCAGCATGCATTCTTTTCTTCTTCTTCCTTTCACCTTCATCAACAATTTCATCTCCATTCTGTACCTCAGCTGAATGTTTCCTCTTTTTCTTCTTTTCCTTTGTCACCACCTCTTCACCTTCTGGCTCTGCATGATTGTATCCATTAATTGGAATGGCTGTCTCCCCCTCATCAGCTTTCTTCTTTTTCTTCTTCTCTTTCTCTTCATGTTCTGGTTCGGCATGGTCATTTCCATTGTCCCCCTCATCAGCTTTCTTCTCTTCCTTCTCCTTTTTCTTCTTCTCCTTCTTATCTTCAACGGTAGCAAGAGCCTCCTCTGCTGCTTCCTCTGCTTTCCTCTTCTTTGTGACTTTTTCCTCCTCATTGCCAGCAGCAGCATTTAAGGTTTGCACAAGAACAGAATCCACTGAAGGATTATAAAGAACCAAGGGTATGAACACCTACAACCAAGGGGGAAAATTACACATCACAGCCGCTTCCTTCAATTCTATCTCAACCTCCTCTGCCAATATCTATAATATATCTATAATATATTATCAACACTTCCCTATCCAACTTCCATGCTTTTCCACAGTGAGAGAAGATAAAGAATTTTAATCATGGGGTTTTCACTTAAGTAAGATAATAATACAATTTTGGGGAATTCTTGGCAGCAGGACTGTTCCAATGAACCCACAAGCCAATGGATGCCGTTAGTGTGGGACAAGATCCAATAAAAAGAAAACATAACACAAGTGGGTTGTTTTTGGATTTCTAGAAATCTGAGGTACAGAAGGGAAAAACTGTATGGGGCTTCTTGAATACTTCAAAAGAAAGTGAGCAACTCACCTCAGAAAAAGCAAGTTGTGCAACATTAACACGGTCACCCATAAGCTTCACAGTTTTCGCATAAAGGATATTGTCCTGGATAATCTTAGTGAGCTCAGGAAAATGCCAACCATTCCATTCTCTAACCCTCATTGCATATCAGCATAAGTTCTTTATCAAGGTCATCAAGCAAACCAATGGCCTGAATGATCACCGTGTCCACCTGAATGATCAGCATAAGTTCTTTGAAGAAACACACCTTATCAGCACTGACCTTTAGCTTGTATCTAGATAAGCTATGAGATAAACCCGAGGTCATTGGTGCCAAATCTTGAACTCCTAGGTCAGATATCAGCTCACTCAGCTGAGACCTGACACCTCTCATCAACTCCATAACAGGCTGGTTGTGGACATTCTATTTTCTGCAAGAAATTTTTTTTTTTTTTTTTTGTTATAAGTAAGAAAGTAATATTATTAAAAGAAAAGCAGAAAAGATACACAAAGTTCACGATAGTGAACAAAATAATCGCTCCAACTTAAACAAAAGTGAAACTAAAATACAGTCCAATATGGCTATCATCAACAGGTTTCCAAATACCAGTTTTTCTTTAATGATATTCCCAAGCTTTGCATCAGCCACAGCTAATGTTTCACCATCACAGTGAACACGCAAGAACTTGCGGAGTCCCTTGCTGGGTTTGCTATCAATCAACAAGGTCGCTGCTTCCAAAGCTTCTGATGTATTCTCGAACTTGGAAAATGCTTTCAGCTTCACCACCTAAAGTTTGATACCCAAAACCAGAAATTAGATTCTTCACCAATCCAAACATAATATTTTAGCCAAATCACGAATTTGAAACAAAATTTAACAACTGGAAAATTTTTTTTTTCTTTCTGGCACGAGAGAAGCATTAATTGTGATTTTAAGTACAATTACAAAAATTCCCTTCTAAGAAGCTATTTTCCTTGTTTAACAGAGAGAACAAGAGATACAGAAAGAGCTTACTTTTCTAGCGGTCTCTGCAGTGGAAAAATCCTTATTCAAGTCCTGCAATACAAATCATACAAGTCAACAGACATCATCGGGCTAGCCACCACATTGGCTGGCGGGTGCTGTGGCACATACCTTAAACACAGACACAAGAAGTACTTAACTCAGCCCAACACAAACAATATAATTATTTTTCGTCTATACTCTAATTCCTAAATTATTTCTATTAACTTTGCGAAGGAAAGATACACTTTGATTTCTGAACTTTTTTTCCCAAACACAAGTTCATTCTCTTACTTGGATTTATACATAAATAGTTTTTGTAGGTAAAGTTGCTGTGGAATTCAGTTATGGTAACAATACCAGGCGTCATTCCTAGCTCTAGCATCCGAGACAATATCCATTTCTGTAGAGCTAATTGCTGATCTAACCAATTTTGAGTTAAGGGTCCACCCCACCTGTGATAGAATAAATATTAGATTTTATAAACCAAAGGAAGATGATAAAGACAACAAGCAGCATAACATCCAGCCTGTCCAGCAAAAGATGTTAAAATGCATTTCGCGAATCTCATGTACATGCATAATCTCAAAACATGTGACTTCTTCGTAAGTTAAATGCATAAAAATTTACACCTCTAAAACCAATCACGAAAAAATAGGAGCAATAATGATCTCTCTTATTTGGTTGAGAGCTGAGAGTATAACAATTAATCATCCTTCTTTAAAAGGGACTTCAAATAAACACTGCATGTTTCCAATACAGAATCTGATGCTTTGTAGCTTTGTTGGACAAGAATTGCAACCATCACTCAACTAGGCAACCACACCTAGCTACATGTTATTAGGCTCCACTCATCACACAGTGGGGACACCCTTACCCGAGTCACATGTAGTGCCATCTCAATATGGCAAACTTATGAACAAGTCACGTGATATATGATTTACTGTCAGTCACCAGCTGGCAGTCTTATTGTCAAACTTCAAATGAAAACATAATTTATCATTGATACTCATATACGGCATCCAACTGAGTAGAATTCAAATTTTCAAATTTGCGATACTATCCCAAGATTCATGACAGATCTATATACTTCTCATTCACAGAATATATCATCCATAAGTAAAAACAACATGTGTAAAATTTGAAACAGGTACAATTAATTTCAACTTGGCCCAAATGTATCACTTAATAATAAATTGGACTGCTGAACTAATCATAAACTCATGTCACAGCTACACAGCCACCTGTATAAGAGGACCATGAGCATGGGTGGAAGACCAATCAGAAGAATTGTATGCAAGGTTTTAAGTGAGATATGGTTATGGTATAAGCAGAACCCCAACAACAATTCTCCACATTTTTTTTAAAACCATTTATCAACATTTTTCCCAGATAATTAAAAATGCACACCCATATATGTCAGTATGTCTATATGTATGTGTTAAAACTAACGATTAATTAAATATCCTAATTAATCTCCCATAAGCATGATTCTAGAGGATGGTATCCAAATGATTGACATAAATGTTTAAAATGTAATACAGGATTGTTGACCCAACATCATCCTCTCGTCCACAGTTCAAGTACTTGCTAAGGAAACACCACTAGACAAACAATAGATAACATGCAAACCCACCCATGTAAATTTCCCATGCGAGCCCAACCAAGGAAAGCAGGTCCACCAAAGAAATCATTCAAATCATCCTTGCTAATATTAAAATCCTATAATAAAAAATACAAGTCACATGGCAAAAATCAGAAGTAGAAGTCAAACTTAACATATATGGAAGTAACAAATACCAGTCAATATAACAACTCGTGATATTAAAAAATTGAAAAATAGAAGTAATTAATTCATCTTTTACAAATAGAGACACTGCCTCTTTTATCTCAAAAGCTTAAAGAGAAGATAAAACCAGATCTACAAGGCTTCAGTACTTACATAAAAAAGAAAGCACACTGGTTTGTATTCATAATATAAAATTCTTAACAGAATATGGAATTAGTTCTCAGTTCGTTGGCATCCTCAAAGCTAATACACATTGCATGTTCTTCAATGTGTGTCTATATATATATAATAAAGTGATTCAGGAGAGCCTTCTGGGTTGAATTTCAAATTTATGCGACATGCTGTAGGCTTGAATGTCATATTCATATTTCCATAACAAAGATCATTTTTTTGGATAAATAAACTTTTTTTAGCAGCCAATTTGACACTTAGCCCCTTGAAGTTATTTTTATTTATTTATTTATTTTAAGGTTATTATGGGTGAAAATTTAATTTGAAAAAAATGTATCTTGACTCAATATCCAATGACACAAAAATGGACGTAGAGGTTATTTGTTATATAAATCAAAACCTCAAATGTGGAGTGTTGGTTATGAAAATAGGGGAGAGTTTCTGACATTTCCCTAGACCTCAAGGAAGTTTGGTGTAATTTACCCAAATAACTTAAACTCTTGACAGTCAAGCTATAAAATATATATGAATTCTATGTACAAGTTGCTACACAGTGGGAGGCTTATAAAGTGGCACACAACAAATGGGTGAATACCATTGACACCTATAATGATGCATTTAATCATTCACCATGAAAACTTTCTGCCAAATGGCTTCTTGGCCAACAAATGCTAAAGGCAGGTTCACCCCATGAAGAGCCATCCAATCTATCTCTTTCTCCCATCTTTCCCAGTCCCACCAAACATAGGAATCTGCAAAGAAAAAATGTGAAATTACCTAAGGAATTCTCTTCAGTAAACTCTGGTTTTTGGATTGGTAAATTACATGCACACCCATTAGGTTTTTTAACCCATGACCTCACTCTTCACCCATTCTTGTGTGAGGAGGTATTGACATTTGAGTCACAGCTCACCAGCAAATTTACTACAACAAAGATTAGCTGAAGTAACAAAATAGTACACTATCATTCTCTGAAGTAGTCCACTTCATATCATTCTCTAAAGTGTATAATAGGTGAATTCTTGAATTCCTAATTAATATATGATCTATTTTACAGTTCTTGTCCTCTCAATCACTTAAATCTGAAGAATAGCACATTTAGTTCCAAAATTTTGGTAGAACTAAAAAGGTAAGCAAAGATTCAATACTCACAACTAGATGTAACAACATTCTGGTAATAGTTCCATGGGACTGGCCGCTGAATAATCACCCCATCGTCTTTTACAAGAGGCAGTGATCCGGGCTTGGGGATGGAAGCTATCTGAACTCCACCAGTCTTGTCCCATGAAACATGAGCACCACACCAATACTTTAAGTACCAATAGAGGCCAGATGCAATTTTTACAGCTGTGGTTCCTTTAATCCTGAAAGAGAAATGCAAAATATATAATCACAGAATATATATATATATATATATATATTGCTTTCTCTCATTTAGGGGAGAAGGGGGCAGCGGAAGATATGACTGAAAGAAAAACCACCAGGAATCTTTCATAGCCAGATACCTACCTATCCTTTAGAAGGGGTTAAAAAAATAACTCTTTCAATGGTGACATCTTCCGATGCACAAAACAATAAATTTAAAGGTTCAAAACTTTAAGTTCAAATCAGTTCATCCAATGAGCCCAAGAGGAGGGGGAATGGGAGGGATTAATGATATCAGTCATAAGGCCACCTACCTCATCTTTGGGAATTTTTTTCTTCTCGTAACCCCATTTCCTTGCCAACTTTAGAGCTGTTTCTACACCTTCAGCACCTTCAAGCTCCATTTTCTTGGACCTCATAGGTAGGGTCCAAGGAAACTAAAGGAAAGGCTTGTGAGGTTTTAAAGTTGGATATTTTGGATTGTTGGACTCCAGAAAATCACTATCGATGGTCTAAACCTAGAAATGGATACCATTTAGATACAGTCCATCGATAGTGATTTTCTGAGTCCAACAATCCAAAATATCCATCTTTAGAACCTCATCAACCTTTTCATCAGTTTCCTTGGACCCTACATACTGAGCAAAGTTGAAAAATAGATAAGCTCCTGATAAAAAACAAAATCATAGAGCGCGATTTCAAATTTAGCAACTAAAAGGTACCTTAGAAAACCCCTGACTGAGCATTACCTCTGTCTCACGTATTTTAATTCCATCTCAAGGATGGGATGCATTTCTGATGCCTGGTAACACCTCACTGCCTCAGCAATTCTTTGGCTGATGCTATACAATTTTTCAACCGTTAGAGACAGTTCCTTCTCAGCATTTGCAACTGCTTCTCCCGACACACTGGAAGCTAAAATAGAGTACACATCAATATGGTACTGCTCCTTGAATTGTGCTGCAAAATTCTTAAACAAAACCTCATCAAAATAACTTGTCTAAATCTAGAAATGGTAACCATTAGATTTAGAACATCGATAGTGATTTTCTGGAGTTCATCAATCCAAAATATCCAACTTTAGAACCTCATCAGCCTTTTTGGAATTAGCTGAAATTCCTACAAATAAGTTTCTAACCCTTTAGAGTGAACCGATTGGTTTCTGCATGAAGTAATATAGTTATGGCAGTAGCACAGCAGTTAAAGTGCCTAGAAATTCCTTCTATATAAGGTGCCTGGAAAGCATGCAACTTCATGCTTCTTTGACACCATGTTGGTTTGGATGGTTAAATTTTCTATGAAATATATAAGAAGCCTTCAAAATCAAACAATCTACAGAAGTATCATTAAAGGGTATTTGGAACTAATTCTCCTATCTAGCATGCAGGAACTTAATGCTTACTTCATATTGGATTATGATATGCAAGTTGTTCCTTTCAATCTATGGCTGACTATTTTGCAATTTACTGGTTGAATTCAACCCAAAAAATTCATGGTATTCAAAAACTACATATATATATATATATATATACAAGTACACACAAATATAAAATCCCCCATCTACTAGTGCTACACCCTGTTATCATTTCTTTTATATGAATTATTTTAAAGTTTTTTTTTTTATAGATAAAAATAACTTAATTATAAAAGCACAAAAGCGGTGCAATACACAAGGAGTATACAAAGTAACATCCAACTTCTATCACGTTTTTAAAAGAACATAATTTATGAAAAAAATGTATAATTAAGAAAAAAAGTTGAGCAGTTACCACTGGAAGGACCACTCTGAAAGCCACCAGATGATCATGTGTACCGGCCATGAGGCCTTTCATCAGCATACCCATGCCTACCTCCCATCTCACATTCATATCCACCAGCATAATCGTAACCCAACCTGTGCCAAAGGTCAAAAATGATAGTAGTTAAGCAAATTGAACCCAAAAATAAAATTATGAATCATATTTATACCCAAAAAAAATGATACTAAAAGTACATACATACATATATAGGATGGGCTTTTATATTATAATCCAACTCAAAATTTAGCTGTCTCTAAGAAAAAATATTTGAACCACAACCCTCAAAAGCTTCATCTAGCTACATACCTAGATATATAGGATGGGCTTTTTTACTACCAGCAGGAACTTGAGATAATTAATATCAGCTTGCCTCTCCCTTATGCTACTCCGTATCACAGAAAACATGAGAGTGAAGGAATTTCAGTCAAATATAGACCCATATAAAAAAAACACTGAATGCATAAAAGATAGAAATGATGTGTTATACCTGAAATTTGACACCTACAAACGGGTTCAGCTATAGCTATTTTCAGAAAAAATCATCCGCGCAAGCTTGCAAAGGCCTATTAGCGTGATCGAGTTTGAACTCTAATTTGGTAAAGTCTCTCTTTTTCTCACCTTCAATCAATCAAATTGAATTCAAATCAATGAAAACAACAACAAAAAATAAAAATAAAAATTAAAAAAAAAACCTATAATAATAAAAATCATTATAGTTTATACAAAGAACAATGATGAAACCATCGCGGTTATCATCCTCGAGTTCTTCGCCATAAGGTATTGGATGAGTTACCTTTTTCGAACCTTACGCTGCCTTGTATAATGAGGAGGAGGTCTTGCATGTCCTTCGTCAGATGCCTCAAGCCTAGCGTTGTGTCTATGTTTGTGACCCTCTATCCCACAAGGAGGTGCCTTTGATATGCGTTACGGCCGACCTTCTGCCACTGCAGGTAACCCAACAGCCTGCTCAACCTGAAAATGGGGTGGGTCGATGGCTGAAGAAGGGCCATTAGACGTACTGTGGGAGGGTGGCTCCTACTGCGTGTCAAGTGGGGTTGGATCAATACCCAGGTCAAAGGATAGAATGGGTGACAGCTTGGGAAATGACCGTGGGGTGGGTGAACGAATGTCAGACCCAGGACAAGGATGTGGAGTGGGTGGGGGATGGTGGGACGAGGAGACGGATGTGGGATGGGTGAAGGATTGGTGGGGCTAAGGGATGGATGTGGGGCGGATGGAGAGGGATCGAGGGTAGGGACAACCCGAGGGGTAGCAACAGGCGAACGAGAGGGACATCCGGCCGGAGCTATGCTCGTGCTTGGGCCCTCAGTAGTGCTTGGGCCCGCAACAGTAGCTGCCTCCTCATTCGGGGCCTCAGGGATGGGAGGTTGTACACGGTCAAGAAGGTGCACTGCCGTCAGCACATCAGTAATATCCTTGTGGTCCTCCGTGCCCACTGGGTGGTGCCTCAACAAACAGTTGACAAGTGAAACCTGCACATGGAAAACCCACATATATTAGTAATGCCTAAATCATCAACAATGCCAATCGATAATAAAATAAATGTTGGTTCTGAATTGGTTCTGCTAGTAATAATTGCAAATTATAGGGAGAGCAAGTGGTAAGCAAAAAATGTAGTAACATATATCATATTCTGTAAACAATGGTTTCATGCTAAGAAATATGGTAAGATGTAGAAAACATGGAGAACTTACCATCATAGTCAATTTAGCACCGGGCCAATCGATGAACCTCTGAGTTACCCTGTTGAACCAGCCAAAGTACTCGTGCTGTGGAAGGTGATTACCCCAGTCGAGTACATGCACAACATGTCCCTGCATCCAATTAACACCGACCTTCCCCCTCAAATCAATTTTATAAAGGACCTCATCAGTGTCAACAGGTGGAGGAATTTCTTGGATCATCCCAAATTGACGAACAACACGATCCGGTGTATGTTTCTCAATTATGTGGAAACATACAAGCAGCACCGTTGCCGTCCACACGGCCCTCCCTGCAACGCACCACGGTGGAAGGTCTTGTAACTCAGCTTCATATGGCTACCACGCCACCTACAACAGCCAAAAAACAAGTACACAACACATTAGGCAACAATGTTTATATTTCAAAATTCACCAAACCTATAAGATTGTTCCTAAACATGTAAAACAAGGCATTTTCATACCTGGCCTGGCAACATTGAAGCTATTTGCTCGTGATACCTGTCTCTGATGATGTGGGCGGGCCTATTTTTTTTGTTTGGGACTCACAACCACCTACAACAATCAAGAACAAGGGATTAATATCTAGAACTTTCCTACTAAGATAATGTTATGATTAAATCTATAATGTAATCACATATAACAACTAAGATAATCTTATAGATATTTACTCAATTAATAATATCACTAGAATAAAAAACTGTCCTTATAATCATATGGCACATACAAGGCACATGACAGTCACAAAATTAGAGTATATTTGAGTCCATATATATTGAACCTCTGTTTAAAATTTATTTATGTTGACATAAATAATTCCTAGAAGCCTTTAAAATAAATAAATAAATAGAATCAATGGGTTTTGTTGGAATTGTATGGATGATGCGCATAGGCCAATGAATTGTGAGACTGTGGCTAAGTGGCAATTGAAGAATACTTCTGAGGCTCATAATACAGCATGGATGGTAATCAATACTAAGCCATGTCCAAAGTGTGGAAAACCCATTGAGAAGAACCAAGGGTGCATGCACATGACATGCACGAAACCTTGTAGACATGAGATTGTGTTAGAATATTCATAAAACTTCATTTTGACAGAATTATCGATCTGGAATAACACTCAAATCAACAAACTTGGCATAAAATATGTAGAGTATGTTGTGTATACACAAAACCAATATTTTGGATGATGTTGCAACATTGGCAGAATTTTTTTTTTTTTTTTTTTTTTTGAGAAGGAACATTGGCAGAAAATTGGGTTGTAAAAGGAGGAAGTATATTGCTTTAATTCCATAATTTTACCACCACATTTGTAACAATACCTAGTAGACTAGTTGTGCAATGTTCTTATACAATGCCGTATAAAATTCAAACGTAGAAGTTATCAGTTATCACTAAACAAATATTAAAAATACTGTTTTTTCACAGCGAAGCACATTTTCACAGCATCCAAACCTCTTCAAACATTTTTCAATTCATCAAGGGTTGCCCAAAAATGCCTTTATAAAAAACAATTAGTTGCCCAATCCACCAAAAAAAAAAAAATTTCACCAAACAATAATAATTAGTTAAAAACAGGGTGGAGTGGGTTTTGGAAGAGAGGATGTAGTTTGCCAAAAATAAAGGGAGTGGGGATGGGATTCAAGAGAGACTTACTTCAGGGACAGTGGACCATGAACTAGAGGACCGTAAGCACCCACTGGCAGGCCACGCTCAACTGCTGGGCACAAATAGGGGAACCTGGCCCATGCCCAATACTGGACCAACAGTAAGCACCCACCGATCTGACTGGTGCCCCTATTGCTTGCCCTGCATAACTCTCGGTACAACCATGCAAGGCAAGCACTTCCCCAACTGTACATTTGTGGGTTGCAAAGGTCTTCCAACTGCTGTACCCACATTAGATGCACCCTATCGCCGGATTTGTCCCCGAATATTGTGTCCCCTAGTAGCGCTAAGATGTAGCATTGTGCATACTTATGCAGCTCATCCTCTTTAGCATTAGGCGGCAATGGACCAGCAACTTGCTCCAAAAGTCGGCTGATGAGAATCCTTTAGCCAGTGAGTTGCTTATGTGGCACTTGAGTTGTAGGTTGAAACCCAAGGAAGTCTCGGCACACCTCTGTCCAGGTTTTCTGCGTGCTCCCTGTTATAGCATCACCATCAACAGGAAGCCCGAGAATAACCTCCACGTCCTGCAATGTGATGCTGACCTCACCATGCGGCATGTGGAAAGTGTGAGTAACGGGCCACCATCGCTCCACTAAGGCCGTTATCAGGCCATGGTCAATCTCTCTACCCAAGAGCCAAAGGAGTCCCTCCAAACCAAGTGCCTTAATGATGTTAATGACTCGGTCGTCCACCATTGGCTCTCGATTGGAGAACTCTAAACTACGGCTGCGGCAGGTAAGGGTCCCTGGATCCTGCACAAAACAGAATCATGAATTAATATATTGTTTTCATTTGGGACAGTTAGCATGCTAGTCACAAGTCCACCAGTGCTAGTCTCAGCAATTATATCAAAATAGTCAGCAATTCTTGCTTTCGGCCCATCCAGTTTCTGAACATAAGTTACATAACCAATTAAAATTTTTTTTAACAACAAGAAGAAGAAAACATTAAAAATAGCCTACTTTAAGAAGTCTTCTTTAGTGTATAATGCCGATCAATTTCTTAGGGACCGAACTTTGGTATTTAAAAACAGGTTAAGCTTCTTTTTTTTTTCTTTTCTTTTTTTTTCTTTTTTTGAGAGAGAGAGAATATAAACAGGTTAAGTTAAACACAAAAGAGATACATACAGGTAAAAAAAAAGTGACACACACACACACATATATATATAGATGATTTTGACTTATAGGTATATTCAGTAATGGGTAAATTGAACTTTATTCGCACACCAAAAAGAAAAGAAAAAAAATTGATCAATTGAACTTTTACAACACCCTATCTTATTGTCTACCATAACTACTAAAAATTGTACCAAATAAATACTAGGAACTAAGGGAAGACAGTTGACATATTGACCAGTTGATTATCTAACCCATCTCAATCCTAGTAGACCAACTTTGAGTTTTTAAAAAAAGTTTGGGGTAACAGTTTAAAATTTGATAGGGTAGACCAGATTTGAGTTTTCTAAAACAATAATTGTAGGCTACATAATTTTTTACTATCTTTTTCACAGCTATTTAATTAAAGTATCATGATTGATTAAGCTTGTATCAAATCGAAACCACTTTAATAATCTATTTAATTCTCTGAAATCATTATAAAGTCATTGGTCTATTTTTTTTTTTTTTTTAAACCAAGTCTAACTTAGTCTCAAAATTTTAAGGATGATTAGTTAAACTATTATATAATTAAAAGAGACATAAATTACCTGAATTTCGGATTCTAGGAACTCAATCGTAATGCTTGGAATTATCCCTCTTATTCCTCCTCCATCAATGCTAAGAATGGTGATTAGATCTCCATATTCTTCATGATTAATTTCAAAAAGGGGTTGTGTTTGATCCATTGGAACAATACAACGAAAATATAGGGTATTAAACGTTATGTGTATGAGAGGTATCAAAGGCTGTGTGTATGAGAATACTTAATGTAACTATGTGCTTGAGGGTCCTCCTATATATACTAGTAATAATTGTATGTCGGTAATAAATTTTTAGCTATGCGTATGACATTATAGCTAGGTTTTTTTTTTTAATACTGCCTATAGTCTATATCTATTTATATACTATAATTTAAAAGGGTTGAGGAATTCCAATGTAGGAGAGGGAGTGTTGAAGAGCCTGAATTTCTAATTTATAATCAAATCTGTCATTCACAATATAAGATGATGACCGATCTCTCAATGTCACCCTAGTTACAAAAGAGACTAACATTTTTAGGCAAAGTATTAAAGTTCCACGCACCTAAACAAACCAATTCAACTAGTTACTTCAACTAGATTGTGATATCATGTTTAACATTTTTTTTTTTTTTCAATTTTAGTTATTAGTAGGTAGAGCTTTTTTTTTTTTTTTTTTTTTTTTTTCCTCTAATGGAAGAAGGGGTTAGTAGGTAGCTTTCATCTTCAAGTTGGGACCACTGCATTTTTTTACATTACAGCAACTCTATTGAACATGTCACTCCAATGGATGACTAGTCTTCTTATATATGGATGAAACCAATGTGTAAGGCATTTTTTTTCCCTTTGATATTGGAATACATTCTAAAGGGTTAGGTAACAACCTTCAATCATGCAAGAAAGTCTCTCTTGTAAGAACATAATGAGTGAATACCGCATAAAAAGTTGGTAGGATCAATTTTTGCAGAAAGTATAAAACTATATCATATGGTATTTATTCATTGCACCATTACATGACTGCATGACTTAGCATAATAAATAGACAAGCTACTTTCTCTAATCTTGCCACCAATTATTTGTGGAATAAATTCTTTTACTAATGAGGGTGTTTAGTCAGTTTAGAGCTCTTCTACCAATTGAACGTTCTTTTAGATTTTTTTTTTTTTTTTTTTAATACATCTTTTAGGTGTGTTATTTTTAGTCCACACTCAACAGTTAATTACAAAGAGAAATCTCTTAACCACAGCCCAAGATGTTCGTTTTTCGTTTCAAAACCAAGACGTTCGTTTTTTGTATGAAAACCAAGACCTCAATTTGAAACATATATTAATGATACAGTGTCACCTCAAATCTAAATATATAAATCGAGTTTTTAAGCCTCGGTTTTTCCAATTTGACGTGGCCCATCGCAACGTGGAAGGTAAGGGTTGCCAAACCTCTTCAAACAATGCAGCGTGTACATTGTATGAATTAAATGCATGTACATTAGTTAAAGATTTAGTGTTGCGTTTTACCTGCCCATTCCAAATAGCTTCGGACCGATGGTTGGCCTGCTGTTTCAACACCGACGTGTCAATGGGTCCAAGCTCTGCATAGTTAATTCGTCCAGCATTTGCAGCAGCCATACTGCACAAAAATGATAAGCAGTTAGCACGTAATAGATATTATTGAAAACAAAAACAAAAACAATCTAAGAAAGATTCTCAAAAAACAAGCTACAGACAACACAGCTTATTAGGCTTTGTATATCACTTTATGATTAGAGATGTACAGAAGTTAACACAACAGAAGGGGAGGAAGCAAGATGCAGGAGTTGGCTGGATCAGAATCTAAACTTCACCATGCTACATGTATTTTCAATTACTAAATGGGAAAAAAAAAATTAGAACCCAATTGAAATATTTAAATGTAAATAAAATTTAAAGGAGCACAGATGTAGAATTCACAAAATTAGGAAAATAAAAAGGGGTTTAAGACATTATCAAATTTAGCAAGAAGAAAGTCATCAAACTTTTAGTAACATGGATCCAATTAAACACTAAATCATCAACTTTAACAAACCTATCAACAATTTAATTTAACAAAGACCCAGTTAACAAACCCTAACATCATCACTGCAGAACAATGCATAGTTCAAGATAGAAATTTGAAATTTGCTTGATATCAACCCACGAATAGAACAAAGCGCAAAACAAAACCAAAAAAAAAAATCAAACCCACAAACCAATTCAATCTCAAAAAACAATAAAGCTTCCATCTTTTTTAAGAGTTCTATTAGAAATTCAATACAGAAACCAAAATAGAAAAAAACTTGGTGAAACCAACGTTTCTTTGATTTTTTCCCCTGTTTCTCAGCAACCAAACAGTGAACTTTGTACAAAGCGACTCACCCTTTTTTTAGTTCTGAGAGACCGCGTAAACTGAAGGTAGCAATCGCAGACGTTGGTTGTGTGCGGGGCTCGGAATGCAATAGTGGAGACTAAGAGAAGAGGGTGAGTGAGTGACAGTGGAGAGTGGAGAGGGTGACTGAGTAAGAGTGGCTGCGGTTCAGTGTGAGAGTGAAAGGGTGAGTGAGAGCGTGAGAGTGCTCTGTGTTAGAAAGGTGAGTGAGAGTGAGAGTGGAGAGTGTCTAGGTTCTGTGTGAGAGGCGTTATTTTTGAAAAAAACCAAAATGAAACCGAGTCTTAGAGACTCGGTTTCCCCTTTAGACGCCATGTGGAATCTGACACAGACATGACAGCCCACGTGGAGCATACTGACCACATTTAAAACTCGAGTTTGTGAGACTCGGTTTCGCTTTTAGTAAACCGAGTCTCTACGACTCGAGATCCAAGTGGTGCCTACGTGGATTATCAGTGCCCAAAAATTGAGACTCTAATGCACGGTATGTAACTCGAGTCTTAGAGACTCGAGTTCCAGGTGTACTCCACCTGGCATTCCGCCACGTCAAACTACAAAAACCGAGCCTCAAAGACTCAATTTATAAGGCCAAAATCGAGTCTTTGAGACTCGATATATTAGTAAATTATATAGTTTCTGAACGGGCCTACAACTATATAGTTGGAAAGTTATGGTTAGTTTGCAATTTTGGCCGTAAATTAACAGGGAAATGTTGGGAAATATTAGGAACCAATAAGTAATTGCAACTCATTATAATCAACCATCATGGTCATCATGGTAGAACGAGGGAGAAGCAAGTTCAATTAGGCATGATTAAGTTCAGAATCAATTATTTTAGTCCAAGTAACAAACTTAAGCATTGTCAATTCTATTAGGCCAAATATTTAATTTTATTAATAGTACACGTATTAGTACGAGATGTGGTAAATATTAATTTATTTTAAATAAGTTTGCCATGTCATTAACTGATTAACAATGGACTGAAGCCCTTAGGGAATGACAAGTGACATCACATCATTGGAAATTAGTTGGTGGTAGTTACCTTGAGCGAAAACTGTCATTTCAAGTGGTTATATGTAAAGAGTACGTGAGTACCACATGAACAAGTAGTTACCTCAAGGCAGTTATCAGAGTGCTTTCAGCCGGAATCGTGGGATTAAAGGCTAATGAAAACGTGACACATAGTAATGATGACAAGATTAACTATCAAAACCTCAAGTATAAATAGTGAAAGATGTTCTCATGCAAGACAAACACACTCAGTCATAAAAATCCTAGAGAACCATCTCTCCTTGTATCAAAAATATTTGTAGGCTTGTAGGCAAGTAGGCTTACGAATAAATTTAAAAAGTAATTCTTCTAAATCCTATAAACCATTGTAGGACTTGCAACAAAAATAAAAACTATTAACATGTATAAATCATGGAGTTAATAAAAAATAAAAATTAAAAATTAAATTTGATATGAGATATAGACTCACAAGAGATAACTATATATATAGATGCGGGTTGGATCGGGTCTAGGTGGTTTAAAAAAAACTCAACCCGCCACCCAACCCCACCTGCCACTTCAATAGTTGAACCCGCCCAACCCACTTGGAAATAATATCATATCCATATGGAGCGATATGGGGAGGACTGGGTTTGGCAGCCTACTCACTGTCCTCTTCCTCCTCCTCCTCTTCTTCTTCTTCTTTTTCTTCAATCTCTGATTTTTCAAGGAATTTAAAAACATCAGGACCAACCTGGTCCCCATGGGTATCCTGTAGGGCTTTGAGTTGATCAAGAAGCCATTGTTTCTTGGCTTTGGCAACAGCAAGGTCTCGAGCCTGTTCCTCCACTTCTAGCTTTGCTGCCTCAACTTCTCCTTGAAGCTTAAATTTATCCTTCCTGAGCTTGGATCTCCTTTCTATTTGAGAAGGCTTCCTACCAGCACATTTCATTGGTTGTTGAACTTGTGATGGGATAGCCTCAGGAATATATTCACTAATTGCTTGAGCCTGGTCAGATGGTTCTCTGATTTAGATAGAGGTTGATCTAGATCTTTTTGTGGCCAAAGGAGGCTCAGGAGATTCTTCCTCTTCCTCTTCCTCTTCCTCTTCCTCATCAAAGGCAACTATAACCTTCCTTTTCCCTTGGAGTTCAGGTCTCTCTTTGACAGATTTAAGTTGAGAAACTGGGGCTTGAGGAGCTCGAGGTTTGTTGAAGTTTGGCCCTTGAATTAACTCTTCCTGCACACCTTTAATTATTTCACCTCGAAGCGGAAATAAAATGGCCATAGATTCTAAAGAACCCTGATTTATCTTATGAGAAACAAAAATATATGCTTCCTTAATCATTTAATCTAAAGGGTCAGAACTACTTACTTCAAAACTCTCAACCTTCCCAGCTTTATGCTTGACCCTTTTGCTTTTGCCAGTGACGTTCAAAGGATTTGCTGATATATAGAAATTTGGTATTTTAGTAAAAGCCTAGAAAATATAAGGTAAACATTGAATAATAAAATTTACTTAGTATCTGGTGTGTTATTAGAAAGAAAAGTTGGGCAAAGGGTTTTAAGAGATTCAACCATTGAGTCTATATCATTCCTAGCTTGCCATATATCCATCCCATCAGTCTTGAAATTTGGCAGAAGTGCACGAGCAATGTATAAAACACTGAAAAATGAACTTCTTTGCCAAATCTTTACTCTTCTTCACAAAAGAAGTGATCTCTTCTTTCCTCAAGCTTCTTCTTGAGTGCCATGGGTTATTTCGGGGGAAAGATACTAGTTGCTCAAAGCCTAGTTGGCGTGCAACAAAAGAAGGATTATATATCTCAAGCCAAAAACAAGTAAATCTCAAGTTTGGAGAATGTTGGCGTATATGGCTCGAGTCTTATCATCATCTGCCATAGAAGATAGGGTCTTAAATTCCAAGAGCCAAAATTTCATTTCATTGAAAGGCTTGAAATCTACAATATTGTAGGTTCTACCATATTTGGAGAATTATCAAACCACTGTTTGAATGAGTCAACGAAATGTCCTAGAGCTTGTCGTATCTGGCATCGAACCAATGCTGTCCATAGAAGTTGGACTCATCTTTGGAAATAGGTGTATGCCCAAAGCTGAACAAACCATAAATGACCCCCTAGGGTATTACATGGAAAAGCACAAGCCAATAAAATAGCTCTGCTGTAAACATCAGCCAAAAACATAGGGCCCATGGCTACTCAAATTCCTTGTGCTTGAGCTCAAGCAATTGGCACATAGGTGTAAATAATCCTCCTCAAAGTAATTTTGAACAAGGATCTACAGAGCCACAAGAGGTAAAACGAACACTCCTCATTGTACAAAATGGAGCCCAAGCCATGAACACATTTTGCAACTGTAAGGTTGAATTTAATCAACCATCTTGTTGGCTTTATTCCGTGTCAATTTGCTTGTAATTTAGCAGTTAGTAACCTTGTATTTAGGTGGGATTATTGTAAGGTTAGTATGTGAGAAGATGTGAAGAAATGTTCCTCAATATGCAAAGATGCAAGGACTCACGACTGGAACTCTCGGGTGGCTCGGGGGTGCAAACCGCCAGATGAGAGTCACGTGCCAAGCATGTGGGAAGCTGAAGCGTTTTGCCAGCTGGTGCACTATAGGAAAAAATACCCAAGCTGGCCAGGCCGTTACCTCGCGGCTGGAACTCGTGACTCAGACCAGTCGCGAGGAAACTCGTGACTCAGACCAATCGCGAGGCCAAGCCACCAACCAACCCTGTTTGGGAAAAACTGACTCTTCACATTCCTTTCTCATCCCACTATATATATATAGACCCTTATACCTACCAAATGTAGAGAGCTTCCAGAGAGAATTTTGTGAGAAAAACCCTAGAGAAAAACAAGATTAATTCATCCACAATCTTTACCTTAGAGATTCTTTACATTCCTCTACTCTCTTCCTCTCCATTGTTACATTCTTGAGAGGTCTTTAGCCAAATCCTTTTCTCACCATACCCATATCCGTGAGAAGGTTTATTTGGTACTGTTGGGAAGCAGTTAAGAATGAACCAATTCACATTGGTTGATGCTATGGTCTAGTAGTGGAATCGTGGAAGCTAAAGAAGAAATAAGTTCGGCGTAACCTCGTTAGAGCAAGAAGCTTGGAGGGCTTAGGTACATTGGCTAGATTAGGCTTGGAGGGTCTTCTGCTGTTCATGTATCTCAGCAACATTCTTTAGTGGATTATTTACCACTTGGAGGGCGGCAGAGAGGTTTTACGCCGAGGGTTTCGGTTTCCTCTTCGATAACACATCGTGTATTGTCCGTGTGTTTGCATCTTCCTTCTTTTATCTTTGCCTTATATTTACTGCTGTGGATGTGTTTATATTTGGCTTAGATTGTTTATCAATTATGTATTTGGCTTATGTTCATGTTCCGTACATTAATTGTTTGATAATAAGCTTGAATTGATAATATGTTAATTGGGGTCTAAACGGTCAAGGGTGTTTCATACCTTTATTAAACATTCAACAACAAATAAGTTCAAATAAAGCGCAATTGCTTCTTTTGGGCAGGTGAATGAATGAGAAAACTTAAAAGAAGTTAAGTGTGTACGAGGAAGGCACACCAGGGAAAAGACATCTTTGATAGTGAGTGTCATGACTCATGAAACCATCATAAAAGTGGAAACAATTGGTCACAAAGGACCAAAATAGAACTAACGATGAGAGCAACACTGGATTAACTTGGGGATCATACTTTGAGACTAAAATGGCCTTGCAAATACCATTTGTTTCTCAGCTGTGTGTCCATTCGAGTCACCCAGAGACCCCACACCTTCACTTCTGGAGTTCCAAGTCTTGAGCTTAACGTTACCATTCCAATCACTTCCCAAGAAATATCTCAAGATTGATAGGCAGGAGTACCAACAGTAAAACAAAGGAAATGGTCAACCAAATCCCCTGGAAATTCGCCTAGAATCGCTACCCCAAGACCATATCCTAAAGCGTCAAAGCTCAAGGAGGAAGAGCCTTCTTCCCCCTAATTTCAAGAAGCAAGACATAGGGGGTGAAAACTTTCTGGTCAGCAGAAATGGTTTTCATGATCTGAGCAGCCACATCGCAATCCTTAATGGGTTCACTCAAAGCAGGATTGCTCATTCAAAGCTGAAATTTCTAATTTAAAAAAGCGTGAGCTTTTAGAAAAGTATAAAAAGGAGGAAAAGTAAGAGCAACCACATCAGCTCATCTATAATCTTCTAAAATAGAAAAAAGTACCAATTTTACACATTCTAACCTAAAAAACACCCACATCAGTCTTTGTAAAAATGTGCAAATATACAACATGGCCGTGTAAATGAACAATAACCGTGCATATATGCACAGTTACTGTTCACCTTGTAAATGACTTTTTTTATTCTTTTTTTTTTTTTTTTCTCTCCTCTCTTTACCTCTGACTCACCTCACTCTCTTTTTCTCATTTCCTTTCTCACCTCACTCTCATCGATCAACTCTCTCTCAAAGCTGATCAGCCTCTCTGATCCAACAATTTGATCAACCTCTCCGATCAAATACAGCGGTGATTCCAACAGACCATGAAAATGACGGACCATGATTCCAATCAGCCTCTCTCATCTCCGATCACATGAAAACGACCGACTTTCTCGGCGGACCATAATCCGGCAATCCAAGGCCTTGACTGAGTGAACGCCGGTGATTCCGACAGGTTTATTCTATTTGATTGTTGATGGTGGCTGGTGGCTGGGTGTGGGTGATTTTGGGTTTGCGTTGGGTTTGTAGCTCGATGAAGAAGATGGTGGCTAGCTAGGTATGGGTGATTTTGTTGAAGGATGGGTGTGGGTGGCTCGACGGAGAAGACAAGTTTGTGAGTTTGTTCCAGAGGGAAGGAAATAATAAAAAATGTAAAAAGAATGAATATTTTATTGAATAACTGTGTAGAATAGATAAACTGATGTTGGTGTTTTGTAAAAGTGAATGTGTAAAATAGAAAAAGTAGGCTTTTTTTTTTCAAAATAGACAGCAAATTTACACGAACTGATGTGGTTGCTCTAACTTAAACAATTAAAGAAAGTAAAAAGTAATGCTCGTGGATAATTAATGACATTCACATTTTAGCTCATGAATCATCGAGAATCACGGAATATTTGGTAAAGTGCTATCGTCAATTGACAAAAAAAATAAAATAAAATAAAATAACGTTTAGAATCTTCTACACTATTAATTACAGGATTTTCTGTTTAGGTTTTAACTTTTTGTGTATTAAAATATCCTCACACGAATTAGTTAAAAGGATAATTTACTGTTCCTAAGTTTTAAGATTTTTCCTTTATCTTCTCCATTCGACCTAAAATTCAAGATACTATCTCTATCTCTTTTTAAATAGTATGTTACTTTATCTCTTTCTTTAAAAAATAAAATACACGGTTATTTATATATCATTTTTAAATATTATAACACTAAACCAAAAAAATAAATAAGAGCATTATTGCAAACGCAAAGCGCATGTGATGAAACTAGTTTTAAATTAATATTGAATTATAGTGGTGGTTTCTCTTAGACATTTTATCGTCGAATAAAACATTTGAAAGTCAAATCTCGACCATACCAAAAACCAATTGATATCTTGGCCTAATAATAAAGAGGCAGTCAAATAAGAGATTTGGATGGAGTTCAAATTCCGTCTATACCAAAAACCAATTGTTGTTTTAGTCTTATAATAAAGAACAGTCATCATAGGACGAACACCATTAGTTGAAAATCTATTGTATCTGTGGGGGGCTTGGGCCTATATAATCAGTACCGGCCCACTTAACTTAGGCCAAGGTCAGCCTAAGTAGCCAAGGCCAGCCCAGAAGATTAAAGTGGGCCCAAATCCTGTTGAGGTAAGCCCAACCCAATGATACGTATGTTAGGGCTTAGAAATTATCGTTCGGGGGAATTCCACGATGTTCGGCCCACTACAGACCGATGAGACGGTGGGAAATTGATGATGAAATGATAAATTCAGGTCAGTTCCCAGGAATTGTCAGTGCTTTTAAGGAGTTCTCTATCGAACGCCATTTGGCGTCTGGAACAGAATCTTCAGAAGATATGATTGTTTATTGGGATTCTGAGTAAAAGTGGGATTGCATGGAAACTAGTGAAAAAGTAATGATTTGAACCCCACTAAGGAGAGACTATATAAGGGGGGTGAGGGCAGACAATTGGAGTTAGTTGGGAAAAACTGGGGGAAAGAGGGAGAAGAAGAGAAAATAGAGCGAGTGAGAGTGAGAAAGGGGGAAGTAAGATCAGAGGGGAAAGCAAAAGGGGTGTTGGTTCAAAAACTCACAGAGATAATAGAAATTGGATTGTCTAGGTTGTGTTTGAAGCCATAATTCGTAGGATTGTCAGGAAACCCACTAATAAATAAATTGGGAACCTAAATCCTTTGTCCAAGAAAGTAACATTCACAGGTTCGAGTACCACAGTATCTATCCCAAAAAATTTACTCTCTCACAAATCATCTCAATTGGACTCACCACAACACAAAAGGAAAAAAAGGGATCCTGAATTTTTGGGTAAAAACCTTGGTGCCCTTAACCTTATTGTTAGTGGACAGCCATTCACTTTTGATTTTTAGAGGGTACAAAAGATTCATTTGCCTGATAGAGTACGTTAATATGGTTCTTGCCTATGAGCTGCAAAAATTTTTCGGCATAGGGCAAAATGTCAAAATGATTGCGCATGGATAGTGGTGAAGCCAGGAAGTCCAAGTTAAAGAGATCGAGGATTTTCAAATCCCAGGAATAACAAAGGAAATCCCAAGTTGAAGTGCAATTTTACAATTCTTTTATGAACCTTCAAGAATCAAGGTTCATATATCACATAGGCAAGAAGAGAACAGTATTAAGGAATTTTTTACAATTCTTTTATGATTTTATACTTCTTGAGTTATTTCTTTTACTTTGTATCCAAAAAATAATTTTAAGCAATTACATAATTGGCCAATTTGGGAGGCAGTAGTTGGCAACTTGGACACACCCTCTAATTTGGCAAAATATGCTACTTTGGTTTTGGAGTGGTACCAATTTCCTAATTCATTTTTTCCTCTCTTTTTGTAAAGACCAAACTGTCTTGCTTGTTTATTTATAATAATAAATCTGATCGTACAAAAAAAAAAAATTCTCAATTATTGAGATGATATGTTATGATTGATGTTTAATAAAATGTGAAATACTATAAGTTAAGTCTTATAGCTCAAATGATAACTTTTTTTTTCAATGAAAATATCAATATTTAATTAAATCTCTCTTCCCCAATTATCTAATTACAGTTTAAGAAAAGTAAGACCATATTAAAATGATATTGTACACTTCACAATTTAACATCTCAACATATGATAACGAAAACTTTGGCTTCTTTATGAGAAGAAGGCAAAATTATATATAATTCTTTAAGTTCTTTTTTTATATATATATTAGACTCATTGTACGCGCTTTGTGCGTGTAATATAATACCCTTTTTTTTTTAGTGTTATAATGCTTAAAAGTGATATATAAATAATCATGTGTATTTTTTTTTTTATTATTATTAAAGAAGGAAAGGTAAGGTAATATTGAATAATGTTTAAAAATGAGATAGAGAACCGTAAGAAATTGAAATCCAATGGGACATTTGAATTTATTGATTGGAATAAGAATTGTGATAAGTAAAAAAATTTGAGATTTGAGCAAAAGAAAGATGATATACATTAGTGTGGATGGATGAAGATTTGTGATAACTATATAGAATTTGGATAGCAAAAATTTTGGAATGTTTCAAAGATTTAAATAAAAAAATAAAAAAATAAAAAAAAAACAGTGAAATTTTGGGATAAGAATGAGTAGTTTTACGTGGGGCAGTGTGTGTGTGTTTTTTTTTTTTTTTTTTTTTTTTTTTTTTTGGGAAGTAATTTTTTATTTTTTTTTATGAAGATAATTGAAGTAGTTGAGTTCAAATAGATAACAAATACAGATAGGAATAAGAAATTTGAGTACAAATAGGTGGTGAGAATAACGATTTTTTTTTTCCTTTTTTACATGAGATAGTATTACTGTTTTAACATTTTTGCTTTTTGTAAGAAAAAAAATTAAACTAAAAGGTATGTCATTTTAGAATTTGTATGAAGATATTTTGGTATGTCAAAAATTGAAGATGAAACAAGAGAATCTTCTTTTTTTTTTTTTTTTTTTTTTTTTTTTTGAGGAAGAGGTAAGCAAATTTTTATTAACTTAAATCACATTGGAATACATCATCCAAGTCAATAGGCAGCTCTTCTACCCAAATATCAGTATCTGCAATTAGAACTGCTCTTCTAGCCAAGGCATGGGCCAAGGAATTGCCCTCCCTACGAATATGCTTAAATTGACAGCTTGCTAAAGACAAACTACGCCCACGGATCTCCTCAATAATATGCCCAAATATGATTAAATTTAAATTAGATAAGATAAAATCGTACTTAAATTTTGGTCCTTAAAAGAAAGTGTTTTCACTCTAGGGTTTAATTTAAATTGAACTTGTGAATTCTAGTTTACTCAACTAGTAAAATCTTTTACCATCGAATAAGAGATCAACAATTCAATTCTCATAGATTAAAATTATATCTCGAAGAAAAAGAAAAAAAAAATTGGACTTCGAAAAAAGGACACTCCTTAAGTCCTTGACGCCACAACTTTCCTGGCTCCTTGTATGGAAATATAAAAGAAGAGAAGAACCCTGAGAACACTGTGAAGGGCTGAGAGCTTTGCTCTAAAAAATAAAAATAAAAATAAAAATAAAAACCCACGTTGCCATTTGCAACATCATCATCAATTAATGGTACTACGGCCAAAATATTGAATTTCTGCAATCATACACCTAAGAAAAATTTGTGAAGTCAATTACAAGTATTTTTAAAAAAAATTTAAAAAAAGAAAAAGAAAAGAAGAGAGAACTCATTGAAATTTTCAAAAGAAAAATGAATAAAAATTGAAAAGAAGAAAGATAAAAAAGAAAACTAAGTGTGCTTTTATTTATTTATTTTAAATGTGGTCCTAAAACAGAACAAAATACCTTTTTCTTTATTTCATTTTCTAGTTTCTACTCTGAAAAGTGGTCCCAAAAACAAAATTCACTTCCCACGTTACTCATTCCCAAATCCCAACTCTCATTCCCTAGCTCCTGCTATTCCTTCCCGAACCCATTCCTAAGAATTATTGTTGGAAGCCTAAGTAGTTGTTTACGAGAGCTTATTTAATTTTGGTTAAAATGCAAAATTCACATTTTATGTCTTGTTAAAATTCATTTCAGTCTTTTAACTTTACTATCATTTATTTAAGTTCTCTAAGTTTCAAGTGTATTCAATTAAGACATATCCATTAATCTTTGTTAAATGTTACAGTTAATTGTTCAATTTTTCAATTTTTTTTCTTTATATTTTTTAAATTAAAAAATCTAATTAATGATTGAAAAATATTTTTTAGAATTTTTTAAAAAATAATAATAAAAGTTGATAAAGAGGTCTTAATTGAATAAACTTGAAACTTAGATGACGGAAATGAATGAACGCAAAATTGAAGGACTTGAATGAATTATGATGAAACTTAGAGCGTAAACTTTGCAATTCAGCCTTTAGTTTATTTAGTTTATATGTAACTTTTTAAAATTATATTTACTTACACAGTTATATTTTAGTCCTAACTCCAACTTATTTTTTATGTACAATAATCTAATGAAAAATACTCTCACAAACGAAAGAGGGAAAAAGAGAAAAATAAAGTGAGGGAACAAACTAAGAAAGAATAAAAATTGTGGTGATAAGTAAAAACAAAAAAATTTAAACATATAGTTGGTGCAGGACTAAAGAATTGGTGAATAAATTAAGGCTGAAATACATGTTTGGTCAATAAAGTTCGTCCACAAGGCATTTTTGGTACTTGAAGTTGTAAAAACAAGCTCTATTACTCATTCCATCAACTTCTATTTAGTTATTTTCGAAGGAAAAAAATTCTATTAGTTTCTTTACTTTATGTATCTTTTTTTTTTTCTTTTTTTTTCTTTTTTTTGACAGTACTTTATGTATCTAATGGGGCAGTGGCTTGACAACATTTTTATAATTAAAAAAAGTTTTTTTTTTCCAAGTTTTATTTGGATAACAATTAACAACCGCATTAATTCTTTATTGTCACACCAAGGTAGACCTTAGCAATCGTATCTTAATAAGGACCATGCATGGAAGAGATCTCCTTAGCAGCAAACTACTTCTCCTCACCTTTGTAATTGACCAGAATCATGGGGGGTTATCACCACCAGGACCAGGAATGACCTTAATTGAATGGCCAAAGCTTCATGCCACTCTAGATATATAGAGGTATCACTGCATCACTGAATCTATTACCAATCAAATTCTTAGCATCGGTGAAGTGTGAACCCCAGCAAATAATTTACCCATAAAGCAGCTTTATTTATGTTTTTAATACAGGAACAAATTGTTCACTTCTTATCTCTCCTTCCCTTACTAGTTTCGATTCAATTTAGGGATTAACTGATTTGGGGAAAGACCCAAATAAATTCTAGCTTGTTTATGATGTGTAAATTGTAAAATTTAATTTTTTTAAATGATAAAAAAAAATGTCATCTTGTCACTTTTTTTTTAGAATAGAAAGTATTTTAACATACACATACGGGGAGAGGGAAGAAAGTCTTAAAGAAACTGACAGTGGTGTATATCCAAAATAGCCTAATTCTTGGATACATAGTACAAGTTTTAAACCTCTTTAATTCACACTCATTTTCTGATGTGAGATTAACCCAATATTTTTTCTTTTGAGAATACTAAATATTTTAATACTCACACACACACACGGGGAGAGGTGAGAAGGTCTTAAAGAAACTGACAATGGTGTATATTCAAAAGAGTTAGGTCGTCATGTCACCTAAAGATGCTATTTTAGTACTTTGTTAGAAACATAGGCAAGAAACTAACAGGAGTTAACAAAATGAATACTTATGTTGTTATGCATATGAATAGCTATTCGATCATTTCATCTGATTTTTTTTCTATTTCATGGAAATTGGAATTGTTATTCATTTAAGGAATAGTTTTATGCATATGCAATAGCTATTGAATCGTTTTGGTTTGATTTTTATTACATGATTGAATAATTATTCCTTAAATTGAGGAATAACTATTCTTCTCTAAAAGGGTTGTGCAAATAGTTGTTCCTTAATATATTTTTTTTAATTCCTTAATTAATTAATTAATATATATGTGTGTGTGTGTGTAGTAGATTTAAAAATTATTATATTTTCAAAAATACAAATTATCTCTATATGCATAATAATTAATAATTAAAATAATTATGTTTCCAAGAACTTATCAAAAAAAAAAAAAATTATGTTTCCAAGAATATAGATTGGTGTGTAGATGACTAAATTTCTAGTTTGAAATAAATCAAACAAGTAAAATAGTTTCACAAATGCGAATTTGTATTGATAAATGTGTGGTACAATTCTCTATGATTACAAAAGAGTGATCCTCTGATTCTATCTCCTTGAAAGATTTGTTGATTGGAATCGTGGTAATGTGATTTTGATTCGAACAACAAATATACTTCAATTTGGCTAAAAAATGGATCGAAGATCTTTGAAACAAAATTACAATGGATCTCTACCTATGAGCTTGTTAGAAATCCTTGGTTCTTCACATTCTTTGTGTTCTTTGTGTGTTCTTCGTCTTCGAAGGTTTATGGTGGAAGTTCTTTGAGGCTTTAGAGGCTTAAATCCGTAAAGTTTCACTGATTTGTGGTTTGTTGAGGTTTCTGGAGGCTTTTGAGCTTGATTCTAGTGAACTTTGAGATCTAGAATATGATTTGGATGATTCCTCTTCGAATGTTCTTTGTATTTGAAGGTTTGTGGTGGAAGTTCTTCAGAGCTTTGGAGGCTTGAATCCATAGATCTTTGCTGATTTGTGATTTGTTGAGGTTTCTAGAGGCTTTTGAGCTTGATTCCAACGACCTTTGACATCTAGGCCGGTAGTTTAAATGATTCTGATTTGAATGTTCCTTGCATTTGAGGTCGAAGTTCTTGAAGTTCCTTAAGGCTTCAGGGCTTGATTCTAGCAAAGTTTTAGTACTTCTGAATCTTTTTTGATGTTGCTTGTGCTCTAGATGGCTTGGTCTTCTCCCAAGATGTCTTGATGTCTTGGTCCTCCTCTTAAATGCCTTAGGAAGGCTTCTATTTATAGGAGTTTGGGGGTGGGTGAATGACGCCTGGTGGAGTCTGATTGGTGACACATGTCACAGCCTGATTGGTCCTCTTATGTCATCGCTTACATGTGTTGAATTGCATATGTCATCAATTACACATGTTGGACTGCTTATGTCATCGCTTACACGCGCTGATGTGTGATTAGTTTTCGCATGGCACTTGGCAAATTTCTGTTGGTATCTGTGTAGTGATAGCAAAACCTAGTAGCAGTACGTGGCGCTTTGTAATTGGCTGCATTTTGTGGACTTGGTAGTATGATATGCTAACTTGTGATAGGTCAGGAATTTTTCCTCTCTACATGGTGGTTTTATTCTATTTCACAACCAAACTTAATTATTAATGGGAATTTTTTTTTTTATAATCATAATAACAGGAATATTTATTACATATATTACATCACATTTTATTCTTAGTAATATAGAGTACTATTTTTAACGTAATTATCATTCAATGTACTAAACATTAACTTATTAATTATGGTAACATATTTTTTAGAAGCGCTACTACGTCCACAATAATTTTATAACAAATCATATGTACGCTCTGTTTATTTCAGCATTAACGTTTTTTGGAAAATTGTTCATTTTCTAGAAAGCATTTTCTGAAAAACTATCTTATTTTCTAGTGTTTGGTAACAATTTTGAAAATGGCTTAAGAACGTTTTTTGGTGTTTGATACCCACAATTTTTATAACATTTCTTGTATAATTTAAAATATGTGTATTGTGTAAACCCATCTAATGTAATCAATATAAATAAATAATAAAAAAAAAACCAAGAATAAATTTGGTTTTCAAACTAAAATTTTGACAACGGATACAATCAAAATTAGCTGTCCAATTTTCATGATCTCAAATACTCATCTTGTTCATGTATATGAACAGTATTTTTGATAAGTAATGTAAGAAATTTTATTAGAAAAAAACCAACCAAGTACACTGGAAGTGTACTATAGTGGCACAAATCAAGAGCAATATATATATATATATATATATATATAAACCATACTTCTCATAATTCAAAATAACCATTATACCCATAAGTTCCATTTTAAATAGTTCAAAATGCCACATAGGCCAAACAGTTTGATAAATACCAAAAATTGTTATAGAACTGTTGACGGATCTGTGAGGAAAAAAAAAACTTATTAAAAAACGGTGTTATAAAGGGGGGAAGAAATTAAGAGAAAAAAAAGAAGAGAGGCAGATAGAGATGGAAATATGTAGGAAGATAAGAGGCCAGAGGGAGTGATAGTAAGGGTGTGAGAAGAGAGAAAAATCAAAGGGAAGAGAAGAAATGAGAGAGTTTATTGTGAGAAAAACTGAATAAGCGAAAGAAAATATTGTTTCCTGAGTCAGAAGAAGATAATATTTATAAAAATTATGCGAAGCATGAGAGAGAGATTGCTTTCCAATTTTTTTTTTTTTTTTGGAAAACAATCGATAGAAAATAAGCTTTATTTTTATAAGAGTTTTCCGTTGACTAAAGATAGTTTTTTGTTAACCAATTTTTTTTATGTTACCAAACACTGGAAAATGTGGAAAACTGTATTTATAGAAGGTTTTCCAGCGAAACAAACAGAGCAGTAGTAAGTTATTATTAGTTATAATTTGACTCCACAATTAAAATCACAATTTTTTTTACCAATAACAATCTATCATTTAAAATTTGTTGTAAAAATATTGTAAAAATATTATAAACATAGTATATATAGGCTCTGCCATCCATTCTTTAGATAGTCTTTTCTTTTTCTTTTTTCTTATTTTTTTTAAATCAAGATTGGGTCGTTAGTATGACACCTAGAATCAAGGTTTCTTTCAAAGAAAATGCTTTGATGTACTCCTATATCTCATACGTTATGAATGAAAATAATCTATCATATTCTTTTTAGTGTTTCATACTTTTACTTTGTGTGATTTTTTTTTTTTTTTTTTTTAAATTTTCAACTTATAGCATCTGTTCCTGATGATAGCTCTTCATCATCAGACTAAAACACCAATCCGTTTTTATATGACATTAATTGTAGTATATCATGTACACTTAAGTTAGTTATATTTATAAAGGTTTCTCAAAGGGGTGTATGTATATATATATATATAGTATAATACTTATAGTAGTGGGAGGTAAGGTTTAAACGTTTAACTATTTGATAAAATATCCAACCTTGCATGGCTTTAATATGTATTTTTTTTTTAATATTTATGGGAATAGAAGATAGAAGAAAATAAGTTGAAATAGCCAACTTAAAAAAATAATAATAAAAAAAAAAGTACCCTTGATCTTATCCTTATTTGATCCAACTCTTTGCATTTATACTAGAATACATTTGATTCTCAAAATAAATAAATACATTAAAAAAAAAAAAAAAAAAACCTTAAACACATTTGGGACCAGATTTGATCTTAATAGCCACCTTACTAAAAACTGCACGGGTGATGTGATCGAGGTCAGTATGTCACTGAATATTTTGTCAATTGACATTAGATTACACTCCGCATTACCTCATATTCCTTAAGAACAAGATAAAAATGTTTAAAAATTTGAGATTTGAACAAAGAAAGATTATATATATTAGTGTAAATAGATGGTGATTTGTAATAACAGTATAGAATTTAGATAACAAAATTCTTGAAATATTTTAAAGAATTAAAAAAAAAAAACTATAGAAATTTTGACGTAAGAATGAGTAGTTTTTACGTAAGTTGGTTTTTTTTTTTTTTTTAAAGAAGTAATTTTGTATATTTTTATTAAATAGAGATAATTGAAATATTTGAATTCAAATAGATAACAAATAAAGGGTGAAAATAACAAAAAAAATTTCTCTTTTGTATGTGAGATAATATGACTATTTTAACATTTTTTATTTTTTTATAAAAAAATTAAATAAAAGGATATATTATTTCTGAATTTATATGAAAATATTTGGATTCACTAAAAATTGAAAACAACATGAAAATCTTCTTTTTTTTCAATACTGACAACGTTAAGACTCTTTTTTTAAGTACAAGGCGATAGAGACAACTATGAGTATTACCTAATATTGGAACACGTACAGATCCTTTCAACGTTTCCTACTAAGAAAAAAGGGTCACATCCCTTAATTTCTCACTATACTAGTCAAAAAAATCATTAAACTACTAATTTTAGCTGATTTGCTGTATATAAAAATTGAGTACAGCAATTTTGACAAATATTTTTTTAGCCTATCATTTGAATTAATTAATAGTCTATTTAGATACCACTTATTATTGAATTATTGTTGAAAATTGAAAACTGAAAACTAAAAATACTGTAACAAAATAATTTTTAAATATGTAAATAGTACCGTGTGACCCAATTTAAAAAAAAAAAAATTTAAAAAGTATTTGCAGGTCCTGTGAATAGTGCAAGGGACCCACCAAAAAACGCTTGGATGCGCAACACTGGCGCTGGACGCGTTGTCCAAACGTTCACTAAGTCAGACTTTCAATTTGTATAATTTTTTTTTCTTTACATTTTTTTTTTTTAATTTCCCCATGGCCATTTATCTTACATGGCTCTCAATTCTCAAGTTGCGTGTAATATTAAGAGTGAGTTTGGTTAAACTTTTTAAAACTGGGCTTTTTGCAAAAGTGGAGTTTTCAAAAAGTGCAGTATGAAAAAATATTTTTTTTTTTAAAAACTAAGTGTTTGGTAAAAATTGTTAAAAAGTGTTTTTTGAAAAAACTGAGTGTTTGGCTAACACTTATAAAAGTGGCGGTTTGAGTGATAAATTACCAAAAATGACAATGTATATATAAAGTATTGTAAAAATACTTTCTAAAAAATTATTCTAAAAAGAACTTTCAAAGTTTCTAAAAAAATTATTTTTTTCTCACCAATATTAACTAATAATAACCTATCACTTAAAATTTATTGTGAAAATATTGTAAAAATATTGTGGTAGCATTTCTCAATTTTAATTTCTCATTCTTTATTTTATTTTTCCCTTATTTCTTTACTTTTTTTTTTCCATCCGTATTTCCTTCTTTTTTTTCTTTTTTTTTTCCCTCTTTTTTTCTCCTCCACACATGTACCCTTCTTTTTTTTTTTCTTTTTTTCTTTTTTTCCTTCTTTCCCCTTTTTCCCTACCACTTCCTCCAGAACATTCCAGTTTCCTTTTTTTTTGTTCCTTCTTTCCCCTTTTTTCCTACCACTTCCTCTAGAACGTTCCAGTTGCCGCAAAGCTCTTTTTTCTTTTTCTTTTTTTCTTCTTCCTTTCTCTCTTTTCTCTTACCACTTCATCTACAAGTTTCTTTCCCTCTATCCCATCAAAACACACAAACTTGAAGGTCACACACACCACACCATTTGATTCTCATCAAATAAAGATAGAGGGGGAAATCCAAAAGGGAGGAATGGGTCAGATTGGTGCTTGATCTCTGCCTTCACCGCCACCTGTCTTCCTCCTCACTGTTGCTTGATCTCTTCCCCACAGCCAACGACATGCGGTAGAAATGGGTTAGATCGATTTTTTTTTTTTTTTTCATTATTAGGTTCCTTTGTAAAATTGTGTTATAAACAAAGGGATAAGAGGAATGAGGAATCTGGCATGAGCGAGCTTCAGAAAGGGCAGAGGGCAAAGCAGAGAGATGAGAGGAATAAGGAATCTAGCATGAGATCATCTTCTGATGTATCAAAGGGTAAAGTTAGATTTTCAGAAAAATGTGAAGGGCAATTTGGTAATTGCACACAGAGTCCAACGGATATATAAATCAACGCGCATGGGCTTTTCTAAAATGCTCCTCACAGCTCCATTCTGCAAATGCGCATTCTCTTCACAAACCCAAAACGCAACTTTTTCCAAAAAGTTGTTTTTTATACCTAACCAAATGCATATATTATATTTGTAGTTTCAAAACGTGCTTTTTGGGTTGAGAAAGCTGAAACAAACAGGCACTAAGACAGCCTATTTATATACTTGCAAATATCAAGTTTTACTCTCCCACCCAAAAATCGCTTTCATTAATAATATCAAGTTCCTTTTTTTTTTCTTTTTTCCATTTTGTACTTAAAAATATATGAGTAATACTACTACAATTATAAATTATTTTACAATATTTTTATAAATTGTTGTTGTGACTCACTACTAATATCAATTTTTCATTTTCCAATAGCTACTCACCACATTATCAATTTGTAAAATAGTTTTTTTTTTTTTTTTTTTTTTGAGAATGTTGTAAAATATTTTGTATCTCTAGTATTATTCAAAATATATATATGTAAGGTTTTTCATAAGAAAACTTGGGTATAAACTTTATTTTTTTTTATCGAAGAACTTGGGTATAAATTAAGGACATCATCCAAAGGCCCCTTATATTTTATTTTATTTTTTAAAATTTTGGGGCCCTAGCCTATTCTTTTTCTTTAATTTTGTTTAATCGTAATTTTTATTATTTTACTTAAAGGGGTTGATACCCATAATAAGGGAAATCCTATATATTGACATTGGAACTTTGTGTTTCCCTACCCCCAAAAGGCCAAACTACGATCGAATTGAAAGATATTAATTATAATTAATTTTTTTTTTTTTAACTCGATCGTTTTACCAGGCCATCTCTTTTTCTTTTTCTTTTTTAATTTTATATTTATAAACTTGCTAGCCCATTTCTTCTTCTATTATTAACTAGCTTTTATTTGGTGAGACTTTCGTCGTTTTATAAGAGTATTTTAGCTTTTAAAAAGCAAAAAGTATTGTACAACTCGTCTGATAATAAGTGTTTATGAGTCACTTTATGAGAAACAACGTTTAAACAACAGTTTTACTATTTTAAACAATAGTATATATATTTTCACAATATTTTTTTATCTACATATTTTCATAATACTTAAACAACATTACTAAAAATCTCTTACCAAATTGGCCCCAACTTCTGAACTAGATTTCAACTTTTTTTAGGATCTATCCCACTTGATAACAAAATCTACTAAAAATGTATCATTTTATGTCAATAATTTATAGTTTTATTAATGAGTGCAATGATGTACCTATTAAGAAAGAATCTATTGGGTCGCATAATATTGGGAAATAAAAAAATCAAATAAACAACAATCCTATTAATGAGTGTCTAAAGAAAGTGATTACGATTAAGTTTATCTTCTTCTTCTTCTTTTTCTTCTTCTTCTTCTTTTGTTTACTATAGTAGTTTTTTAGGTGCGGTTGCGCATAATATATTAAAAAAAAAACATTTGTTTACTTGTGTTTGTTATTTTTCAATGCAGTGTGAGCCATTAGATTCCTCCTTATTAGATGCACAAATGCATCATTTAACAAAAGCCATAAATAAATATTTCTTTAAGAGATTAAATTCTATAAGAACGTGGTGTGAAACTCATGTTTTACTCCTCTAATTCTAATATGCCACATCATCTTATCACATATTTAAGAATAAACACAATCACACTCAATCAATTCTAATACCCATATATAAATCCAACCAAATTGGGAATTTATTGAGATGTTATTAGGTGTGGTAAGATGTATTGAATTTTAAGTAAAATACTGATGTGAACATCACTTATTAGATGGTATAAAATATGGGTTTTATACTCCATCCTTATAGAATTTAATCTCTTTCTTTAATTGAATGTTGTTCAACTCCCCAAAAAAGCTTATCAATTACAATAAAATACGTAATCTTAACTTATGCACTGAGACACTTGTTAATCACACTCATAATATATCTAAATATCTATATGTGTGTGTACGTAGATTATTGTGCTTCTATGGGAATTTTCAAGCAGCATTTCATGGAATGAGGCTTTTCAAAATAAATATTTTTTAGCCTACCATTTGAATTAATTAAGTCAGACTTTCGGTTTGTATTTTTTTTTCTTTACATTTTTTTTTTTTAATTTCCCCTTGGCCATTTATTTTACATGGCTCTCAATTCTCAAGTTGCGTAACATGAAGACAGTCTATTTATATACTTACAAATATCAAGTTTTACTCTCCCACCCAAAAACTGCTTTCACTAATAATATCAAGTTCCTTCTTCTTCTTCTTTTTTTCTTTTTTTTACAATATTTTTATAAACTGTTGTTGTGATCCACTACTAATATCAACTTTTCATTTAAAGTTTACCAATAATCACTCACCACATTAGTAGTTTATTTATAAAATAGTTTTTTTTTTTTTTAGAAACTTGTAAAATAATTTGTATTTCTAACATTACTCATGTGTAAAGTTCTTCATAACAAAACTGGGGTACAAAACTTTCTTCTTCTTTTTTTAAGAAAATCTTGGATATAAATTAAAGACATTATTCAAAGGCCCTTTATATTTTATTTTATTTTTAAAAATTTTGGGGCCCTAGCCTATTCTTTTTCTTTAATTTTGTTTAATCGTAATTTTTATTATTTTACTTAAAGGGGTTGATACCTATACTGGGGGAAATCTTATCGACATTGGAACTTTGTGTTTCCCTACTCCCCAAAAGGCCAAACTATGATCGAATTGAAAGATATTAATTATAATTAAGTTTTTTTTTTTTTTTTTTAAACTCGTTTTGGTAGTCCATCCTTTTTTTTTTTTTTTTTTAATAATAATAAACTTGCTAGCCCATCTCTTCTTCTTTTATAGTTTTATTGACTAGTTTTTATTTGGTGGGACTTTTCGTGGTTTTATAAGAGTATTTCAGCTTTTAAAAAGCATAAAGTATTGTACAACTCGCCTGATAATGAGTGTTTAGCAGTCACCTCTTGAGAAACAAACTAAAATAGCTTCTGAAATAGATTTCAACTTTTTTTACTATCTATCCCACTTTACAACAAAATCCACTAAAAATGTATCATTTTATGTCAATAATTTATAGTTTTATTAATGAGTGCAATGATCGATGTACCTATTAAGAAGGAATCTAATGGGTCACATAGTATTGGGGAAAAAAAAAAGACAAATAAACAACAATCCTATTAATGAGTGTCTAAACGAAGAGATTACAATTGAGTTTTTTTATTTATTATTATAAGTAGTTTTCTAGGTGCGGTCACGCATAATATATTAAAAAATACATAGGTTTACTTGTTCTTGTTATTTTTTAATGCAATGTGAGACATGAGATCCCTCCTTAATAGATGCACGAAGGCATCATTTAACAAAAACCACAAATAAATAGTTCTTTAATAGAATGTTGTTCAACTCCTCCAAAAAAGCTTATCGATTATAATAAAATACTTGATCTTAAGTAATGCATTGAGACACTTGTTAATCGCACTCTTAATATATCTATATATCTATATGTGTGTGTAGATTATTGTGCTTCTATGGGAATATTCAAGCATTTCATGGGATGAGGCTTTTCTTTTCTTTTTTTAGAGGGTCCAAGTATGAAAAAAAAAATTAAGAATTAAAAAAAAACTATAATTGAAAATTAAATTAATATATGAAAAGAATAACATCTATTCAAGATTAACAAAATAAAATATATAAAATGATTTTTTCCTAATATTGTTTTACTCAATCATTATCAAAATATGAAATTTAACATTCTTTATGTGGGTACCTGAGGAATGAGAAAGGATGCAAGGGGCCAAGCTAACGGGCCGAGGCCTTAGGGAGAATAGGAAAGGCCTTGCATCGGGCCGAGCACGGAACTGGCAAGGGCCCAAGGAATAATAATTCTTGAGGAAAGAGCCAGATCCAATGGGGCACCGCGCCAAGCGCCAAAGGAGAAACCCCTCGGTTGAAGGAAGTGTAGGTCAGTGGCAAACAGGCAGCCGTCAGGGCAGCAGCCCCCATTCACATCAATAATAAATGGCGCACATCAGCTCTGTCAGCCGCATTAAATGAGGAAGTGACCTGAAACGATGCTAGTCACAACTGCTCCAGCTACCGCTGCTACTTGCTTCAGGGAGAGAGAAAATGTGACAGATGTCGAAAGAAGAGCGAAAGCCAGCTAGAGATGGACGAAGCAGATGAAATGGCAACGGACTATATAAAGAAGAGGTCTGGGACTCTGGGAGGGGATTCGATGCTTGTTGTTCTATCCCATCTCTTACAAATTCTATTGGCTTGGATCAAAGTAAAAGGGAGGTTGTTTCATTACTCACGGCGAGCTTTGTATCACTCTCTTTTTGGTCCTTACAATTGGCTCCGTTTGTAGGGAACAACAAGCGCCTATGGATCTATCTTGTGCTGTGATGGTAAATGAGGGTAGAAGTGAGGAGGGATCAGTTAGATTACAGGACGAGAACCCTTTCTTTAGCATGGAGCGCAGAAGGGATAGGCGGCGGGGCCCCAGCACATCAGGAGGGCCGCATCACTCATGGCGAGCAGAGCAGAATTGCCCCTGCCACGAGAGTCAAGCCCAACACAGGCAAGACACACTAGCGTTACAATGGGAAATTGATCACCTACGCAGGAAGTTAAGACGAAGAGAGCGTGATAGGAGGAGCCTGTCGCCAACGTCGAGTGAGGGTTCACGGGAAAGCCCAAACCCGTTGTACCAGCGCAAGTCCAGGACCCCGCCTAGTGAAACATATTCAGACTCCTCGGACGAGGGCAACCGCAGGAGCGAAAGGTTACCCTTTCGTCACGCTAGGAGAAACGATGCTATGAGTAAGGCCCTGAGGCAAATCTCCAAATCACCTTTTGTTAGGAGGATTAACAAGGCCAGGTTCCCTCACTGCTTCTCCCAGCCAACGTTCACCATATACAACGGGAGAGCGGATCCGGTGGAATATGTCAGTCACTTCAATTAGAAGATGGCTGTATACGCTGGTAATGAGGCGCTCATGTGTAAGGTCTTCCCTTCCAGCCTTGGGCCTGTGGCTATGCGCTGGTTCGATGCATTGGGTGAGGGGTCCATAGGATCCTTTCAGGAGTTTACTAGAGCATTCAGCGCGAGGTTCATCACTTATAGCAGGGCACCTAGACTGTTGGACGCCCTGCTATCCATGGCAATGAGAGAAGGGAAAACCCTCAAAACCTACGCGGACCGCTACTGGTAAATGTATAATGAAGTGGACGGTGACTTCGAGGACGTCGCAATAAGGACCTTCAAGGTCGTCCTTCCGACTGAACACGACCTGAGAAAGTCATTAACGATGAAATCCGCCGCTAACATGCACCAACTCATGGGGCGCATAGAAACCTACAGAAAGTTAGAAGAAGACCAAATCCAAGGGAAGGGCAAGGCCAAGGCGTACCCCGAGAAGAGAGATCTTCGGGGAGGAGGATATCATAACGACCGATCGAGAAGGGAATTCCCAGGTCGACCGACCCTAGAAGGGGTCCACATGGTCAACTCACTGTTCAAAGAACCGATGCACCAGATACTGGAAAAGATAAAGGATGAGCCATTCTTCAGTTGGCCAAACAGGATGGGCAGGGATCCGACCAGGAGAAACCAAAGCCTCCATTGCCACTATCATCGAGACAAGGGTCACACGACAGAAGATTACAGGACATTGCGAAATCACTTAGGCCAACTGGCAAAGGCGGGGAAACTTGGCCACTTCTTGCATCAGCCTACAAGGCAAACTGGGCACTCGGGAATAGGGTTGCACGGAAGCGACCATTCACGCTTGGCCTTGGGCGCCACTAACATGATTCTGTCCAGAACAGGAGAGAGCGCCAGGCCGAGCCCCCAGGTCCTATCTGTGGTGGAAGGCCCGAACCCAAAGGAGGAAAAGCGGCATAACAAAAGACCGAGGACGACGATCCCCGACCTAAATTTCTCTGAGGAAGATAAACGGGGAACCCAACAACCGCACAAGGACGCCCTAGTAGTCACTGTTAGAATCAGGGGGTACAATGTTAAAAGGGTACTAGTTGACCAGGGAAGCCAAGCTGACTTGATGTACCCCGACTTGTACCGGGGGCTGGGTCTCAAGCCCGAAGACCTGGATGCATGTCACTCCCCACTCATGGGTTTCGACGGTAAAATGGTGGTTCTCCGAGGAAGCATTAAGCTTCCCGTACAGATTGACGGCGTGGAAGTCCAGGTGAACTTCATACCAGTAGAGGCTTTCTCCCCCTACACGGCCATCCTCGGCAGACCCTGGCTGCACTCCATTGGGGCTGTCCCTTTAACCTTGCATCTTAAGGTCAAATATCCCACTCACGGGGGAGTAGGAGAGCTGGTGGGGGATCAGGCTATGGCCCGACAGTGCCTGGTGACAGCAGTTACGTGACATTCGCCTGGCCCGATCCCCAGTTACAGAGGTACGGCCCAATAGCAATCAAAGGGGGCTGCCCCCGTGCAACCAGCTGAGGCATCACAAGAATCATCTGAGGGATTGATAAAAATATTGATTGGAGCTTGCGAAGAGCGGTATTTTCAAATAGGTTCGCAATTGCAACCTAGGGAAAAATCGGAGTTAGTGGAGTTCCTGATAGCAAACATGGACGCCTGGGTTGCAAGCGACATCCCTGGGATAAGCCCCGAGCTAGCGTGCCATCGCTTGAACGTGAATCCTAATGTGGAGCCACGTAAACGACCTCCTCAGCGATCATCTGATACTCACGCCGAGGCGGTTAGAGCGAAAGTGAGTAGGTTAAAACAGGCCGGAGCAATCAAGGAAATCTTCTATCCCAAGTGGCTGGCTAACACTGTAGTAATGCAGAAGAAAAGTGGAAAGTGGCGAGTATGTGTGGATTTTACGGACCTCAATAAAGCCTGCCTGAAGGACCCTTTCCCAATTCCCAGGATAGATCAATTAGTGGACGCCACAGTGGGGCATCCTCGGATGAGTTTTCTGGATGCATTTCAGGGCTACCATCAGATACCATTATCCTTAGCCGACCAGGAGAAAACGGCTTTCCGTTCTCCCACTGGCAACTTCCACTATCGTGTGATGCCCTTTGGCCTCAAAAACGCCGGGTCGACTTATCAGAGAATGATCACTTGCATGTTTGAAAAGCAGCTTGGGAGAAACATGGAAGCATACATAGACGATATGGTGGTCAAAAGTAAAAGGGCTGAGGACCACCTTGCTGATTTATCAGAGATCTTCGCGGTGCTCAGGGAGCATAAGTTACAGCTCAACGCATCAAAATGCTCTTTCGGGGTAAGCTCGGGTAAATTCCTGAGGTACATGATTACTCATTGGGGGATCGAGGTTAACCCGGAGTAGATTAGGGCTATTAACAGCCTACATCCCCCCCCCCCCGAAACCCGAAAAAGGTATAGAAGCTGGCCGGAATGACGGCCGCACTAAGCAGATTCATCTCTCGGTCCGCGGATAGGTGTCGCCCTTTCTTCCAACTACTGCATAAATGGAAGGACTTCGAGTGGACCGAAGAATGCACCCGAGCGTTCGAAGATCTCAAAGCATACTTGTCCAACCCACCAATCCTGTCCCAACCCAACAAGGAGGAAGTACTTTACGCCTATCTGGCGGTCACGAGGCACTCCGTTAGCTTTGTATTGATCAGAAACTAGGACGGGGTCCAGAGGCCGGTGTACTACGTCAGCAAGTCCTTGCAAGAGGTGGAAACGCGTTATCTCCCGTTGGAGAAAGCAGTCCTAGCTATTGTGCATGCGACCAAGAAACTCCCACATTATTTCCAAGCCCACACGATGGAAGTGCTAACTCAGCTGCCACTGCAGGCCTTGCTGAGAAAATCCGACTACACGGGTAGGATTGCCAAGTAGGCAACAAAGTTGGGGACTTATGATGTTAAGTACCTGCCCCGCACAGCTATAAAGGGCCAAGTCTTAGTAGACTTCATAGCGAAATTTGCCGAAGGTGCTTATGAAGAGGAGGGCGCGGTCGCAAGCCTAATGGTCTCGTCGACTACCACTGCCCTCGTATGGAGGGTTTACGCGGATGGAGCCTCCAATTGAAAGGGAGCTGGTGTGGGAATAGTGTTAATTACGCCCGAGAAGCTGATAATCGAAAAATCACTACGATTAGGCTTCCCGGCCACCAACAACGAGGCCAAATACGAATCTCTGCTAGCAGGAGTAAACCTAGTCAGACTGCTCGGGGGAAAGATGGTGGAGGTGTATTCTGATTCTAGGCTGATTGTTGGCCAGATTAATGGGGAGTTCGAGGCCCGAGATGAAAGGATGCAAAAGTATCTCGCTAGGGTGCGAAGTGCACGGAGTCATTTCGATGATTTCAGGGTGGAACAGGTCCCGAGGGGGCAGAACTCGCATGCTGACTCCCTGGCCATGCTAGCCACCTCGTTAGAATCAAACTTGCCTCGGGTCGTTTTGGTAGAGGAAGTTAACACGCCCACCCTTATGGAGGCACCCATGGTGGGGGTGTGCAGCATTCATGTAGGCCCAAGCTGGATGGATCCTATTGTGACCTTCTTGAAAGGGGGACCGTTGCCCGAGAACAAAGGTGAAGCGGAAAAGATACGAAGAACCGCCCCACGCTACTGGTTGTCCAAGCAACATAAGCTATATAAGCGCTCGTACTCGGGACCATATCTGCTATGCGTATACCCGAAGGCCGTGGAGCCTCTGCTCGAGGAACTATATAAGGGCATCTGCGGAAGCCATACTAGCGAGAGATCCCTGGCACACAGAGCCCTCTCGCAGGGATACTGGTGGCCTAACATGCGCCAAACCTCCCAGAACTATGCCAAGTGATGTGATCAGTGCCAGAGGTTCACCCCTAACATATACCAGCCAGGAGGAATCCTGAACCCTTTATCCAGCCCTTGGCCCTTCGCCCAGTGGGGCCTGGACATAGTAAGTCCTTTCCCTTGGGCCTCGGGCAACCAACGGTGGCTCCTCGTCGGCGCGGACTACTTCACCAAATGGGTTAAAGCCGAGCCCCTCGCCAACATTAGAGACATCGATGCTAAGAAGTTCATATGGAAAAATATCGTCACCAGATTTGGGGTACCGCACACCCTAATTTCGGACAATGGGCTCCAATTTGACAGCAAATCTTTCAGAAGATACTGTAGAGAGTTGGGAATCAGGAATGGGTACTCCATGCCAGCATACCCTCAGGGAAATGGGCAGGCCGAGGCCACCAATAAGACCATAGTTGCCGGGCTTAAAAAAAGGCTGGACGATGCCAAAGGAAGGTGGGTTGACGAGTTGCCCCACGCACTGTGGACATACCACACCACGCCTCAGAAGTCCACGGGGGAAACCCCATTTTCATTAACTTACGGTTTGAAGGCAGTAATCCCCCTAGAAGCCGGATTTCCTACTTTAAGGACAGACCAGTTAGCACCAAGGGAAACCATCAGTTGCTCCTGGACAGCCTGGACTTGATCGAGGAAAGACAAGACGTGACCATGGTAAAATTGGTCCACTACCAACAGAAGCTTAAGCAGGAATATGATAAAGGGATCAAGCACAGGCCCCTGTCTCTGGGAGACTTAGTTTTAAGGAAGATAGTGGGGACAGCCAAGCTCCCATCCTGGGGTAAACTGGGTCCTAACTGGAAAGGACCATATAAAGTCACCTCTGTCGCAGGAACTGGGGCCTACAGGCTAGAGGACCTAGATGGAAATGTAATCCCCCGCCCGTGGAATGTAAACAATTTGCGACGATATTATTTTTAATAGAAATTTCTGTCTTTGTGTTTTGATTCTGTCTCGCCAAGGAGTCTAAGTGTTGAACAGAACCTAGGGCTTGCCTGGCTCCTCGGCCACAAGCTCAGGGTAAATTAACATTGCAAGAAAAATTCTAAGTGTTGAACAGAACCTAGGACTTGCCTGGCTCCTCGGCCACAAACTTAGGGTAAATTGACATTGCAAGAAAAATTCTAAGTGTTAAACAGAACCTAGGACTTGCCTGGCTCCTCGGCCACAGGCTTAAGGAAAATTAACATTGTAAGAAAAATTCTAAGTGTTAAACAGAACCTAGGACTTGCCTGGCTCCTCAGCCACAAGCTTGGAAAAAATTAACATTGCAAGAAAAATTCTAATTGTTAAACAGAACCAAGGACTTGCCTGGCTCCTCGGCCACAAGCTTAAGAAAAACTAACATTGCAAGAAAAATTCTAAGTGTTAAAAAGAACCTAGGACTTGCCTGGCTCCTTGGCCACAAGCTTAAGGAAAATTAGCATCTCAACAAAAAAAATGCTAAGCGTTGAACGGTGTCCAAGACTTGCCTGGCCCCTCGGCCACAAGCCTAGGTTAAACTGACATTGCACGATGGGAAAATTGATAATAGTCGAGTAAACCTTGAGCTGGTTAGATGAAGTTATAGAGGACCATCCTAAGTATCATAAAAGATGCGCTAGCAGGCATTAAAAAAAAAAAAAAAAAAAAAAAAAAGGGAGGAGGGGAAGCCGTAAATATATGTTAACAAGACTACTACCCTCAAAAAAAGAACTTAAGTGTTCATTACAAAAAGCTGATTACAGAACGGGGAGGGATCAGGCGCTACATGGATAATGCCCCGGCTACAAAAAAAGAAAGAAGAAAAAGTAGTACTTATAGGCTACCCTATTACAAAAATTCCACAAGGGCAGAGCATACATAAAAAGAGAAGAAAGCTAAGTCTGGGGCTCCTTGTCCTTACCATTTTTTTCTTTCTTATCATTCTTCTTCTTCAAAGGCACCCCCTCGGGCACCCCCTTCTCAGCCTCCAAATCCACTAAGTTCTCTTGATGAGGTAACCCCTTGGACGAGACAAGAGAAGGAGGAGGATTCTAGGACTCAGCAGAGGCGAGAAGAGCGGAGCTCGGATCCACGGGGGGGCTGGGGGCTGAAGGCGCCAAGCACAGAGCCGGAGGATAATAAACCTGGTCGGGAGCACGGAGCTCTGAGTCAAGACTGACACCTGCTGCGTTCAGCGCTTCCCCCCAAACCTCTTGGCTAGAGGCTCGAACAACGTCGCGGAGCTGGGCAGTAAGACTTGTGGCGGTCTTGTTCATGCCCGCATCATAGGCCTCCTACTCGGCCCGAGCTTTCTTAGCGTCCTTGTCCACCAGCTGCTGGTTCGCCTGTTTCAACTCCACCATTGTAAGTGCCAGGGCGCTTTTGGCCTTCCTCTGGGCTTCCAAGGCATCAGAAGCCTGCTTCTCATAGCCCTTCAGGGCAGATTCAGCATTGCGGAAGGCTCTGTCCGCCTCAGACAGCTGGGAGAGGGTGTCCTTCAATTTTTTCTCTGCCTCGGCTCTGGCCTTCTCAGCAGTTTCATAGGCCTTCTCAGACTTCCTGGCCGCATCCAAGGAGTGATCGACCTAGTCTTCTGCCATGAAGGCAGCTTGAACGACCTGCAAGAATGGGAAACAAAAAAGGGTGAATAAGTAATTAGAGTAAAAATACTTGACAGATGAAGAAGTTGGTGAAGTTGGCCGAGGTACCTTAGCTAGAGCCTGCTTCAGGGAAAGGAAGACCTCCCTTTTCTTGAAGGATTTCAGCTCCTCCATGTCCTCGGGAAGACACAAAACCCTCTCCAAGCATTCTGCCACCAGGCCTGAGCTGCCCTTGAAGGGGTCTCTCAGATTGGCATCGTTCAGCACAGGAGCTCCTGAGCTGAGGGTGAAGGCAGGTCTCTAGGCGGAAGCTTTTTTGGTCTGATCCTCGGCACTCTCCCTCGAGGACACAACGGGGTCGGGCCTCTTCCTCAGCTGACCCTTACCAGCCCGGGCCTCCTTGACTGGGGGCTCGGTTACCTTCCCCTCCTCAAACGTGGCTACCCCTTTTTCCACTGGGACCACGTTTCCGTTTTTTGTCCGCTGCATCGACTGGAGACGTGCGAGGAGCAGCAGGAGTTGGTGGACAAAGTGGCACCACCACCGCCGAGGAGGATCCCCCGGCGTGGGCCAACAGCAGCGCCAGGAGGTCGGGTGTCTTTTCTTCGAATCCCATAGCCAATGATGATCGGGCTTGCAAAGCACTCGGAGCGTCGGGGTGATAGAAGACTTCAAAGTCTTTCTCGGTCACTTCTTGAACAGAGATGGATGTGGATCCCTCCGCCTCTTCGTTTGATGGCAGGGAAGGTTCCTGGGCATACAAAAGCTGAGCAGCTAGAGGCGTAGGGAGTTGGGCGTCTTGTGTCCCCTCGGGAGGCGGTCCTGCCAACAAGAATCCCGGAACGGCAACGTCTATCCTAGCCAAACGCGGATCACGGGCCTTGATGACGTTCTTCGGGCTTTGGAAGCGTTTAATTGAAGGAATGTAGCCAAGGATGACGTGCACAGCTCGGAGTTGCCCATCCCGATGAAGGAATATCTCGGATTGGAGAATCTGGTTTAGATCGTGAAAATTCACCAAATGTTTGGCAGGGGCTGTGTGATACTCGTCTGCCTTGAAAGAACACGGTTATTGTTAGCAAAGAGATAAAAAAAAAGAGCACAACAACTAAAAAAAAAAAAAAATTGCTGCCAAGAAGGAAGCTCCTCTAAAAAGCCTAAAAAGGTAACCTAGGTCCTCGAGAATGCTACCTGGTTCCCCTTCCTTGGTGGGACAATGCCGCCCATCATGCCATCCCACCCGAGACGAGAAGGAAGTTTTCACCCATGCCCTTGCTCGAATCGGGCAAACAGGAGATTAACCTAATTGCGGGGACCCTACTCTTTATGTAGTATTTGGTTTTTTCCCCCTTTTGGCAATTGTATACCCAGTTCACATCATGCCATGTAAGCCGGGTCTCCATCCTACGGTTGATGGCCTCTACACACCCAAGGATCCTAAAAATATTGGGGGAACACTGGGTCGGGGTTAGCCTAAAGTTTGTGAGATAATCCGTGGTCACCGGGCCCATGGGAAGTTCCATCCCACCTTCGATGAAGGCGATCATGGGAATAACTACTAATTCAGGAGGGCGATCCATAACCAGCCATTCACCCTCCTCGCAATGCCTAAATTCCACGTTGTCGGGAATCCTGTACTGGGCCCTAAAGGCCATCCTAGCCTCCTCGGAGTCTACCAACCTAGCGTACCTACCCATGGAGAGCAAAGGAACAAGACGGGGGCAAAGTATGAAACCTAAAAAAGGAACAAGACAAAAAGGAAATCCAACACACCTACTGTGAAAAATAAAGGACGCTTCTTGGGAGTAATTTTCTCTTCGCCAAAGTAAAAACGCCAAAAACGCCAGGAATGAGCCACCGCAGCCTTGATCGCTCCTTTTATAGGAGGTAAAAATAAGCCGTAAAACTCCCGCCCATAAATAAGGATGAATGAGGGCTGCATGATCCCAATCAGACCGTAGGACGTGGGAAGACAGGTAGCCGCCTGGCGCCATAAATGAGAGTTCGTGGATTCCGAAGCGTCAGGGGCATGCGAATGACAGTTGAAGAGACGTTGACTCGTGTGAATGCATACGACACGTACAATTCATCCGCGGAGCTAAAACTTCACTTATGCCTCAAGCAAAATAGTGAAAGTTTTAGGGGGCTATTGTGGGTACCCGAGGAACGAGAAAGGAGGCAAAGGGCCAAGCTAATGGGCCGAGGCCCTAGGAAGAATAGGAAAGGCCCTACATCGGGCCCAGCACGGAACTGGCAGGGGCCCAAGGAATAATAATTCCCGAGGAAAGAGCCAAATCCAATGGGGCACCACGCCAAGCGCTAAAGGAGAAACCCCTCGGCTGAATGAAGCGTAGGTCAGTGGCAGACAAGCAACCGTCAGGGCAGCAGCCCCCAGTCACATCAATAATAAATGGCACACACCAGCTCTGTCAACCGCATTAAATGAGGAAGTGACCTGAAACGATGCTAGTCACAGCTGCGCCAGCTACCGCTGCTACCTACTTCAAGGAGAGAGAAAATGTGACAGATGTCGAAAGAAGAGCGAAGGCCAGCTAGAGATGGACGGAGCAGATGAAATGGCAACGGACTATATAAAGAAGAGGTCTGGGACTCTGGGAGGGGAATCGACGCTTGTTGTTCTATCCCATCTCTTACAAATTCTATTGGCTTGGATCAAAGTAAAAGGGAGGCTGTTTCATTACTCACGGCGAGCTTTGTATCACTCTCTTTTTGGTCCTTACACTTTAGATTGCAGAAATTATCTATGATTGATTCTCTATTAAATGTCTCAACAATTTTACTTTCAATATACAAATCAAAGATCCATTAAAAATCATCTTTAATTTATTGAGAAACGTTTTTAAATAATATTCAAAACTAAAAATAATTGTTTCATAATTCCAGTAAAAACTAGAAATATATATAGAAGTACAACCATTCTATAAAACGCAAAAATAAAATTCATATTTATTATCATTATATGTTAAATATTCTTCTTTTTATAAAAATGATTAGTGTTGCCAAGTATGTTTTTTCTTAAATAAACACCCAAACACATAGACAAAAAAATAAATAAATACCAAAAAACAATCCTTTAGTTTTTTCTATTTTTTATTTATTTATAAAGTTGCAACATATGATGTCTGTTTCTAATGATTATATTTTTTATTATCAGACAAAAACATCAATCGGATGTTAACGTAGGCGGGAATTAAAACCCAGATTATTTATTCAACCATTAAAAACTTAACCAGTTGAACCAAATAGAGTTCACATCATTTTTTTAGTTGGAACTAAACAACACACTCTTATTCAAAACCCAAATGTTCAAAATTTTAACTTTTTGGTCCCAAATATCAAACATCGAACTACAATACTAAATATATGATCCAAGTGGCCATTAAAAAAAAAATGGGATATCTTTCAAATATATATGCTTAAAAAAAAAGATACGTTTTAGGGCGCCATGGCTGCTATAAAAGTGGCTCCGCCACTAATGTAAGTACCAATCGAATATTGCAAGGTGTTTTATACACCCACCCACCAAAGAGATACAAATCGCAAATTGGCGAGTCTTTTCTGTCACATAATAGGTTCGATTAAACCATGATTATAGAGTCTGTCTTTTCATTTGGGCCATCATTTTATTTTCATTTTTTTACATGATAAAGTGCCTCACTCAACGATTGCTTGGTTGCCAATATATTCAAACAAACACATTATATATTCAGATGAAAAGTAATTGTCTTTGTGACTAATGGGATAAAACACCATCAGATCAAAGTTTTATACATTTTAGAATTCTCCATTCCCTCAAGGCCTCAATTAAAACAGGCAGCTAACAAAATATATGCATGTGACTTATTTCTCTGGTTGTACGTTTCTTCTTAATTATTATTTGACTTTTAAAAAAAAGAACAATTCAGGTCATCTTTTAGACAAAGCTTATCAGCCCCTATGATTTTTTTATTCCAAATTTTGTTTATTTTATTAGGGAGTAAAAACATATGAAACAAGTTACAATTGATAAAATACTGAATGGGAAACATACATTTTAAAAAAAAAATTAAAATTAAATGAACGCATGATTGCCTAAGAGAGTGGACTCTCTTCATCGAGAATAGAATCCCCTAGTTGTGTATGTTTAATATGTGAGAGAACAATTCCTCTCCCTTGCTTTAAACTAGGGCGGGTTTCCTATTTTCGTCCCCACCCCACTCTCACTTCAGGGCTAGTTTTTTACCCCTCCCCATTCTAGTAGATACTCATAGGTACCCATCCCACCACTCTTAATTTTTTAATATATATAATTTATTAATACTTTATTTTAAATACATAAATTAAAACTCATAAAATATTTTTTTATATTAAGAAAAAAAAAAGTTCTAACATTACAAAACATTCTCAAAGCATAACCATACAACCATTCGAGCATTAAGAAACACAAAAACAATTCAAATATAATAATACAACAAATAAAAAATATAAAATATAAATTCAAAAATATAATATAAAACAAATCATTAATTTAAAGTTTGAAAGATACAAACACATATATATGCCTTATAAAAAAACCAACAAAAAATATTGTTTAATAATTTAAATATAAACAAGGCAAGTGCAAAGTGAGTATTAGGAAAATTGTTAACCCTCATTCCCGCCTTATTTGCTATGAAGGGAAGGTAAAACCCGTCCACTAAAGGCGGGTGAGGTACGTACTTGTGGAGGGCGGGTTTAAATTGTCCTTCCTGCTTTAAAAGTGTAGTACATTAGAGATTAGGATTTTCTCAACTAAACCAATCCATTTTTTACTTGGATTAGCTAATGGGCCACCCTACATGGGCTTTTAATAATATGGCTTTATGTCAATTCAATTAAAAATAAATTTTAGTAACTCCTTACTAAAATAGTCAGGCCTGACAATTTACATAATAAATTTTTATTAAATCTATCTTAAGAGGATGTTTCATGTCTTTAATCGAATGGATTGAGAATAATGTTCCCAACATGCTACATGTGATTACTAATTTTTTGACAGTGCATAACCTCGCTTTGGTATATCATAGTAACCAACAATTTTTGTGAGATTATTGGTTCAAGTAACAATAGTTGGTAGAATGCAAAAATCTCACAGTGGTCCATTTTAGTGTGTTTCAAACACTTGAGACATACTAACATATCAATAAAAAATCTCCACTTGCATGATCAAGATAGATCATCATAATTGACATATTATGATAAATTGCCCTATTTCATCACCAACCACAAATTAGGGTTAATGAGTTTACAAGGAACTTATGATTTAGGTTTTCTCTATGTGAATCTCATTCTCATACCTAAATCACATACAATACTCCCTATAGACTACACTAAATATCTAAAAACTCATGCCCAAACAGTCATGGAAAATAACACACTTTAATTAATCAAGGAATGTCACACATATTACACTCAAACACATATATAATTTGATAGTTATAATAGGAAAATGAGGATTCGAAACTTTGAGAATGTTTTCACCTTAAATATAAAAAAATAAAAATAAAAAATAAAAAAATCCTCAACCAATGAAATGACAAGGCTCTTAGCAAAAATATATAGTATTTTAAACCGACAAAATTTGGTATGAAAAAAGAAAAAGAAAAAGAAAAATAATTGTTAGTCAAGTGATTGGTCTAGTGACCCAATTCAGCACATGAAATGATGTTTTCTATCTTTTTCTTTTCTTCTCTCACCCCTAATTTTTTATTTTTTGGTTTCTCTCACATGTTATTACTATTCTGTCTTTTTTTATTTTTGAGAAGGGTTACTGTTTTGTCTTAATGTATATAGTCTTTATATATATGCTACGTTATGAATAATATACTTTCTTTTTTCTCTTTTCTTTTTATTTAGTAAAAGGTTAGGGAAAATGTACTATATGTTATCGCTCTGTTTTTTATGGGCTTAGCTTATTTTCAGTACTTTTTTAACTGATTTTAGTTAAAAAAGTACTGGAGGTAAGCCAAACTCGTTTGTCTTAGTTTTTTTTTTAACTAATTCCAGTTTAAAAAGAACTGGAATTAAGCCAAACTTTGTTTTGATGTAAAGATAGTTTTCCATGGTTTTTCAGTGTTTCGTAGCATCAGAAAAAATAAGTTAAAAGAAAACTATTTTTAGTCAACAAGACCAAAAAATATGGCTTATTTTAAGAGATTATTTTTCATTAAAATTTTTTGTAGAACAACTCTATCTCTCAACAAGCTAAATAAATGAAATTAAGAAATTATTTATCAACTTATTTAAAATTGCTACTAAACATAAAAATAAATAAGATAACTTTATAGAAATTTTTTTTTTAAAATAGCTCACTTTCTAAAAAACATTTTCGCTGAAAATACTAATACACCCTGTCTCAAAAAGGAATCATTATTTTTATTTTTGTGTATAATCTTTTAGGAATGGCCAAGAAGATTCCATGAATGAATGATTGAATTCCATAAAATAAAATAAAAACTTGGGACTTTATGCAAGGATGGAGAAATCTGTACTTGTAAAGTCATCACACGCGCTAGATAATTGGATGGTGATTGGCGAATACTGTTTATATAGAATCGCTATCATCACCTCCCGTGAGTAACCATGTGCTTCTACAAGTCTAAAACATACTCCAAAGTTGGTAGTCTTGACTTTTGCCAAACAATCTCTTCTGTTTTTTCTTCTTTTTTCTTTTTTTATTACTTTATATAAATAAAGTAATAAATTTCTTTCTTTTCTGTTTTTGCTAATATTAGTAGTAATCTTTAAATTTGCTGTTTTTGCTAATATTAGTAGTAATTTTTATTTTTGTTTTTTGTTTTTGCTAATATTAGTAATTTTTTTAAAAACATTGGTTTGGATTAGTGTCAAGTATTAATTGGTTCTTTTAATAGCCCTTATCCAATTCTGAAATAATCTTATCCAATATTTGAAAATCATCATCATCAATTTTCTTTGTTTTTGCTAATATTAGTAGTAATTTTTAATTTTTTTTTTTGTTTGTTTTTGCTAATATTAGTAGTAATTTTTTATTAGTAATTAATTTTTAATTTTTAATCATCATCATCAAGTATTAATTTTTTTGTTTGTTTTTGCTAATATTAGTAATTTTTTAAAATTTTTTTTGGTTTGGATTAGTGCCAAGTATTAATTGGTTCTTTTAATAGCTCTTATCCAATTCTGAATATTATCGTGTCCAATATTTGAAAATCATCATCATCAATATTCAAAAAGACAATCCCTATATTAGAGGATTTATTTTCCCTTCAAAACCCTTTTCATTATCCGAATCAATCTCTCTCTCTCTCTCTCTCTCTCTCTCTCTCACATGACACAACACAAAACAACAACATACGCACGTACCTCAGCTTATATTTAAAGACACGAGCCTCACCTCTTTTCATTCGCACAGTGTGTGTCTCTCTCTTTCTCTCGTTCTCTTCTAGTTTAACTGTGTTTTTTTTCCTTATATCTCTCTTGTTCTTTTTCTTTTTCTATGAGAAAAAGAATACTCTGTCTTTCTTAAAAAGACAGTCATCACAAGGAAGAAGAAGAAGAGGAAGAAGGGAAAATGGAAGGAGGGATACCTACGGCCGATTCATCAGCTTTCAGAGATTGCTTTGCTCTAACATGGAAAAACCCTTATGTTCTTCGCCTAGCCCTCTCTGCTGGGATTGGTGGCCTTCTCTTTGGCTATGACACTGGTATATATAAATATAGTTCTCTCTTTCTCTCTCTCTCTTTTTGGGTATCTATGTATGTGTTTGTGTATATTCTAAACATGTTTTTTTCATCACTTTTTTTTTTGGTGTGCAGGAGTGATATCAGGAGCTCTTCTTTACATTAGAGATGATTTCGACGAGGTGGATCGAAAGACTTACCTGCAGGTGATTTTATCTACTACCAAATATATATCACATAATCTATGCATGTCTTTGAATATATCTTCATCTTCTCCTTGTTAATTTTATCCAGTTTCTAAAAGCCTCTCATATATGATAAATAAATGTTCCTATTTGTTTTTCCTAATATATATACATATAATAAATATTTATTTATTTACCTTTACAATGGCCAAATTACCCTTAACAAGTTCAGTATTATTATTATTATTATTATTGATGTAGAACTTACGTTTTTTTTAACTTTTCCATTCTTAATTAGGCACATATGTAAACCTGAATTCGTGAAAAAAACTAAAAAAAGTGGATAAAAAAAATTAAGAAATCTTTTTTTTTTAAATATAAAAAACACCCAATATAATAATTTTCATGGATGTTTGAAATGTTGTTTAGACTAATCCAGCAGGTATGATTAATGCTTTTTTCCTCACTTGCCGTGTTCGAGGCCAAACTTTGGTCATAATTAAATATATAAAAAATTGGAGAAGTCTGTGTTTTTTTTGGGTAACATTAAAATTGGAGAAGTCTCTATTCAAGTCCCAAGCAAATCTTTTTCCCTTCCTTTTTAGATAAGTCTTTTTCGTTCAATTACATTTTTTTTTTTTTTTTTTTTTTTTTTGTTCTTTATTATGGATAAGAATCCATAGATCTAGGAAATCCAAAAAAAAAAAAACATAGATCTAGGGGACAATATAAGAGATTTAAGAATTAAATTCCACTTAACCTAAAACCGATCAACGGATCGCCACAAATTAAAATAGAAAATTTTATTGTGTATTTCTAAAAAAAAAAATAAACTAGTGTTAGTTTGACAAGTGTCGTTTGTTATGTGGTCAGTATGTTGACAAGAGTCAAAACATTATTGAGCATGACACTTTTAGTCTTGGACTTCACTTAATCAAACAAGACTCTTGTTTTTCCAATAAAACAAGAAGAAATTGGACTTAGAATATTTGGGTCAGCTCAGCTTTATTTTTTATGGGCTTTCACAGGCCCTTCACAACTGTGAAGGTCCATTCGGCTCAATTTCTAGCCATGAATCTATAAAATTAGTCTTTCAATTTTTACGTAACAATACATTTTTTTAATAACCAATATTACTAATTAATCTGCAGTATTCTGTTAAAATTTGACTAATTTCAATTTAAATTTTGTTGCTGAATTTCAAAAACCTTAAATTTACTCACAATGATTTTGGACTCTATGGCATCTCCAACCTTATTAAACAAGGGACAAAAGTGAATTTACAAGATTCAATAATATGATAAGGGTCTGCTAATAAATGTTTTTAAGAAATTTGTTAATAGGTTATTTTAAGAAAATTCTAATACAAATTTTAGGAGAAATATAAAAAGTTATCAAAAATATTAATCACTTTTTTTTTCTTATAAAATTTTTCTAAAATATTTCCTTAACCAATACTCTTCCATTAACTTTTCCCATCTATGGATTCCAGTTAGTTCAACTAGTAAAATCTCTGATGGTTGTATAAGAGATCTGGGGTTTAATTCCTGCCTACACCAAAAACTGATTGGTGTCTTAGTCTGATGATAAAGAGCAATCTCAAAAAAAAAAAAAAACTTTTCCCATCTAATATTTCCTATTAAAATGTTTTAAAAAATTCAAAGTTGCTTTTTTCTTTATATAATCTTTATTGATTCAAACCAAGAAATTTAATCTCCAATCATGGTGTGTATATATATTGGGGGTGGCGGGTTAGGGGATTTGTAGTAATATACTAATATATAGTTATCTAAAAAATATATAAAACAGAACAAAAACTTTGTTTCTAAAAAAAAAAAAAAAAACTTTTTGCTAACATCATAATATTATGCCATGTAAGTTTTTGAGGTTTCAATATTTTACACGTCATTATTTTATTATATTTTTTTAATTAGATATAAATTATATTCCATTTTTAAACCCCCCGTTAAAATTTTATCAAATCATATCTTATTTAAACATTAGAATATATAGTTCCATATATATACAAATATAATCATAATAAATAACTATACTAGTTCTATATAAAAAAAAAAATTAAAAGAACTACACTAATATTAATTAATTACCTTAATTATTGAATTTCATATTTGGACCAAAAAAATGTTAAAAAGGGAAGAAAAAAAAAATCATATTTCGTTAAGTTTTCTGGTGCATTGCATCATTGCATGAGTTATCGATCAGTTATTTATTTATTTGTTTGTACTTAACAGGTTCAAATTTCAAAATTAAAAATCCATATTATTACTAATTTGTGAAACTAAAATGTATATTAAGTTATTAACTGTGTTTGGTGACAATACATGTGTATAGGAAACTATCGTGAGCATGGCAGTTGCAGGAGCAATTGTTGGAGCTGCTATTGGTGGATGGTTGAATGATCGCCATGGAAGGAAACCTGCACTTCTCTTAGGAGACATTTTGTTCTTTATTGGAGCTGTGATCATGGCTGCTGCCAATGGCCCACCTCTTCTCATTGTTGGACGAATTTTTGTTGGATTTGGTGTTGGAATGGCATCAATGACATCCCCTTTGTACATCTCTGAATCTTCCCCAGCCAAAATCCGCGGTGCCCTCGTTAGTACCAATGCATTTCTTATAACTGGGGGCCAGTTCCTTTCCTACCTTATCAACTTGGCCTTTACCAAGGTAAGCAAGCAAATGTAGTTGTAATTTTAAAGTTAGGAGTGCTTGGATACTCAATCACATTTCACCTACTTGCATTGAGTTCGATATAGCATTTCAAAACACTAGTGCTAATTGTTCTATTTGGAGACGCATAAAAATTTGGGCTACTAATTATACTGAACTTTTCCTTTGTTTTTGTAATTGTGTTAACAAAACAGTATAATTTTGCTATTTCAACAGTTATTTTGCACTCTACTACAATCAGTTTTTCATTTTCATATTTTGTAATGCTTGTACTCTAGGCAGATTAAAAAGATGTTAACTTGTGTGTTTTTCTGTATAGGCTCCAGGAACATGGCGCTGGATGCTTGGAGTTGCAGCACTTCCTGCTGTGGTGCAGTTTTTCCTGATGTTATATCTTCCAGAGTCACCCCGTTGGCTATACCGCAAGGTTCCTCTCTCATAAACTAGTTGTTTCATAGTCCTATATAATCAAATGTATGCTTTGTTCAAATCAAAGATTGTTAACCGCGTCTTTTGAATTAACAGGGTAGAGTAGAAGAGGCAAAAGCGCTACTGGAGAAAATATACCCAGCCCATCAGTTGGAAACAGAGATGCGAGATCTACAAGAATCTGTAGAAGCAGAGATTAAGGAAGCAGGATCTGCTGGAAAGATTACCTATAGAGAACTATGGAGAACCAAAACAGTAAGAAGAGGACTAATTGCAGGAGTTGGACTTCAGATCTTCCAGCAGTTTGTGGGCATAAACACAGTCATGTACTATAGCCCCACCATAATTCAGTTGGCTGGAATTGCATCTAATCAAACTGCACTCCTCCTCTCACTAGTCACTTCTGGCCTCAATGCTGCGGGCTCCATCGTGAGCATCTACTTGATTGACCGGACAGGGAGAAGGAAACTTGCTGCTGTCAGTTTGAGTGGTGTGGTAATTGCACTTGCGCTTCTATGTGGAATCTTTTACCATACCACAACTAATTCACCACAAGTGACACCAACTGTATCCTCTCATCTCCTAAATTACACCTGCCCAGATTATAGTTCGGTTGCAAATGCTAATAGTTGGGATTGTATGGAGTGTTTGAAGGCTTCATCTCCAACATGTGGGTTCTGTGCCTCAGCTACTGATAAGGTAGATGTAAATTTCATTGTGTATCCCTCTAGAAAGTATTTTCTCAAATTCTAAATAACAGTGCATTAGAGTGCTACTACCTCTATATGGGTCACTTTTTTTCATTTTATTTATTCTCACCTAACTTTGGCATTGTTATCCATCTTACAGTTATTGCCAGGGGAGTGTGTGATCTCAAATGACACAGTGAAAGATGCCTGCCAGGGAGAAGATAGGCTTTGGTACACTAGGGGATGTCCAAGCAAAACTGGATGGCTTGCACTTTGTGGGTTGGCTCTTTACATCATATTTTTCTCTCCTGGAATGGGAACTGTCCCATGGATTGTCAACTCCGAGATCTATCCACTAAGGTATAGAGGCATTTGTGGTGGAATTGCTGCCACAGTAAACTGGGCCTCAAACCTTGTTGTATCCCAGTCCTTCTTATCATTAACAAAAGCTATTGGGACTCCCTGGACTTTCCTCTTGTTTGGGGTCATTGCTGTTATAGGCGTATGCTTTGTTTTGATTTGTGTCCCAGAAACAAAGGGCCTACCAATTGAGGAGATAGAGAAGATGCTGGAGGATAGAGCTATTCACTTAAAGTTTTGGGAGAAACGCTCTGATAATTTGGAGAAGAATATCCAAATTCCCTGAAAAGAAGTTCTATTTTGTTGAGCTTTGAGTAGGGAATCCTGGTAATTGGTCAATATTTTTATTTTTGCTAAACCAGGAAATTGGTCATTATAGTTTCTAATGGTACACTGAAATACCATAAATTACTTTGGTCAATTGTAGCGTCTCTCTCTCCAAAAAAAAAAAAAAAATTGCAGTGTGTTGGAAGAAGGATATCTATAATTTTACTTTTCATTGGCCAAAGTGTTGTATGGGTCGAAATTTCATCTTGTGCATAAAATAAACAAGTTTCCTTGTGCATACTATTTAGCTATTGCCTATTGCTTATGAATGACACACCCAACAAAACCAATGGACCTCTGTCCACCCAAAATACTTCCTCATGGCATATTAGTTATTTATTGTATGGGCAAGACTTAAATACAGTATTTATGTGCTATTCTTCAGATTCTCCTCTTAAGATCTTGTCATGTGAAAATTTTTCTCATATAATGGAAACGTATTTTTTTAGTTAAATAACCACGTCACATGGTTAAATCTTAAATAGAGAACCTAAGAAACAACATCTAAGACATTGTACCTAAATTTTGTCCCTATTGCATCTGTATACCCGCACTTAAAATTCTTGTGCTGATAACGTTTGCACCAAAACAAGCTCCTATTGCATTGAATACCTAAAGTAGATCATATCTTTACGTAACTGAAATAAAATATATAGACCTATTCCTTGCTAATAGGGCAGGCGAAGAATTACATGTTGTATTTCATATTAACTTTTTAGGCATTTGCAATCTAATAAATTTTAGTATATAATGTAAATGTTATTATATTCTAGTATATAAAATTATAAAATTATTTTATATATATATATATATATATATAGCTTAATACACATAATGGTTTGGGACGAGATATTTCATATCTTAGATCTCTTAAAAAGATCAAAAGATGACAACCAATTAAGTTACAAGACTTTTGACTCAATTTTTTTGATTCATTATTAATCCCCAATATAAAATTACATAATGCACTCAATTACTAAGGAGAAGCACTTTGAATTAGAACCCATTTTTAGTTTACGATTTTGCAAGAAAATGAAAATCTCATTCTTCTCAACCATTTGCTTTTACTTATAGTAGATCTTACCAATTCTTTCTTTGTATTTTAATGTTTGGATGCCACTGGAACATTAAGCGTGATTCTCCTTGAGAGTTAGGCACTTATATTTCAAAATCAGATTGAGGAAGGATTTGCTTAAGATCATTCCATGAACTTTTGAAACAAGCTTATAAATCATTTCTACATGTTAAATTGTTAATGCTTATATATTCAGAAATTTTCTATATAACTTTTAGTTTTAGGGATTTAAAAAAAGTGGTAGAAATTTTAAATATATGACTCTCCTAACTTATTTACGGTAAATTAAATAATATTAAATTCTTCACATGCTTTATGCCAGAGGTTTTATTTTTTATTTTTTTTAATTTAATTTTATTGTTGATGAGCTTTATGAGGTTATACTTAATAGGTAGATGTGAAAAGAACTCATGTAAATGACATTGTCCTAAAAATATTGAAATACTAAAGTTTGTTTGGTTGTCTTAAACATTGAAATCCAATGTCATTTAGTTCTTAAACAAAGATTTAAGAACTAAAGTTTGTTTGGTTGTCACTGTATAAAGCAAAATTAAAAAATTATTTTCATAGAACAAAACTGTGGGGCCCCAAATATTAACAAACTAGGCCCACTCCATAGCCGGCCCAAGACCCGCGCCGAGGAGAGTATATAAGCTGAGGATAAAAGGGGAAGAAACCCAAGTCGTTTAAAGGCCTCACCGAGGATACCCATATCCTCGGCGCACCGACTATTGATAAAGGGAAAATATCCCTCATCCATTAAACATATCCCACCAACATTCTGGCTGCTTTAATGGTGATGTAACCAACAAACCCAGTTGCCTCGGTTACTTCAACTAATAGAAAGTCTGCAAAGACAACTAAGAACTAACATAAAGCCTGCAAATACAGATGATGGGACAAACCCCTGTACATAGAGTCCAGATAATTGACAAGTGGATGGCTAAAATTAACAAAAACGAGACTATATATCCAATAGGGCTCCCAGCATAAGAGGGGACTCGATGAAGATAAGTTCTAAGTAAAATAGATCCTCGGCTTGGGCCGAGGACAAATATGCTTCGCAAACACTTAGCCAAATTTCCACCATTAGATTCCTATGAATCTCATGTCATCAATTATTTATTATAAACTTTATACCAGCCATTGTTTACTTTGGTGATGCCAAGCCCTTACACCCACATCTCTACAAATTTTTATTGCTAATGGTCCATTACAAATTGAGTCCCTACAATTGGCGCCCACCGTGGGGCGGATTTGTGCGCTAGCAAGTGCGGTGGTTGGTGTAAAGAAATCAAGAGCAACGCTTTCAAAAGTAAAACACCAAAACAATACAATCTACAGCAACAACATTCGTTCAGAAGTCAGCAATCACAAGAACAAGAATATGCGAAAAATAGAAAGAGACAAAACAAGTCTACTTTTTTATTCATATATGAAGAGAAATTACATCTTTTACAAGTGATGCCCATGGGGCTTGTTCTAAAGCTAACTACAAAGACTGACGTCTGGCAAAGCTGGTAGAGGAACAAAAGATAGAAAAGAAGGCTCGTTGAGGAACAAAAGATAGAAAAGAAGGTTCGTTGAAGAACAAAAGATAGAAAAGAAGTGAAGGAAGAGAGGAGGAAAAGAAAGAAAGAAAGTTGGCAGAGGAACAAAAGATAGAAAAGAAGGCTGGATGAGAAGCAAGAGAAGAGGAAAAGAAAAAAGGAAGGCTCGTTGAGGAGCAAAAGAAGAAGAGATAAAAGGGAAAAGAGGGAAGAAGAGCTACATAGAAGGCGGAAGAGGCCGCGGCACAGGACGGCTCCACTTTTGGGTTCTGCCTGGCTTCCTTCCCACCCCCATAGCTGCCGGCTTGGGGGGTCAAAGACCCAAACCCAAGAGAGGGAGGTTACGTTCTTTCTGGATCCTCCTCCAAACGGCAAGGAGGGCCCCACCTCTGGTTAGGTTGAAAAGAAGGAGAATCTTCGGATCTCTCCTACTCCAACCCCAACTTGACGTCCAGGGTCGGAGTGCCATCCTCGGCTCCTGATAGGGGCTGTGCATCCTCGGGACCACCCTTTCTCAGGGCCAATTCATTCGAAGGGGCTCAAATGGCTATGTCTTGCAGAACCTTTGGGCAATATTTTTGGGAGAAATTTAAAACGAATGTTTGTCAAGTGTGAAAGAGAAGGTTGCCCTAGAAACGCCTTATATAGAAGGCGGAATATTGGTGAGAGCCAATCCGCAATAAATCCCAAGGAGAGATTTCCGGAGGCAATAATTCCGCCCCAAGTTCCAAGGGGCCTATCAGCCGTTAGATCCTCGTAGATCCATGACTGGCATTAATGAGGAGACGCTTCATTAAACGAGAAGGTACCAAAGCGTCAGAACACGTTACTCGGACAACCCAGGAGACGCCTCGTAATCAGAAGAGTCCCATCAAGCGAAGAGGCACAACACGGCAGGGTCTTATCCTCCACTAACTCCAGTCCGCATTTATTATTATTATTTTGCTTGAAAAGTGTATTTATTTAATGCTTATTGTAAATTATAGTAATGTAGAATTAAATGACTACGGATAAATAGATAAAATAATAAATAAGACGAGAAAACTAGGTACTGGACAGAACCAAGGCATTGCATGGTCCTCGGACCCAAGCCTCATGGGGAAACCAGATACTTCAGATGAAAAATGAGAAAACTAGGTACTGGACAGAATCAAGGCATTGCATGGTCCTCGGACCCAAGCCTCATGGGGAAACCAGATACTTCAGATGAAAAATAGGAAAACTAAGTACTAAGAAAAGCCAAGGTCTTGCATGGTCTTCGGACTCAAACCTATATGGGAACCAGTCACTATGAGGCAATATAAACGCTGAACGGAACCAGGGTCCTTGTATGGATCACGAGTCCAAATCTACGGTAAAGCCAACCCCCTTAGGCGCTAAATAATGAACCCTATCAAGGACGAAAACCATGAGAAATTGAGCGCTAAAGCACAAACGACCCCAAACCTATCCATCCTCGGGCGGCTCTTTGCGCCAAAAGAAAGCTGCAAAAACAACTGAGATAACGATAACACTGACAAAGAAGTAAGGCCCAACAGGCTGCAAAAATACGCCAAGGAAGTCAAAATCCTCCTCCCCGCCCAAGGGGACGTGCAGCAGAATTTTGAGGGGCTAATGTGGGGCCCCAAATATTAACAAACCAGGCCCACTCCATAGCCGGCCCAAGACCTGCGCCAAGGAGAGTATATAGGCCGAGGATAAAAGGGGAAGAAACCCAAGTCGTCTAAAGGCCTCACCGAGGATACCCATATCCTCGGCGCACCAACTATTGATAAAGGGAAAATATCCCTTATCCATTAAACATATCCCACCAACATTTTGGCCGCTTTAATGGTGATGTGACCAACAAACCCAGTTGCCTCGGTTACTTCAGCTAATAGAAAGTCTGCAAAAGCGGCCAAGAACTAACATAAAGTCTGCAAATACAGATGATGGGACAAACCCCTGTACATAGAGTCCAGATAATTGACAAGTGGATGACTAAGATTAACAAAAACGAGACTATATATCCAATAGGGCTCCCAGCATAAGAGGGGACTCGATGAAGATAAGTTCTAAGTAAAATAGATCCTCGGCACAAATATGCTTCGCAAACACTTAGCCAAATTTCCACCATTAGATTCCTATGAATCTCATGTCATCAATTATTTATTATAAACTTTATACCGGCCATTGTTTACTTCGGTGATGCCAAGCCCTTACACCCACATCTCTACAAATTTTTATTGCTAAGGGTCCATTACAAATTGAGTCCCTACAAAAACATTATAAATAAAAGGCTTTGAATACATGAAAATACTTAAAGTTTTTTATTTTTATTTTTTGCAATGTTCAATTATGTTAAAATAGACATGTTTAAAAGGGAAAATAAAAGGTATATAATAAATATGAAGTTTACAATTTGATGGTACAAATTTTGCCAAAGTAAATGATTATATTAAATTTTCTTTTGTTTAATGTTGTAATATAAGTACAATATTCATGTAAGAAGACATTAAGACAAGGTAATTCTGTTAATGCTGATTTACCAACTTCTTAATTAATATAAAGATGGATTTTCTTAAGAAAAAGGTAAGAAGACATTACATGTTGAACTAAGAACAATAGTTTAAAGGAATAGCTTTCAGGCTTGAGAGAGAGAGTTTTAGAAAAACTACCAAAGAAAAAAAAAAAGTAAACAAGATTTAAGTTATAAAATGTGTAACTATTTCCACAGAACGTGTGGGCTTTGTTCAAAGGGAGAATTCAAAAAAGCAGAAATGAGACAAGTGATTTTTTCCTTCTCTTTAATCAGATGCAGCAGAAACTCAGTAAACTGGACTTGGAAAAATGGTCAACCACGGCGTGGGCTATATGGAATGCAAGAAATAGATTCTATTTTGAGCATGTACAGGTCCATCCGAAGGTTATTTTTGAGAATGCAATGTGCTGTTTGGAGGAATATCAACGGCTTATGGAGTCACAACTCCAACGTTTATGAATATAGAGGTGCTGGGCATGGCGCTATTTTCTTTTGGTCTTAATGGCTCTCGGGGGTGTTTTATTTGGGACTACACTGCTTGTAGTGAATGTCCCACCTACGCTAGTGTATGCACTAGTTCACTTTGTAGGACTATATTTGGCATTTAATAAAAGATTTTTATCGTTCTGAGCTCAAAAAAGTTACACAATTTACTCTTCTTTTGTTTATGGTTTAGAAGTTAGAACTTTGCCAAATCCATATTGGATAAGGATCTTAGAATCTCTTCATTTCAAAGTGAAATAGAAAGTGTCCATTTAAGGATTATGATTTAAAGTGGAGTAAATCTAAGGTCTAGATTATACCAACTCATTTAAAATTTAACCATAATTAAATTTAACTATGGTTAAACTAAACTAAACTCGAGTTATAAGTTTTTAAATGAATTGCCACAATCTAGATTCTAAACCTTAGATATTTACTCAACTTTAAATTATGACTCTTACATTCTTCATTTCCCTTGAAATTTGGTTGGCCAGTTCCGTATTTTTGGGGGTTAACTTGCAAATGCGTAGGTTCCAATAAACCCAAGACCAACGTCCCACACCATTTAACCTGAAGGTCCTATTTGATTTGTTCTTGACTGAGGGAACTCATCTTAATTTGCCATCTTATGAATTCTTCATAAAATTTAGTCTTAATTAGAAGGTGGACTGTAGGCTTATATAAAAAGATGGCCCATGCTTTTTTTACCCGATACACTAATGCACCACGCCTCACTCGTCATGAATCTTTACAACAAATTGATGGGCCAGAATAGCTGGAATTGTGAGTTTATGAGCTCTGGTCTCATCTCTGTTACTGACCCAATAAGTAAACCATTTAATTTCTAAAGTAAGGTTACAAAGCCTAACAAGTAACAAGCATGTTAATATGAGTTGCATGGACATCAAACAAAATCATATGACAAGGCATGAGTAAGGAACAAAAAAGGTAGGAGGTGACATTCCTACTTGGACATGGCCATATAGTAGCATCTTACTTGTTTGGAACTGGTTGAGCGTGGCCAAACGTAGCCTACTTAAGATACTAATGGACATTAGGCTAATGGTGTGGAAATAATCCGATGCAAGCATGTCCCATTGTGCGCAGGACGAATTCTCATGACCTACTGCCCACCAAATTTTTAACGGGTAAACCCAATACTAATTAGACCACCATCCTCATGTTGAATTCTATATTGACTAAATATTATTTTACATTCGTTTATATCCATTATTCCATACATTCACAATTGATGCGAAAATGTACACATTTTAAAATGTGAAACAAAATAGTTCACATTTAAAACATAAAGGTGCATGTGGAAAAAATAGACGTGAGAGAAAAAAAAAACCATCCTATATAACTTGCTAAAGAGGAAAGACATATATATGAGATTATGAGATTGACATCAGGCATTTCCCAAATATCTCAAACAAACAATGAGATTGACACAATAGGTATGACTAATTTTTACGTAACTAAGAGCCCAATTAAAGACCTCTAATTAGAGAAATGATATGTCTACAACATCTTTACAATATTTTTACAACAAATCCTAAGTGGCATGTTATTACTGGTTATTATTGTTGGGGTAAAAAAGTAATCTTAGTATTAGTTTTAAATTTGAACCAATAACAACTAATCACCTGTGATTTATTGTAAAATTGTTGTAGAATTGTTGTAGACGTAGCATCTCTCAATTAATTAATAACAATGAGATTGAGATGGACACTTGTGACTAGACTACTAGAGGTGTAACCACTTGTCTACGTAACTAAGCAGCATCTATTTCTCAAAGATTATTATTATCAAAGATTCATTCCCTCTAATTAAGAAATGAGATATTTATATATATATATATATATATATATCTTGTTTTAATTAGTAGTCAAAATCATATTATTTTGAGCTTGATTATCATCTATATATTGTGAGTATAAGTGGTGCACTTAGGGTGGAAACTTTTCGTTCAAAGTGGAACTTGAAGTCCAACCATTTTTTGCCATGTATATATAAAGCCTCTATCTAAAATTAAAATAAAATAAAAAGTAAAACAATTGGATATATAATAAGTCAAAGATTGTAGGAGCTAGATCCTACTAACATTTTTTGCTGCTGCTACCAACTTATCAAGTCTTACCAGCACAATATTTTCAAAGAGATACACACACAAAACCGGCCAACACTACTTGAAAGTGACTATATGTCTTCCTATATATGTAGGTCAAACTGAACAGAGATTTTTCTTACTGAATTTGGACCCTCAATGAATATTGAACCTTCACGCTATCTAGGGCCTGCAATGTATAATGCTTTTACGCCTATATAATTCTTCTACTTCACAATGATGATTGATAATCATCATAATATATATATTTGAAAGATTAGACCATGTTGCACTTCATATAACAAAAGCAAAACCTGAATGAGCCGATTGCGCTCTGTACCAAACAGGGGCGGCACTAGTCTATATTCAGGAAGTTCAAATGAACATCCTGACTTCAAAAAAATATATATATTTTATATATAAAAAATATTTTTTTTGTTAGTTTAGTACTTTAATTTATTTTTAAAAATATTTTTGCACACTCTGAATTAAATTTTGCTCATCTTTATTACAAGTATTTCAAACTCTAAGAGTAAAAAGTAAGTGTTTGTGAATTATAAGTGTCACTTTTTTTTTTATAAATTTATATTATGTGTGTGAGTGTGTCTAATATTGTTTGTGTGCATTACTTTTTATTATAATGCTATTTGTGTGAATTATGATGTCTGTGGACGTTTGTGTGTACAATATAAATATAATATAATTTAATAATTAGGAAATAGAAATGGTTTGTTACATGTGTGTGTATTGTTATCGTGTTATAATAACTTTTTGTTATAAAGTTAGTAAAATTTAAGAAAAAAAATTGTAAAGTTAGTACTTGTCCAAGCATTTGATTGGTTAAGTAAACACGTAGTGTATAATTTTATATATGAATAAGTGTGGTTCTGTGCATCAATAATTAATACAAAGCTAATGCGTTTAGTTTAGTCATTTAGTTTAAAATATTTTTATAAAAAAAATAACAAATAGATAATAACAATTGCATAAAAATAAAAATGTTAGATAAACTTAACAAAATAACATAGTCATAGGCTCATAGCTACCCACATTGGCAATAGATACTCATAATGAACTATCATATAACAATTATTAAAAATTTGAGAATTTGTAGAAGAAAATTGTAAAACTTCATGTATTAATTTTTTTTGTCAATAACTCGATATATTCTAGTTCTTTTTTTATTCAAATTTTTTAATAACCTCCCTAAACAAAATTCCTAGAGCCGCCACTGGTACCAAATGGGAAGAGAATAAAAATCTTGGGGGAGAGAGAGAGAGAGAGACAGAGAGAGGTAGTGCTTGTAGTTTTCCATGGTTCCCATCTTTATCAAACTAGAAACCTCATGTGGACTTTGAAATTACTTTATATGTCAAAGGTTTCTTCAGAAAGACATGTGAAATTGTGTTGTCAAAACATCACTGATTGAATTGTAATATCACTCTTTCTTGTTTTTGGAAAATAGGAGCAACTTATGCTGAGTTTCAAGCACACACGGAAGAGAAATCTGTAGTTAAAATCACTACAACTTATGCTGAGTTTCAAGCACACACGGATTTTGGAAAATAGGAGCAACTTATGCGTTCTTTTATCACTGGAATTGTTCGGAATAGTACCTTAAAATCAATTTTTAAAAATATTTTTAATAATAGTGTTCAATTTTCTATGATCATATTGGACATTATAATTATTCGGAATAGTACCTTAAAATCTCTCTCTCTCTCTCTCGTATTATCATTAATGCAGTAAATTGCTCCTCTTGTTTAAAATTTAAGAAGTGTCCTATATGCTTGGCCAAAAAATTAAAATAAAAAAGGAAGAAAAATCAATTAAAATGAGTTTAACTAGGTTACGTGAGTCAAACTCATTACGGTGGTGTTTGTTGGTTTCTAGTCTCTACATACTGTTAGGTTATATTTGGTAACAGTTTTATTTTCTATTTTCAAAATTTTGCTTTTAAGAATATAAAGAAAAAACAATTTTCTTGTATTTTTGAAATAAAAAACATGTTTGGTTAGTTGAAATTAAAAAGATAAATACTAAAATATGTTGTTATTAAGATTTGAACTCTAATACTAACTCATTATATGAGACAAATACATTAAATTAAATGTATGTTTTCATTGGATTTTGAAAATTAGAAACTGAAAGCAGTCTTTTACATGTTTTCTGTTTCTTTCACAAATTGAGTTTTGAAAACTGTTATTGTTTTCTATCTATTTTGGGTTGCCAAACAAGTTTTTTAGTCTCCAAAATAGAAAATTATTTTTAGAAACAGAAAATAAGGGGGAAAAAAAATAATTACCAAACATACCTTTAATTTCTTTAAAACTTTCTCCCCTCTCCCCTTGTGTGTGTGTGTGTTAAAATAATTAGTATTCTAAAAATAATAAAAAAAAATAGTCTCTACAAAGTACAAACTTGCGGGTATCAATTACAATGATTTAGTTTTCAATTTTATTTCTTGATTATTCTTATATTCTTAAAATACAATTTCATATAATATATATTTTAGTAAATCTTTACTAAAATGATGGAGTATGATTCTATGAATAATCTATATTAAGTGGATATTTATTGTTTCTTCCCAAGATTATGGAATCTTTATTAAGAAATAGTATTCCCACAATGCTATATTCAATAATTACCCAATGTATCAAGTTTTTTTTTTTTTTTTAGCAAAATGTATCAAGGTTTTGACCATTCAAGATCTCACTCAAAAATATATCAAAGCTGACCATACAAGATCTCATTCTAGTTAAATATATCAAAGCAACTCACATTTCACGCTTGAATCCATCATATCCTCTCATGACTGAGAATGAATGCTCTTAGTAGTTGTGAGTTTAATTATTCAAGTACTAATAGTCTATAGAATGTAACTCACGATAGACTTGTTCAATGTATTCTAAATGCATCAACGTATTAATCAAGATTCAAAATAATCCACTTCCACAATGAAGATAGATTGTCATGTTTGATATATTATACAGTTTTACCAAAATAATGAATTGTCCAAATTCTTCATTGATTACATATTAAAATTTATGAGTTACAGGAGAATTGTTATTTAGATTTTATGATGTTAATGTCATTAACGCTCCTAAATCACATATAATGTAACCCATTGACTATTTATCAAATGAATTTATAATTATAATGTCCAATATGATCATAGAAAATTGAAAACTATTATTAAAAATATTTTTAAAATTTGATTTTAAGGTACTATTCCGAACAATTCCAGTGATAAACGAGCGAACATAGTTCCTCTCTCTCTCTCTCTCTCTCTCTCTCTCTCTCTCTCTCTCTCTCTCTCTCTCTCTCTCTCTCTCTCTCAGATACAATTTCTATGGCTTTCATTGAATTACAATTCACTGAGTTTGTCTTTGTTGTGACTTATTTCTAGGGGTGTAATCGGTTCGGTTCGGTCGGTTTTTTAAGTTTTGGCCAACCGAAACCGAAATTTTCGGTTTGTGAAATTCTCAACCAAAACCGACCGAAATAATTGGAAATCAATCGATTTCGGTGGTATTTCGGTTTCCGTCGGTTTCGGTCGGTTTTCGGTTAAGCATATGAGCTATCTATTTTTCCAAAATTCTAAGTTAACATCACAGTCACAAAAAGAAAATAACAACTCAACAAAAAATAACAACTCAACATCACATTTTTTCAATAAGAAAAAAACAAGTCAACATCAGATTCACAAAAAAATAGCATTGATTCAAAACCCACAGAAAAAAATAGCATTGATTCAAAACCCAAAATACAAAAAAGAGAGAGTTATCAAGAAATTAAAAAGAGACCAGAGAATGTCACCGTGAGAATGAAAAGATCAAGCCGTGTGGGGAGGCCGGCGTGTGAAGGCCGGCATGTGGAGGCGGCAGCAGAGGCGTGAGGCGTGAGGGAGATGGAGGCGTGAGGCGTGAGGGCGATGAGCCGATGAGGGAGATGGAGGCCGGCGTACGTGAGGGAGATGGAGGCGTGAGGCGTGAAGGACGATGAGGCCGGCGTGAGGGAGAAGAGGGAGATGGAGGATTTTATTTTCAGATGAGGGCATGTAATGTAAGTGGGGTAGGTAGGGTAAGGGTTTTTATTTTCTTTATTTTCAATTAGTTTTTGTTAACTTAATTAATTTAGTTAATTAGTTTAATTTTAGTTAATTAATCAAGATTATCTAATGGGCAGTGGGCTGTGGGCTTCTTTCTGGGCTTCTTTCAAAAAAAGAAAAAAAAAGGGGCAGCGGGCTGGAGTAATTTTGGCAAGGCCAAGCCCATGTTTACACACTTGATATTATATATATTTAATATAAAATATAATATAATAATATATTTCGGTTCGGTTCGGTCGGTTCGGTGCATTCAAATCTGCCACCGAAAACCGAACCGAAATTTCGATTTTTTATGTAATAAAACCGAAACCAAACCAAACCGAAACCGAACCGAAATATTTGCAACGGTTCGGTCGGTTTGAAGCGGTTTTTTCGGTTCGTCGGTTTTTTGCACACCCCTACTTATTTCAATTGCTTTTTAACTGTAGCTAATCTCTTTAACTTGCTTTGGAATTTGGATTGACCTCTTGCTCAAATCTGTGTGTTTGACAAACGACTCATAAAGATGTCGATTATGTGAAATTGTTTCTTGATTCGTCGTATTTCATTATTTTGCTTTGATGAAATGTGATGTTCGTGGCTTTGAAATTTGGGTTTCGGTTATGGCTGTGTTTAAAAGGGTTTGGTTGATAGATATGACCAATGGGGATGGGTATATTTTTTTAAGCTAAAAGTATTTGCATCAACTTATGCAAAAATTTATGTCTATTTTAACATAAAAATCTATTTTTTCTATTTTACATACTCACTTTTCAAAACACTCTACATCAAATTATCTATTTTATACGACATTTCATTAAAATATCAAATTTTCTTGATTTTTTTAAGTTATTTATCTTTCTTTACACACAGCAACTATCATCCACTCTCTTCTTCATTCTCGAGATTCTTAAAGAAGGAATAAACAACTTGTTGGGAGGACCACAATTTGACTCCCTACAACCACTCTAAAAACAGGCTCGCGTGGTATGATGTCAAAAGCCATAAAAGATTTGAGTGTGCCTTCCTCATCACCAATTAGTTTTGAGGTGAAATAGCTCAAATCACGGTTCGACAAATGGTATCAGAGCCATGGTCATGGGTTTGAGTCACTAGAGTGTCATTGTGAGAGAGGGATTGTTGGGGGGACCACAATTTGACTCTATACAATTACTCTAAAAGCAGACTCGCGTGGTATGATGTTGAAGATCATAAAATATTTGAGTATGCCTTCCTCATCACCAATTGGTTTTGAGGTGGAATAACTCAACTCACGGCTCGACAAATGGTATCAGAGCCATGGTCATAGGTTCGAGTCACAGGAGTGTCATTGTAAGAGAACGATTGTTGGGGAAACCACAATTTGACTCCATACAATCATTCTAAAAGCAGGCCTGCGTGGTGTGATGTTAAAGACCATAAAAGATTTGAATATGCCTTCCTCATCACTAATTGGAATGGCATAGCTCACGGTCTGACACAACTAAATACACCTTCATCCACGAGATTTGTAAAGAAAAGAAAGAATAAACAACTAAATACAAAATTAATAGTGTCAGTATAAATTTACACGATTACTGTAGTAAACTTATGAATTTACACAAATTATACATAGACTGATGTTGGTCATTTTTAAGCAAAACTGAGTAAATTTTACACATTTTTTTCTTCTATTATACACGAACTGATATGAATGCTTTAATAAAAATCAAAAAAATGAAATAAATTTAAATTTTTTATACGTATTCAAAACAACATATAGTTTTGTTATTAAAGTCACGTTATTTGAAGGGAAAGTGATATTTTATGGACATATTTACAAATGTTTAAAGGGTCTGTTTGGTTAGTTAGTTTAAGTAATGTTGTTTGAGTGTTTTTTATATATGTGCGGGTGAAAAAGTGTGTTGAAATATGTGTAAAGTTGTTTAAAATGTGTGGAAATGTGTTAGAACTAATCTACCAAACACCAAAATTTCTCTAAATTTTGCTGACAAAATCAAAATTTCTCTAAATTTAAAGGTTATAATTTACAATCTAATCAAAACAATTTTAAAGCCAAAATAAACTAAGAATGGAATCCTATAAACTATAGATCCTTCATGAGCTCCATATCCTATTTAGAGCTAACTCATTTCTTTAGTGAAGGAAATCAAGCAACTGACTTTCTAACAAAGCTTGGATGCACACAGGACTTGTCTTTTGTTACCCATAAGGCCATAACATACCTCCGATAAAGTTAAGGCCTTTGTTAAATTTTGATTTGTCGAACTATTTTGGACTCATTAATTTGTACACTATAGTAAAAATGATGGGAGAAAGACTGGAGGATTATCCATTTATCCCCATCATTTTGTACACAATGCTCTATTTTATTATTATTATTATTTTTAATAAAAGCCCTTCTATTGCTTGCGTCATGTATGACCTGTAGTGACTAAAAAAATAGAGCATTACTATGCGAGTAGGTCATTATAAAATATAAAATTTTAGAAGTCACTAGAGGTAAATCTAAATCTCTGCAGTATCAGATTAATAAAAACATATACCGATCGAGTGTCCATGAAAAGCTCTTCTTGACACTTTGGATTGGCTTTTTGCAAGTCAGACTATCTGATTGATTGTGAAATTTCAATTGTTTAATACACAGCCTCAAGATAAAGGTTAGCAAATTATGAAGTGGGTCATAGCTAAAACAGTTCTGCTTGTTTATTTTACACTAACCGTTCTACTTTAATTAAGATTAAGAGTTATTTCAAGAATGATATATTTTGACAATAAATGGAAAAAATAACAAAAAGTTAAAATATATATATATATATATATATTTGGGAATAATACAGATGACAAATGCAATAGGAGTTACTTAAAATTTTCAAAAAAATAAAATAAAATATGAAACTATATATTTTTAACTGTTTAATAGTCTCTAACAAAGGAGTAATAATTTCAACCACAAACATCTTAATTTGATTATATTCAATGAGATCATGGTAGAAAATTACAATTACCAACAATCAAACCAGAAGAAGCAAGCATGGGTGTTTGAAAATTGTTTTAAATTCTTCTTTTACTTGGGAGTTCAAATTTCTTGTCCCACTTTTTCTATTGTAAATAAAAAGTCTATTCATTATAAATAAGTAATTTGATATTTCTTGTTCACCATAGAATAAGAATTGGAGTCTTAAGTATGGACAGTGCTATCAATGGTTTGGTGGTTTTGGACCTTTGTTCCAATACTTCCTCATACATGTACGTAGAAAAAAGAAAACTATTAGTAAAATTTGTAGTGAGGCTTTTTTATTATAATTATTATTATTTTTAAAAAGAGTAGTTTGACAGTTTTGGGGTAAAAAGATGCCTAAATATTTGAGTTGAGAGTTTTGTCTATTGTTTGAATGAAATACACAATTGGGTATATTGAGACTCTGGGATTGTAAGTATCTCATTTGTGAGTTAGTATTGAGAGTTTTGTTTTGGGTGTAATGAATTTGGGCTTATTTGCATTTGTGAGGGATTATGAGTGTGTTTGTATTAACGGTTTATGAATACTCACATGTGAGTATGTTTATGAGAATTAGTTATATATGTCACTGCTATCCATGTCGTTAATAGTAAATTTCAGTTGATGTTGACGTTAACTATAAATATAGCCATGGAGTTGATTGAATCAAATTAAAATCAAATTCTTGTGGTGTAGGTTTCATTTATTTATTATTTTGTGTGCTTTTCACAATAATAAAAATAATAGCATATATAATCTAGTGGCAGAGGGGGTGGGCATTTGAAAATCCCCCTTCTCCCTCCAATATTTTTATAAAAAATAAGAAGTATATAGAATTTTTTTTAAAAAAAATTATACTTTATTTATATAAATAACTACTCTCTCAAAAATAAAATATATGTAACTCATTAAACCAAAATGAATTCAAGGCATATGTTTTTCTAAAATAATATAAGTGTATATAAATGACTAATTTATCTTCTTCTTCTTTCTTTTTTTCCTTTTATTAGTCCTATACTACACATAAGTACATAACTCATTAAATTAAAAAGCTTCTATTAAAAAGATTTACACGTCAATTTTTAGGAACAGATATTGATATATGTTCCTAAAAATTGACGTGTAAGTCTCTTTAATAGAAGCTTATTTATATTCTAAAAAAAAATTAATATTTACTAAACTGTACAATCCTCAATCTATTTAACAAAAAATATTGGTATAAAATATTTAAAGAACATTAATATTAATCAATATCATTTAAAAGATATTTCACAATTTTCTAAATTGATAGAATGAAACAAAATAGGCCAACCTAAAAACTAATTTGATGTAAATATTTTTGTTATATATCAAAAACTAACCTATATTAAATCATGTAATATATATGTAAGGGCTCAAAATGTAATGGACTCCAGACAATAAAATTTGTAGAGAATGGGTAGGAAGGACTAGGCATATAACAGGCAAATAACGAGTTTTAAGGCGGATCACTCTAGACGAACTGGACTTAGAAGTTTTTGTAAGAAGGATCCTCACAGTGGCTAACTCTTTAAGATCGCCTCCGTTGTCATTTTGGCCAAGTGTTTGTAAGGCTCATTGATCCTCGGCTCTAGCCGAGGATCTCTTTTTCTTCTCTAGAGGATCCCCCCTCATGTTTAGAATCTTGCTAGTTATATAGTCTTATTTTCGTTGATCTTGACCATCCACTTGTCAATTATCTGATCGTCGTGTACAGGAGTTTGTCACATCATCTGTAGTTTACAGGCTTTATGTTAGTTCTCAGCCGCCTTTACAGACTTTCTATTAGTTGAGGTAATCGAGGCAACTGGGTCCGCTGGTCACGTCTTCATTAAGACGGCCAAAATGTTGGTGGGATATTTTCCCTTTAATGAAGTCGGTGCGCCGAGGACTGATCATCCTCGGCGCGGGCCTTGGACGTTCTGGGTTCTTTCCCATTGTCCTCGGCCTTAGCACTGTCCTCGGCGCGGGCCTTGGGCCGCGTGTAGTGGGCCAGCGCGGTAAGCGCGATAGGGCCCCACAATAGCCCCTCAAAATTCTGCTGCACGTCCCCTTGGGCGGGGAGGAGGATTTTGATTTCCTCGGCGCCTTTTCTCGACCTATTTGGGTTTTATTATACCAATAGTATTATTACTATTTCGGCTGTTTTTGCAGCTTTCTTTTTGCGCGAAGTGTCGCTCGAGGATGGTTAGGCTTGGGTCGTTTGTGCCATAGCACTTAATTTCTCATGGTTTTCGTCCCTGATGGGACTCGTTTATTTGGCGCCCGAAAGGGAGTTAGCTCCGCCTTAGTTTTGAGCTCATGGTCCGTACAAGAGCCCTGGTTCCGTTCTGCGTTTGTATCGTCTCATAGTGACTGGTTCCCATGTAGGTTTGGGTCCGAGGACCGTACAAGACCTTGGTTTTCCTTAACGTTTAGTTTTCATGATGGAACATTCTTCCCGATGAAGTATCGAGTTTCTCTATCCCATTTTTAATCGTCTGAAGTATCTGGTTTCCCCATGAGGCTTGGGTCCGAGGACCATGCAATGCCTTGGTTCTGTCCAATACCTAGTTTTCTCATTTTAATCGTCTGAAATATCTGGTTTCCCTATGAGGCTTGGGTCCGGGGACCATGCAATGCATTGGTTCTGTCCAGTACCTAGTTTTCTCTTTTTAATCATCTGAAGTATCTGGTTTCCCCATGAGGCTTGGGTCCGAGGACCATGCAATGCCTTGGTTCTGTCCAGTACCTAGTTTTCTCTTTTTAATCATCTGAAGTATCTGGTTTCCCCATGAGGCTTGGGTCCGAAGACCATGCAATGCCTTGGTTCTGTCCAGTACCTAGTTTTCTCTTTTTAATCATCTGAAGTATCTGGTTTCCCCATGAGGCTTCGGTCCGAGGACCATGCAATGCCTTAGTTCTGTCCAGTACCTAGTTTTCTCTTTTTAATCATCTGAAGTATCTGGTTTCCCCATGAGGCTTGGGTCCGAGGACCATGCAATGCCTTGGTTCTGTCCAGTACCTAGTTTTCTCTTTTTAATCATCTGAAGTATCTGGTTTCCCCATGAGGCTTGGGTCCGAGGACCATGCAATGCCTTGGTTCTGTCCAGTACCTAGTTTTCTCTTTTTAATCATCTGAAGTATCTGGTTTCCTCATGAGGCTTGGGTCCGAGGACCATGCAATGCCTTGGTTCTGTCCAGTACCTAGTTTTCTCTTTTTAATCATCTGAAGTATCTGGTTTCCCCATGAGGCTTGGGTCCGAGGACCATGCAATGCCTTGGTTCTGTCCAGTACCTAGTTTTCTCTTTTTAATCATCTGAAGTATCTGGTTTTCCCATGAGGCTTGGGTCCGAGGACTATGCAATGCCTTGGTTCTGTCCAGTACCTAATTTTCTCGTTTAATCATTTATTTTATCTATGTATCCGTAGCCGTTTTAATTCTTACCGCGTTTTACAATAAGCATTAAATAATTACAATTTTCAAGCAGAATAATAATAATAGTAAATGCTGGAATTGGTAGAGGATAAGACCTTGCCGTGTTTTGCCCCTTCGTTTGGTGAGATTCTTCAGATAACGAGGCGTCTTTTGGGCTGTTCGGGTGAGGCGTTCTGACGCTTCGGTGTCTTCCTGTTTAATGAGGCGTCCCCTCATTAATACTGACCATGGATTGATGAGGATCTAACGGTTGGCAAGCCCCTTGGAAATTGTGGCGGCATCATTGTCTCCGGAAATCTCTCCCTGGGATTTAATGTGGATTGGCCTTCATCAATGTTCCTCCCACTATAAAAGGCGCTCCTAGGGCAACCTTCCCCCTTACACCTTACAAACACTCGTTCTGAACTTCTCCCATAAACACATCACCAAAAATTCTTCGAGGCGCCATCATCTGAGCCCCTTCGCATGAACTGGCCCTGGAAAAGGGCGCTCCTGAGAATGCACAGCCCTTACCCGGAGCCGAGGATGACACTCCGACCCTGGCCGCCGCGCTGGGACGGGTGTATAGGAGACCCGAAGGTTTTCCTTCTTTTCAACCTAATCAGAGGAGGAACCCTCCTCGCCGTCTGGAGGAGAATCCAGGAAGAACGTAACCACCTCCCCTTGGGTATGGGTCATTGACCCCCCAAGCCGGCTGCAGCGGGGGTGGGAGGGAAATCAGGCGGAACCCAGAAGTGAGGCCGTCCTGTGCCGCGACCCCTTCCACCTCCTCTGTAGCTCTTCTTCCCTCTAAGCCTTCTTCTCTCTTCTCTTTTTGCTCCTCAACGAGCCTTCCTCTTTTCTTTTTCTCTTCTCTTGCTTCTCATCCAACCTTCTTTTCTATCTTCTGTTCCTCTTCTGTTCCTCTGCCAACTTTCTTTCTTTCTTTTCCTCCTTTCTTCCTTCACTTCTTTTCCAACTTTTGTTCTTCTGCCAACTTTGCTTTCTACCCTTTGTTCTTCATCTCTTCTTCTACTCTCTTTTTCTATCTTTCGTTCTTCTGCCATCGTCGTCCAGCATTTGCCTTTTGTTCTTCTGCCAGCTTTGTCAAGCGTCCGCCAGCTTCATCGAGCGTCTGGCCTTTGTAGTTAGCTCTAGAATAAGCCCCCTGGGCATTACTTGTAAAAGATGTAATCTTTTTTCATATATGAATAAAAGAAGTAGACTTATTTCATGTGTTACCCTTTTTTTTTTCTTTTTCTGTTTTTTTTTTTTTTTTTTTACATTTGTTTCTTGTTGTTGTAGACTGCCGGACGAATAATGTTGTTAAAAACCGTATGAATCTGCATCTGTTCTTGATTGATTTGTCGTTTTGTTTTCTTTACCCCCGCCGTCATGCTGCTAACGCACAAGTCCTTCTCACAGACGGCGCCAATTGTAAGGGCTCAAAATGTAATAGACCCCAGACAATAAAATTTGTAGAGAATGGGTAGGAAGGACTAGGCATATAACAGGCAAACAACGAGTTTTAGGGCGGATCACTCTAGACGAACTGGACTTAGAAGTTTTTGTAAGAAGGATCCTCACAGTGGCTAACTCTTTAAGATCGCCTCCGTTGTCATTTTGGCCAAGTGTTTGTAAGGCTCATTGATCCTCGGCTCTAGCCGAGGATCTCTTTTTCTTCTCTAGAGGATCCCCCCTCATGTTTAGAATCTTGCTAGTTATATAGTCTTATTTTCGTTGATCTTGACCATCCACTTGTCAATTATCTGATCGTCGTGTACAGGAGTTTGTCACATCATCTGTAGTTTACAGGTTTTATATTAGTTCTCAGCCGCCTTTACAGACTTTCTATTAGTTGAGGTAATCGAGACAACTGGGTCCGCTGGTCACGTCTTCATTAAGACGGCCAAAATGTTGGTGGGATATTTTCCCTTTAATGAAGTCGGTGCGCCGAGGACTAATCATCCTCGGCGCGGGCCTTGGACGTTCTGGGTTCTTTCCCATTGTCCTCGGCCTTAGCACTGTCCTCGGCGCGGGCCTTGGGCCGCGTGTAGTGGGCCAGCGCGGTAAGCGCGATAGGGCCCCACAATATATATTTTTTGTTAGCAATATATATATATAACATTAATATTTTTTTCTATAAAAAAAAAGAAAAGAAAAGAAAAGAACAGCTTTTTTTTATTATTATATATATTTAACATGCCCATTCTGACAAAATTTATAGCTCCATCACTGATGTAGTCTTAACTCCATTTCTTTTATTGACCAAAACGTTTTTGTCAACCAGGGTATTCATCTTTTTTATAAGCCAGGATCACATGATTCTTAAATTCAATTTCAGATGCTTTTACAAATAAAACAAATCAATTTAATAATCAAAGAATTGGGGGAAAAAAAGGAAAAAAGAGAGAGGAAGCAATGCATTGATAAGTCCTAAGTTATTGTCTCTCTATCGTAAAACGTTCATTTTGCAAAAAGAAATCATACTAAGAAAGAGGAGGATGCTTTCAACTTCACTAATACTAATTTTATAGTTTTAACTCTGTTGCAATGTAAATTTTTTGCAAGCATTATTTGTTAAATAATTGAATTGAAAAACCACGTATATTAATTACCCTTGAAATATATATTGATAAAATTAAAATTCCAGGATTTAAGGGCAAATTTCACGCCCTAATGTAATCCAGATTATTAATTTTCTTGATTGAATCCCAATTTAAGAGAGTTGTATCAATAATCATAATATCATATACACCGTACCAAACCATACTATTCAAATTTTGAGAGCTAAATTAAACCAAAAAAAAAAAAAAATCCATTGCAACCAATGAGGGTAATTTCATAATTAGACCAACTTTTCATCTCATTAATTTAATTCTTAATTTAAACTACAAGGGGCATATTGATACAATCATTTCAAACAGGAGAGACAATCGTGCAAGTTGATAGTTTTAAAGAGAAAATTTTGGATAAAAAAATGTAATCCCCCAAAATTTACCAATAAAAAGATTTCTCAACCTCTCACCATGATGATTGTGACATAATTTGAGCTTTGATATAGAACATCTCCTTCCCTTTCTTGGTAAGTATTTGGTAAAAAGTAAGAGTGATGCTATATTTACAACAATTTTATAACAGATTCTAGATGACAAATTTCTACTAGTTTTAAATTTGTCTCAACACTAATATCATTTTTTTTACCAATCAATAACAGCTTGTCATAAGATTTGTTGTTATTAAATATGTTGAAATAGATGTGAAAGCGAAAACACAAAATAGAGTAATACAAGAACACGAGACTTACGTCATTCAGCTTGACGACCTATAGCTACAAAGAAAACTTAAAAGGTTACATCTTTATTTATAAGAGTAAAGTACAAATCTTGTTTTACAATGAACCCAACATGAGTATATATAGTAGGCTAAACTCAAGAATAACTACACACTAACTATGGTTAATAGGCTTGTAGTATAAATTATAATACAAGACTTAGCTTTGCACACAAAAGTAAGATTAAGCTTAGATCTATACTACTGGGCTAATATTTATTATTATTATTATTATTATTATTATTATTATATACGTATGTGAAATTCATTTTTGGAAACTTGAATTCCGGCTATTACCCCTCTACCTTACAAGAATTTTATACATGTGGAATAATCATCACGCTAAGAGCACGCAGTACTTGGTGAACATAGCATTACTAAAAAGTAGTTCAATCACAACTTGACACATGTAAATCGGTTAATTGCGGAGAAAATGATAGAATGGCAATTTGGACGTGGAATACAGTAGATTGACCAAATTGAAATTGAAATATGAAAAAGTAGAAAACAAAAGGGCGAAGGGTACTGAGGAAGTAAAGGTGTAACAGGAGAAAGAAGTACACCCCAAATAACAAAGCAAAAACAACAGTAGTAAACTAGTAAATAGTATAGTAGATCGAGCAACAGCAACAACAAGAAGCAACAAACAACAGAAGCATAATGCTTAATAGCATTATAGCATCATGGGGCTGATGCCCCTTCACGAAGACCGCGACACATGCCCTGGTCTTCTGGTCATCACTACCATTCATTCATTCATTCACTCACTCACTCACTCACTCACTCACTCATATCGATATCTCAGCCCAGACTCTCTCTCTCTCAACCATGACACGTGCCCTTGCCTCCCAATACTCTCTCTCTCTCTCTCTCTCGAGCATGTCACAAACTCTGTCAGCCAACAACTTGGCCCCTCAATAACCCTTTTTCTCTCTCACTTGCATTGAACTACTCAAACTTATATACTACTTTTTTTTTCCCTCTCATCTTTCAACTTCTTTACCCTTTTTCTTTGTTCCTCACACCACGTTCTACTATTATAGTATGCCATGCTGCCTAATAGCTATAACCTATAGTTTAATTACTTATTGTGGTAGTGGTTTCTATATATTAAACAAACAAACAAAACTTTGGTGGATTTAATAAAGTGGGTTTTATTGGGGTATTAATTTAATGTTGGCTTCTTTTTACCCGGCAAGTGATTGAGTATGGGGTTGCGAGAACACGCTTCTTGGTGACTCATTCATATACCCTATGTTGGTAATTGGTGTAGGAGACATTACTATGATTTGGATGAGAATCATAGTACACCCACCCATTTCCCTTATTCTTCACATTTTTCCTTTTTATTCCTTTCTTTTTCACTATTTTATTTTAAAGATCTTTCTGTGCCTATCACTCAATTTGGGGACCATTATTGTACGATTTTGATGTACTAAATTCAAGCAAATAGATTTGGTTATGTAGGTTGGATGATTTTAAGCCCTGGATTGGCTTGAAAGTTTTCTTCTTTTCCAAACACTTCAATTTAATTTTTACTTATGGAGTGACATCTACCAAGGACTTTATTTTTTATTTTTTTAATGAATACCAAGTGCTTGATTTTATTGCCTTGTACCAACCATAGAGTGAGTGACCCAATTAAGCCCAATTGTTTAGAAAAATTGCTAATCAATTAATGTATGCATAGATGATAGAACTTTACAGGTGTCATGCGTTTGGAAGAAATTTAAGCAAGCACGCCTTGTAGGGTGTTGCATATATTTGACTATTTGTTTAGAAAATTAATTAACTAATATAAGACATTGATTGAAACTTTAGTGGTTTGATTTTCAGTGCTTCTCGAAGAGCCCCTTGTTAGCCTTTTCATAAAGCCTGTATGCTAAAAAAAAATCATGAAAGAAGCATATAAATGAACATATATAGTTTAGGTCCATCTAAAATGTTCAACCTTTATGCATGTACCATGCAGTAGTAGAAGGATATATATATGTGCTATATGATCTGGGTTCAACCAAAAATAAGAAATATGCAGAGTAGCATGTACTAGAACAAACAAAAATAATATGCACAAACTAAAAAGTCTTATCAATGAGGAAAGCTATTGGCTTCAAACCCTCCATAATTGGAGCTACTGTGTAGTACTATATTTTAGTGTTTTTCTCGTCCTAGGTTCATACCAATCTGTTCAATTTAGTCTATGGATTGTATCGTACGAAAAGATAGTTACTTAATGTAAGAAAATTGACACCTTTGACTTAACAAGTAAGATGACCATTGATAAACTTGAAAAAAAAAAACATATTTTTGACCTAGAAGTAAAAGTCAAACATGTGTTTTCTTATGCTTTATGATGAAAATTTGGACCATTTAGGTTAGTTAGGCAACTTAGCTATTTAAAATCGAAGGTTAGAAAGATAGAATATGAAATTTGAATAAAGTGTAATTATAAAAGTGGGACAGTTCATGACAAGGTAATGTCTCATCAGCATTGACTAATTTCAATGGTTTTAATATAACAAATATCATTCTATAGATCTAATATGTTACATAGTACAAGAAAAGGATGTATTAGCACAAAAAAAAAGTACAAGAAAATGATGTATTTCTAAAGTTTTCTCAAATTGATTGAGAAAATTAAATAAGTTATTTTATTAATTATATATATTTGAATCTTTTGTTTGAAGATAAGTACTCTTCAATCTTCATATCAAACCCTTAATTTATTGAATTGTTTTTTTTAGTACGAAAGAGATTTACTATTGCATATGAAAATATATAAGAATATCAATAATCACAATCATACACTGACTTATTAGTTATTAGAAATTATCAAAATAACTAATATAATCTAGATTTGAATTTTTTTTTTCTCACTATATATGCTGATACATGTCCTGAAATTCAGAATGAAAATCCATCATACTGAAAAAACAGTTGTAGATGGATTTGTTGCCAAACTCATTTATTGTTGCTATTTTGCAAACTTGCTCTGTACTCAAAACTTCAAGGAAGATCTTATAAGATAGTTTTGATTCTTTTGAATGGTCCTTCGAGCTAACCATTGTTGCCGAAAATCCGTAAAAGCTATTGTTAATTGTCCAATTTTTTTTTTTTTCTTCAAAAAATTTTAATTAAAAAATATTTTCCATAATTTTGTTTAAAAAAAAATTAATGAAAGTCAATGGAGAGGACTTAATTGAATAAACTTATAACTTAGATGACTCGATTAGACGAAAACAAAGTTAGAGACTTGAAATAAATTTTGGTCAAACTTACGTTGAGTTTGGATCACATTCAAAAGGAAAAAAATGTGTGTCTGCGTTTTTTCTATGGATTATGTGCATTGTTCATGAGACCCGCAAATACGGATTTCAGCAAATTTTTCTTTAAGACTAGATCCCACGGCATTATTAACACATTTAAAAATTATTTTACTATAGTGTTTTTAGTTTTTAGTTTTCAGTTTTCAACAATAAACAGTATCCAAATAGACCCTTAAATAATGCACTTTACATTTTTTCCAAAAAACTATTTAAAAACCCAACTTTGCATAATGTAAATCCTATTTTCAATTATTAAAAACAAAATATAAAAACAAAAATATATTTAATCAAGGCGTTGGTTAACTTTCATGTCTTTGACCTTTCTCTTCTTTACTCTTTTTTTTCCCCCTTAAATTATCCTGCCATGTCATGTATTGGATAGAAACGTAGAAGACTTTGCATGATAATAAATAAATAAATAATTGTCTTTTTCTTATGTTGATATCTTGTTATGGTAGCCCAATTTCACACACACAACACACACACACACACACACACACACACACATATATATATATATATATATATATATTTTTATGTGTTTGTTTTACTTGAAAAAGAATTGAACAGAAGCAGCACAGAACAAATCCAAAGGAAAAAAAAAATGAGAGTATAAACATAAGGGTCAAGTTAACATATGCCCTCATCAGGAAATAAGTTATTATAAGAAAATTTTAATAGCACTTTTATGAAAAATATAAAATAAAATAAGTTATTTTTTTCTTTTTTCATAAAAAATATATTAAATTATTTTATAAAATAGTGTTTTTAAAGCAACTGTTAACTTTCCCCTGAACTCTATAGCAGCAACTAGCAATGATCCCCATATCTTTTAATTTTCCAAGTTTTTTATTTTTGAAAAAAAAAAAAAAAAAAAAAAAGACAGTGCATTGCATTAAGGGAGGCCATTAAAATTGGCTTGTAGTACAGAAATAACATTTGGTGGTATATCTTCTATCTAGATTTGATAATGAGAAACAGATATTCCTTTGCAAGTAATTGGATTTAATCATCATATATATCACCATTAAACAAGAGTAGTGCTCCATATATATATATATATGAGAAAATGGGCAAATGACTGGTCTCCTCTGTACCCATTCTGTTTGCCAGTAAAGGGCTCATAGTGGGTTTATGCTGTTGCTTCCATGGCCCATCAAATGCTAGTACCTTTCATAGGGTAATAAGTAAATTAATTATATACTAAATAAAATACAATAAGGTTGGGAAGCAAAGAGACACATCATTGCTGGTACGGACCAATAAGTCTGATCACATTAGTTAAATCCTAAATGCCCTCAATTCTTTGCTTTAAACAAAGTTAAAATAATAACCCCCAAAAACACCTTTTCAAAAAGTTTGTGATAAGTTGGGAGACTGAGACTGAGTTCTCAACTCGCCATTTGGGTGGTGGAGTAAACCTATATATTTTTACATCACTAGGAGGGAGTTTAGTGCTCTCCTTTTCATCATCCTTTACATTGACCCCCCATATTCACTTACATTTACAATGCAGCCATCATCAAGTTATAAATAAATTTTCTTTTTTCCTTGTGGGAGAGAAATAAGGTTTTTACTTTTGTAATAAGGATTTTATTTGATTTAATGTTTTTAGATATGTGAGTTCCAATCTTTAAATAAAATATTTGTGATTTGATCCCTACCTACATAAATAAAAAATCAATTGGTATGTATTTTGATCTAATGATAAATAGTAATCATGAAGAGTAGATACTGTAAATTCAAACTCTGTCCGATCAATGTCATCAATTTTTTTTTTTTGTTTGTAGGGTTTGGATAAGTTGAATTCCTTTTTCTACATTTAGTAAAAATTAAGATTTTTTTTTTTTTGAGATTTACAAGCTTCCAATTATTAGATATATTTGGTAGAAATTTAGGCTTTTCCATTTTTATGAATTTATTTAAATTAAATTCTATAAGGAATTTTTTATTATAAAAACTATTAATTACATTCTCCAATAAAATCTTGCCTAATACACTTTTTTTTTTTTCTTTTTTATGTATCACATTTTATTGTGAGCTGCATGTTAAAGAATGACATTAACTAAAAAAAAATTTAAAGGGCACAAGTTAAGGTGCATTATATACTCCATTAATTTACGTTATATATATATATATATATATAAAGTCAAACTGTCTGCAAATATTAAAAATAGTACATATAATCATTATTTATTTTTGCCTCCATCATGCAATCCAACAAATTATTGTCCAATTTTTTTTTTCTATAATATATATGCATTGCATATCATAGTTGAATAATATTTATTATTTCTTAACTTATACCATAAAACGCTCAGTAACAAGACCATTATAAAATTTATAGAAGTAATAAACGCATCTATACAAAAAGTATATTTATTATAAATTTAAAAAAAAATTAACTAATGACTAATTTTATCATTACTTATATAATAATATTTAGTATCTGTTTGGATATGGCTGAAACACAGTGCGTCTGCGTTTCACGCTTTTTTTTTCATTGAGAAGTGCATTTCAGTGGGTCTCGTACACTGTTCACGAGATCCATAAACCTCTTTTCTCATCAAAACTTTCATTAAAAATGGGTCCTACAGCACTATTTACACATTTAAAAATTATTTTGCTACAGTATTTTCAGTTTTCAGCAAAATAAGCAGTATCCAAACACACCCTTAATAAAGATATGAAAATATAGTTATAAAATAGACATTAAGTAGTCCACCTTATTATGAACAAAAATGTGGTCCAAATTTTGTAGGGGGAGAGAGAGAGAGAAAAGAAAACATGCATATATTTTTTTATTGGATTGAATTGTATATCCCAATGATTTTGTGTTAAAAACAAGTCCAACAAGCTTTTGGACTCAAGTAAAAGCTCAAATATTAGCAAAAACAATCTAAACAAATATGTTTATGTATCGTCTGATCCATATAATAACTATATATCAATTTATATATGATACACATTTATATACGATTTATATATGATACACATTTATGTAACACAAGATTCATGCACATGGCCACTATGTAAGTACCTTATGACACTTTTTTGGTTTAATTGGATATGCATCACATATTGTCCAATGCTAACAAGTATGAACATGACAACAACTGTGACTAGTACCACATCAACATATACACACACACAATTTATAATATCTTTAGCATCATTTTATTGAGTTAAAAATATAGGCTTTATGTATATGTGTTTGTAGGCATTTATAATTAGGATTGTGTTTGTATATAAAACTATATGTTTTACTATATTAAAAAAATAAATCTAATGTGACAAGATTCTATTGTATGGCATTAATAGGAGGTTTTTTAGGGCTTTTTTTCCCAATATAATTTAAACTACTCCTATTTAAATTATCCTAATTTAAAAGGGCATTGGGTTTAACTACAACGAAGCATGAAGAGTGTGTACAATCTTATCTATTCTAGGTTCAAACATGAATAATTTAGGTATATGTTCTCAAAGAAAGGAGGTGGTGGCAAAGACTAATAAATTCAATATAAGTATTCTCCAAAATTAGGACTATAACTAAATAAAGTTGTTTAGAAATATGTACATTTATTTAGTAAACAAGGTAAGATTAAGTTCATATTTAGCCATTTAGGCTTCACTCTTAAATTATGTAAATTTAAATATGATAATGTGTTTGTAAATAAATTGGTGACTATGAGACTCAATTTAACTTAGGGGTGGAAAAATTTGACACGATTCGCAAACTTGACATGACTAACTTGTTTATAAAAAGGTTATGGGTTAAGGCTAAATGGGTTCAGGTCAATCATGTCAACTCGAATATGACTCATTTAATAAACGGGTCGTATTTATGTTCAACATAGGAACCCATTTGACCCGTTTAGCTTATAAAGGTATCATTTTTTGTTATTATTATTTTTTTTATTGCTTAATTTTTTGTTGTAATTATTTTATAATATTTATGGTTGTAATTGTAATTTAATTTTAGATATATAGGAATTGTTAACATGGTTTTCAGGTCAGGTATGATCTATTAATCAAACAAGTTATTAAACGAGTTATTTGTATTGACCTTACATGACTTGTTAATTAAACAGGTTAAACGTGTCATGTCAGATCAACTTGTCTAATAAACAAGTCGTGGTAGGGTTGAAGATTCTTAATACGTTTACTAAACATGTCAGGTTCGGGTCAACCCATATAACTGAATACTCATGACTCGACTCGACACGACATGAACCCGACCCGTAAACACGAATTGTCACCCCTAAATGTAAGTTTATAAAATATTCAAGGGACTTGATTTAAGTATATATAATATTCAAGTGAAATCGTTATCAAAACTTTTTTCCAAGAGTTAGTGAAAATTCATAAGCAAATATCAGTAATATTAACATTATGTATTGTGGGGCCAGTTGCCCGAAAACTTAACAGAGAGTTCATAGAAAGTGGGCTTGTGGCCCAACGGCCCATTCCGAGGATACTCACCTGTCCGAAGACACTCATCTGTCCGAGGATGAGATTTATTCCTCAAACCAGCGTCCGAGGTGGATATAACTGTTTTAATTGTCAGGGAACTTCACAGAATTACATACAAACTAACTAATAAATATTGAACAAAGAAGGAACCGGGAAAGGTAACAAATATCTCCTAAAAGCTGCTACCTCCACATTAAATGCTTCCTAGCTAACTCTCTGGCCGCATTAATGTGGAGGTGATACCTGAACAGTAACCAAGCAGCCTTATAGCCACTAAGCGGAGGATCCGGGAAGTTCTGGATGGGACAGAAAGAAGTTTTCAGAATGGAACTTACACGTGTACGGTGAAAGCAGGACGAAGAAAGTAGTATATAATGTGAAATCGGAGTACACTAGAGGGGACTTTTTGGAAAGAAAGGGAGAAAAGAAGAGAGAGAAAAAGAGAGATTACAGTGGACTTTAAAATATCCCAGGAAAACCTAGCCGAGAAGAAGAAAGGTGATAGAAAACTAGTTTAAGGCTTTCTTTACTACCGAGCGATCATGTCATTTTTCTACCCATAGGGCCCAGCTTTTACGCCCGCTCTCTAAAAATTTTATTGTTTAGGGTCCAACACCATTTGAGTCCCTACATGTATTATCATTTTTCATAGGTAATTATGTAACTGCTTTTTTTTGAAGTATATGTTTATAATTTCTATTTCTTAACGGATGATATTTAAGTACCTAAATTGTTTGTTCTATCAATTTCGGTCATTAAACAACCAGCTTTGAGAACTCTCATTCAAAATGATTATCCTCATTTGGTTATATTATTTGCAAATATTTTGAACAATATGCTTTTTAGGACTATAAAGATTATTGCTCTTAAATGCAGCCTGATCGGGCGTATGTAGGGATCACAAGTTAGCTTGCCTTCATTGATGCAGCAAAGCATAGGTGCTTATGTTAGTTTCTCATTGAGTTCGACCAATTAACAGGCCTTTGTGTTGTTGATACAAAGGCATAAATGCCTTAACTGGATGGATCGATGCTACCAAAAACCATCAAAATAGGTTGCTGCAACTCTTACAATTGTGTCTGACTACTCACATACATATTAATTTCTGTTCATACCAGGGCTGCATGCCTGCATCTAAAGTATGTCATACAATACATGAGAGTAAAAATTCACCACATTTGCGAAGTAAACTCAGATTTTTTTTTTGGAAGCTGAGGACAAATTTATGCTTTGTTAGAAGCTGTTCAAAGAATAAAAAGCAATGTGTTCACCCCAACTCAACTAGATTTCCTGAGTAATAAATTAACAACTTTTATTTAAGTTTCATAACTTCTACCATTTTATTTTTGATAGTTCGATAGTTACAATAGTAGGAGAGGTCAAAGAAGGTATTTAGATCCTAGATCTAACTGATAGAAGCAATTAGAAAATGTTAGTTGAACTATGAAGCTCTAAACAAAAAATAAAATGTATGTAATTAGAGTTTACTTTTATCACTCAAATTTATGGCTATAAAAGAAAATGAAGATGATTAAAACATTACACATATAACATCCTAAATAAAATTGAAGCATTGAAAGGAATTGCACCAAACATATATGCCATGGTTCGAAGAAATTATCTGATTCCTTTATATTAATTTTCTTTTTCCCCCTAAGGTATGTCCTCCTATTTTTCATGCTTGTATAGAACGTCCAGAAAGTCTTCACTTTGTTTTACGTTTATCAATGAATAAAGTAGTCTTGCCCTATCCAAGATTTATATGGGTGTAACAAACATAAGGCCCTGTCTGTTTTTTCTTGAGCCAAGTGCGTATAATAGGAAATCATGAAATCTGATGGAAATAAATACTTATATAAAAATAATTATATTTTCATAATATATTTGCTTTAAATTTTATATTCAATAAATCAGTGTTGATAACTTAGATATATATATGTTTTTTTTTTCTTCATTTTTTGGCTATGAGTAAGACAGTGATTGAACCCTGGATTATATTTGACTACATTTGGAAGATTGTATTATAAGTGAACAAAAAAATTCTGTTTCTTTAGAAGAAACATTATCACAAGCATTTAAGGCTAAGCACACTAACTTTCAAAATTTGTATTGTAAAAAGGAAGTTTTGGAGTTGGAACGTGGAGCAAGTTGATTTATTAACCCAACATGTAACTCAGTTGTTAAATTTAACCAAAGATCTCAAGCTGAAATCTCGGTGCTTTAGTTGATTGCTGAAAACTGTAAAACATGACACCAGAATCACATGATTTGGAGGATGGAAGACAATGAGGTAAATGGGCATTCAATATTGAACCAAAGATAACACAAACCAAGAACCTTGTAGCGCAATTGATACTTCTTTGTAGTTTAATAGAAACGTCAATGGTTCAAATTCCTCCCATTTATTTTACTTACAAACTTATCTACCAAGAAATGCATTAAGTATAAACAGAGAAAAATTTTATCTGAACCGGTCATACTGCTCGAACCCAAAGGGGGGGGGGGGGGGGGGGTGGTGGATATAGGCATATCATATATATTTATGATTCGTAACACACAACAGGTGAACTTGAGACCTGACTCGAATAAAAATGAGTTGGATAAGGGTTCTACTTGAACAAACATGTTAAAACACAAATATGTCCTAAATTTGAAAATGCTTATATATTGTTCGATACATATGTATATTGTATGAATCGTATTGAATTACTTGATTTGTGTCTATTACTTGATTAATGAAAATGTGTATGTCCAAAGTTGTAAGAAATACTTTAAATATATTTATAATTTTTTAGAAAGTTTTATATAGCGCTCGAGTGTCACATTCACACCAAAGGAAATGCATACAAACTTATTCTCTAAACCAAAAACTAAAAGAGTTTAATATATACTTCTCCAATTTCACAATATAGTTGACGGAGTATTCTTTGCACAACAAAAGAACACAAACCGAGGCTGCTTGCCACATTCTCTAAGCCTACAACGAGCTCCATGGCCATCTCTACCCTTTGTTGGAAGGACATTGAAACCACAATGCGAGTGTCTGCAATAACTTCTGTAGACAAGGCCTAGGGTTTTTCCCCCCTAATGGAACCCTATAAATTAAAATGAAGAGCCTAAGTAGAGAGAGATAGGTGAGTGGCTAGGTGTGTGTGCCTCTTGTTATGTTTTGGTGTTTTAATATTTATCTAGAATAATATGCTTAATAGGCCACTCTAAAACCCAAGGGCTAGGATTTTCAAAGCTAATGGGTTGCCCATTAAGGCTTGCCTAAAAGTATAAATGACAACACATATGATACGAAATATGATAAGATAAAATTTAAAAAAAAAAAATGATTTACGTTACAATTTACGTTTTCACAATTATGACTTTTTAAAGTATTTAAGGCTCTATTTTAATTTTGGTTGTACTTTGTTTAGATATTTGATTTGAATTGTTGTAAGTTGTAAATCCAAAATTCCAACAAAAATACTAAGAATAATAGTAACAATAAATAAAATTTTCAAAATTAAAAAAAAAAAAAATCCAAAATTTTGAAATGGCCATATTTATATTAGTGTGTTATATTTAGTTCAATTAGTAAAGTTTTTTGTTCTAGAATAAGAGATCTAAACTCTGTTTAATTGACTTATAAAAAAAAAAAAAAAAAAAAAAACTCTGTTTAATTGTCTGCAAATTGGAAGAAGAAAATGTTGAAACTAATATACACACACCAATGTAATCCGCTTCTTGCCTTCCAAAAAATGACTCATCTAATTGCCTGGCTAAGTCAATTCTGTGTGCCTACTGCCTAGTCAATGGACGCACCTTGATACAAATCATATTCACCCCTTTGTTTTGCACTTTAACTAAAAAAAAAATGTTAATGTGACAATATATGTGATCGGTATTTCATGAACAATTATGTGATAAATTGTAATTATTATTTACTAACCTAATCCTAGTGATTCGTAGTCAAACCATTGTCTTCAATTTTGTTGTGAAGCGTAGTTTTTATAAAATTTATAGTTGAATTAAAATGCTCGCTTTGTGAAGAGAGGGTTTTGTCCAATTTTTGAAAATTTTAGGATTTTTGTATGGCTCTTTTTTAGGGTTGTTTCAACTGACTAATTTGGTGTGATTTGATATGAGAAAGCCAAAATTATTACATGCAATTTCATTGCCAGGATCCAACTCTCCTATTCCTTAATTAGGCTTTGTTTAGTTAGTTATGAAGCTCAACCTAGTCTGCTCTTAATCACATTTTCCTTATTTTAATGGAAATCTCGGTTTTAGCTTTCAAAGGGGCAAAACAAGATAAAAACAACAAGCTCAACCACCTCCGTACGAAAAATTATTAGATACTTCCAGAGTACCATAAATGCATACTCTTCCCTCTCACATGAATGATGAGTCCTACTATAAATTTAATTAGTAGGACTCACTATTTATGTGAGAGGAGGGAGTATACATTTATGGTAATCTGGGAGTACACAATAATTTCTCCGTACGTATTGGGGTATTTGATGGTTTTCGATTTCCATTTATTAATTAATTACTCAATCTAAAAAATGGTAATTGTTAACAGATATCCTAAGAATATTGGTTTAAAAAAATATTTTTATAAACCTTTTATAGGAAAAAAAAAAACAGCTGATTTTTTTTATAGCATTTTTTATTTTCCAAAAAATTTTGATCCGCACTAGTTAACCAAACACCGTTTGAATTTAGATAAATTTTAACCATTATGACCCTCAACTTGACTGAGTCAAACTTAAACCCAACCTAATTCAATTCATTGCGAGGTAAAATTTATATTTATCACATGTGATTCTATGAGAAATTAAACTTGATTGAGATTGCTCTGAACAAGAGCTTTTAAATTTAACTGTGGGTTCAGTCAAAAATATTCAATCTAGAAAACTTGAACGTGGGGCCAAAGCATTTCGTAATTAGGCATCACCGCATTACCGTTGATTTGGTTGACTTTATCTATTATTTATTTATTTATTTTTCTATAAAACATTCTTTCTTTCTTTCTTTTTTTTGAGGAAATTCTATAAAACATTCTTTGCTAGGATATTCGCAACTACTGAAATTTATTACCGTTAGGATATGTAATCATAATCATTTATTTCTTTTTTCTTTCTAATGAAAACTAATGTGACACATCTATAATCATTTATTTGAAGTGTTTTAAAATTTAAAATTTTATTTATATTAGTTAAGGAATGGTGGGGATTAAAGAGCTAATAATAATACATAATATTTATGATAGTAACAACACATACAAAGGTGCCAATATTTTCCAATTAATTAGTTCACACGTATCATTCTTTGAATGAAGCTATGAATTTCTTGACAAAGAAATCATACCATTTTACTTTTACAAATTAATGTCGGCTGAGAGCAACTTTGATCATAGATATTTGCATAGAATCTAATGTTTCTTTTGGTTATCTTCATCAAAATTGTTCTTAGAAATTTTAAGTACGTCATCTTCTTGGTCTGGCTGCCTCCGATCATAATTGATACATCCTATATGAAATATGATCCTACCATTCGGTCATGAAAAGAAAAAGAATAAATAAATTGGATTCTGTAAATATTCCATTCCTAAAAGAGAAAGTTTGAAACAATTGGGATTTTTTTTAGAGATTGAATGCAGATACTATTATACTAAGTCATGATTAGGCATGTACATTGTGAAAACTTCATTCTGGATTCTACGAGAATTTTTATGAAAGCCTTTCATTTGCTTATTATATTTGAAGTCAGCCAAAAAAAAAATTATAAACAGCAAAAAAAGAAAAAGAAAAAATCCCTTAACTATGTCACAAAATTATTTGGTTTAGAGACAGAGATGTTTTATGTTTAGACCTTAACAAAATAACAAATCTATATAATATTTGTTTACAATAAAATATAGTAGAAACAAAGGATTTGTTTAATGCTGGAAATATAGTACATAGTTTTTTTTTTTTTTTTTTTTGAGAATCAAATATAGTATATAGGTAGTAGGTACTGGTTGGTTGAATGATATATGTATTTGTTGTCTAGTTATTTCATATTGAATGAACACTGGAAAGTCTATTTATTGACAACCTTTCGTTGCCCCCAGTCCTAATATGCAAAGAGATGCAACTGATTTATCAAAAAAAAAAAAAAGTAAAATTCAAATGAAGCAACTTCTCACATCATTACATCTTTTCCCCTCTACTTGCCCTAGAAATTTAGAAATCCAAAGTTCAATTGCACATTACTCTGTTGCCATTGTTTTGGTATTAAATTCACTAGTACCCCATGATCCAAAATCTTTTGGATCTAGTGTTTCATCTATTTTTCTTTTTTGTGAAGAAGTATTTTCTTTTTCCCTTTTTCTCTTCTTTGATTTCAGTTTCACTCCTACACTCACTTACCAAATTAGCAATGCGTGAGGAATTTGAAGGTAGAATATTTTTATCATCTAAACCAAACATGGTTGTTTCATAGTGGAATTTCATCAAAGGATTTTCATATTCAAGACAAGTGTTTCTTTTCTTGTTAAAGATTTCATTTCCTTCATGAGCAGAAAGTTGTGGATTTTTTTATAGATTTCTTCAATAATCCAAGGTCTCTTTTATGTTTTCATATTCGGTGTAATTATAGTCAACTTCTTCTTGAATGACCATTATGCGCATATTTTTTGCTCTATAAAATAACCTAGGGATCTTGTTATCTCCTGGGCTATTCATACCTTCAGGTGAGATATTATCTATTTTATCATTTAAACAATTTAATACTTTCTTAGTATATGATTTGAGATTGAAGTCTACTACTATACGTATCTGTTTTATATTATAATCTATCTTATCTATCGTTATCGACTTAGAGTCTAATTTAGCTTCTAAATAATTTTGATTTTAATCATTTTTTTTCCCTAGTTTTTTAAACCATGAGTGACTACTATCACTAATACTATTTAAACTGGCTCTAATACTACTTGAATTATTTTCAGATTTACGATCTAAATGTAACTTGTGTTTATATTCTTCTTTACCATGTCCTAATTAATGGCTAATATATTCTATCTTATCATTTTTATATGATGTCAATCTAGACTGATATTGGTACCTAAAACCACCAATAAGCTTCACGGTGTCTAAAACCAAGTTCCCTAATGCCAAAAACTAGCCTAACTTCGCTGATTAATGGGAGGTATAGACTTTGAAGCAAATACAAGTATATGGGTTTTATAATAGCTATAAATGTAACAACACACAACAATAATATTCAAGAATATAAAATACTTAGTAGTGCAACATCCAATAATATATATATATATATATATATAGAGAGAGAGAGAGAGAGAGAGTTACACCAAGTGTAACTCTAAGCAATGTTGCATTATCTAATAACTTGTTATTGAATTTATATTTTGAAAATCCAACCGTTGAATTACATGTTTTATATGTTTTTAACACATATGCTAATTTTCATGCTAATCAAATGTAATTTACCATTTGATCTATAAACTCATCTTTTATATATTATTTTAAACTATAAAAACTTGAATTTAAACAATTGATTAATGACATAACTATTGATCTTTGATCATTTACAAATTTTGTAAGTATGAAAAATATACAAAGATAATGTAATTCGTTTGAGGATTTATCAAAATTCACATATAATTAAAAGATATTGGGTGGTACAAGCCGCTTTGGTTCTCTCCCCCCTCACACCCACCCCCACCCCCACCCCCACCCCCAAAAAAAAAAAAACACATTTTCCATCCAAATCCAATATTACTATATTAGTAATAAATAAGTCAAATTGAAAGCAAATTTTAAACAAATATGAAATTTGAAGTTTTTTTTTTTTTTTTTTTTCAAAAATTTTAGTTTTGAATAAGAACCAAACAAAGTTTAGAATTCATCTCAAAACTGAAGTGATGCTTTCCTTTTTTGGTTGTTTCAAAATATATGAGAGTTTCGAAAAATAAAAGTCTTTAACCATTTAATGTGTCATATATGAATATAATAATATAATAATGAAACAGAAGTATTATGTTTTGTTTGGGTGAGTTCTTTCTGTGTTGCTACATCACCTACAAAAGTTATTCTCCATGTCAACACTTCGAATTTGACAATTGTAAAAAGTACTAAATCATTGTATATTAGTAAAAAAAACTAAATAGAACTTAATATCACAAGTTTTGTTGTACATAAGTAATTAAACATTAAATAAATTATTAATCACATTTAGTGTTACATTGGAGAGGCATCACGTGTTTGTCATATTTATGTTGAAATCCTTTGATTTTTACCGGGCACGATAAGTTTATAAATCATAAATTTACCGTTCTTTCTATTTTAAAATTGATAGATGGTCTAGCCAAATTCCAAAAAAAGAAAAAAGAAAAAAAATCAACATCCAAACATTCATAAAGCATAGAAATTATGGGCTGCAATCCTGATCCTGAAAGTGACCTTGCTTGCTTTATCAGAAACTGTATTGCGTGTGTGTGCATATATATATGTATATATATATGTTTTCTTGCAAATTTTAAATGATATTGCTCAATTAATAGTCATAATTCCTGATCAATAATTGTATCGCTCAAGTAAAATATTTATAAACCGTTTACACTATGCGTCTATGTTCCTACTTCCTATGCATTGGAAAGATTAATTATTACTGAATCTGAAATCAAATTTTCTCAAATTTAAACCCACATTGCTTTGCTTGGTCAACTTAAGGTACGTTTGGTACACTGAATGAGAATTACGACAGGAATTGTAATATTTATTACTAGGAATAAAATGTGTCGTAATATAATAACTAAACCTATTCATTAGTTTGGTTGTGAGTTATAACATTAGAATAAAACTTAACATTTATTTTTGGAAATTTCTTACTCATACAATTATATTTTCTTAAAAATTGTTATTTTAAAATTTAAGAGAGATATGTGTTATTTTTTATGATTTTTTATTTTTATAATTGTTAGATATATATGGAAAGTTTGTTTACTTGGAAATATATTAAGTTTTGAAATTATTGCACTTATTAAGGAATAGCTAATACAACCTTTCAAAGAGAAATAATTATTCCTCATTTTGAAGAATAACTATTCATAAGAAATTATTATTCCTTGTAATAAAAACATAACCAAACTAAAGAATAACTAAACTATAGGAATAACTATTACATTACAGTGCCTATTACAGTCTACCAAACATGCCCTTAAGGTGGCGTTTGGTACGGGGGAATCCATATTACTCTTGGCATCCAGATTCCTAGGAATGTGATTCCTAGGAATCACATTCCTAGGAATGTAGTTATTCCTATGTTTGGTTTCATTGGGAATCTCTTAAGATTCCTAGGAATGTGAGATGATAATATTTGGTTTATTCACAGGAATCTTAAATGAATCATTTATTTTTCCCATTCTATCCTTAGATTTGAATGTGAACTACGAAGTCCTTTAAAAAAAAAAAATTCCTCTAAATAAATAATGAAAAACCAAATATAAACTATTAATTATGACAAATTCATTAAAATTGTAGTCTAACATTTCAAAATGACAAGTACAACACAAAAATAACTATTTAAATTCTCAAATGCTTTATTCTTAATAATAATTTTTAAAAGAATTGAATCCATAATGGAGAGTCCCCTTCAAACTTTTTTTTTTTTTCCACACGTGAAACCTAAATAAAACTTTGTTAAAAAATATATCAACAGAGTTGTCTATCTTGTTTATGTTATTTTGGCGGGAAAAGATAAAGACCGGAGAAAAGATATTGATGATTTGTTTTATATTTTATCTTAATTGCTTAAATGATAAGAAAAAAGGGTTAAAATTGTCAATTTATAAAAAATACAATTTCCTTTAAGCTTGGGAATCTGGATTCCCACCTGTTTTAAAGGGAATCCACATTCCTACTAAGAGGGGTTTAAGGGGGGAATCCAGATTCCCCTGGCATCTGATTCCCTAGCGTGATTTGCAACCAAACATGGAAATCTTTAAACATTCCTAGGAATCCTAAAACATTACCCCGTACCAAACGCCACCTAAAATCATTTTCAAAAGATTGTGCATCTCCAGCTTTCTTTGTATTTTTTCACCCAAATTGGAGAGAAAAATTCACTTTTTTATTTTGCTTGCCACCTATTTTTTCAGATACACTTCAATAGGCATTCTCTCATTTTCTCCAATTTATTAACATAATAGTTTTCTAAAATTTTTTAAATTATTTTTTTCTACCTAATGATTTTTTTATTGGTGTGAGAAAAAGGACCGAATATTTTAATCCCAGAAGTGTGTTTATAGAAATTACAATACTCTTTAGTCTTCACACCAAAAGAGTTATTGTAGCTCAACCAAATTTTTTTTTTTTCCTAAGATAGTGAGACCATTGGAGCTTGATTTTTGGGATTGACCATCTAAAATGGACGGAATTTGGATTTGCCTAGTTTATTAGAGATTACGTTTATTTAGCTCATTTACAAAAACTTGCATATATTTTTTGCCTAGAATTTTGGAACATGTAATTATGTATGAAATTAAGTCAAGAGTTTTGTAATCTAGTGATATTGATTGGTCTCTCTATAAAAAGAATTAGAGCATTTACATGTGTACAATAAAAAAATGTGTAGAATTTACATAATTTTACTTTAAAATGATCCACACCGGATCATATTAAATTTTCTTGATTTTTTAAAATTATTTCTCTTTCTTCACACAAAACAATCATCATCTACTTTTCTTTCATCCCGAAAAATGTAAAGAAAGAATAAACAACTAAATGCAAAATAAATAGTATCAATGTAAATTTACATGGTTACTATAGCAAACTTGTAAATTTTCACTGACACTATTCATTTTACATTTAATTGTTTATTCTTTCTTTACATATCTTAAGATGAAAGAAGAGAGTCGATGGTGATTGTTTTATGTGAAGAAAGTAAAGAAAGAATAAACAACTAAATGCAAAATAAATAGTATCAATATAAATTTACATGGTTACTATAGCAAACTTGTAAATTTTCACTGATACTATTCATTTTACATTTAATTGTTTATTCTTTCTTTACATATCTCAGGATGAAAGAAGAGCGTTGATGGTGATTGTTTTATGTGAAGAAAGAAAAATAATTTTAAAAAATGATATTTTAATAAAATGTAGTATAAAATAGATAATCTAATGTACGATGCTTTGAAAAGTGGTAATGTAAAATAATAAAGTAGGTTATTATGTTAAAATATACTAAAATTTTTGCATGAGCTAACGTGGATGCTCTTAGATTTCAAATTGACCACAACAATTAAAAAAAAAAAAGGAAAAAAAAGAAGAAGAAGATATTAAATATGAATTAATGTAAGAACAAAGTTAGAAACTCTTCAAACTTCTCATATATTTCTTTTTGAGGTGTGAATTTTGAAAATCTAACCGTTGAATTTCATGTTCCTTATGTTCTTAACATGCATATCAAATTTCGTTCAAATTGGATATTATTTACTATTTGATCAATTAACTTATTTTTTATATATAACTTTAGATTACAAAAACTTGAAATTATAACATTTATTTGATAATATATTAATTGATCTTTAAAACTTTTGAAATTTTATAAGTGTTAAGGATGTAATAAGAACATATACTCTAACAGTTAAATTTTCAAAATTTACACTTAATATAAATATATATAATGAGTTTGTAAGTTTTTCTAAACTGAAAGGATATTAATTTATTGAGGATAGATATCAAAAAAAAATGATAGAAGTAGGAGGAGTTGAAGAGTAAAAAGGGGAAGAAGGAAGGGCAAATAGGAGAGAAAGGAGATATTTAGAAGGTGGGGAACGGCGCAGTGTCTGTCCTTTCCCGATAAGCCCGGTGTGATTTCCTTTTCCTTTTCCTCTCTTTTCCTTTTCCTTGCTGGAATTTGGAATGGAAGAACAACAACACCAACAACAACAGCCCCAATTCCTTCCTACTTCTTCTCTAGCTACTACTACTTCCCCCTACTCCTACTCCTACTTCCCTCTCACTCTCATTAGCTTTACCCTACTTTTCTGTTTTTAAACCCCCCTATCCCCCCCCTATACTTCCACACCCTCAAATTCCCTCTCAATTCTCATTTCTCATTTCCACCAGATTTTTCATTTCCTGTTCCTTTCACTTCCCTCACAGTCACTCACCAAACAACGACAACCAACCCTAATCCTCTCTCTTTCTTAAACCCCCACCACTACTTTCATACATGTAAGTGCCAATACCACTCTCTCCAAATTTCAGCTCTTTTCAACAGCACTGAATTCTCCATGCGCTAATTCTTTTTTTCCCACTTTTCCTCTACATTACAGAGAAAAAAAAAAGCAAGAAATTCCAACCAGGTCTTCTTCTTGTTCTTTAGATATTTTCTTGGAAAAATTTTGTGGGTTTTGATTTGTAATTGTGGAGCTGATCTAAGAAAGTTTCTCTCTTTTTTTTAATTGTTGCAGGTTGTGATTCAAAAGAGCAAGCTTTTTTGTGAGAGAAAGCACAGATCTGTGAGCTTTTTCTGTTTTTGTTTTTGTTTTTTAGAGACTGGCTTATCCAAATTGTCTAATTAAACAGTCTCTTAATAAATAACTAATTTACTACATAACAGAATAAAGGGTCCTCACTCCTCACTCCTCACTCCTCAGAGCTCAACACCTGTCAAGTTAGTGCTAATCACTAATCAGTTATCAGACTTCTATAATCAATGTTCAAAGTAAGTATCTTTTTCTAGCTCTTTTTCTTTCTAAATTTGGGACAGTGAAGTGTGTCTTTTTAATTATTAATGAGTGGGGAATTTAATTAATTAAGACTAAGAATCTAAGATTAGTACTAATGTAAATGTGAATGTAATAATGGGTTGGCTGGCATTTTTTTTAGGGTCAGCAAAAGCTTTAAATACAAAGAGACTGAGTTTGGTTCAGATCGGCTATTTACTGCAACAACTGCTTTATAGCTTAAATCTGAAGCAGAAAAAGACTCTGAGACAGATCAAGTTTTTATCATATAGGCCGGCCCTCTTTTATGTTTTCAACTTTTGCTAAAGCTTTAATCTACCTTAAAAGCAAGCACTGTGTTAGGTTTTTAAGGCTTTTAAGAAGGTACACTTATATATAGAGTCATATAGATAGTTGTAGCTGGGAGGCGTGAGTGTGCACAGTACAGCACAACAACACAAAAACAAAGTCAGATCTCTCTCTCTCTCTCTCTCTCTCTCTCAGCTTTGTTGTGTGGTTAAAAAAAAAAAAAGGTGTGTGTGTACGTATATTATTATTATCAACTATAAAAATGTCTTTTTTATTTATTTTACTGTTGTGTTTAATGGGTGGGTAAATTTTACTTTTTTGGGGGGTTTGCAGGCTGAAGAGGCTGAGAGAGTCTGAGACCAATTCAGGCTTTGCTTTTGAAAGGCGGTCTAGTCTGGTCTTCTTCGTCTGTGTCTGCAACAAGAAGAAAAAAAAAAAGAGCTTTAAAACGAGAGCTAGCACCAAGGCTTCACTGACTTGGACTGTGATATATCAACAGCGTAAAAAAAGGCCTTTTTATCACTACACAGCCAAAGTACTCTCTGAATTATCGTCATCAATATGCATAGGACACCCCAACCCCACCTGCACTAATCTCATCACCACACCTCTGCTCTTTCTCTCTCTCTAAAAATAATACACGCACCCTCTCTCTCTCTCTCTCTCTCTCTAGAGGATAAGAATACATAAAAGAGCTCAGAACCCAAAAGGGTCTCTCTCTTTCTCTCTCTCTTTGTGTCTGTGTGTGGGTAATTATATGAGTTTCTGTTTGAGAAAGGCATGAAAGTGGCATGGAGGTGGATGGGATTCAGCAGGGACAACCTTGTAAGTTCCCAAGGGTCGGAAATGGCAGAAACGACTCTACTAAATTAGCTTCAAAAGGTGTTTCTGAGCACTACCCAGATGACGAAGAAGATGGAGACCAGCTCAAAAGGCTTAGCACCACTACCGGCGGTCCAGTTGGAAGTGAAACAGCCGTTGCCAATGCCAATACCAACCGCCTTCGCGGCTGGCACCACTCGTCTCGAATCATTAGGGTTTCTAGGGCCTCAGGTGGCAAAGATCGCCACAGCAAAGTTTGGACCTCAAAGGGTTTAAGAGACCGCAGGGTTAGACTGTCCGTGACCACTGCCATTCAGTTCTACGACCTCCAAGATCGGCTTGGTTATGATCAGCCCAGCAAAGCAGTGGAGTGGCTGATCAAAGCGGCTACTGATGCAATCTCCGAGCTTCCTTCTTTGAAGAGTCCTTTTCCTGACACCCCGAAGCAATTGAGCGACGAGAAGCGAGCGAGTGGGGGTACTGAACAAGCCTTCGATTCAGCTGATTTGGAGATAGACGGTGACCCCAATTTCCAGCAGAATCAAAGCCAGCATCTTTCTTTGTCCAAGTCCGCTTGCAGCAGTACCTCTGAGACCAGCAAAGGCTCCGGCCTGTCTCTCTCACGGTCCGAAAGCCGCGTCAGGGCGCGTGAGCGGGCGAGGGAGAGGGCGGCGAAAGAGAAAGAGAAGGAAAACGAGTGCCGGATTGCTCATAACGTGAACCACATTTCACACAACAGCTCTTCTTTCACTGAGCTTCTAACTGGTGGAATCAACAGCAATGCTGCTGCTGCTGCTGCTGCTAATCACAGTCCTACTGGCTCGGCTCATCAAAACCCCGGCGGCGGCGATCAGTCTAATTTGTTTCACAAGCCGGCGAGGCAGTGGGCGGCTTCCACTCCGATGGACTACTTCGACTCCCCACTTCTGGGGCCGTCTTCCTCGTCGCGAACCCATCACTCGTCTGGGTTTCCAGGCCAAATCCATTTGGGAAATTCGCTTCCGCACGCAATGTCGGTGTTCAATAATGTCTCTGGAGACAACAATCATCCAGAGCTGCAGCAACACTTCCCTTTCAATGTTCCCGAACATCTCATCCCTGTGGGCGCTGCAGCGTCGCAGCAGCCCGGTGGGAGTGACTACAGCCTCAATTTCACCATATCTTCCGGGCTCGCCGGATATAATAGGGGGACCCTTCAGTCCAATTCACCGTCTCTTCTGCCTCATCACCTCCAGAGGTATCCTACTATAGACGGACCAAACCTGCCTTTCTTCATGACTCCAGTGGCTGCATCTGCCGCAGCGGCTCCGCCCATGGAGAATCATCACCACAACCACCACCACCACCACCACCAGTTCTCGCCTGGAATTGACGGCCGCTTGCAACTCTGCTACGGCGATGGAACCCGGCATTCTGACCATAAGGGAAAAGGAAAGAACTGACTTCTTTTAACAAGCTACATTGCTTTTGGCCCATCTTCTTCCTGGTAAGTTTCCTTGTCTCATTCATTCTGATCCACATTTTTATTAACTATATAATTTTTTTTTTACTTATTTTTTGGTTCTTATTGTTTCGCATTCAAATTAGTTTCAGCTTAATTAGTTGCGTTTACTTCTCTTCTCTGTACCTGTGCTTGTTTGGTTCTTTGCCTCATTCTTGACATGGGTTTTTGTTACTTTTCCGTATCCTATGCTTTGTATAGTTTTCTCTTTTGCTTTTTGGATTTATGTGTTTTGTGCAATACCATGAACTGTTTTTCTCCCTTGGTAATCGTAAAACCTAAACCATTGGGCATATATATATATATATATATTATTTATGTTTGTTACCTAATAAAACTGTCTTTATTTGATTCCAGCATGGATTGCTGTGAATAAGAATCGGCTGGTTGTCTCCTTGTTTGTTCTCTTCTTGGTTTCCTTAATGCTAGCATCTGCTAGTCCACGCCAGGTGTTGGCTTCTGTGTTTGGCCAGGCCATGTGTTAAGCACCGGGTGGAGTGGAGTGGAGCTAGTTCCACTTTAACGAAAATCTGAGGCACTAGCTTAGTAGCTTTAGAATCCCAATTTCTCTTTTTCTCTACCTCCCAAGCTGTTCCACATGGCAATGGCTGGGCGTACTGTCGGCATCTGGAAAGTGCTGCTTAGGCTTTCAGTTGTTAAATTAAGTTTTTGTTGAATGTCATGAATGGCTAACTAATTCTATTCCTGTTGGTTATGCCCATGCACGTAGCTAGGAACCCCTTTCCAAACTTGAAAGAAAAGCGTAGTTGGAACAGTAAAGTGGTTGAAATGTAGTACTCCCTTTTGTTTCCCAGAAATAAGTGATGAAATTTGTGAGCCTGTTGTCTTAGAGAAATATGAAAAAACATAGCTTTTAATATCAGTCTTTTAGGATTCAAATAACTTCAAAAATATTTATATATAAATATTTCATTTTTTTGCTTATATAATCAAGGTGATAACATCATTGATAGTTAGGAGAAGCTTTGGTCTAATGGTTAGGTTTCTTTTGATAAATAAAATACTTTAGTCAACAAAAAGCAGCGAGTACAACAACATTACAGGGACAATAATTTTAAACTTAAACCATCTAGGAATTCTAAAACTAGACAAAGAAGGGAAAATTCCCTAACACTATCATCCAATCATTCAAAGATCTTGTCAAAGATTGTCATACAAATCAAACAAATATATTAATAAAGATTATTGTTTAATCTTTTTGGTTGGCTGTTTCCATCAAAAGTTTTGCTGTTTTACTCACGCCAAATCATTCTAACGGTTGGATTGCTATTTTACTAATATAATAATTATGAAAATCTGATTTAAAGTTGAAGCATTTACAAATTTTAAAATTTATGTAAATTTGATGTGAAAAATATGTATAAGGGATTGTATATAAAATTTAAATAAGTTATTGAGGGTAAGAAGAGAAGTACATATAAATTTATTAAAGCTAAATGTTTTCTCCTTTTAGCTTTGAGGATTCACCTATATTTCTCATCTTCCTCCACCAAATCAAAAAGCTAAACAATCTACTTTCGTGGCCACTACATAATTGCAAGAAGTGTTCCTTTTTTTTTTTTTTTTTTTTTTTTTAAGTTCAAGAAGGGTTCTTCTTTGTTTTTTATAGTTTCATATTTATGTACCATCATTTTTTTTAATCTTTTTGCTATTTTAACTTTATACTCCTGTTCCATAATAGATGATATTTTTCTTATTTGTTGACCTAAAATATATAGAAAGTTTTAAAAAATGGAAGTTCAATTTTCACTAATACTGTAATATGGAAAAATAGTACACATTTTTTTCTACATGCAAACACTTTTTTTTTTTATAGAACATTGTGTCATATCTAATAAAAAGTAAACTATAATTTAGGAAGATCATTATATTTTTGCATTAAGGTAAGGCTTTTGTTCCTAAGTGCACAAGATAAGGTGCCTTTAATACTAAATTAGTCTTTTTCGATTATTTTCAAAACATAAATTCTGTGCCCCCATGCTCTTGGTAAATGTTCCTGAAATGTTATTAGTTTTCTTAGGTGTAATAATTCTTTCCTCCTAGCTTTTGTTTTGGATGCTTGGAAGAGAGATCTTGTTTTTGCGTTGGTTGTTGTTTGATGAAAGTTTAATTGCTTATACAAAAAAGAAGTCCAATTATGCACAAATATCATGAAATGTACACAATACCTTGAATTTGTGTGTATCGACCAGTAAATTGTTGACAAGTGTTTTTTTTCCCTTTTCAAAAGCACGTATTGTAGTTCATAATTGACCATTTAATATTCCTTAACCTGTGGCTTTAAGGAACTTGTTAACAAGAGCCAATTATAGAAAATCATGCCATTTCTGAAGTTTGTTTATTGCAAGACAAAGGGAGTATTAATTTTTTGAGTTCTATATAGAAAAGAGGAAAATGCTAAAACTACTATAAAGTTTACTAACAAAAATTTATAAATTGATATAACAACGAATGTGATTGGAGCTACTTCAACAACATAATGATTAAACGTAGAATTTTTTTTTTATTTTTTTATTTTTTAGTGACATCAATTTATAAAGCTTATATGGTAAAATTTGTAATATCCCTAAGAGCATCCACATTGGTGGAGGCAAAAATTTGGTTATTTAGCACTTACAAAAGTCACTTTATCTATTTTACCTCTACACTTTATAATACACCCAACATCAATGGATCTATATTTTTAGTTATTTGATTAAAATAATATAAAGAATTCATTAAAATAAAATAAAAAATATCCACCACAAAAACCTTTCAACCGGCCACAACCACCTCCAACACCACTCCACTAGCAACAACACAGCCAAACAGCCACAACACAGCCAGAACCACACCCAACACAGCCACAACTACAATCACAACACAGCCCACGGCAACCACAACCATAACCCACTTCTACAACCAAACCCATAGCCAAAATCAAAGCCACAGACAAAATCAAACACGAAACCACCACCAACACAGCCACCAAACCACCATTTCAACCACAACACACAGCCACAAACAAACCCACAATCAAAATAAAAAATTAAACCACCACCATAGCCGCTGCAGGAAGAAAAGAAAAATAAAAAAAGCAACATGCCTCACCGAAACAGATCGGAAGCTACCGGAGATTGAGATCAGAAAGAGAGTGGATACGAAGAGAGAAAAACAAAAGAGAACAAAAAAAGGCAGGTATGGAGAAGATGAAGAAAAATAAGAAATTATTTAAATATTAGTACTGAACACAAATATAATAATATTATTATTTTTAACTATGAGCTACAGTGCACAGCCAAAAGTAGCTGTGCACATTAGCTGTGGAGCCAAAAAAAGTGGCTTTGGCTCCACCAATGTAACCACATTTTAATATTTGGTGGTGCTAAAAATAGCAATATACCTTTTTAGCACCACCAATACTAATGCTCGAACATTATTCTAGAAAAAATATGAGTGCTTAAGTTTTGCTAATGCTCATAATAATTGGTGGATTTAGCGTTTGAGGAATAACAATTCATTAATTACTTAGAATAGGTTAGTTGGCCGATCTTATTAATGAACATGTACTAAATAAAGATTTACAAACTAATGTTCTAATGAATATAATAGGTGTCAATTTAACATTATGATTAGGATTTAGATCAGCAATCTTTGTTAATAATGTAATATGGAAAAGGGTTGTTATGTGTTGGTCAAATGTTGAAGCACAAGTCATATTTGAGTTACAAGATTCTGGGCATTTGCATACTTGGATTTACCGATAACATTCTTTTTTCTTTTTCCTCTTTATTGAACACTTTGACTACTTCGTTATATTTTCCCATGAAGTAGTGTATATATATATTAAAACAAAATAAAAAGCTTACATTCATGACAAAGCCTCTTTCATGATGGTATATACTATATCTCATTTGTACTCATAATGTTGTTTTTCATTTATCCAAGTTATATGATAAAGCACTATAGTTTTGACGTATGTTAGTGACCCTTGAACATAGCTTTTATATAGGTTCAAGTGTCTTTACAGTACAAGTTAAATGATAAATATTCAATTGAGCTGTAATGCACACTTACCTTTTTTCTTTTTCTTTTTTATTTTTATTTTTGTATAAGAGCTGTAATGCACACTTATCAAAAATGAAAATATATTGATCAATAATTTATTGGTTTATATGCACAAATTCATTATAATTGTTTTTATTTATATTTATTTATTTAATTTTTTTTAACAATTTTTTATTTATTTAAAAAAAAAAACATAAAAATTTAGTTAATACCATATTAAATACATCTTAACTTGTGCGGTTAGGACAATCCTTAATAAAAGGCACTCTATAACCTAAGAGGCATAAACCTTTTCACGTTGAGGAAGCTATTCTACACTGCCAACCAGCTAATAAAAGCATGCTTTGGGTTAATTTAGTAAACCAAATCAGAGACTCCATGACACCAGAGCTTCACATGATATGATGGCTTTTTAGGTTGTATTACAGGAATACCATTGATTTGGGAAAGCTAACATCAAACAACTTATGAAGTATTTCAACTAGCTCCTCATATCTGGTTGGGGCCAAAACCATCTTTCACTCTCATGAAATTTGAAAATTTGGCGGAGTTAGGTGAATCATAGATCTTTCTAAAGCCATATCTTGGAAAAAGCAGATCATTCAGGTCAGGTGTCAATGACCATGCTAGACAAGGATGCTGCTTACGGTACCAATCAGATGCCTTAGGAAAGGCCTAGTTTTCTCCCTCAACTGCTAAAATTTCATTCGACCAATAACTGTTGGATGTAACATTTTCCTCCCAAAAAGATTTTCCTCTCAACAGACATATACATACACACACACACATATATATATATATATATATATATGAACCTATGCCACCCACAAGATATTGCCCTAGCAAACAAACTCCAAATGAATCTCATGACTGTTGCAGTGTTGCTTTGTTCCATTCTTCAAGTTTGCACAGCCCTAGACCACCTTTTTTCTTAGGGAAGGTAGACATCATTCCAGGTAATCTTTGCTCTTGTACGGTACTCGTCTTACAGCATGCCCATTCCAAAGAAAAAGCATTGAATTTATGTCCCACCAGCTTAGTAACTTATTTTGGAAGGATACAAGTTGCTTGACCAGTAGGACTGAACACCATAAAGTACAGGTTTTATAAACTGGACCCTATTTGCAACAGACAACTGCCTTACTCTCCAGGGCAGTACTGATTCTATACTAGAGATATGCACTCCCCAAGACTAAAGACACTCCCAAAATTTTAATTTGCCTCTCCCCATGTTAAACAAAGTAGTAGGGTCCATCACCATTCCCCCCTCCCCATTTTTTTTCCTTCTCCTTTTGGATCTCAGTACATTGGACATCTATTACTTATAATAGAAAACCATTTAGCTTTAGGGATAGTAGAAGCCTATTTACCCGGACAAATTAAATAAAAAGATTTGCACAAGTTAATAATATTCAACGTGATTTCGGCAACTCTGCCCAAGTCCATAGGCAATGACAGTCAAAATTCATTATCAAGGACACGAATGACAAGCACTCAATCAAAACTTCACAAACCAAACGTACAGGCTCACAAATAATCCTCATAAACCTCACAAACACAAACTCACAATCCCAACTTTCTAACCCACCTAATGGTGCTCTTAACAAGACAAACAATGTCTCAACCCACATATATGAATATCTTTTAAGTTTAAAAAGTTTACCAAGTGTTTTTCAAATATACTTATGTTTTTTTTGAAGAGTATTCTCTTCTTCCCATATGAGAGGACCCTCAGGCTGAAGCCACTAAAGCTTTTACAATACTATCTATTTATAAATATTCAATTTTATTCTTAGGTGAACAAGGGATACCTAATTATTTATTCATTAAAAAACTCTATCCTTCCACACCAAGAAAGCCCAAGCCAAGTCAAAATAGGAATTTGAGTTACATTCTAACAAATCCCCACCTTAATTCAAATTCTAATAAGTAGTCTTATTTTTTTTTTTTTTGATAGGTATAAGTAGTCTTATTTTTTGCGACACCTTAATTCAAATTCCATTAAGTAGTCTTATTTTTTGCGACAACTCTACTTTAATCCAAGCAAGTTTTTCTTGAATAAAACAATCATTTCCTTGACTAAAGACAAATTCTTGGACGCATATTGAACCAACTTTTAAAGTGCACCAAACATAATCTTTTATTGAACTTCCCTAGGATCAAACCTTAAGCTTTAATAACAGTTTGTTGTGATTTGGAGTTAACCTAGAGCTAACATCATATAACCCAATTGAGACATTGTGTTAGAGTGTGATCTACTTTTTGGAGAATATGAGTCGAAGCAATACAGAAGATACAGTAGAGCTAGAGCAGTTATTGTATGAGGTCTATCCAATGCTAGATGCACCATTGAAGGATTTAGTCGAACACTTGAAAAGTTACTCAAAAAGTCGAGGGAATGCTTGAATAATTAAAAGTGCATTTACACGAACAATAAAATTAAAAAAAAAAAAAAAATCCGCAAAAGATAACAATATTAAACGTGGTTCTGCAAATTCCAATCCTACATCAACGGGCAATGACAGCTAAAACCCACTATCAACAGTACTTAATCACCAAACACATATGGCTTGTTTGTAGTAGACTAGTTTTCCCATTGGAATTTCATGCTATGGAAGCTGCTAACTATAATGGATGTCAAAGAATTAATTGACATGTAAAAATAAAATGCTCTAATGCTTTGTCAGATCCTTTTGATCTTCAAGTTGAGGCTGTATTAAATCACACTAGAGAGAGAAACACCCATATCTAAGGTTAATATACAACTACAGATTGAGACCTACACATGAGGACATCTAAGAAACCAAGAACAAAGCAAAAGTTCAATTTTTTGGACACCCAAGAAAAGAGACGTGGGGAATTTCCGTCCCTCACATGCTCTGCCATTTCTCACATTCCAAATGCACCACTGCCAGCATAAAGATTAAAGATACTTCCTGCAAGCTATACCAGTCTTTCCCATCTCTATCATCCTCCCCAACAACTACTGTTTTTTCACAGAAGATGTAACCTGAAGAATCACATTTGAAGAAACAAAATGACTATAGCTTTCCAAAGGGAATTTTATAAACCAGTGGTCTTAATGGTTATACAATGCACTTAGGTTGAAGTCTAAAAGTTATAGTTTTAAGGTACACCATTTTCTTGATGTTTTGAACATGTTGGGATGTTGGGTTTGTAAAAGTTAAACACTAACACCTTTTGTGAGGGTTTTAGATAACATGTTGGGATGTAATTTGACCTAGAAGTTTAAGCTTCATGTCAATGGAGGGGATGCACTGATTCAAGTTCCATCTTTCATAATAATTCTGCCATTCCAAACTTATCAAAAAAATAATAATTCTGCCATTCCAAGGGGGATTTAGCCCTATTCACAAGATAGGGCAGCGAAAACCCTACTAATCCTACCAATTTTCATCCTTACATTGTAAATTTCACAAATTTAAGTTTAAAGCATGTTTTTTAGTAGTTCTCTGATGCAAGGTGCACCAAAGTCAAAAGAGATAATTGCTGATTGGCAATAAAGTCTTGCTATTCTTTTTGACTTGTTTTTCACAACAAGCTTGAGCCCTTGTAATGATGAAAAACAGATGATTTTGAATAATAATTTTATGAGTTGTGAATTTGCTCCTCTTTTGTTTGGTGGTGATAGTGATGCCTAAGCTTTTCAAGTAGATTATAGGTGGTGAAGCCTAGACTTGGTTCTGTTTGTCCTTTTTTTTTTTTTTTTAATCTCTATTCTCCTGCACATTTTGCGTCATTGTCATTATAGTTAAGGGCTTACTAAACTCTTTAAATGCCTTAATAAGGTTCTTTTCCACTTACAATTTCGGCATAGGATTGACAACCATTTGGAATGAATGATTTGAATGGTGTATTTTTTTTCTTTCATACCTAGAATTAGGTATTAAACTTGATGATTTTTTTTCTCTGGAACTTTGCAAGGTTTTGAGTTGATTTACAAGATAGTTTTGGGAGTGAAAAATGTGACCAATCCTAAAAATTTGGGATTGAGGCTTTTTGTTGTTGTTTGGGAGTCAAATTATATAATTTGTACCTAGTTTGTGAACTTATTAATTGTATACTAGTTAAGTAGATGATTAATTATACAATCAATTTTTGATGCAGTTGATATAAATTACTATATATTTGATGTACTTTTCATGAAATGTAGTTGAGAATATGGAAGTCCAATTGTAAAAGAAAAAACAAAACAAAACAAGTTTCTAAAATTTTTCCCCACATTCTGGATTTAGATAATGTTAGAGAAGGCATTTTTTTTGACATCATGTAATGCCTTGTATTCATAGGGAAAATAATTCATTTTCCTTTCTCTTATTAAGGACAATATAGTGAAAGTTTTTTCTTCTTTTTCTATCACTTTCATGGGAAGCACATGTGGTTACTTCATTTGGTGAAAACTATTGCTCCTTTTGTTTTGTCCAGCAGCTAATTTTCATTGCACCTGAGAAAGCCTGAAGGCGTATGTAAAGAATAAAATGAGTTTTGTAGGGGTAATTAATGAATGCATGCACGAGTGCATTTATATGTTGAGTTAATACAATTCGGTTTAAGTTGGGGTTTTGAGAAGGGTAATAAATATCTTATTTCGTACTTGTAGAACTGTGGATAAATTAATAAAGCATTTGTTACAAGATTGATTTCTTTGGAGATTATGGGTTGTTTTATTAAGGAAAAAGTTTGGCTCCAACTCCAACCTAGCTTGGAGCTATCTTGCTTCAGTGAATGAAGAGACAATCTATATGTAATTTCAGTCACATGACCATATAATGGGTTGGAAAAAATAACTTCATTTTCAAGAAATAGTTGCCGAGTATTCTATAGGATTGTTTGGTGTGCCTTTGATGTTGTTAGGTGTCACATTGAAACTAAAGAATTCATCCTTGGTATGGACCTCTTGAAGATCTAAGTCTATGAAACTGTTAACGTAACGCTCATTAGCCATAAAATTAGAGTAAGGATAAGGCTCTGATGCCAACTAATGTGGGTGGAAAGTCGCAAGAAATAGAACACATTTATCTTAAGAAAATAACCTTTGAATCCACATAGAAATTTATTAAAACCACCAAAAAGGAAAAGGAAAAGGAAAAACCTTTGTGAAAGTTTATAGATCAAATTCATAATAGTCTGAATGCTGAGAAGGCTTAGTTTATGACAAAGAAATCCTAGGTCAAGTAGGAGACCCTTTGGAAGCCCTAGAAAACCCTAATTCATGGTGAACGTGAAATTAGGCTTAACAAAGGAAAAATCACTAAAAAATTCTTAAATATATCCTAATTAACATCCTAACATAAAAAAAATAAATAAATAAAAAAATAAATAAAATAAAAATAAAAAACTCAATTTTGACTAAAATACTTCTAAAAGCTCTTTAAAACAAAGAAATAAAACCTTTTTCTAAAAATTTCTGAAAATTACAAAGAAACATAAAAAATTAATAGAAAAAAAGTTAACTTGCATATTTTGTTCTACATCACCTAGTGTACCTTCCATTATGGAGTTGATCACTGCATGTGATTTAAAGCTTTGCCTGAAAGTGTTTGTCTCTTATAAGTTCATAGTTTGTTGTGGTTATACCATATATCCCAATTTTAGTGTTATCTGAAACCCTTCTTTATCTTTCTACCTATCTGAGAGAGAGAGAGAGAGAGAGAGAGAGAGAGAGAGAGAGAGAGAGAGAGAGAGAGAGAGAGAGAGAGAGAGAGAGAGAGTATGCTACAAGCTTTAGAAAGAAATTGGGTAAAGTGTTGGGATATTGGGATTTCTCAGGTTGAGTACCCCTCTTCATGGTAAGTTGCACTACAGAAACAGTTGATGTGGATATTATATATAGTTGTTCCATTATGGATGACTCATGCACCAATTCCTGATGTAAAGTGGCTGTAGATTCTGCCTTAACCCAGAAAGAGTTCATTCGATGTTTGGCTGAAATAAAACAAGAACAGGCTGCCAATTAAATTTCGTATAAAGTTTCTTCATTAGAGTAGAATTTCCTTGGACATTTAAAACATAAATAAAAAGAAGAAAATCCTCAGTGAGATTGAAAAAGAAATATTTTTACTCTTCCCACAGCTAGCACTTGGAATAAGTTTGCATTTGATGGTAAATAAGATGAGAATTTCCATTGTGGGGAGGATTTTGTTCTTTCAATTGCTTTCTGAACGTTTTGGATGTATCCACTGGGATATGACCAAAATATTTGTAGGAGCTTATGATTTAAGTTGTAATTTTCTATTATACTTTCAACTGGTCTTTGTTCTGCTGATTAGATAGTGATTCTGGTAAGAGTTTCTGAAATTTATTTTGTTTGGTTGTTGCCCCTGACAGATGTCAGTAGAGTTATGATTGCTGAATGTATGATGTTAATATATGTCATTGGTGTGTAAAGCATAGTGTGAAAATCTTTGTAACACCTTGCTTGATGACCGTTAAGCTTGCAATAGTCATGGAAAGCAACTTGCTTACAACTCACTATTTCTAGATTTGGGATTCCAATTCATAACATTGTGCCTGAACATGACTTTTCCACAACTTTTGCATCTTAGTGCACAAACTCAAGTGTTAGATAGAATGGCCCTTGCTTATTATGATATAAGTTCCATGCATAGTGCCACAGTACAAATCAATTTATTTATTTTTACCTGTAGAAGTAGTTATATTTGATTCTACATTAATTGAATTACTGAAAGTATAGCAATATTAAGATGGATAAAATTGAAATTTATGTATTTCATAGATGGCTATTAAAATCTGAAGAATATTTATATGTAAGATTGTTTTGAGAGCAAAATTCATCCCTAAAATATAGGGTTGCAGATGTGTGTAATAAGTCATGATACAGCACCCTTCATAACTAGAAAATTTCTAATGTGAGTTTCTTGCTAAAGATTTATATGTACTGCAACACTTGAATATGAGTCTCCTGGTGCCTTAACTTTAGCTATGTTAGTGGAGGTTATCCAGAAAATCTGGGACTGCTAATAATAGTAATTTCGAATTTACGATGTAGTTTATCTTATCTGTATTGGCCTGCTTTGGTGTTCTATATTCAAATTATTATGATAGAAGTAATTAACACTTTTGAAAAGGTGTAACATTGTTTTGAAGATGGTCTATAGTTTCTTCACTTTGGTGAGTCTTTAGGGATAGATTAGCAGAGCTGCTCTAAGATTAAGGGACATAACAACCAGTCTATCTCCTAGTATTTGGCTAAAAAGCCTTTGTCTTCCATTGCATGATATTAGAAGTATGCGAAGAAACTAACTATGAATTTCCTTAATCTACAAGTCTTGTATATTCTGTGTATGTAACTCCAAGAATTGTCTTCTTATTTGTTTATTTAATTATTTTTCACCAAGATCTTTCTCATGAGTTTGATATGATAAGTTCTCGCATATCTTCTTCTTTTTTCTTTTTTTTTTTTTTTTTTTTGTTATAGGTACTTGCATATCTAATTATTCCAAAGCTGTAACAAATTGATCAAAAGATTGTTAGCAATTTCATGACAGCCAATGTGTTCAATTGGCATATCCTTCTCTCATAATAATTGGTCGAAGGGTGAGATTGTGGATTCAACGCCCATTGGATGCTTGTATAACTTACCAATGAAAAAATAAATAAAAAAGCAATTTCTTGATGGATAATTCATATTTGAATTTACTAATCTCATTTGCATTTATTTGATGGTTTGCTTTTTCCTGCAAGTAAGATTGTAGGTTTCAAAATCTCATTTGCATGATGTTTAAGGTTTTGAAAGATCAAGTAAAAGGCAAACATTTATTCATAAATTAAAAGCATGTATGTTTTTTTTTAAGAAAATGTTTACATGTTTATGTTCTTGTGAGTAGGCTTGAATTTGTAGTTTGTTTAGAACCCATATATAACAGGGACAAATGTCTTTTACATACTATACGTGTAAACCATATGTGATAAATAGCATGAAACTCTTGCTATACAGAACTATTTCATGTGAAGCACCTCCTGGAGCTGTGTTAGTGTGATTGGGTGCTAATTTCAATTAGAAAAACTTGTGCTTACTTTACAGGCTAAAAAACAAATCTGATTTATCCTTTTCCATTTGCTTATAGTGGGAAACTTTAATGCAGGAAAATGGAGAAGTTGTGGCAAGATTGGGCAAACGCATTGCCTTCCCTGCACTGGTTGAGACATTATTTTTATGATTCTGAAATTGCTACTATGTCTATTTAATCAAATTTCAAGTCAAGTCACTTGGCTTATTGCGTTCACATGTTTGGATAAATTTATCTAGTCCTGCGGAGCATGTTGTGTTTTGAAGAATTATAACTTACAATTCAATTGAAGTTATTTTTTCCCCTTCTCTTCAATTACTTTGGAATTGTAATGAATCTGCCTGCCAAATCACTCCAGTTTGTGTCCATGACACTTTAACAACATACTCAATAGACCTACATATTTAGTCTCGAGCACAGATTTTTTATGTTTAATCTGACCGGGCAAATTTGGAATCCAATACTTGGATGGTAGTTCTCTACTTTCTTTATAGTTCCTCTTTTCATCCTTGCTTTTGTGTTGGTCTCAAATATAGATTGGCAATTAGGGTGGGGATTAGAAACATAGTATGCATGCAGAGAAAATCAAGCATCCAAAACTAAATGAGAGCTCTCTTATTTACAGACTCTTAAGATACCTCTTAGTAACAAACATATTCCTTTCATGAAGTGATATGTATTATCCAAAAGACAACAGTTAAATCATATGGTGTGATGAAATATCATCCACTCAAAAAGGTGTTATTACATATGTGAGCGAGGATGCACCATATTATGATATGATCATTCATCATTATCGAACAACAATATGAAGCCAATTTCTGTCTAGAAAATTGCGCCGCTGCGCGTAGCACGTGCGTCATTTTTAGTTTTTAGTTTGTCACAGATTGTTTGGATTTGAATGATGCAAGTATCAACTTGGTTTCTTTTCGTCTGTCCTTTATTGTAAGCATCCTAATCAAATTAGAATTATCTGATGCCACATCAAGGCTTTGGACCGCTGAGCATGTACAGGATGAAACTATCTTCGACATGGTCTGTGGTCCCTGGTCCCTGTACAAGTTTTGGGGCTGGGACTTGCACAACCAAGTAGTTCAGTCTATGCTTTGAAAGCTGAGTAGTTTTACTGAAACGTTATAATCTGTTTTTGTTGTTTACAATGGCGTTAAAAAAACCTTGTTTTTGTTAGGAGGCAGCAGCAACAGCAGCACGTCTATTTAAAGATATTTTCGAAGCCCAAAATTCTTCTTGTATAAAATGAAACACTAATTAACTATAAATTATATAAGATTAAATTACACATTTTTTGCTAAGTGAGTGCATTATATGGATTCAATACACTTCTTACTGTTATAGCTTGGGATTATATTCATTTTTTTCCCTTGAGTTTTTAAGATTTTCATTTTAGTCTACCAATTTTGATTTCGCTTTCAAAATGGTCTTTTTGTCCATATCCATGACTATTTTGGCCATTGAGAGAGAGAGAGAGAGAGTGAAAGAGAGAGACCAACGTTGTTTTGTTGGCCACTAATGAATATGAAAAAATTTGACAGAATGAATAGTTAAAGTGATATAAAGCTCCTGATTATTTTATAGAACAAAAGACATAATGGTTATTTGACAAAAAGTTGACTATAATTACATTGAATATAAAAACAAATCTTGAACTATTAGAGACATCTATATAAAGATTCACAACTTTCTATTCAAGAAAGAAATTATATCATTAACAAGATAAGAAACACTTGTTTTAAATATGATCTTATAATAAATTTCACTATGAAACAACCATGTTTGTTTCAAATGAAGATAAGCAATCTTTAACTCTTCATACATGATAACCTTTTCAATTCCTAAACTTTTATTTGTGTCCTTGTTATGTGTACATTGAAGGCTAAGTGTTTTTAATTATTGATTATGCATGGGTAGAACCGTATAAGCGAGATCTGTGGGAAGTGAAATAACGTGTTGTGGAGTAGAGAGATTGAACAAGACACTTAGGAACAAGACACCTACCACTAATGTTTAATTTATTTTACCAACTACTTTCCCTACGCCAATACGTCATTTACTTCTTCTTTTCGTCTAATCTTGTTAATTGTAATTGTTTTCTTTTCTCAGTTCTAGCTGCTTTGGGGAATTAGATAGATCATAGATATGACAGCTGATTTAGATATAGTAGAAGCCTTTGTATTGCTGTCTCTATTGTTGGTTTCGGTTGGACAACTATATACTTACATAAATGTTCATCTAAAATACCTATCTTACTACTAGTCTTTTGGACATTCCTATCTATTTGTATTTTTTCTTTGTGCATCTCCCTTTTTCTATATAAGAGACGTGATTCATTTGCAAACGAATAAAAATACAGCTTTCTTCTTTCAGATATTCTCTTTGTGTTTGTTTTGCTGAATCAGATTTATGTTTGAATGTGGTTAACTCACTACAAGACGATAACCAGCTCCCTCATTGATCAATTGTTCCTATTTTGGACGGTGTCAAGCTGTTAAGTAGAAACTTTTACCGAGAGTAGTTAGTAATTTGGCAGCCCATTCTGTAGGCCAATGGATCTCTTTTCGTAACTGGACTTGCCTGTTGGGTCCTTGACAGAAATGACCATATGCTTTTTCTTTAATAAACTTTTTTATTCTAGTTCTAACCTCACTTCCTAATCCTCTCTCACTATCAATCTATAAAAAATTAAAAAATTATAAATAAATAAAGTCTTCATTCAGCAGGGAAAAGAAAGGGAATTTGATTCTAAGCCACTATATTAATAAGGCTATACCTATACAATACAAGTAGTTAAGTTCTAATTCTGCCACAGTATTATAAAGAAAAGGAAATTCAGAACCAAGAATTTGGGCCATTTCAATCATAAAGCTCCACCTTGAAGAGGGCTTTAAAAGATAAAAGAGAGACACATCACTTGAAAATGTCTGAAAACATGTAGGAGCATGGGAAAAGTAATCATGAATGCTATGACTAATTTGCATTCCTGCAGTGTTTACCTACAAAAGGACAAATTCTTTGTTTACTGTTTGTCACACCCATTGCCGGCTTATTGTTAAACATGTGGGGCTTGCTTACCATTTCTATTTCTCATATGATTCCTCCACTTCCACCATTTTATCTGTTTTGTTATAGAATATAGTATAGAATAATGGTGAGATGAGATCTTTCAATTATAAATAGAACTCGCTTTTCAATTATGTTTTGCTAAAAAGAAATTGAGTTTGGAATATACAAATAGATTACAAACAAGGAAAATCAGGCCCCCAAAGTCGATAGAATCCTCTCACCCAATTGCTCCATTGGAGCATGTGCGTGTGTGTAAACTTTGAGCTTTGATTCCAGACTTTATTTCACGTGGATTGTGAGTATGCAAAGCTATAAGATACCTCATGTGACTAACAGATAGGGTTAGTAGAAACAGGACCAGCTAATAATTAATCAAAATAAACAAATAAATAGCCAATGAAAAGTATCAAACTATAATTCTAAATCGCAAGTCTTGCCTGGAAACAGCCTTACCCCATCATTCTCAACTATATTATTATGTTATTCCAACATTAAATAAATGAAATAAACAAATATTATTATTTAAAATAAATAATAGATCGCATTCCCCCACTTTCTTATTTGATTATTTTACTCTGTTCCTTCTAGAACAAAATTGAAGTCCACAAAAAATAAAATATGGATGGTGGTTATTAATAATACAAAAGACCAGTGCCTAGCTCTTCTCGTTTCTACATAAGGGCATGTTTTTCTAGAAAGAACCACTCTATCCCTAGAGCAAAAAATTCATTTTTTTGAGTAGGACTAGCCAAGTCTAGTTGCTTCTCGAATCAAATAAGAGTATGTTTATAGCATATAGATGCCACTCTGTCTAATGGTGATTAAATTAACCCCTCAATACTCCCATCAAAGAAGGGCATATATCAAATCTTATTTCAAGAAGATGTTACATAATCGCATCTTTACTTTTCCTATCACTTTCCCATCAAAGAAGGGCACATACCAAATTTTATTTCAAGAAGATTTTACATAATCACATCTTTACTTTTCCTATCACTTTCCTATTTATTCTTTGATTTTTAGAAACCTAGGGTGACAATGACATGAAACTTTGTAAATCTTTTGTCAGATAGAGAGTCTGTGTAAATAGCATTGCATTATATTAAATTGCGAAGTGTATTTTCAAAGGAATGTACACCTACTAGGGGCTAGCCTTGACCATTGATAAGTCCTTACATTTTTGAAGATGTAACTTTGTTATCTAAATGACAATCATGGTTCTCGGCCACTGGGCATTTTTGAGGCATGCATTGACTTGTTAAGCAGTGAAAGGAAGCACTAAGGCTGTGTTTGTTTTGACTTCAAATCACTTTCGGAAATGCTTTTCCGTAAATGCGGGTGTTTGGTTGCGCATAGAAAATAAATTTTCCGGAAATTGGTTTCCTTTGACCGTGTGTTTTATGGCTTTGACCCGGAAATTGGTTTACATTTCTATTTTCACTTCAAACCATTTCCGGGTCTTAGACGCGCAAAGAGAGAGAGAGAGAAAGAAGAGAGAGTTACTGATCGCACCCCAGCACCGGCACCGCCATCTAGATCGTCACCACCCAAGACCGATCCACCCAAAACTGATCTCATCGGCGCCGACGTTACCGATCTCGTTCTTGTTCTCGACCCAATGCTTATCGGCACCGCCGATCTTGTCGTCTTGATCTCATCGCACCAATGATCTCGTCGTCTCGATCTCGTCGCCCAGACCAATCTCCTCCCTCTCTTAGTTTGACTGGATTGTGGAGTTTAACCGAATGTTGTTATTTTGATTTTTGTTTTTTTAAGTTTATATATTGAAATGTTCTATTATAAAATTTGTTTGGTAGTTGAGAAAATAAATGAGAAAATGTGAAAATTTAGAATTTTCAGAACACAACCAAACACTAGAAAATATTTTCCAAAGCATTTTTTGAAATGCAACCAAACACTTGAAAATATTTTCCTTTCCCGAAAATAGCATTTCCGGAAAATAAATATTTTACGAAAAATATTTTACATGAACCAAACACAGCCTAACTTGCAATGGGGGGGGAGCATGGAAGTGATGGTTGGTTTGAGAGAAATATAGAGCAAGGAAAATGGTAGGTTAATCGTCGACAAATTTATAGATGAAATATTGCTATCACTTTCTCTAATCCTGGCAAATTCAATGGACACCAATTTGGTTTAATGTAAATTTTTCTATAATTGTAAAATGGCTTACACTCTTAACGGTACCAATGTAAAGAAGAGATTCCACACGACACTGCACACAAAGATGTCAAGTTATATGCTTCTGTAGAATATGATAAGCCATTTCATAATGTCTCTTTTGTTTAATGGTGCTCAAGAAAGCATCAATTGGACACCACTTGTATTTACGTGAATATTTTGACTGAAAGTGACTCAACTTGTATTTACATGAATTTTTTGACAGGAAGTGACCCAACTGTCCATAAAAAGTAACTAGCATTATATTTCCCATCCTTGAATAGGACCAAGCCTTTGATAATTTCTAGTGAAAACGAAAATACGCTGGGTATGAGTAATTTCCATGAAACTCATATCATATAATCAATGCTATTCAATGCAGTGTCAGATGTATCATGGCAGAGAGAGTACATCATAAGAAGTAATGAGACAAAAGCAGCCCACCCTTCAAACATACAGCTATGAAAGTAAATTGATACACCATCAGTTTTCACACTTCACACATACAGCACAATTACCCATCACCAGCAACAATCATCATCAAGATACTCTAATAGGTTATTTCGCAACTCCCCTGTTTTCTTTTCCTTTTTTTCATTTTTACTCAAACCAGCAACTCACTTTTTCTTGGAGGCAGATAGGCTATCATGCTAACATTTTATTGAGGTTCAAGTTCAACATGCCATTGTTGGGAACATCTGATTCAGTGAAGCAGTGACATGCTATCTTATGCTGTCCTAAACAAGAAAAGCTTTGAGAGACTTCACAATGCCATCAATTCATCAATAATCAATGACAATTACTCCGAGAAGAGCAGAAAACCCAAAAAAGCAGTAAATCAAATACACAAGGAATTTACTAACATGTGCCCTTAGAACATATATTAGTAATCCATTTTAGAAAATTTTTTAAGAAAAAATGAAAAAATAATTTACTGTTTTGACAATTTTTTCAATTTTTCATAAAAAAATATTCCAAAATAGATGGTTAACGATAACTGTTTCTGCCGCCACTATCTGCCTAGGTTCACGCTCTGTCAGACAACATTACAATTGTAGCAGTCATTAAAGTCATCTATCACAACATATGCCTAGGTTCACACTCTGTTACAGCTTTCCTCTCCCAACTCTACCCAAAATCCATGTAGTCCAGTAAGCCATCTATTAGAAATTACCATTTTTGACAATTAGATTACGGGAGTGTGAGGATTTGAACCTAGATGTCTCCCTTGAAAACACCAGGGCAGGAAGTGCCACAGGAAGTGCCACTGGAGTTACAAGGCTCTTAGCAAAAGTACACTCCTAACCACTAAGATACTTGAAGCGATTCTCTATTGGCAATTACCATGAAGAAGACACAGATAATACACATCTTCCATTTTACCACTGCTACATATGAGTGACTTAACCATGGATCATTTGAAGCATGATAGTACATTGCTCAATAACCTTTTTAAGTATAACATAAACATCACATATTCATCATAACTACAATATTCACATACAGAGAGACGGTTTAAATAAAGTAAATGACTACACGAACTGAAAGATCTTACAACATCATTTTAGTTGCACATGTGCAATCTTACAAGCATATGCCTCAAATCAAAACAACCAGCACAGATGCATTTCCACCATCAATTCAAGCATACCGGGTGAGAGATTAACAGTGCATGCATGTTCAACCAAGGATTGGTGTTTCAGTGGCAGTCCACAAAAGTTGGCTTGGCACCCAACTGAGATATTCATAAAGCAAAATTGTCTTCTAATTCTCTGTTTGCAAAAAAACCATGCACATCCTCCACTTTCTCTTGTATGATTGTGCCTTCCCTGAAAACCCCCATTTTAGAGTAAGAATAGAGTGTACAAAATACATAACAACGATTCATTAGTAAATTCTGATTTTTTTTTTTAAATAAAACAAAAAACACACAACAATCATAATTCAAAACAAAAAAAAGCAATGCAGGAATTATATAATCTAGATATACTTTGTGCTACCTTCTCATTTGTATCACAACTAATGCAATTTCTCTTTTGCAAGTCTCCACCTCCCAAAAAACAATTAGGTCTCATCCTTACTCAAAGACATTGAGCATATGTTATAACATACAAATTCCCAAATCTTAAAAGATGCATCAAATCCACAACAAGACCATATCCTAAGCCAGAATACTATATAAGAGTAATACACAATATCTCATTGGTTCCTTATATAGTGGGTAAGGCGTAATGAACACTCCATATCCAAAGCCTAGAATGCCATATAACAATAATACAAAATTGTCTTCTAATTCTCTGTTTGCCAAAAAAAAAAAAAAAAATGCATATGCAGATCCCCACTTTCTCCTGTATCATTGTGCCTTAACTGGAAGACCCCATTTTAGAGTGTAAGAAAAGAGCACACATATGAATGATTCATGAGTAAATTCTGATTTATCTTTTAAATTAAAACAAAAAGGCACACAAGCAGCACAATTCAAAACCAAAAACAATGCAGATACTACTTTCTCATTTGTACCATGACCAATACAATTTTCAATTTTGTGAGTCTCCACCTCCCAAATAACAATGAGGTCTAATTCATACTCAAAAGACATTTTATCTTTCCTTATAACATAGGAATTCCCAAATCTTAAAAGACACATCAAATCCAACAACAAGCCTAAACAATAATACAAAACATCTCATTGGTTCCTTATAGTGAGAATCACTGCAATTTTCGCTCAATTATTCAAATCCCCAATTAAATAAGCTGCAGAAACTTGTTTACCTCAGATCACATTACTCTCTGTGAAAGTGTGAATTCAGAATGAGTTCATCTCAAGACAGTAAGTCCTCCGCTTAACGAGCATCTTGGCGGCAGTACCATAAGGCTCCTCGAAAGCCGTGGACACCCACGACACATCAGACACTTCCTTCTTGCTCATGGCGTGCACAGACTGATCGCTGGGTCGAATGGCGACAAGGGTGGCACCCTTGAGAACCATCCCATCAGGCAATTCCAAGTGCGGCGCATACCAAAGGCGCATATTAAGAGCCGGAACTTGGGTCCTCTTCGAGGCAGAGGAAGCCGATAACGGCTTCACTCTCAGTTCCTCCAGCTGTTCCCTATTCATACACAACACGCCTTGCCCATCGGCATCAGTCAGCACCAGATTATCCAACGTCTTGTGCTCCGAAATTATGGGTTGCAGCAAGTAATGCCTAGCTGAAGCTGCAATCAAAGAGCTAATTGTCCAAACCACACGCAGTTTCAGACCCCCATTCGTGTAAAACGACTCGGGTATGCTCCCGTTGTCCTCTCCGGTACCGGTACCGGTACCGCAGGCGGCTGCATCGGCGGCGGCGGCGTAGGCCGGGGACCGGAAAACCGCGGAGGCTCCGAGAATGACGCAATCGTCGAGGGTGGAGCCGAAATCCGCACGCCATTTGAGCAAAACCCCGTCCTCGATACCCAATTCGCCGCTGGGAAGCTCGATTCGAAGGAAGCGAATTTCGTTGAAGTTTTTGAGGACCTGGGTCGGGGAATGGTGAGTAACGGCTCCACCGCCACCGCCTCCGCCGTGTTCGGCATCGGAGTCTTCGGAGAGAAACAGAGCGGAGGAGGCGGAAGAAGACGAAGCGGGTCTCTTAGGGTTAAGGAACTGGCTAAAGAGCTGAAGGGGCTTGACGATTCCACCGAAAACGAAACGGAAGAGGTTCGAGAACGGGTTGCGAGACTTGTCGGAGGAAGAGGAGATGGCCGGGGCGGAAAGAGAAGAAGACGAAGAGTCGTCGTCGGAGATAACGCAGTCGACCCGAACGACGACGTTGTCTACCTGAGGGACGAGGGAGTGGAAGCGGCGCGAAACGACGCAGCAGCGACCCAAGGCCTTGACGTCGCCGATCCTGTTGAAGATCAAGAGGAGGATAGAGTCGGGAAGGCGGTCGAAGTGGTCGATGTGGGACTGCGGCTCCGAAAACGTCAGATCTGACATTGCGAAAAGACGTAGGCCGGTTTGCGATCTGAATTCGTTAGTAGTAGAAGTGGGTTTGGTGTAGATCTGGGAAATTATAAGCCATGTGTTTCTGTTTCTGCTTTACTTTCAAATTAAGATAAGGTTTGTTCAAAGCTTTTTTTGTTTTGTATATATATACATATATTTGTTAGAAACAGAAATAGAACAAAACTCTTTTTTCGATTCGCAGAGATTTGGAGTTGAGAGATATGAGCTGGGAATTGGAAATGGCGGTGGAGAATGGGGATATAGATAGATCCACGGTTTTTTTTGTCTTTGTTCAGAGGTGAAGAAGAGGAGTGGTGATGTACAGAGAGAGAGAGAGCGATTGGGCAATTATTATTAAGCGCGCTTTAAGGAAAAATGGTTGGTGCGTGCAGGCGTGTTCTGTGTGAGTGACTGTGTGTTGTACTGTTTTTGTTTTTATTTTTTTTATTTTTTTAATAATACTAAGACACAGACTATTTTATAATAATTTTACAAATTATTAATATAACAAATTTTTACTTATTTTAATACTTGTTTATCACTAATATTATTCTTTTACTTATAATAAGTATTTAAAAAAATGTTAAAACCACGTCAGTGTACGTTTTCCTTTTTGGTTTTACTGTGTCTGATTGAGATTTGTAGTGTAATAAATCAGTAATCACAAACTCACACGTACGGTTGTTGTTGTTAACCTAATCTTTATTACTCTTCAGAGTTTAGATTCCTTTTTATTGAGTGATATTAGGAGAATTACTATTACTAATTTGTTTTAATTAATTAAAACTAATATGATTATTATTTGCATATGCAATAATTAATGAGTGGTTTTGACAAATCATTAATTAGAATCCAATTAAAACAATCACCGCGCATTTTTGGTGTAGTGATCACTCTATAAGTATAAATGTTTGTGAGATGTGGGGAGCAAGAGTCGGGGGTTCAAGTTTTTAGAAAGGAGTTTCACACACATATATTTAGATTAGGATAGAATAGAAATTTTATCTTGTATAAAAAAGAATCCGATTAAAACTCTTTTTATTATCAAAATAACAATATCTAATTTTAAATTTAGATTTTATCCATCTCATGTAAGATATAAGATAAGAGAAATTTTAAAAAAAGTAGAAATTTTCTCACACGTCAAAAGATCCATCTCATATAAGATAAGAGTAATTCTAAAAAGGGGTAAAAAAATTTTGCACGCAACAGAATATACCAATCAATTAAGATACAACACTCTTAGCTATTATTTGAAATTTAAAAAAAAAATTACAATACAAATAAAATTCTAGATTTAGTTTCTTTCTACTATAACCTTTCTACCATGGATAAACCATAAATAAGAATCTAAATTAAGATTATCAAAAATAAGATCTAAATTAGCTTTCAACGAATTTCATGATTTTTTTCCCACGAGATGGTAACTTTTGTTTAATGCAGAAGAAAACTAATGCCAAGGATAGTTGCTGTAAAAGTAATATTTTCTAATCTTAGCTTGCATCCATTGTAGATAAGTTATGAAATTTGTCATGCTGGTAGAAATTGTTTAGGTAAAAATTGTTTAGGTAAAAATTAGTAGAAAGATACGGCTGAATAGGTTGTGCTGGCATTTGCTGGTGTTTTTTCTTTACTTTTTTAAGCAAGTTGGATGGTTAAAGTGATCTATCTAGCCCAATTTAGAATTTTAATGTAAATAATTGTATGAGCAAACCCAGAAAACTCAGTAGCCCAACACTATCCTATGAACCAAGACAGAAAAAATCTAGATAAGCCCACAAAATGAATGATTGGGCCAAACCAAACCCGATTCATTTGAAACGTAGAGAGAATTGATAATACAATAATGTATAAATAAATGACCTTTCTTCACTTTTTTTTTTTTTTTTGTTCCATTGACTCATGAAGAAAGAGGCAAACAAGAGAGAAAGAAAAAGAACAAAGGAAGAGAGAGAAAAAACTTAGTATGACATGGTTCTTTCTTTAACTTTTGGATTGTTTGTCTGCTATCGTGTTATTCATTTAAATTAAAATGGGAGTGAATGTGAGATTTTCAAATGGTAGGGAGAGCCAATTCTTAAAAAATTTGAGCACTTTCTGTTTTGGTTGGCACCCTTAAGCTATGTGGGTTTTTAAATGGTAGGGAAGGAGAGCCAATTCTTAAAGAATTTGAGCACTTTTTGTTTTGGTTGGCACCCTCAAGCTATGTGGTATAGCTAGATGATAGCTTAAAAATTATAAAATAAACCCTCATTTGCTTATAAAAAAAGATGCTTAGGGCCCTAGGGGAGCTTGGTTTGAAGAGACCAATAGGTAAATGAATTGGTGTCAAAACATTGAGAGTACACACACACACATATATATATATGTAGTCTATATATGAAATAGGGTGAGAGTAGTTTTAGGATCATAAATTATTCCACAACTTTTTTGCCACAATTATGACGTGGTAGATTGTGAGTAGTTAACCATCTTTTATATCTGAATCGATAATTTTTTTTCACCAATCATATTCAGTCACGTCATAGTCATGGCAAGAAGTTGTGAAAATTTTTGTGGTTTTAGACTTTTTCTTAAGTTGTTCAACTTCAAGATCTTTTATTATCTCCTACAAAATAAATAAATAAAAAGGTCCAAATTCTTCTCTTCTAATTAAGTTTTTCGTCTATATAAAACCTCTTTCTTGTCTCGAGTAAATCTTCTCTACCACTTTAATATTCAGAAGAAGATATGTTGCAGACTTTGCAGTCCTAGGAGAGATTAGGCTAAGTAATTAGTAGTTAAATAATAAGCAACTAAACCTTAGGTTGATGACACTTTGTGCCAATCTTAGACCCACTTTTGGTAGAGATAACAGCTCAACAATCACTCTTAAATTGCAAAAGATTTCTTTTTTCAGTTGGGAGTGGGGCCGAGAAAGTTATATTAAACCATTTTTTCAAAGGGGTTTATGCTGCTTCCCAATGCATGTTTTTTATTTAAGTGGTCGATGTCATAAGTTCAGCACTTTCAAGCCAAGACAGCAAGACCCGACCAAGTAACCCCATATTACAGTAGTTAGAGAATAACAAATCATATGTCTAACGAGTAACGATATGCATGGTGTTTAATTCAAGAATAAGGTTAGAGGTTAAAAAATTGAGAAGTTAATATAATATATACGAACACCACATACCACATAACGTAAATTTTTAAATCCATAAAGTTTAAATTCAATTATGTAATATTAATTACTCACTTTTTTTATTATTATTTAACTAGCTAATGTTATATGCGATACTCAGTGTATTTTAAAAGAGATGGCCATGTGTGAGGCAAAATGCCAAAAGATGGTTTTGAAACTCGGACCGTTTAAAGAACTAGAAAGGAGAGATGTTCAAAGTTTTTGAAGTTGGATCGAGGTTCAACCGAGGTCAAACCGTGATGTATCATTTAATTTTTTTTAATATATTTGGTACTTAAATTGTCTTTATAATTAATAATGTTTTGTTCTTGACCAACAAGTTTCGTTGGGCCCAGTGGTTTGTATGCTTGGATGTTATTTCACCTATGGAGAGCACTTTCTAGTCCTCATGGCTGCATATTTTCATTAAATTGCCGCACTAATTGGTACAAGGCCTTTTCCCATGAGACTCCATATTTTCATTAAATTGCCTCACTTGTACCTTTACTGGGGTGAAGTGAACCAAAAGTCCCACATCACTTTTTTTTTTTTTTTTTTGATAAGAAGTCCCACATCACTTAAGTGAGAATCCAATGTTGAGTTCATAAGGGGATGCATCACTAATTAGTACAAGGACTTTTCCCACGAGACTTGGTGTCACGTGAGGAAGAACAAAACCGTGAGGGGTCCATGGGACTGCCAAAGCAGAGGGGAAAATTATATTAAAGAGGCATTAAATAGTGAAAAATGATTGATAAAATTTTGTGTTTCATTTGGGTAATCAATTTCAATTTTCTATCAATCTCTTACGTCTAAGCAAAACTTTCTCTTTTTACCTTCTTATGTTCAATGGTTTCTCACTTTTATTTACCCTCTTATTAACTGCCCGGAATAACAAGTGAAAGAGGATATGGACATAGTCATTAAATTGAAGAAATTTCATAAATTTGAGATTTTTAATTGACAAAATAAAATACTTGAGATATAATTTGAAACATAGTATAAACTTCAGGATTTTTTTATTTATATAGTCTCCCCTATGATATATTTGTTATTGTATAAAAAGTGATGAATGATCACACCATAATATAGTGCACCCTCACTCATACAATAGTACTAACTTGATGGATGGTGTTGTTTCACCAATCAGCCATACATAATTTATTTAACATTAAGTTAGTTATTAAATAACAGTCTTGTTAATGGGTGTCTTAAAAGTAATTGTTAATAAATAATTTTAGAAAAATTTTACATCACTTTTAGGAGATATATGAAAAGTCATCAGACAAATTAATTGATCTTTTCTTTTCTCATAAAAAGTTTCTAAAAATATTTTCTAAGCCAATATCTTTAAGGTATCCGTTAACTTTTTCCTTAAATAAAAAAGTATATGTCTTGGTTAAACTTATATTTTCACAAACAAATATATCTCTTCACAAGAGACATGAAGGAGTCTATAAATATTAGAACTCCTCGTTCATTCAGTATATTAGATTATTTTCCCTTTAACGCTGTTACGCTGTGTTGGTGATGCCCACCCTAAAGGGATTACCATCCACACCATTGGGTCCACAAATATTAAGGTAAAATCGTGTAATTAAACAAAGTAAAGAAAGTCAAATCTCTCTACTTAAAATAAATAGCCGCTTGCTTTCTTTCTACCCTCAACATAAGTTGTATCTTTTTTTTTTTCTTTTTCTTTTTAAAGATTTTTTAACAAAAAGTATTTAGTTTCAAATGATATCATGTCACATGTGTAAAAATACAATAATTGAAAAGTGTGGGCAAAATAGCTATATCAACATTTCACCACTACTTTAGGGGTGTTAGTGGGTAGTTATTTTTTACGTACATGTTTCCCATTTTTTGGATTTTGATATGACTGTCATAGTATCATTTGATACCAAATATCTTCTCGTGTTTAACAAAGATCTACACCAAAAAAAAAAAAAAATCTATCAAAGGCTTGAGTTAACTTGCAATAGAGGTATGCTATGTAAAACAAAAGACAAGTCCTACATGCATCCAAGCTTTGTTTAGGAAGTCAGCTAATTGATTTCCTAGTAGCTTTCCTACACGATAAGAATGAGTTATGGAGGTCATAATCTCATATCAATGAATTAGCTCTAGTTAGGATGTCAAGCTCATCACGATGGATCAACCAAATTAAATTCAGCTGCTTGATTTTGTATCATATATGGAGTCAATCATCACTTGATTTCTTACTTTGTCAACTCATTCAACAAGTGCTTCTGTTTATTATTAATGAGCCGGTTTTAGGTTTATGTTCACAAAGCATCCCAATACAACCTGTTAATAATCCAATTTAGAGTATCGTTGAAGGTATTATACAATCAGATTATTGATGGATTGAATATTAGTTAATTGCATTTAGAATGATAGAGGAAGCAAATAATAGAATGAGTAGTACTATAAATAAGAGAACATAGAAGTTGGTGATCATCGTGTGTGTCGTCCATTAAAAAAAAGAGAATTAAGGGAATAAGATCCAATTATTTTGCACTAAGTTCCAAAATTTTTTGGTTTAATTAATCTTATTCCATTTACTGAACTTGTCCCTAACCATTTTTTTTATAGCTGAACGAAGACTTGATCACTTCCTAATTCCTATAAATCATATAAAATATACAAATTGTAACCATTCTAGGTATCAAATTTATCATATCATGTGCAGTTCTAAATAAGTTAGATCTAATAAACCATTATAGAAAACACCCACACGTTGTGACATGTATTAATGGATTGCTTCACGTAATAACTTCATGCAAAATAGACATCCGTACTAATTTGATGGTACAGACATAAATAACCTAAATTTACCACAATCTCAGGCTTGAATTATGATTTAGTCAACCTTAATTACCTCGTGTGTGTGTGTGTGTGTGTGATAGCTAGTACTACTGCGTTCACATCGTCGTCATGTTGTTTATTATTGCACTTCAATATTTAGGTCCTTGTTGATTGTATTAGGCTCTTTTTTTTTTTTTAAGAGAGAGTTTCAACCTATGGCGTTTGCTCATGATAATAACTCATTATCATCAAGTTAAGACACCAATCAGTTTTTGATGTAGACGATGATTGAACCCCAAATATCTTATACAACTATTAGAAATTTTATCAATTGAGTTAACGAAACTCACCTATTATTAGGCTCATCTAATGGTTGCTTGTAATTAACAAGGCCTTTAAATGAAAGGGGACAAAGTTTAAACCATTGCATTGAAGCGGATTTGGGTTTGTGGAACAAAATAACAAAGTTGTGCTGGTGAAATAACCATTTGGAAATAGAATTTAAGTATTACAAAATACAAAAAGAGCTGTAATAAAATAATTATTCCTATCCATATATTTTTGGTGATAATGGATATATATATATATATATATATATGAATAGAACCATAATTTATATTACACAATCTGGTATAGCATAATATGATAATGTAATGGAATCATATTGGATTCAAATCATGTTGTTCTCGAAAACCTTGGCTGGCTATTGCAACTTCCTAATGGGTCAGCTTTGATATAGGACTGAAAGTGAGCATCTTTTGTATGTGTTTAATTTTAAAGAATTTTCTTTGTTAAACGATCTAAATCTTTTTTTCTTTTTCTTTTTTGAGAAGGATCTGAATCTAATTTAGTACCCGTTTGTTTCAACTTTTGAAGCCCAAAAGTTGTGTTTTATATTTGTGAAGAGAACGCACGTTTGATTTTTGGAACTCTGATGGTCCATTTTGTTAAAAGTTCGTGAGCGTTTGATATATCCGTTGGGGGTGAGTTGACAATTACCAAATTGCCCTTCAATAAAGGGCAAGGTGTCTTCAGAGTCTCACGCAACGCACAGTGCCTCATTCCTCTCATCTCATCTCTTTGCTCTGTGCAAGCTAGCTCCCTCATGCCTCTCATCTCTTCTCTTAGCTCTGCCCTTTCTGTGCTGCTACAAGCCTCTCCTTGCGCGTAAGTCTCTCTTTTCTTTTGTTACCCGTTAATTCTCCCAATTTTTTTTTTTTTTTTTTTTTTTTGTTATTACTTAGTAGTGACGTATAAAATTTATATGCAGAAAAATTATATTATATTATCTTTGGCATCACTCTTTTTGGATTGGACCACAGGCACTAAACAATTTCTCAATGGAATTGTAGGGATCTGCGTAGTTAGCGGTGACAGCCACAAGCTCAGCTCATTTATTGAGATTTTGAAGTTACAGAGCAGCTTCGTCATCTTTCAGGATGAGTAAGTAGGAAATTTTCTATTTTTGGCAGAGCCAGGGAGTGGACCACAGATATCAATATGTTATTATTAGCAGGATCTTAAGGTAGGGCATACAACACGTTTATCTTTCTTCTTATCATACTGTCAATTTATCATGCTTTACGAACCTAAATCAGAAGCTCGAAAGGTGCTTAATTTGGAACTTCTTAATGTAAAGAGTAATTAATGATGCTCCAAAAAACCAAGCAAGAGGGAGGCAGAGTGGCACTTTCAGGCCCCAGATAAGTTCCCACAACTCGAGGCCTGTAGAGAGTAGAGTAGAGAGTAGAGACAAGACAAGTGCTACCCATACCCATACGTACAGGCAATGGGCAGGGAGGTAGGTTTTACAGCCAAATCATATATAAAACATGGGCAAAATTTGCCAAATAGTTATTTAGTTAAGTAGACTGTTTTTGAAAATTGACTTTGGTAAAATCGATTTTGGGCTGAAAAATGCCACTATAGGATGCCTATAGTGGCGTTTTTACAAACGCCACTAAAAAAAAACGACACTATAGTGTGCATTTTCCAGTCCAAAGTCGATTTTCAAAAACAGTCTACCTTCTTAAATAACTTTGAACGCATGCCACGTGCCTAATTTTTTTTGGAAAATATACTGTTTGGCAAATTTTGCCATAAAACATGCAGTTGAGCCATAAATGTTAATCAAGGCTAGTTACCAATCTAAAAAAAATAAAGGCTAGGCAAATGGGAAAAACTTTGAGGTAGCATGAGAAGGAAATAAGATATATGTGTGTGCGCGCAGTGGCAAAGCCAGAAAAATTTCTTAGAAGTCGATAGAGTAAACGTGTTCATTACTAATGATTTTTATCCCCCAGCTTCACCTATGTGTGTGTGTCATCCAATTGTGCATATGATCGTAAAGTATAAAGTACTTATGTTGGCATTGGCCTCCCGAAAGAGCATTTTAGTGGAAACGATGATATGCAATATGTATATACCTTATATGCTTAATTTTCTGAACAAGAAGATGTTCTTAAATTTGCTAATATTATCATTTCGTAAATTGTTGTGGCTATAATGAATTAGTGGTGAAAAGGTTAAATTAATTAATCATAATTACTAATGATATGACAATCATCTCATGCTCGCAGATGTAGGAGTATACCATTCACAAAGAAAATATGAACAGTTTCTTTTCTTCTTATTCTTTCTTTCTTACTTTTTTTTCTTGGCTTTTTGATAAGTCTATTAATTAGTGGAGTAAAATTACAAAGTTGTAACAACAACACCAAAAGTTCAATAAGATTTCTTCTATCAATTGAAATTGCATGGACTATGCAGGGTTTTGAACGAATAATGTATAGTAACAATAATATAAGCTCTTGTAGACACTCAGAGCTTGTTTGGCTGAAGAGAGTTTTGAGTGATATCGCTCAGTTTTCTGTTTTCAGCATCCAAATCGTGTAGGTCCCACCTGTTTTCAAAACACAGCTATTGTTTGGATTAGTTTTCAATCCTTGTTTTTATCACTCAATTCTCTGATTTTTGAGTGATGAGTTATGGAAATTGAAAACACATTTTAGGTGTTTTCAGTTTCCAAAACTTAGTTTTCAATGGCATTTTTGTAATTATTAGCCACAATGTTTGACTTTTGGGGTTTTTTCTTTTTTTTTCACTAGGTTTGGTGAGGTTTTTTTTCTTTTCTTTTTTTCACTGAGTTCGGTGAGTTAGGGTATTGGGAGTTGAAGGGAAAAAAAAAAAAGTAAAAGCTGCACCAAGTGATAGGTATGGGACCCACAAACAGTTAAAAAATATTAAGTGATGACAAGTGAGTGATGGTGCCAAACATGTGGGGTGTAGGGAGTTGGGGTATTTTAAGTGATAAGTGATGAGTGATGAGTGATGAGTGACGAGTGACGAAAATTGAGTAATGAATGATGAGTGACCATTTTTTTAAACCAAACAAGGCCTCACTCATTCAAAGATCTCAACTTTCCCTCAGTCCAAACAAGATACCATCATCTATCTCTCTATTTTTATGGACCATGAATTTGAGCGAGGTTTGAAAAGAATTTGTTCGAAGCTGACTTGAGATATTCAATATAAACAACATGGTTTAAAATTTATAAGTTTTTAAAACTTTTTATTTTATATTTAAAAATATTAAACAAATATATTTTTTTTAAATCTTCATAAAACTATGGCTATTTTTTGCATGAAATGCATTGAACATGCAAATAACATGGTTAATATATCAAGATTTTGGCATGATCATAGTAGTATATGCTAAAGTTTGTAAAAAAAACACAAATATTAGATTGATGGCTTTTTGTAAAAAAGTGTTCAATGAGTACTACCATTGAGATATTGGAAGAAACTATTAAGCCACAACATTTGTTAAGCCAATATTGTTTTTTATGAATGTATATGTTTGGATATTGCATGGACCGTGCAGAGTTTTGAAAGAATCATGTATAGCAATTTAATAATATAACCTCCCACAATGAATCACTCATTTAAAAACAAAGTTTGTCTTTTAAAACTCTCCAATTTGCTTTCATCAAAAGCTACATAAGATTTCGCTTTTAACTTTCTCATAAAATTGTTGTTATAGTTATAAAGAATTTTGTTTTATGTGAATATATATATGTTTGGATATTGTATATACCATGCATAATTTAACGAAAGAATTATGGCTAGCTCAACATAATAATATAATATTCCACAGAAAATCACTCATTCACCTCAACTTTCTCTCTGTCCAAACAAGATGCCACTATTGATCTCTCTAGTTTTCTCCATTGACTCCATTTGTTTTTGATGGGACTGATGAAATCAATTACAGACGATCTCAATAGGCAAACGAGATCATCCTGTGAGAACGAGTGCCCACGTCACTGACGAGTGTAAATGTTTCATTCAATGCCGCCAATAACACCCCGGACGGTTACAAAACCAACTGTACAGATCGTTGGGAGCAGATTAAAGCTTCATTATTAGGTAGGAAGCGTTACCCAGAAAAGCATTGAAATCACAATACCAATCACAACGGCTAGAATCCAGGGCAATACATATATATTGCCCTCACACTGCAAATGAGAGGTACGAAAAACATTCTAAAGAAAACACTAGTTATTGTCATGCTATTCTATTTCATCTTGCAAAATATCTTTCCATTCTAACTTAAGCGTCAGAGACGTTGTGGCAGGCGCCACACCGGTGACCACCTTGAAAGGAGCGGTCTTTTCTTTTGTACAGGTATCTAGGCTGGAGTTTTGGTCCATTTGAGCACGTTCCACACGACTGACGAAGTTACGCTTCATCAGTTTGGCACCGTTTGTGGGGACGAGATTTTTGTGGTCAAACTCAAAAAAGTAGTTTTCGATCAACTGTTACGATCAGATGGAGCCCAATCAAGATTCTGCAGTCTTAGCTCAACAGGTCCAGGCTCTTACAGCTACCGTCGAAGAGCTTACCAGGCAAAATCAACAAATGAAGTTGCGGCTCCAACAGGAGGAAAATCGATCTAAAGGAAACCAGGATGACGAAGGAGACAGCCACAGAAGAAGTGATCATCGAAGGCCCACTACTCCAACTGAGTAGAATTTGGATCTTCTTTAAGAGATGAGGAGGGATATGGACGAACTGAGGAATGCCATCAAGGAAAAAACGGACTGAAGCGTGGAAAGAATGGTAAGGGCCACGGATTCGCCTTTCACTGCAACAATCCTCGAATGTCCAATCCCCTCGAAATTTCGTCTGCCTCAACTTGAGCCATTCGACGGGCTTAAGGACCTTTAGGACCACCTTAACACCTTCAAAACAACGTTGGGCCTCCAACAGCCCCCTGATGAGATATTGTGTCACTCCTTCCCCACCACTCTCAAAGGAGCTACCAGGGAATGGTTCACAAAATTGCCAACGTCGTCCATTGACAACTTCGGGCAGTTGAGCAACGCCTTCTTGCGTCACTTCATTGGGGGGCAGCGAGCAAAAAGGCCAGTGAACCACTTACTTACTATTAGGCAAGGAGAGAAAGAAACCTTGAGATCTTACGTGAAACGCTTCACTCGGGGGACCCTGGAGGTAGACGAAGCTGACGATAAAGTGCAATTGAAGACCTTCAAAGCAGGCCTGAGATCCAGGGAGCTCGTGGCTTTGCTAGCGAAGAATCCTCTATAGACGATGGCAGAGATGCTCTTGAAGGCACAGAAGTACATGAATGCTGAAGACGCATTAGCAGCCATAAGGGATGTGGAGAAGTCAAAAGACAAAAGAAGGAAGGATGACGGGTGTAGGGTTCAAAAGAGGGAGCGTCCAAACCGTCGGACAAATGAAGGGAACTGAAGGAAAGGCGATAAAAGCCCTCGAACGGTAAGTTTTACCCCCCTAGTTATGCTTGTTGACGAAATTTTGACACAGATTAAGGACAAGCACTACCTTAAATGATCGAGACCATTGCATTCATTCCCTCACATCCAAGACAAGAATTAGTATTGCCGGTTTCACAAGGACCATGGCCATTACACAGAAGATTGTCGGGACTTAAAGGAGTAAATATAAGAGCTGATACGGAAAGGGAAGTTGCAGAAATATGTGAGAAAAGGGGGGTTCAGTAGGTTCAGAGACAATAAAAGAGTCAAGACGAGTCCCCATCTAGAGACAAAGACAACACTTCCCTACCTCCACAAAATGTGATCGGGGAGATAAAAACGATCGCTGGAGGACCATTTACAGAAGGATTCAACACTAAAAGGATCCTCATGGACAATAGTAGCTCTGCTGATATCATCTATCTTCCTGCATTCCAGTAACTAAAACTAGACCCAAAAAGGCTGCGCCCATTTGATTCCCCCCTCCTTAGTTTCAGCGGAAACAAGGTATACCCCAAGGGCATAGTGACATTGACAATAACGGTGGGATCTTACTCGAGGCAGTTGACCCGTCAGTTAGACTTTTTGGTGGTGGACTGCCCATCATCCTAAAATGTGATTATTGGAAGGCCAACACTCAACAAGTGGAAGGCATCCACATCAACCTACTACCTGAAAGTAAAATTCCTAACAGAGAACGATGTTGGCGAGGTTAAAGGAGACCAAGTTTTAGCTCGAGAATGCTACCAGGCTGTCTTGGCTACAAAAGAGAACCACACATGGATGATTGAAGAGAAGGAGGAAGAAAAGGTGGAAGCCTTGGAAACAGTAGAACTAGCCGAAAGGGAAGCAACTAAGACAACCAGAATAAGGACGACTCTAAGTCCTAAGATGAGAACAAAGCTCGTCCAGTTTCTTAAAGAAAACTTAGACGTTTTTGCCTGGAGCCACGACAACATGCCAGGCATATCTCTAGAAGTCATTCAGCACAAGTTGAATGTAGACCGGGAGAGAAACCCTGTCAAGCAAAGACGAAGAGTCTTCGCACCGGAAAGAGACCAAGCGATCACTGACGAGGTTAACAAACTCTTGACTGCAGGCTTCATCCGGGAAGTATACTATCCAGACTAGCTTGCAAACGTCGTCTTGGTGAAAAAAGCAAATGGGAAGTTGAGAATGTGCGTGGACTTCACGGACCTGAACAAGGCTTGCCCGAAGGACAGTTTCCCTCTACCAGGAATAAACCAGCTTGTAGATTCTACAGCTGGGCACAAGCTGCTGACGTTTATGGATGCTTTCTCAGGATACAACCAGATAAAAATGGCTGTCGAAGATCAAGAGAAAACGGCATTCATCACCAATCAAGGGCTTTATTGCTATAAGGTAATGCCCTTTAGACTGAAGAATGCAGGTGCAACTTATCAAAGGTTAGTGAACAAAATGTTCAACAAGCAGATAGACAGGAATATGGAGGTGTACGTGGATGATATACTCGTCAAGAGTAAAGAAGAACTTGCCTATCTGAACGACCTCAAAGAGACATTTGCTACCCTAAAACAATACCAAATTAAGCTGAATCCTAGTAAGTGTGTTTTTGGTGTAGCCTCAGGGAAATTCCTGGGATTCATGGTGTCCCAGAGAGGAATAGAGGCAAATCCGGAGAAGGTACAAGCCATAATCAACATGGCATCACTCAAGACCGTCAAGGAAGTCCAGAAGCTCACGGGAAGGATTGCGGCCCTCAATAAATTCGTCTTTAGAGCGACAGACAAATGCCTACCCTTCTTCAAGACCTTAAAACAGGCTTTCACCTAGACTGACAAATGTGAAGCGACTTTCCAGGAGCTCAAACGCTACTTGAGTAATCCACACCTTTTAAGCCCATCCAAAGAATGTGAGAATCTATATTTATACTTGGCAGTCTCAGCTACAGCCGTGAGTGCAGCCCTAATTCGAGAAAAAGACAAGAAACAGCTTCTGGTTTATTATGTCAGCCAAGTCTTCCAAGGAGCTGAGTCCAAGTATCCAAAGATTGAAAAGATTACATTCGCATTAATAGTAGCCTCACGCAAGCTCAGACAGTATTTTTAGGAAAATCCTATCCTGGTGATGACGGACCAACCTATCAAGAAGTCCATGAGCAAACCTGAGGCAACAGGGAGAACGATCCAATGGGCGATTGAACTCAGCCAATTTGATATTGAGTACCATCCTAGGACAACCATTAAAGCACAAGCTCTAGCAGACTTCATTGCCGAGTTCACCCATTCGGACGAAGACGACGACCTCACTGACAAAGCCAAACAATGGACGATACAGACCGACGGTTCGTCGGCCCAAAAGAGGGGGGGGGGGGGAGTAGGGGTCGTCATAATCACCCCTGATAGAGAAGTACTGAAGTATGGAGTTCAGTTGAAATTTCTAGCTACCAACAACGAGGCCGAGTATGAAGGAATTCTGACAGGTTTGAGACTCAGAAAGGTGTTTGGAGCTAAAAACCTGTTAGTCCAAAATGATTCAAAGCAAGTAATTGGGCAAATCAAGGAAGAATATGAAGCGAAGGAAAAGAGAATGCAGAAGTACCTCAGGCTGACGAAGCATCTGACTCAGGAATTTGATGAAGTAGAGTTTGTGCAGATCCCTAGAAGCCAAAATATGATAGCAGATGAAGTCTCGAAGATAGCGTCGTCAGAAGAAGGGGTGACGAACGTGGGCCTGATGATGGAAGTCCAGAAAAATCTCAGCATTGAAGAAGTTGCAACGTTCGCAATCCAGAGCACAAATAGCTAGATGACGCCCATCATATCTTTCCTCCAGGACGGACATCTCCCTCATAATGCAAACGAGGCCAGGAAGATCAAGAAGAGGGCAGCCAGATTTATGATCCTCAATGACACCCTATACAAGAGAGGCTTCTCCATGCCTTACTTGAAGTGTGTTGACGAGGAAGAAGCCAAGTACATCTTGGAGGAGATTTATGAAGGAGTTTGCGGGGACCATGCTGGTCCTAGATCCCTGGTGAGCAAGATCATTAGAACAGGCTATTTCTGGCCTACTATGCAGGTGGACGTGACAGAGTTCGTCAAGAAATGTGACAAGTGTCAACGGTTCGAGAATGTCCAGCGACTTCCGACAGAAAAACTGACGACGATTTCGTCTCCGTGGCCATTTGCGTAATGGGGAATCGACATCGTTGGCCCACTGCCCCAAGGCAAAGGTCAGGTAAAGTTCTTACTAGTTGCTATTGATTATTTTACGAAATGGGTCGAAGCAGAGGCACTGGCGACCATTACTGAAGCAAGAATTCGGAGCTATGTATGGAAGAATATAATTTGCAGGTTCGAGATTCCAATTACGATCATATCTGATAATGGGCGACAGTTCGACTGCCAGGGCTTTAGGGATTTTTGTTCAGGTCTAGGCATCAAGAACCAGTTCTCATCCCAGGGCATCCACAAGCGAACAGACAAACGAAGGTGACGAATTGAACACTGCTCAAGATTATCAAAACGAAGCTAGACGATGTAAAGGGGGCCTGGTTGGAAGAGTTGCCCAATGTCCTGTGGGCATACAGGACCACAACAAGAACCCCAACAGGAGAAACCCCCTTCAGACTCACCTATGGCACTGAAATAGTGATCCCGGTCGAGGTAGGAGTAACTAGCATCAAACAAGAGGCATTTAACGAAGAAGACAATAATGACCGTCTAAGAGCTAACCTAGACTCTCTGGACGAAGTAAGAGACAAAGCTTGCAGCAGAATGGCGAAGTACTGGCAGAAGATGACTAACTACTACAACAGGAGGGTAAAACTCAGACGACTTGACATAGGCGACCTCGTCCTACGCAAGGTCACCACGGCGACCAGAGATTCTGACCAAGGAAAGCTCAACCCTACATAGGAAGGGCCTTATCGAGTCGTCCATTACTTCAGGCAAGGAAGCTACCACTTGGAAACCCTAGACGGACAGAGGCTCCTGAGGCCTTGGAATATTGAGCACTTGAAAAAGTACCACTAATAAATGTAATAGCTAAATGTATTCGTCATTGAAATTAATAAATGTATTATTCAGCTAATGTCTCCATACAAGCAAGTTTAAATCAACAGGAAGTCCCAAGGATGACTAGATCCCTAAGAAGGGTGTAAGTCACAAAAGCCAAAAGTGGCTAAGTAATAAGATTCCGCTTAGATGGATGTAAGTTACTGACGTTGACAAGATCCCTAAGAAGGGTGTAAGTCACAAAAGCCAAAACGGATGTAAGTTACTGACGATGACAAGATCCCTAAGAAGGGTGTAAGTCACAAAAGCCAAAAGTGGCTAAGTAATAAGATTCCGCTTAAACGGATGTAAGTTACTAACGATGACAAGATCCCTAAAAAGAGTGTAAGTCACAAAAGCCAAAAGTGGCTAAGTAATAAGATTCCGCTTATACGGATGTAAGTTACTGACAATGACAAGATCCCTAAGAAAGGTGTAAGTCACAAAAACTAAAACTGGCTAAGTAACAAGATTCTGCTTAGACGGATGTAAGTTACTAACGATGACAAGATCCCTAAAAAGGGTGTAAGTCACAAAAGCCAAAAGTGGCTAAGTAACAAGATTCTGTTTAGACGGATGTAAGTCACTGATGATGACAAGATCCCTAAAAAAGGTGTAAGCCACAAAAGCCAAAAATGGCTAAATAACAAGATTCTGCTTAGACGGATGTAAGTTACTGATGAAGGGTACAAGTAAAAAAAAAAAAAAAAAAAAAAAAAAAGACCGCTTGAGAAGACGAAGACCTTGCGACAAATCAGAACAGAACTCCAAGAGAAACTAGTCCACCAAAACTCTCGACAAAGACCCCTGCATAGGCGCTAGTTGCAAGAAACTAACAAAGCAATAGGCATAAAATACTGACGAAGACAAGGAAAGTCGCAACTAAAACTTTCACCAAGTACAAAGTATGGATGGATGTAAGATTCCACAAGCATATCATAAACCAACAAGCATGCAACCACGGATACAAGTAAGTATGTAGCAAATTTAATTAAAGCCCAAAAACCAAGGGCAATTACCATTGTTCTTACATCCAAAAGACCCATAAACACTGGGCTAAAAGCTATTGTTCTCAAGATGGATTCAAAGAAAATTGTCCTGAAAGTAGATTTAACAACCCAAAAAGAAAAAGAAAAACTTCATAAGTATCAGGTCCGCGCAGCATCAGAGATGTCATTAGCAGGTGCGTCATTAACAGGAGCGTCATCTACAATGGTCTTTTCAGGAGCATTAGCCTCAGGAGCTGACTGGGTAGCCTCGTCAATCGCTATCTCCTGGTCCACCACTTCGAGATCCAAGCCTTGCAGATCAACTCCAGTGGGATGTTTGATGAGGTACCTTCACAAAAGTTCAAAGCCTTTAAAATACCAACTGAAGAGCACAGTGTTATACTCATCAGTTTGCTGGAAACCTTCAATGGACCTGGCAGCAATCGTCTTGAGCTTCTCCTTGGCGACAAGAAGTTGTTCGTCCTTCTCATGGGTTAACTGACGCTCGACTTTGAGATCGTCATTTAAAGCCCTGACGTTTTCCTTTAAAGTGTTGGCCTCGCCCATGGAATCAATAAGCTTTTTCTTCAGCGTTGAGTTTTCCTTCTCCAAAGTCTCCATCCTGGATGTCAGGGAAGCCACCTTTGCCTCCTAGGTAAGGCACTTAGAAGCAATGTGGGGACTCTCCCCCAACACCTAAGAAAGAAAACAGAAGCCGTCATTAAAAAAAAAAAAAGGATAGACGCACGAGCATTTTACCTGGACGAGCTTATAAACGTGTTGATTCGCAACCATATTAAGCGGCACCTTGGAAAAAACCCTCATATCCTCAGCAGTAACAACCCCATGCGCCCTTTCCGCCACCAGTTCCTCATTATCCTAGATCGTGGACGAACGGGAATCCTTTTCTTTCTCCGTACCCGACAATCGCAGCCTTTTTGAAGAAGGCATAGGGATCTCCTCAACCGAAGCGGCTGGAGAGACCTCCCTCGCAATCTCAGTCCCAGAAGCGAGAGGAGTGGTAGACGAAACTGGAGGAACAAACGGACCTTTCCCCGTGACACGCACTCCCTTTTTCCCTATACTGAACAGCGGCTCATCCTTCTTGGCTCTCATCTTGGCATACATATCTTAATTAAATTTGGTCGTCATTTCTGCAAGAAGAGAACACTTGTAAAAACAAAAAAAAAACAAAAAACAAAAAAAAAAAAAAACAAAAAAACAAAAACAAAAACAAAAACGCAAGGGAATCAATACTGACGAGTTCAACACTTACTCTTTTTGCCTTCAATGCCGACGCTACATAGGACGTAGGAAGATGGGTCAAGACCAAGGTTGTAGAATGCGAGGGTCCGCGGATCCACTAGATCGTCCCAACTTTCTATCGTCAGAGCATATTCTATCGCCTTATCAACGCGCTCCTTATGCCTACTTTTGAGCTTGGGTAGTCTCTTAACTGCGCAAAATAAGAAGCACAAAAGTTAGTGACAACAACAGCAAACACAATGAAACTAAATTGACGGAAAGAGATACTGACGCACCTAAGGTCGGGGTTCCCCACCAACGATGTAACCTCGGGATATCACCCCAGTCCCCGCTAGAGGGAGTCTTGAAGTCGTCCCCGGACACAAAGAAAAATCTTGACTTCCAATACCTGAAGGACGAAGGTAAGCCCCTGACAATCCTTATTCTCTTCTCCCAAGGTACTAACTCATAGGATCCATACTCTTTAGACTCTTTCAAACGATACAGATAGGTGAGCTCACCCACCTTGATCATGTCCTCATTAGCGGCCAACCATATTTCCATACAGTTGACCATTATCCTCCATGAATTGGGCATAAGCTGCCCGGGAGCAATACCAAAGTGATCTAAAAGCTCCATCACGAAGGGGTGGACGAGGAACCTAAGTCCGCAAGTGAAGGCAGCCTCATAGAAGCACACCTCACCAAGGAAGAAATGACAAGCCCTATCCTTGTCATTAGGACGACGGACACGAACCCGCTCCAGAAACTGAAACCTATGTTGAAATCTACCCACGGTTTTAGCGTCTAATCCACACACCTCATCGAGGGCATGAAAAGCCCTAACCTCTCGAGTAGCAGAATTAGCAGTATCCCCCTCTACCAGACCACCATTAGATGATAGCCTCGTCTCAAGCTCATTGGATCTAACCTCAGACATCGTCCCCTGTTCTCTCACCAAATCTTCAAACCAATCAATCGATTGACAAAGCAAAGGCAGCAGCTCAGCCAATGCAACGCCCAAACTACTACCCTCAAAGACAAAATCCCTAAGGTTTGGGAAAACACCTAAAGACCCCCCCAAACGCACGAAAATGAAAGAGATTGAGGGGCAAGCTGTCCAAACCTCAGAACTACTCACCATAGACACCCAAAAAAAGAAAAATGGACACTAAATTCCCAAGAAGCCATAAAACAGAAAACAACCACAACAAAAGGAAAAAAGAAGGGAAAAATTAGGAACCTATGAAAGATTATGAAGAAAAGGAAATGGAGGAAGAGGAAAAGAGAAATATACCTTGAAAAGGTGCAGCCTAATCGAAGAAAAACCCCAAAGATGTCGCCGAAGCAGGATCAAAACAGTCGCAAGAGTAAATGGGAAAGAAGGGACTCGGAGAAATGATTAAGGAAATTGGAAAAAGTGAAGGAAATGAAAAGTTTCAAAACCAAGGCCCCAAACAACTGAAAAACAACGGGAAACCCAAGGATCATGTAAATAACTCCACCAATCTGCACACGCCACGTGGCCACAACGCAGGGGTACCACCACTACGCATTTAATGTGGCACGAAAACCCAACAACCGCTTGCAGTCCAGAAACCTTTCACCTTCCTTGATCGACATAACGTGTCATGACGACCACGGAATCCGGGGGCAGTTGATGGGACTGACAAAATCAATTACAGACGATCTCAATAGGGCAAACGAGATCATCCTGTGAGAACGAGTGCCCACGTCACTGACGAGGGTAAATGTTTCATTCAATGCCACCAATAACATCCCGGACGGTTACAAAACCAACTATACAGACCGTTGGGAGCAGATTAAAGCTCCATTATTAGGCAGGAAGCATTACCCAGAAAAGCATTGAAATCACAATACCAATCACAACGGCTAGAATCCAGGGCAATACATATATATTGCCCTCACACTGCAAATGAGAGGTACAAAAAACATTCTAAAGAAAACACTAGTTATTGTCATGCTATTCTATTTCATCTTGCAAAATATCTTTCCATTCTAACTTGATCGTTGGAGATGTTGTGGCAGGCGCCACACCGGTGACCACCTTGAAAGGAGCGGTCTTTTCTTTTGTACAGGTATCTAGGCTGGAGTTTTGGTCCATCTGAGCACGTTCCACACGACTGACGAAGTTACGCTTCATCAGTTTTCACCAAAATTCACATAAGATTCCTTCCATCAGCTTTCACATAAATTGTTATTGCTATAAAGAATCTTGTTTTAAATGAAGATATGTTTGCGTATAGTATGGACCATAAAGAGTTTTATAGGGCGTATAGCAACCTAATAATATAAGCTCCCACAATAAAACACTCATTCAATAGAAGGCAACCATGATTGTAAAGAAGGCAGAAGGCAACCACGATTGTACAGAAGGCACGGGTTATGTTGGATGAATTTTAGACTGCCAATCACTCTGTTCAACAACAGTAGGCACTTTGCTGGACTTTTGGACTTTACCACCGGCACATACAAGTTGGTGTTGGTGTGGTTGTCAAGGAACATGAAGGTAGGGTAACGGCAGCCATGAGCAACCACTATGGCCATTGGAGATTGAAGCAAAAGCTATGGGGATTTCTTTTGCTTGGGATATTGGTTTATGCGAGGTGGTCCTAGAGTGTGATTCAAAAATTATAGCTGATGCCCTCATGGGTTTATGTGTTCCACCGATCACCATTTCATATATCTTGGAAGGGGTACGACAGAAATTCCAAATTTTTCAGGCGGCGAGTGTTTCTCATGTCATGAAACGGCTAGAGAATAAACCAGCACATATCTTAGCAAAATATGCCAAAGAGGTAGACAATACTAATAATTTTGTAACTTGAATAGAGGAAAATCCAAAGCTAATTGAGTTAGTTATTGCTCATGATGTACTAAATTTATCTTCTTTTTAATAAAGTTTACAATATTCTCATATATATATATATATAAAATAAAATAAATAAAAAACACTCAAATCTTAACTAAATATAATAAACCCAAATAAGAGTAATACGATTGGTTATATGGATTATTAAAAAATTAACACAGAGCATAACCTTGAATATATATATATATATATATATATGGCCATAAATAAAATCAAGATGTTGACTTTTTATCTTCCTTAACATTAATGTGACGAGCTTGTATATTTACTGAATGTGAATGCTTGAAAAAGCATCCATCATAGATGAAAAGTAAGGCATATTGCCAAAACTTCCCCCAAAGGATCCGTAAAGAAAGATCCACACTCAACCATAGGTTACACCTAACCCTCCTGTCCCCTGATTTTATTTGTATGACCAAAGAATTCCAACTCTCTAACTGCATTTATTGGATAATAATAATAACAATAATAATCTATTATGAGAAATCTAGAATGGAGTATCATTTATTTGTAAGAACAATAATAATTAATGGATCCACTTAATGGAAGCAATAGATTTTAATGATACTTCTCTTTTTGCATTGCACTATTAGATTTGTGGGTGGGACAAAACTTCCACATAGATTTTTTTTTTTTTTTTTAATGGTAGTAAGTTATCTGTGCGATGCATGGATAATATTGTAATGTTTTATATAAGATGGTTTTAGAGAATGTTGTTTATAGGGGTGTTCGCGGTGCGGTTTTTGGCCATTTTTAGGCGGTTTACCTAAAACCATAACTGCACCGCATCTTGTTTTTGAGGTCAAATATGCGATGTGGTGCACTGTGGTGCAGTTTAAAGTTTAGCCAAAACCATAACCGCACAACACCTCATTTTTGCAGTCACATGTGCGATACTATGTATAAGATGCGGTTTGAAATCGGTATATTTTTCAAATTTTGGGCTTCTCATAGTCAGCCCCAAACTAATTTTTCCCTTTTTTTGGGCCAAGTTTTAAATTATTGAGCTAGTTTTTCTTTATTTTGAATTGGATTTTCTAGTTAACACTTGCTAGGGTTATTAAACTTTTTTTTTTTTTGAAAACTAGGGTTATTAAACTATTAATAATATATTTAATATTAAAAATAAATAAATATATTAATATATAGAGAGGGTGCGGTGCGGTGCGGTTTGTGCGGTTTTCTTATTATAAAACCGCAAACCGCACTGCACCATGCGGTGTGGTGCGGTGCGGTTATGCCATTTTGAGGTCGGTTTTGGCACGGTTTTTGCGGTTTATGCAGTTTATGCGGTTTGATGAACACCCCTAGTTGTATATGTATTATAACATAATTATTATAGAACTTTATTAATAACGAGTTCATCATAATAAGCAACAATTATTAATTGCAAACATTTATTATAATTATTTAATTGAAGTAATGAGAAAAAAAACTTTGGAGGAATGTTATAGAATAAAAGTTAATAAAGAATGTGTCTTTCTCTTTCTCCTTAATTATAATACAAAATACACATCACAAACATCCACAAATAATTACATCATTTACAAAATCAACAAATTCACAACGTCCGACCTTGATATCAAAATCGTAATTGCCGTTGTCACTCAATATTAAATGCAAGCCCTCCTTCTTTGGTTGTAGCCAACTCAAACAAGTTAGGATTAGATGAAACAATAATTTTAGAGCTAGGTAGGTGTCGCTGAAAGATTGAAGGTAAATGACATTGTTTTTTATATGTGTGTATGTAACATGGGATGGCATGAATGGCTATGGGAAGGTATATATAAAGAGTAGAAGTGCAAGAGGTGAAAATGGTGAATTAAAATGTAAAGAGTTTTGTGTGTATGTATGAGGAATGAAAAGTCTTGAAATATTGAACCAAAAAATATAAAGAATATTTATTTTTTAATTAGAAAAGTCTTGAAACATTGAACTAAATAAAACAAAATGTCATTATTTAATTTGTTCTTACCTCTGATGTGACACTTGAGAATATTTCAATTCTCTTTGTACAAAATGTACCATTTGGCAGAACCCCATGCTTTCCTACATGAGGTCTCTGCTTATATATATATATATAGTAATTGCATTTTAGGTTTCTAATTAATTGTTTACTATGTGTTATTACATTATTGAATTTAATTATTTTTATGGGAAGAAGTGTTGTATTGATTAATACGACTATGTGAATGAAAGAATCTAACTTACAACAACTAAAGAATTGTACAAGTAATTATAAAATACTTCAGAAAGAGTGTTATTATGTTAATTGAGGGCATGTAATCTCTCCCCACCTCACCCTCAATTTTAAGAATGTTATTCGCTTTGAGATAGTAGGAATTTGGGTATTAATCAAATACACTAATTTATAAACACACACACACACACACACACATACACATATATATATATTTAGGATTACTGAACTCTGATTTTTTTTTTGTTTTTTTTTTGTTGAAAACTACTGAAATTCGATTAAATATATTAACTCATAAATATATTTAAAAAATACATATATTTATGAACATTACATAATCACGGTAATATCAAAATAGTATACTTTTTCTCTATCCAAAACACACCATCCCATCAAGTCAACTGAGCTCAGGAGATGTAATCTTAGGGTGTGACACTCTAGACAGTAGAATTATGGTGCATGTCTTATTACATTTGATGTTGGTCACCAAGTTTCGGGTTCGTTGCTTTGCCGCAATGGGACTTGCTTGGTTCCAGCAACCCTTTGCATGGGGGTGTTGGGGAATTGTTTGTATACTATGATCTTAGGCAACACTAAGCTGAGCCAAGCTTGGACCCAATGGCAATGGACCTATTCATATTGAGCCTACAAAAAGTTCCCCCCAACACCAGGAAATCTTCTAATCTATTGTAGTTGTTGGGATTTGTTCCCTAGAATCCTATTATATGATGCTATGTACTATATTATGTATGACATTATGTATGACTTAATATTGTTATTAATAAAGTTGTTTTATTATTATCTGAAATAATGGTAACATGAATATTTGGACATTATCATATAGTCCATGAGATGCATAGTATGTGATTTATGTGATTTAGTCACAGAAGATATAAGTCACAAGTTCTTTGTAAACTCAGAATTTGATTCGTAGTCGGTGATGAAATTGGGCATTTCATCTGCGAAGACTATAACATGTCAACTAAGATGATTTGTCTTGATCATGGAAGTGGTGACTTCTAGTTGATATGTTTTAAAAGTTAAGACATATTGAACCGGACCGCTGTGAGATTTATTATTCTCATAAAGACTGTCAATTGAATAATAAATCTCATGACTTATATTTGTATGAACTCTTAATCCTGAGAGAATGATGGACCTGATTATGAAGTGTAGGTTGCTTTGATATATCAGGAGTGAGATCTAAAGTAACGGTCAAAACCTCAGTATGTAGGGCAACTACATTTAGTGTTGATGGAACATATATTCTCAAGATGGAATTCATAGTCTCTTAATGGAGATACAAAATATTCCCTTGAGAGAAGTTTAATGGATTTGTTATTCAGAATGTTAGGCCTAACTACTTTAGTAAATAGTTACTAAAGTATATATTTATGAAATTGGATTTCATAAATATATGATGAATAACTTAAAGGATTAAATCGGGTACTCAAGGATTAAGATGTAGTAATTTACAAAGTGGCAGTCTACTTTCACAACTTTGTATTACTACGAATATTTTATGAAAGGGTTGCATGTACAATAAAGTCTTGAGATATAATTTATTAACAAGGCCTAGAGTGCAATTATATTTATATAGTGGTATTAAATATAATTAATGGTAACTTTGAACTTGTCAAGAGTTGACAAAAAAGCGCAAGGCCCATTGGAGCTAGTGTCTTATTTGTTCCCTTTTGGTTCCACTCCAAGCCACATATTAGAGCCCAATTAGATAACCAGTTATTAGAAGAGAAACATACAGAATTTGAGACACACAACAAGTTAATGAAAATACATGTATGTGAGTGTTGGACACTCTATCATTCTCTTTAAGAAATAACTGATTGAGAGACCTCACATCTTGGGCATTAGTGGAATTGGAGTGAAGATTGAAAGTGTTCCTGAGAACTTTTCATCTTTGGTTTTGAAATTCGCTGCACCAAGGTACACTCTCTTGTTCTATATTCTGAAACTTACATTATGCATGTTATCAATTCTGAATGAAGTAAATCCGTTTATTTTTTGCTGCGTATATGCAAATTTCCAACAATTGGTATCAGAGCGGTCTTCATTTTCAAATCTGTATAATATGTTTAGTGAGTTTTAGAATTATAGAAAACTATTTTCATAGTTGTGAAAATTTTGCAGTCATTTTTTTGCATATTATAGTTCTTGAAACTATTGATTGATTAAAACTGATTTTGATGTTATGATGTTGTTTAAGTTTGATTTTAACCATGTAAAGTTGAATTTTAACACTTTAACATCAATGAAATTCAAGTTTTAATCTTAATCTAATTGTTTTTGATCATTAAGAATGTATTTTGTTCATTGGAAACGTCAAAAATGGTTAACAGAAAAAACGACTGTTTCTGGGCATTTTTTGCGACTGGCGAGTGAGTCGTGAGAGTTTTTGTATGAACTTCATGACTGGAGTCTCACGACTAGGCGAGTCGCCAAAACAAGTCGCCAACTCGTGACTGGGCGAGTCGCCAAAACCAGCCACCAAAAATTCTGACACTTGTTTTTTACATGTATGCATAGCAAGGCTTTGTGTAATTAGTTTATATATGTATTAAACAATTAAAAACCTTTAATTTAAAACATCTAGTAGGAGAGAGATACAATGGTTGCATCTCACAACCTCTATTATCGGTTCATAGTAGTGTGGGGTAAGCACTTCGTCTTGGCGTATATGCCTCGCGATCCCAAATGAGAGTATTTACTTCATAGTACTACAAGATTGAACTTACCTGTTTAAAGTAGTGTGGACAAGCACCTCGTCTTGGCATATATGCCTTGCGATTCCAAAGGATGGTGTTTTGTTCCATGGTACTATAAGTTTAAACACTATAAAGGGAGATGAAATGTGGCTACACATGATTTTAGATAATGGTGTACATTAGACTAAGTGTAATGTTAACCTCCTAAAGGAGCTATGTCATTATTACTCAGAGGCTAAAGGTAATACGGCATATTATTAGTGTTTGATAAGAGTTATCATGATAGCACTAATAATGAAAATAGTTCTCAATCAATTAATGTGTTTATAATAAACTTGCTACCAAGGAATTATAGACATGGATTGGGTTGTCGTTACATATATTATATTATGGTTTTATTAAGGTTCCATATTGTATGTTTATATGCTAAATTGATAATGTCTAGTTTACTTATTATATTCATGTTTATTATTTTCAGATTTGAACATGGCATCATTTAGCCCACTTGTTACTATTCTTAATCAAAACAAACTGGCTGGATCCAATTATGTTGACTAGAAAAGAAATTTGGACATAGTTCTCACAACTGAAGAGCACAAATATGTGCTTACTAAACCATGTCCTAGCTTTCCTTCATTAGATGCTCCTCTTGAGTCTAATGCTCCTCTTGAGGAAAAACAACGATATGATCGTTGGCAGAAATCTAATGAAATGGCCAAGTGCTACATCCTAGCATCTATCTCAAATGTTCTACAGCATCAGATGTAAGATGTAGAACTAGTTTCGGACATTATGCTAAGTCTGAAGGAAATGTTTGGTGAGCAAGGCCGTTCTGTAAGACAAGAAACCATGAGACAAATTTATAATACCAAAATGGCTGAAGGTAGTTCAGTGAGGGAGCATTGTCTTACAATGATATCTAATCTGAATACTTTGGAAGTTTTAGGTGCCGATATTGATGGAGAATCCCAAGTGGATATGATACTCTAGTCGCTACTAGAATCATTCAAGGAATTCAAACTTAACTATAACATGAACAAAAAGATTTATACCTTGTCTGAATTAATGAATGAATTGGTAGCGGCAAAAGGCATTATTGGTACTTCCAATGTTGAAGCCAATGTTGATGAAACTTTTACTTCTCAACCTAAGTCAAAAGGCAAGGGTAAGAAAAAGAAGAAGAAGGACTTCACCAAACAAGAGGGTAAACAAATTGCCTTAGGGGTTGCTGATAAAGGAAAGAAAATCAAAGGAAAGTGTTTCCATTGTGATGAGAAAGGACATTGAAAGAGGAATTGTCCAAAATTCAAGGCTGCCAATAATAAGGGTATGAATAGTTCTTTCCTCTTTGAAATATGTTTGGTACAAAATCCCACAGATTCCTAGTGTGTGGATTTAGGTTGTACTAATCATATCTGCAATTCTTTGCAGGGGTTCCAAGAGACCAGAAAACTTAAAGAAGGAGAATTGTTTCTTACTCTAGCTGATGGGAGCAAGATTCCGGTTGTAGCTGTTGGTGTTTATAATTTATGTTTTAAATCAAGAGTTTTAGTATGGAAGACTGTCTATATGTACCAAATGTTCGTAGGAATTTAATCTCTGTAACTTATTTTGGTAAACATGGATATTATGTTATCCTTAAAGACAGTGTTGTAATAAAGAAGGGTAAAATGTTTATCTGTTCTGGCAATATTGTGGATGATCTTTATATTTTAACTCCTGAAAAGCATGAATTAGATAATAACTCTCACGTAAAATCATTAAAGAGAAAGTTTCCTTCTACTAATGATGCATATCTTTGGCACTTGCGTTTGGGTCATATTAATCCAAACAAAATTCAAAGACTAATCAAAGATGGACTCCTAGAGCCATTGGATTTTGATGAATTCCCAGTTTGTGAATCTTGTTTGGAAGGAAAAATGACCAAACAATATTTTAATATAAAAGGTAGAAGAGCCCAAGAGTTGCTTGAATTAGTTCATACGATGTTTGTGGTCCTATGTCAACCCAAGCTAAAGGAGGTTATGAGTACTTCATCACTTTTACCGAAGATTACTCAAGATATGGTTATGTGTACCTAATGAGACAGAAGTCCGAAACTTTTGAAAAGTTCAAAGAGTTTAGGGCTGAAGTTGAGAATCAATTAGGTAAACGCATAAAAGCCATCCGATCTGATCGTGGTGGTGAATACCTTCTTGGGGATTTCAAGGATTACTTAACTCAAAATGGGATCATATCCCAATTAACTGCACCTGGAACTCCCCAACAAAATGGTGTAGCAGAAAGAAGGAATACGACTCTTTTGGAAATGGTTAGGTCCATAATGAGTTACTCAACTTTACTAGTTTCTTTTTGGGGATATACACTAAAAACTGCAATGCATATTTTGAATTTAGTTCCATCAAAATCTGTTTCTAACACACCTAAGGAATTGTGGAGTGGGCGTAAGCCTAGTATGAAATATCTCCACATTTGGGGATGTCCAGCACATGTGTTGAAAAGGAAGTCTGATAAGTTGGAATCTAAAACCGAAGTATGCATGTTTTTAGGGTATTCAAAAGAAACAAAGGGTTATTTATTCTATAATCATAAAGATAACAAAGTGTTTGTTAGCACACATGCCAAATTTTTGAAAGATGATTATATGAATAATTTTGATCCTAGAAATAAAGTTGTTTTGGCTGAAATGAATGAACCTGTAGTTGAACAACTAATAGATGAAACTAGGGATGACGTGGTTGTATTGGATGCACCACAAAATACTACTGATGAGATGTCTAGTACACAGGTGCCTCGTCGTAGTGGGAGAATTGTTCGGCCTCCTATAAGATTCATAGGTTTTGGAGAAACTTATGAAACTATCTCAGAAGAGGCTAAATCGGATCCCAACACTTATGAAGAGGCAATGAATGAAATAGATGCACATCATTAGGTCAAAGCTATGAAATCTGAATTAGATTCCATGTATTCCAATCAAGTTTGGGATCTTGTAAAGGCGCCTAACAGCATTAAACCTGTTAGTTGCAAATGGGTTTACAAGAGGAAGAAAGGGATAGATGGAAAGGTTAAAACCTTTAAAGCAAGGCTAGTGGCAAAAGGGTATACACAAAAAGAAGGTATTGATTATGAAGAAACCTTTTCACCAGTAGCAATGCTTAAATCTATCAGAATTCTCTTATCCATTGCTGCTCATTATGATTATGAGATTTGGCAAATGGACGTCAAGACTGCATTTCTCAATGGCAATCTTGAAGAGGAAATCTATATGATGCAACCGGAAGGTTTCATTGCTAAGAACCAAGAGCATATGGTATGCAAGTTGAAAAGGTCCATTTATGGACTTAAGCAAGCATCTAGATCATGGAATATCAAATTTGATCAAGCAATCAAATCTTTTGGTTTTGAACAAAATCATGATGAACCATGTGTGTACAAAAGACATCAAATTTTCCTAGTGCTTTATGTTGATGATATTCTACTCTTTGGGAATGATGTAGGGGTAATGTCATCAGTAAATGTTTGGTTGTCAAGCCAATTTGATATGAAGGACTTGAGTGAGGCTAACTTTATTCTAGGGATCAAGTTTTGGCGAGATCGCAAGAATAAGTTGTTAGGCTTATCACAAGCTGGATATATAGATTAGGTTCTAGAACGGTTTAGCATGCAAAACTCCAAGAAATGATTACTTCCTTCCAGACATGGAGTTCCTCTATCTAATGACCAAAGGCCTAAGACTCAAGAGGAAGTAGATATGATGAGACAAGTTCCTTATGCTTCTGCAGTAGGAAGTCTCATGTATGCCATGCTTTGTACTACACCAGATATTTGTTATTCAGTTGGCATGGTCAGCCGATATCAATCAAATCCAGGACCAAAACATTGGCAAGCTGTAAAGCATATTCTCAAGTATCTACGGAGAACGAGAGATTATATGCTTATTTACCGAAGTGAGGATTTGATACCCATTGGCTATACAGATTCAGACTTTCAGTCAGATTTAGATTTCAGAAAATCCGCATCAGGATTTGTTTTCACCTTGGGAGGTGGAGCCATAACTTGGAGGAGTGTTAAGCAATCTTGTATTGCGGACTCTACCATGGAAGCAGAATATGTTGCTGCTTGTGAAGCAGCAAAGGAAGCTGTATGGCTCAAGAAATTCCTTTCTGACCTTGGTGTAATGAGAATGGAACAAGTTCCCATCACATTGTTTTGCGACAATAGTGGTGCAGTTACACAATCAAAAGATCTAAGGAATCACAAGAAAGGAAAGCACATTGAGAGAAAGTACCACATTATTAGAGATATTACCACATTATTAGAGATATTATTGCTCGTGGAGATGTGGTGGTAGCAAAGATTGAAAGTGCAAGTAATCTAGCAGATCCCTTTACCAAAGCCTTGCCTCAAAGGATCTTCGAGTCACATTTGGAGGGAATGGGAATTAGATTAGTGCACAATAGTCTTTAGGGCAAGTGGGAGATTGTTGGGATTTGTACCCTAGAATCCTATTGTATGATGTTATGTACTATATTATGTATGACATTATGTATGACATAATGTATGACTTAATATTGTTATTAATAAAGTTGTTTTATTATTATCTGAAATAATGGTAACATGAATATTTGGACATTATCATATAGTCCATGAGATGAATAGTATGTGATTTAATCACAGAAGATATAAGTCACAAGTTCTTTATAAACTCAGAATTTGGTTCGTAGTCAGTGATGAAATTGGGCATTTCATCTGTAAAGACTATAACATGTCAACTAAGATGATTTGTCTTGATCATGGAAGTGGTGACTTCTAGTTGATATGTTGATATGTTTTAAGAGTTAAGACATATTGAACCAGACCGCTGTGAGATTTATTATTCTCATAAAGACTGTCAATTAAATAATAATCTCACGACTTATATTTACATGAACTCTTAATCCTGAGAGAATAATGGATCTGATCATGAAATGTAGGTTGTTTTGATATATCAGAAGTGAGATTTAAAGTAACGGTCAAAACTTCAGTATGTTGGGCAACTACATTTAGTGTTAATGGACCATATATTCTCAAAATGGAATTCATAGTCTCTTAACGGAGATACAAAATATTCCCTTGAAATAAATTTAATGGGTTTGTTATTCAGAATGTTAGGCCTAACTACTTTAGAAAATAGTAACTAAAGTATATATTTATGAAATTGGATTTCATAAATATATGATAAATAACTTAAAGGATTAAACCAGGCACTCAAGGATTAAGATGTAGTAATTTACAAAGTGACAGTTTACTTTCACAACTTTGTATTACTACGAATATTTTATAAAGGGGTTGCATGTACAATAAAGTCTTGGGATATAATTTATTAACAAGGCCTAGAGTGCAATTATATTTATATAGTGGTATTAAATATAATTAATGGTAACTTTGGACTTGTCAAGAGTTGACAGAAAAGCCCAAGGCCCATTAGAGCTAGTGTCTTATTTGTTCTCTTTTGGTCCCACTTCAAGCCACATATTAGAGCCCAATTGGAAAGGCCCAAAAGGCTAGCCCAATTAGATAACCAGTTATTAGAAGAGAAACATACAGAATTTGAGACACACAACAAGTTTATGAAAATACATGTATGTGAGTGTTGGACACTCTATCATTCTCTTTAAGAAATAACTGATTGAGAGACCGCACATCTTGGGCGTTAGTGGAATCGGAATGAAGATTAAAAGTGTTCCTAAGAACTTTTCATCTTCGGTTTTGAAATTCGCTGCACCAAGGTACACTCTCTTGTTCTATATTCTGAAACTTACATTATGCATGTTATCAATTCTGGATGAAGTAGATCTGTTTATTTTCCGCGGCGTATATGCATATTTCCAACAGTAGTCTTCTCAAAATGACAAAATATAATCTGTAATCCTCTTCCTCTTTCATAGTGTTAGACCCTATTATGAATTATTATGAGCCCTAAATTGGTCATGATTTATTAAAATGTAAGCTTTTAATATTGTAGTTCATGGAGTCTCACATTCCTCATACGTTGCTATATTCTTTCTATATGTCATGAACTATTAGTCACAATAATTTAGATCCCCCATTTTAGGAACTGAGGGCCACAATGATTCAGTGAATATTTTCTATGAATTTGTTGAACTTACACATTTGTTCTTTATTACGAAAAAAGAAAACTGGTACAAGTATTTTAGCAATAGTTGACAATCCACTAATTCAGGCATAAAATAAAATAAAATTGATCTATAATATAAGGAGATTAACTTATTTTAAAACAATTTGATGCTCATTGGATGCAGAAAAACAGAGTCCACACACGATGAGATAATAATCACAAAACAGCTATTCCAGCAAGGCTCATAAAAAAAATGTCTAGATCAAGAAGACCTCCATTAATAAAAAAGAAAAGGGCCTCCTTTAATTCCCACCAAAAGTTATGCATTATTGTGTCTACACCATATCTCCTTTAACAAAGCAAAATTGTACTAGTAAAAGAAAAGCAGTACAAAAGAGATCAAATATATCAAAGCAAAAACCACGAAGCTGTAGCCTGTAGTATAACACACACATATTCTTCTTTAGTGACCCCTTTGCTTTATTTAGAAAGGAAAATGAAAAGAAAACAGTGAGAGGGATGTGTGAATGGACAATTGCCCCATAAAAAAAGACACCTGGTGTGTGAGACAATCGTAAAAGAGACAAGTGACCAAGTTCTAATACACTCGACAACCCATCATTGATTTCCAATCAGAGTATGCATTTTTCTTTTTCATTAAACATAGAGCACTCTAAAAATAATTTTGACCACTATATAAAGGTTTCAATTAGATCGACCCCTCACTCAATTTTCACTAGATGAAGCTTTAAAAATAAAAGACAAATTACATGTACCACCCTATTGTATACCTTATAGACGTGGAATTACTTTGCGATTTATTTTGTGACACTTACCTTGTGGTTTGCTGATGAGGATTTTTCAGTAACTATAACAGAATTTGGGAAAATTGAGTGAGGATTTTTCAGTGTCAACATCACATATAAAGAAAGAAATGGGAAATGAAGTAAAAAGATTGTTCAACCCTCACATTTCTAGTTCTCTCTCTAAATTCTCCTTCAATCATCATTTTAGTTTGTATATATGTTTACAAGGCGTAAGCTTTAAGATAAAACCGTCTTCTTCATTTCTTTCTCTATAATCTATATATGATGTTGGCACTTTGACACCAAAAAAAAATATATATATATATATATATATATATATTCAGCCCTCACATTTCTAGTTCTCTCTTTAAATTTCTCCTTCAACCATTATTTTAGTTTGTGCCTGTTTACAAGGCGTAAGCTTTAAGGCAGAACAACCTTTTTCTTCGTTTCTTTTTCTTTTTTCTTTTCCAATGGGTGTTGTTGGTATCTGTTAAATCATCAAATTCCATTAAAATTAGCAAAAACCTCATAAACAAACCGCAAGGGAGGTAAATGCCTCATAAAAGAGACTACTAAGAGAGTGGCATCTATAATTTGCACTAAAAATAATATTCATATCTATCTCCAGCTGAGCCTACACACAAACACAGAAGCGTAGGGCATGCATTTTTGTTCTTCATTAAACAAAAGATATTCTAAAGAACATTATAAACAATGCTCTTTTCCCATGGTAAAGGTTCCAATCAGACAGACCACATGTTTCTCACTCAATTTTCTATAAGCTCAAATGCTTTTCTTGCCAAGCTTATTCATATCTTAAGGCATCTCAAGTGGAAGTCTGGCACATTGAGCAACTGGAGCTCTTATTTGATCCTAACCAGAAAAATATGATTTAAAACAGAAAATTCTTTACAAAATAAACAATTGATCAGGATTAAATAGGCATAAGCTAATAGTTTTATAATATTCCTTCATCGATGCATTTATTGTGATTAAACCCAAAAAAAGAAAAATCCAGATTGAGATAAGTATCTTAATTTTATTAAAAAGAAGATTAAAAAAGAGAGCAACAATTAGAGGAGAGAGAATTTCTGAAAATCCATGATAAAGGTATAATATATCAATTTCAGCAACTGATTGCCTTAAGAAGTAATGTACATGTTATTCAATTATCTTCATCTGGAGAAGCATATAAGTTTTGCCCACAACGGTCACATATGTTTGAACTAGTTGGGGAGACCTGCTCTGGCTTTGCTTTCTGCATCTTTGGTAGATCATGCTCAAGAACATCACTCAGTGCCTTTGAGGCTTCTTGGAGCTCATCCGAACTGAAAATATACATGTGATATAAGTCATACAATTATAAAAAAAATACAGTTATTCATTAATATCTATTTGGTGTATGATACCCAAAAGTCCCTCACTTGTCAACCTTGTTTCCCAGTCACTAATATGTCAACTATGCGAAAGAAAAGCACAATGAAAACAACCTGAAAGTTTTGATGGCATGAAAATCACAAGGAAACATGCACCAAGCATGTTTCCTTACCTTATTGAGAGTGGGGGAGTTAATCGGATAATAGTATCATGGGTGGGCTTAGCAAGAACTCCTCTCTCCTTTAACTGTAGGCAGATATCATATGCAGAATATAGGGCGCAGATTTTTGCTGTTGAGCTCCACAGCATTGAACAAACCTCTACCTCAAACTTTCCGCATGTAGTTTGGGTATGAGAAATTATAAGATCTACACGGTGGACAAAAGACGTAGTTTACCATTCTACTAAAAAACTCACACCTGTTTAAAATTGCTGATTTAGAAAATTTTTTTAAACAAAAACTTATTACTGACTCAGCAATTTTAAACAAGTGAGAGTCTTTTAGTAGAATGGTGAACAAGTGACGTGGTCCACTGGAAGACTGTATAATTTCTCAAGTATTGCTGCTGAACCTTAAGTAGATGGTGCCTTAACTCCTGTCCCAGTTGGGCAGATCTATAGTTGAGAAATATCAAGAGACAATTTATGCAACAAATGGGGATAAAAAAACAAAGAAAAGTAAATAATGAAGGCAGCCATAGATATACATGATGAATCTGGGAAAAGAAAGCATAGTTATTTCAAAGCCTAAATTTATGAAAAACCCCAATTTGTAATCCAATTGAGTTGAAAGACGGAAGCTCTACTAAGTACTAAAACCTTTGGGCTTTAGTTTTAAAAGGAAATTTCAAAGAAGCTATTGCATAAAGTACAAACAAGTATTATTTTCCAAACCATAATACAGATGAAATAGTTGTTCCACCACATTTTACATTGGCCTTTTGAGAGCCTTGTGATTCGTGAAAGCTCTCGGCGGCTGACTACCGCTTTCTGATTTCCTTTGTCCTTCTATGGTTCTCAAATTGATGATTGTGTATATATATGTTTCTTCATTGCAGGATGCCAGGTAAAGCAATTTTATATACATGAATAAACATAGTTGAAAAATGTATGATTTAGTTAATGATTCAGCTTTAAACTACCATAAATAGTACACTCATGGGAATACCTGTCCCACCCACCTTTGCCTTGGGCTATTAGTTGGAGCGGGATGATTATTCCCCATTGCCGGGTGGGTCACAGGAAGGAGATACTTGTCTCAATCCTGTCCCGTTGCCATTCCTATCAAGAACGTGTTAGACACTTATTTTTTGGGTTTTCGGGTAAATAAGAAATGCAAGTTAGTTAGATACTTGAATAGAAATGTCAGGATGAATATAATCCATAGAAGTGAGAAATGGAGAAAACTCCATTAATCATCAAATGCTTCATTCTTGTATAAATATATTGGCACTTCAATCCTTTCTGCTAAATAGAAAATCAGGTATTACGTATTATAGTAAGAAATCTTAATACTGTCTGAATCTCCAGATAATTAAGCCACTGAAGAAAATAAATTTTATATTATGGAATAATAATGTAGCTGTTATTGTCCTACTTGTTTATATCATCTCATGATAGAACATTAGGCATTGGATTTGATACCTTTCAGCAAGTCTCTCATCTCAGATGACATCTGATTAAGCAATGGCAACAGAATATACCAACCAATTAAGATACAACACTCTTATCTATTATTTGAAATTTAAAAAAAAAAAAAAAATTACAATACAAATGAAAATCTAGATTTAGTTTCTTTCTACTATAACCTTTCTACCATGGATAAACCATAAATAAGCATCTAAATTAAGATTATCAAAAATAAGATCTAAATTAGCTTTCAACGAATTTCATGATATTTTTCCCATGAGATGGTAACTTTGGCTTAATGTAGAAGAAAACTGATGCCAAGGATAGCTGCCGTAAAGTGATATTTTCAAATCTTAGCTTGCATCCATTGTAGATAAGTTATGAAATTTGTCATGCTGGTAGAAATTGTTTAGGTAAAAATTAGTAGAAAGATACGGCTGAATGGGTTGTGCTGGCATTTGCTGGTGTTTTTTCTTTATATTTTTAGGCAAGTTGGATAGTGAAAGTGATCTAGCCCAATTTAGAATTTTAATGTAAATAATTGTATGAGCAAACCCAGAAAACTCAGTAGCCCAACACTATGCTATGAACCAAGAGAGACAAAAATCTAGTTAAGCCCACAAAATGAATGATTGGGCCACACCAAACCCGATTCATTTGAAACGTAGAGAGAATTGATAATACAATAATGTATAAATAAATGACCCTTCTTCACTCTTTTTTTTTTTTTTTTGGTTCCATTGACTCATGAAGAAAGAGGCAAACAAGAGAGAAAGAAAAAGAACAAAGGAAGAGAGAGAAAAAACTTAGTATGACATTGTTCTTTTTTTAACTTTTGGATTGTTTGTCTGCTATGTGTTAGTCATTTAAATTAAAATGGGAGTGAATGTGAGATTTTTAAATGGTAGGGAGAGCCAATTCTTAAAGAATTTGAGCACTTTCTGTTTTGGTTGGCACCCTCAAGCTATGTGGTATAGCTAGATGATAGCTTAAAAATTATAAAATAAACTCTCATTTGCTTATAAAGAAAGATGCTTAGGGCCCTTGGGGAACTTGGTTTGAAGAGATCAATAGGTAAATGAATTGGTGTTAAAACATTAAGAGTATATATATATATATATATATATATATGAAATAGGGTGAGAGTAGTTCTAGGATCATAAATTATTTCACAATTTTTTTGCCACAATTATGATGTGACAGATTGTGACTAGGTTAACCATCATTTACATCTGAATCGACATTTTTTTTTTCACTAATCACACTCTGCCACGACATAATTATGACAAGAAGTTGTGAAAATTTTTGTGGTTTTAGACTTTTTCATAAGTTGTTCAACTTCAAGTTCTTTTATTATGTCCTACAAAATAAATATTAAAAAAAGTCCAAATTCTTTTCTCTTCTAATTAAGTTTTTCGTCTATATAAAACCTCTTTCTTGTCTCGAGTAAATCTTCTCTACCACTTTAATATTCAGAAGAAGATATCTTGCAGACTTTGCAGTCCTAGGAGAGATTAGGCTAAGTAATTAGTAGTTAAATAATAAGCAACTAAACCTTAGGTTGGTGACACATTGTGCCAATCTTAGACCCACTTTTGGTAGAGATAACAGCTCAGCAATCACTCTTAAATTGCAAAAGATTTTTTTTTTTTTTTTCAGTTGGGAGTGGGGCCGAGAGAGGTATATTAAACCATTTTTTCAAAGGGGTTTATGCTGCTTCCCAATGCATGTTTTTTATTTATGTGGTCGATATCATAAGTTCAGCACTTTCAAGCCAAGACGGCAAGACCCAACCAAGTAACCCTATATTACAGTAGTTAAAAGCATTTGCATCAGTCCCTCTAAAACTATGTAAAATCATGTAAAACATAGTTTTTACATATTTTTGCTCAAAAATGCTCTCCATCAGTTCTTCTAAACCCATGTAAAAATGTGTAGATCTTTACACGAGCTACAATAACCGTGGAAATATCCACGATTACTATAGCTCGTGTAAAAATTATTTTACTAATTTCCTTTCGCTCGTTTTTTTCTCTCTCTTCTCCGACTCAACAAACTCAATAAACTAACTTCTCATCTTCTTCTTTTTCCTAAGATGCACACAATCACATCCACACACAAACACATCCACATAGACAAATCAACACAGAGATACTTGCTTAAAAAAAAAAAAAAAACAAAACACAGAAATACACAAACCCAAACGGACAAACAACAAAGAGATAGATCGGAGCGTGGTCCGAGCGATGGTTCGGAGCTGTGCATCGGAGCATGGATCGGAGCTGTGGATCAGAGCATGGTCGGAGCGATGGTTCGGAGCTGTGGATTGGAGCTCGTGGGAGCTGTGGATCAGAGCGTGTGGGAGCTTGGATCGGAGCGTGGATTGGAGCGGTGGTTCAGAGTTGTGGCATTTGGTGGCATAGATCAGCTGGGAGATTGGATCGGAGTGGTGCTCGGAGATCGGTTTTAGCGTGGTGGATTAAAGCTCGGAGATCGGCTGAGATTTGGTGGTGGATCGAATGCGGATGGGTTTTGTGATTTGGAAGAGGAAGGCCAGAGAGATGGGTTTAGAAAGAGAGAGAGAAAGCAAGAAATCAGAAAAATGAAAAGAAAGAGAGAGAGAGAGCGCGTATTAAAGAGAGGTAGTTGGAGAGAAATAATAAAAAAATAGAGTATAATAAATATTTTATTGAAATATCTTGTAAAATAGATGAATTGATGTGGGTGTTTTGTAAAAGTGAATGTGTAAAATAGAAAAAGTAGATTTTTAGTGTAAAAATAGATGTGTAAAATACACATACTGATGCGAATGCTCTTAGAGAATAACAAGTCATATGTCCAACGATATGCATGGTGTTTAATTCAAGAATAAGATTATAGGTTAAAAAATTGAGAAATTAATATAATATATACATTTTTAAATCTACAAAGTTTAAATTCAATTATGTAATATTAACTACTCACTTTTTTATTATTATTATTTAACTAGCTAATGTTACTTGCGATGCCCAGTGCATTTTAAAAGAGATGGTCATGGGTGAGGCAAAATGCCAAAAGACTTCTTAAGCATGGTTTTGAAACTCGGATTGTTCAAAGAACTAGAAAGGAGAGAGGTTTAAGATTTTTGAGGTCGGACTAAGGTTCAACCGAGGTCAAACCGTGATGTATCATTTAATTTTTTTTCATATATTTGGTACTTAAATTGTCTTTATAATTAATAATGTTTTGTTCCTGACCAACGAGTTCCGTTGGGCCCAGTGGTTTGTATGCTTGGATGTTATTTCACATAGCTGCATATTTTCATTAAATTGCCTCACTAATTAGTACAAGGCCTATGGTTCTAGTCCTCACAGTCACATATTTTCATTAAATTTTACTGGGGTGAGGTGAACCAAAAGTCCCACATCACTTTTTTTTTTTTTTTTGATAAGAATAAGAAGTCCCATATCACTTAAGTGAGAATCCAATGTTGAGTTCACAAGGGGGATGCCTCACTAATTAGTACAAGGCCTTTTCCCACGAGACTTGGTGTCATGTGAGCAAGAACAAAACCATGCGGGGTCCATGGGACTGCCAAAGCAAAGGGGAAAATTATATGAAAAAGGTATTTAATAGAGAAAAATGATTGATAAAATTTATTGTTTCATCTTGGTAATCAATTTCAATTTTCTATCAATCTCTTACGTCTAAGCAAAACTTTCTCTTTTACCTTCTCATGTTCAATGGTTTCTCACTTTTATTTACCCTCTTATTAACTTCCCGGAATAACAAGTGAAAGAGGATATGGACATAGTCATTAAATTGAAAAAATTTCATAAATTTGAGATTTTTAATTGACAAAATAAAATACTTGAGGTATAATTTGAAACATAGTATAAACTTCAGGATTTTTTTATTTATATAGTCTCCCTTATGATATATTTGTTACTGTATAAAAAGTGATGAATGATCACACCATAATATGGTGCACCCTCACTCATACAATAGTACCAACTTGATGGATGGTGTTGTTTCACCAATCAGCCATACATAATTTATTTAACATTAAGTTAGTAATTAAATAACAGTCTTGTTAATGGGTGTCTTTAAAGTAATTGTTAATAAATAATTTTAGAAAAATTTTACATCACTTTTAGGAGATATATGACAAGTCATCAGAAAAATTAATTGATTTTTTTTTTCTCATAAAAAGTTTCTAAAAATATTTTCTAAACCAATATCTTTAAAGTATCCGTTAACATTTCCCTTAAATAAAAAAGTATATGTTTTGGTTAAACTTATATTTTCACAAACAAATATATCTCTTCACAGGAGACATGAAGGAGTCTATAAATATTAGAACTCCTCGTTCATTCAGTATGTTAGATTATTTTCTCTTTAATGCTGTGTTGGTGATGCCCACCCTAAAGGGATTACCATCCACACCATTGGGTCCACAATATTAACGTAAAATCGTGTAATTAAACAAAGTAAAGAAGGTCAAAACTCTCTATTTAAAATAAATAGCCGCTTGCTTTCTTTCTACCCTCAACATAAGTTATATCTTTTTTTTGTTTTTGTTTTTGTTTTTTTTTTTTTTTTGAAAGTTTTTACAAAAAGTATTTAGTATAAAATGATATTGCATTACCTGTATAAAAATCCAATAATTGAAAAGTGTGGGCAAAATAACCATATCAACATTTCACCACTACTCCAGGGGTGCTAATGGGTAGTTAATTTTTACGTACATGTCTCTCATTTTTTGGATTTTAATATGAATGGCATAGTATCATTTGATATTAAATATCTTCTCGTGTTTAACAAACATCTACACCAACAAAATAAAATCTATCAAAGGCTTGAGTTAACTTGCAATAGAGGTATGCTATGTAAAACAAAAGACAAGTCCTACATGCATCCAAGCTTTGTTTAGGAAGTCATCTAATTGATTTCCTAGTAGCTTTCCTACACGATAAGAATGAGTTATAGAGGTCATAATCTCATATCAATGAATTAGCTCTAGTTAGGATGTCAAGCTCATCACGATGGACCAACCAAATTAAATTCAGCTGCTTGATTTTGTATCATATATGGAGTCAATCATCACTTGATTTCTTACTTTGTCAACTCATTCAACTAGTGCTTCTGTTTATAATTAATGAGCTGGGTTTAGGTTTATATTCACAAAGCATCCCAATACAACCTGTTAATAATCCAAAATGATATATACCAATTTAGAGTATCGTTGAAGGTATTATACAATCAGATTATTGATGGATTGAATATTAGTTAATTGCATTTAGAATGATAGAGGAAGCAAATAATAGAATGAGTAGTACAATAAATTAGAGAATATAGAAGTTGGTGATCATCGTGTGTGTCCATTAAAAAAAAGAGAATTAAGGGAATAAGATCCAATTATTTTGCACTAAGTTCCAAAATTTTTTGGTTTAATTAATCTTATTCCATTTACTGAACTTGTCCCTAACCATTTTTTTTATAGCTAGCTGAACGAAGACTTGATCACTTCCTAATTCCTATAAATCATATAAAATATACAAATTGTAACCCTTCTAGGTATCAAATGTATCATATATCATGTGCAGTTCTAAATAAGTTAGATCTAATAAACCATTATAGAAAACACCCGCACGTTGTGACATGTGTTAATGGATTGCTTCACATAATAACTTCATGCAAAGTAGACATCCGTACTAATTTGATAGTACAGACACAAATAACCTAAGTTTACCACAATCTCAGGCTAGAATTATGATTTTAGTCAACCTTAATTACCTCGTGTGTGTGTGTGTGTGTGTTAGCTAGTAGTACTGCAATCACATGTTCGACATGTTGTTCATTATTGCACTTCATTGTTGATTGTATTAGGCTTATCTAATGGTTGCCTGTAATTAACAAGGCCTTTAAATGAAAGGGGACAAAGTTTAAACCATTGCATTGAAGCGGATTTGGGTCTCGTGGAACAAAATAACGAAGCGGTGCTGGTGAAATAACCATTTGGGAATAGAATTTAAGTATTACAAAATACAAAAATGGCTTAATATAATAACTATTCCTATGCATATATTTTTGGTGATAATATATATATATATATATATGTGTGTGTGTGTGTGTGAATAGAACCATAATTTATGTTACACAATCTGGTATAGCATAATATGATAATGTAATGAAATTATATTGGATTCAAATCATATTTTTCTCGAAAACCTTGGCTGGCTATTGCAACTTCGTAATGGGTCAGCTTTGATATAGGACTGAAAGTGAGCATCTTTTGTATGTGTTTAATTTTCAAGAATTTTCTTTGCTAAACGATCAGAATCTTCTTCTTATTCTTTTTTTTTTTTTTTTTTTGAGAAGGATCTGAATCTAATTTAATTCTCCCTTTTTTTTGTTATTACTTAGTAGTGACATATAAAATTTATATGTAGTAAAATTATATTATATTATCTTTAGCATCACTTTTTTTGGATTGGACCACAGGCACTAAACAATTTCTCAATGGAATTGTAGGGATCTGCGTATTTAGCAGTTACAGCCACAAGCCCAGCTCATTTATTGAGGTTTTGAAGTTACAGAGCTACTTCATCATCTTTCAGGATGAGTAAGTAGGACATTTTCTATTTTTGGCACAGCCAGGGAGTGGACCATAGATATCAATATGTTATTATTAGCAGGATCTTAAGGTAGGGCATACAACACGTTTATCTTTCTTCTTATCATACTGTCAATTTATCATGCTTTACGAACCTAAATCAGAAGCTCGAAAGGTGCTTAATTTGGAACTTCTTAATGTAAAGAGTAATTAATGATGCTTCAAAAAACCAAGCAAGAGGGAGACAGAGTGGCACTTTCAGGCCCCAGATAATTTCCCACAACTCGAGGCCTGTAGAGAGTAGAGACAAGACAAGTGCTACCCATACCCATACGTACAGGCAATGGGCAGGGAGGTAGGTTTTACAGCCATATCATATATAAAATATACAGCTGAGCCATAAATGTTAATCAAGGCTAGTTACCAATCTAAAAAAAATCAGGGCTAGGCAAATGGGAAAAACTTTGAGGTAGCATGAGAAGGAAATAAGATACATGTGTGTGCAATGGCGAAGCCAAGAAAATTTCTTAGAAGTCGGTAGAGTAAACGTGTTCATAACTAATGATTTTTATCCCCCAGCTTCACCTATGTGTGTGTGTGTCATCCAATTGTGCATATGATCGTAAAGTATAAAGTACTTATGTTGGCATTGGCCTCTCGAAAGTGCATTTTAGTGGAAACGATGATACGCAATATGTATATACCTTATATGCTTAATTTTCTGAACAAGAAGATTTTCTTAAATTTGCTAATATTATCATTTCGTAAATTGTTATGGCTATAATGAATTAGTGGTGAAAAGCTTAAATTAATTAATCATAATTGCTAATGATATGACAATCATCTCATGCTCGCAGATGTAGGAGTATACCATTCATAAAGAAAATATGAAGAGTTTCTTTTCTTCTTATTCTTTCTTTCTTTCTTACTTTTTTTTTTCTTGGCTTTTTGATAAGTCTATTAATTAGTGGAGTAAAATTACAAAGTTGTTACAACAACACCAAAAGTTCAATAAGATTTCTTCTATCAATTGAAATTGCATGGACTATGCAGGGTTTTGAACGAATAATGTATAGTAACAATAATATAAGCTCATGTAGACACTCACTCATTCAAAGATCTCAACTTTCCCTCAGTCCAAACAAGATACCATCATCTATCTCTCTATTTTTATGGACCATGAATTTGAGCGAGGTTTGAAAAGAATTTGTTCGAAGCTGACTTGAGATATTCAATATAAACAACATGTTTTAAAATTTATAAGTTTTTAAAACTTTTTATTTTATATTTAAAAATATTAAACAAATATATTTTTTTTAAATCTTCATAAAAATATGGCTATTTTTTGCATGAAATGCATTTAACATGCAAATAACATGGTTAATATATCAAGATTTTGGCATGATCATAGTAGTATATGCTAAAGTTTGTAATAAAAAAAAATAAAAATAAAAAACACAAATATTAGATTGATGGCTTTTTGTAAAGAAGTGTTCAATGAGTACTACCATAATACCATTGAGATATTGGAAGAAACTATTAAGCCACAACATTTGTTAAGCCAATATTATTTTTTATGAATGTAAATGTTTGGATATTACATGGACCGTGCAGAGTTTTGAAAGAATCATGTATAGCAATTTAATAAATTAACCTCCCACAATGAGTCACTCATTTAAAAACAAAGTTTGTCTTTTAAAACTCTCCAATTTGCTTTCATCAAAAGCTACATAAGATTTCACTATTAACTTTCTCATAAAATTGTTATTATAGTTATAAAGAATCTTGTTTTATGTGAATATATATATGTTTGGATATTGTATATACCATGCATAATTTAACGAAAGAATTATGGCTAGCTCTACATGATAATATAATATTCCACAGAAAATCACTCATTCACCTCAACTTTCCCTCCGTCCAAACAAGATGCCACTATTGATCTCTCTAGTTTTCTCCATTGACTCCATTTGTTTTCACCAAAATTCACATAAGATTTCTTCCATCAGCTTTCACATAAATTGTTATTGCTATAAAGAATCTTGTTTTAAATGAAGATATGTTTGCGTATGGTATGGACCATAAAGAGTTTTATAGGGCGTATAGCAACCTAATAATATAAGCTCCCACAATAAAACACTCATTCAATAGAAGGCAACCATGATTGTAAAGAAGGCAGAAGGCAACCATGATTGTACAGAAGGCACGGGTTATGTTGGATGAATTTTAGACTGCCAATCACTTTGTTCAACAACAGCGGGCACTTTGCTGGACTTTTGGACTTTACCCGGCACATACAAGTTGGTGTTGGTGTGGTTCTCAGGGAACATGAAGGTAGGGTAACGGCAGCAATGGCCATTGGAGATTGAAGCAAAAGCTATGGGGATTTCTTTTGCTTGGGATATTGGTTTACGCGAGGTGGTCCTAGAGTGTGATTCAAAAATTATAGCTGATGCCCTCATGGGTTTATGTGTTCCACCGATCACCATTTCATATATCTTGGAAGGGGTATGACAGAAATTCCAAATTTTTCAGGCGGCCAGTGTTTCTCATATGAAACGACTAGAGAATAAACCAGAACATATCTTAGCAAAATATGCCAAAGAGATAGACAATACTGATAATTTTGTAACTTGAATAGAGGAAAATCCAAAGTTAATTGAGTCTGCTATTGCTTATTATGTACTAAATTTATCTTCTTTTTAATAAAGTTTACAATATTCTTATATATATATATATATATATATATAAAATATAAAATAAAAAAACACTCAAATCTTAACTAAATATAATAAACCCAAATAAGAGTAATATGATTGGTTATATGGATTATTAAAAAATTAACACAGACCATAACCTTGAATATATATATATATATATATATATATGGTCATAAATAAAATCAAGATGTTGACTTTTTATCTTCCTTAACATTAATATGACGGGCTTGTATATATACTGAATGTGGATGATTGAAAAAGCATCCATCGTAGATGAAAAGTAAGGCATATTGCCAAAACTTCCCCCAAAGGATCCGTAAAGAAAGATCCACACTCAACCATAGGATACACCTAACCCTCCTGTCCCTTGATTTTATTTGTATGACCAAAGAATTCCAACTGCATTTATTGGATAATAATAATAACAATAATAATCTATTATGAGAAATCTAGAATGGAGTATCATTTATTTGTAAGAACGATAATAATTAATGGTTCCACTTAATGGATTTGGGCATGCAATAGATTTTAATGATACTTCTCTTTTTGCATTGCACTATTAGATTTGTGGGTGGGACAAAACTTCCGCATAGATTTTTTTTTTTTTTTTAATAGTAGTAAGTTATCCATGCGATGTATGAATAATATTGTAATGTTTTATATAAGATGGTTTTAGAGAATGTTGTATATAGGGGTATTCACGGTGCGATGCATTGCAGTTTTGGGCCATTTTTAGCATTGCACTTTGCAGTGCGGTTTACCTAAAACCATAACTGCACCGCACCTTGTTTTTATGGTCAAATATGCGGTGTGATACGATTTAGGGTTTAGCCAAAACCATAACTGCACCGCACTGCACTTCATTTTTGCGGTCACATGTGCGATACTATGTATAAGATGCGGTTTGAAGTCGATATATTTTTCAAATTTTGGGCTTTTCCTAGTCAGCCCAAAACTAATTTTTCCCTTTTTTTGGGCCAAGTTTTAAATTATTGAGTTAGTTTTTCTTTATTTTGGATTGGCTTTTCTAGTTAACACTTGCTAGGGTTATTAAACTTTTTTTTTTGTTTTTGAAAACTAGGGTTATTAAACTATTAATAATATATTTAATATTAAAAATAAATAAATATATTAATATATAGAGAGGGTGCACTGCTGTGCGGTTTTCTTATTATAAAACCGCACTGCACCATGCGGTATGGTGCACTATTACTTGCGGTGCGGTGCGGTGCGGTGCAGTTATGCCATTTTACGGGCGATTTTGACGCGGTTTGTGCGGTTTATGTGGTTTGGTGAACACCCCTAGTTGTATATGTATTATAACATAATTGTTATAAAACTTTATTAATAACGAGTTCATCATAATAAGCAACAATTATTAATTGCACACAAACATCTATTATAATTATTCAATTGAAGTAATGAGAAAAAAAAAACTTTGGAGGAATGTTATAGAATCAAAGTTGATAAAGAATGTGTCTTTCTCTTTCTCCTTAATTATAATACAAAATACACACCACAAACATCCACAAATAATTACATCATTTACAAAATCTACAAATTCACAACGTCCGACCTTGATATCAAAATCGTAATCGCCATTGTCACTCAATAGTAAATGCAAGCCCTCCTTCTTTGGTTGTAGCCAACTCAAACAAATTAGGATTAGATGAAACAACAATGTTAGAACTAGGTAGGTGTCGCTAAAAGATTGAAGGTAAATGACATTGTTTTTTATCTGTATGTATGTGACATGGGATGGCATGAAGGGCTATGGGAAGGTATATATAAAGAGTAAAAGGTCAAGAGGTGAAAATGGTGAATTAAAATGTAAAGAGTTTTGTGTGTATGTGTAAGGGATGAAAAGTCTTGAAATATTGAACCAAAAGATATAAAGAATATTTATTTTTTAATTAGTAAAGTCTTGAAACATTGAACTAAATAAAACAAAATGTCATTATTTAATTTATTCTTATCTCTAATGTGACACTTGAGAATATTTCAATTCTCTTTATGCAAAATGTACCACTTGGCAGAACCTCATACTTTCCTACATGAGATCTCTGCTTTTATACATATATATATATATATATATAGTAATTGTATCTTAGGTTTCTAATTAATTTTTTACTATGTGTTATTACATAATTGAATTTAATTATTTTTACCGGAAGAAGTGTTGTATTGATTAATACAACTATGTGAATGAAAGAATCTAACTTACAACAACTAAAGAATTGTACAAGTAATTATAAAATACTTCAGAAAGAGTGTTATTATGTTAATTGAGGGCATGTAATCTCTCCCCACCTCACCCTCAATTTTAAGAGTGTTATTCACTTTGAGATAGTAGGAATTTGGGTATTAATGAAATACACTAATTTATAAATATACAAATATATATGTAGGGACTCAAATTGTCTTGGACCCTGGACAATAAAATTTGTAGAGTGTGGACGTAAGAACTAAACCCGGTCAATAGAAAAGGACGTAGTTCTGGCGCAGCAAAAGGAATTTCCCCGGTCGCAATAGACGAATGATCTCTTTCCTTTCAGGCGCGGTCTCTTCTCCTCCTCCCCAAAAAGTCCCTTCCAAGTATTTCAATTTCTTCTTATATACTGCTTTCCCGGTGCGTCTTCACCGTACACGTGTAAGTTCCTGTGGGGCCCTACTACACTAACCACGTTGGCCCATTATGTGCGGCCCAAGGCCCGCGCCGAGGATAATACTAAGCCGAGTACAATGTGATAGAGCCCAGGTCACCCAAGGGCCTCGCCGAGGATGACACATCCTCGGCACACCGACTTTTGATAAAGGGAAAACATCCCTCATCCATTGAACCTATCCCACCAACATTCTGACCGTTTTAATGGTGATGTGACCAGCAAGCCCAGTTGCCTCGATTACTACAACTAATAGAAAGTCTGTAAAGGCGGCTAAGAACTAACATAAAGCCTGCTAATTACAGACGATGGGACAAACCCCTGTACATAGAGACCAGATAATTGACAAATGGATGGTGAAGATTAAGAGGAAAGGGACTATATATCTAAGAGGGCTCCCAGCAAAAGGGGGGAGGAAAAGGAAAAAGAAAAATAGATCCTCGGCCTGGGCCGAGGATAAATATGCTTCGCAAACACTTAGCCAAATTCCCAACATTAGATTCCTATGAAGTTCATGTCATCCATTATTTTGTTATAAACTTTACACCAGCCGTTGTTTACTTCGGTGAGGCCAAACCCTTAGACCCATTTCTCTATAAATTTTATTGTTAAGGGTCCATTACATTTTGAGGCCCTACAGTTCCTTTTTGGGACCATCTTTCTATCCCATCCAGCACGTCCCGGATCCTCCGCTTGGTGGTTGTAAGGCTGCTTGACTGTTGCTCAGGTATCACCTCCACATTAATGCGGCCAGAGAGTTAGGTGGGATGCATTTAATGTGGAGGTAGCAGCTTTTTAGGAGATATTTGTTACCTTTTCCATTTCCTCCTTTAATCAATATTCATTTAGTTTAGTTTACATGTTATTCCGTGGAATTCCCTGGCAACTGAGATAGTTACACCTACTCCCAAAGTTGGTTTACGGAATGAACTCTATCCTCGGACGAATGATTGTCCTCGGACGAAGGAGCATCCTCGGACGGATGAGTATCCTAGGTTTGGGCCTTTGGGCCGCAAGCCCACTTTTACAGACTCTGTTAGTTTTTCGGGCAACTGGCCCCACAATAGCCCCTCAAAATCTCACTTTTCGTCATCTCAGAAAAAAGGGGGATTTTGACATTACCCCCTTAACTCCTGTGTTGGGCTCTCCTAAATTTCAGACTGTCTTTTCACCTGCCCAAGACACGTCCCTGACGTTTCGGCTTCAAGAGCACGCCATCATTAAATGATGGCGGTTTCTCAATCCTCCACGTTTCAGTAGGATGCAGATCTAACGGTGGGGGGTTTCCGAAATTTATGAGCGGGACTTTTCCCGCTTACGATTTCTGTGCCCTTATTAAGAGCTTTTCAAATCAAATTTCTTTTCAGTTATACAAAAGATCTCACGATCTTAATGAGCATTCGCTGATCTTATCCCTCCTTCCTTCTTCTTAACGCTCTCATATATACCTGGAGTTTGTCCGAGGAGTCTATTTTTCACAACTGTAAGTTTCTTTGACCCTCCTCAGTTTTCCATTATCCTCTCTAATTTCTTTTCACAATCTTTATGAAATGGGTCGGTTTAAGAGTCTAGTTGAATCCGAGGAGAAAATAGAGACGTTTAGGGCTAAGTATAAAATTCCTCCGACGGTGGGCATGAGGTACGCTTCCGTGGAGGAATGGTACGATAAAAGAGAAACGGGGGAAGTAGTCATCCCAATGATCGCTTTCATAGAGGGGGGAATGACTATTCCGATGGGCCATCTTACTAGTAGTTACCTTAGGTTCTTTAGATTGTCCCCCACACAGTGTACCCCAAACATGTTCAGGGTGCTAGGAAGTATAGAAGCCCTTAACACGAGATTAAACCTGGGTCTTACCCATCACGATGTGAACTGGGTATATAATCTCCAAAAATTACAGGACGCGGGGTATTACCTTAAGTCCAGGTTCCCCGAGATAAGGTTAATCCAGTGTCTCCCTTCGTCGAACAAGGGTTTGAATGATGATTTTCTTATTTTTTCTGGTGCATGGCACGACGGTTTACCCTGTCCGACTCAGGAGGGCACACCAGGTGGGGATTCTTAGGCCGGATACCTTTACATTTCAGTTTGTGTTTTTCAGTTCCGGCCAGCTTTGTTCTTGACGGGAATTTCATTGCTGTTTTGCTGATCTTTGCAGATAAGCGCGCCACCAAGCCTCAACCCAGGCTTATTAATAGGGAGAGTTTGGATAAGATTCTAAGGTCCGAGATATACATAAATCCGTCCGACGGCCAACTAAGGGCGGCGCACGTTATCCTCCGGTACAAACCGATTTCCACTTCCTTTGCTCAGCCCAAGTGCGTAATAAAAGCTAAAGATCCTCGGCTGCGCCGGATAAGCGTAGCCTACAAAAAGAGCAAGTTCATCGTTCCTGAAGGCATCCCCATCCCCGAGGGCATCCCATTTTCTCAGCCCTTATCTGAAGCGGCTACTTCCGTCGGGGCTTCCTCGTCACGTTTTGCTATTCGGGAAGTGGAGGAGGAGCAAGACAAAGAGGAAGAAGAAGAAGAAGAAGAAGAAGAAGAAGAAGAAGAAGCTGAAGAGGTCTCGGATTCTGCGGACGGGTTCGAGGTGTTCAACCAATCCTATTCTCTCGAGGTGATTATTGGTGACATGGGCATCCAGAGAAAGAGCCAAAGAAGCTTGTTTGACGTCATTGAAGGTTCACCGGGGAAAGGAGCTCCAGGGAGGTCATCCCAGACTAATCTCCCTCCCCCTCCTCCTCCTAAACCTCCTCAACCCCAAGGGGTTGAATCTGCTGATCCTAAGAGAAAGAGAGAGGAGAAGGGTAAGGAAGTGACAGTCACGGGGAGGTCTCCTCCAACCAAGGAGAGTGAGGACCAGCAACCCCTAAAGCAGAGAAAAACAACTCGTGGGTCTGTAAGAACGAGTGCGAAGCAAACTGTTCAGCCTTCTAAGCCCGAAGCCTGGCTTCCTGCCCCTATGCTCGGTGGTGAACCTCTGAGGGCAGACGCATCCCTCAGGGATTATAACGGTGGGATTGGATGCCATGTAGCCTCGGCCCTAGAGGAAACCCTCCTCCTTCCTCGGGATATGGCCGAACTTAAGCAGATGAAGAAAAATGAGCTCTTTATGAACATAAAGAGGCATCTGGGCATGGTATAGAATCCCTGCCATTTCACACTTTTCCTTCTGGTTTGCTTCATTTTTGACTATCCCATTTTGTGCATGCAGGTCGTTCAAAACACTTTCCGGCTAGAGGAGGTGCTCAATAGCCTTCATCTCCAGTGGATCAAAAAGAGGGAGCTTAGAGGTGAAGCTTCTAAGGCGCTCGCCAACAACGAGCAAAGCATAGAGGCGCTGAAGAAAAAGTTGGCGGACGAAGAGTCCGCTCGAAAAGTAGCTGATCTAGCCGTGTCCAGCTTTAAAAAGCAAGCTGAGGATCAAGGAAAGAAGCTTAAAGAAGCCATTGATCAACTAAAGGCGTCTAAGGAAAGCGCATCGCTGCTGATGAAACAACTGGAAGAAGCTCAAAGTCTTAGGGCTCGAGCTGAGAAAGAGAGGGACGAAGCTGAACAGCGGGGGTATGACGAAGGCGTGGCCGAGATCGAGGAAAGGTTCGGAAAAGAGGTCCCAATTGTGTGCCGAGCATACTGTGCTCAGACTTGGGAAGAAGCTCTCAACCGCGCGGGGGTCGAGCCTTCATCAGTATTGAGAAGTCCTGGGAACATCTTTTTTCCCTCGGCCATACGAGCCTCAAGTGCTCTTTCTCAGCAACAAGACGTTTCCTCCACTATGGTTGACTCAGCTAAAGAGGCTCAGAGCCAGAATCCTCTCCCAACCAGTCAGCAGAAACAGCCTGAAGCGTCTGATGCGGAAAAACGGACCTCTCCAACCAAAGTCGCAGAAGCCCCTAAAGATGGGCAGGCTTCTCAAACCTTCAAGAAGGACTTAGCTTCCACTGTCTTGCCAGCTGGGGAAGTTCCAAGGGAGAAGGAGAAAGAGAAGGGTGCTCATCCTCAGGAAGCAGTCAACGTTCCTTCTCCCAAGATGCAGATAAAATTAAATAAATAGTTGATGTATTCAGGACAAAGTTCCCTTTTTTGAATTGTATAAGATATTATGGGTCTATATTTTTCTCGTATAGTTCCTTGCATATTTATACTTTCTCGCTTACATTGTCTTGAGCAATAGAAGAGCAAAGTTCAATACTGCAAGAGAAAATTTGGTCTTATTTCTGCCAATCGAGAATCAGGCGAAAATGGAGATCGCGTCTCGAATAGTTTGACCTTAATTGAGTGTCCTAGAGTGCTTTGAGACGACGCTAATGGAACTTGCCTTGGCATATAAGGATGATCGCACTGATATTCTTTAAGAAGCGCTAACACTTATGGCGTGTCTTATCCTCCTCCAAGTCGTGGAATGAGGACTTTTTGCGCCTTAATTTCTGTTTAATAATTTGTTTCACCATCCGAAGTATCTAGTTTCCCCAGAGGCATGGGTCCGAGGACCATACCATGCCTTGGTTCTGTCTAACACTTCATTTTTTCATCTGAAGTATCTGGTTTCCCCGGAGGCTTGGGTCCGAGGACCATGCAACGCCTTGGTTCTGTCCAGTACCTAGTTTTCTTTTTTACAGTGGTTAGTTTCCCCATAGGCTGGTGTCCGAGGACCATACAATGCCTTGGTTCTGTCCAACACTTCATTTTTTCATCTGAAGTATCTGGTTTCCCCGGAGGCTTGGGTCCGAGGACCATGCAACGCCTTGGTTCTGTCCAGTACCTAGTTTTCTTTTTTACAGTGGTTAGTTTCCCCATAGGCTGGTGTCCGAGGACCATACAATGCCTTGGTTCTGTCCAACACTTCATTTTTTCATCTGAAGTATCTGGTTTCCCCGGAGGCTTGGGTCCGAGGACCATGCAACGCCTTGGTTCTGTCCAGTACCTAGTTTTCTTTTTTACAGTGGTTAGTTTCCCCATAGGCTGGTGTCCGAGGACCATACAATGCCTTGGTTCTGTCCAACACTTCATTTTTTCATCTGAAGTATCTGGTTTCCCCGGAGGCTTGGGTCCGAGGACCATGCAATGCCTTGGTTATGTCCAGTACCTAGTTTTCTTTTTTACAGTGGTTAGTTTCCCCATAGGCCGGTGTCCGAGGACCATACAATGCCTTGGTTCTGTCCAACACTTCATTTTTTCATCTGAAGTATCTGGTTTCCCCGGAGGCTTGGGTCCGAGGACCATGCAACGCCTTGGTTCTGTCCAGTACCTAGTTTTCTTTTTTACAGTGGTTAGTTTCCCCATAGGCTGGTGTCCGAGGACCATACAATGCCTTGGTTCTGTCCAACACTTCATTTTTTCATCTGAAGTATCTGGTTTCCCCGGAGGCTTGGGTCCGAGGACCATGCAATGCCTTGGTTCTGTCCAGTACCTAGTTTTCTTTTTTACAGTGGTTAGTTTCCCCATAGGCTGGTGTCCGAGGACCATACAATGTCTTGGTTCTGTCCAACACTTCATTTTTTCATCTGAAGTATCTGGTTTCCCCGGAGGCTTGGGTCCGAGGACCATGCAACGCCTTGGTTCTGTCCAGTACCTAGTTTTCTTTTTTACAGTGGTTAGTTTCCCCATAGGCTGGTGTCCGAGGACCATACAATGCCTTGGTTCTGTCTAACGCTTCATTTTTATTTAAGGAATACAAGTAATAGAACTCTAATTATACTAGGAAAGAAACGTATGATAGAACTTTTCGTGTTAATAGTAATACCTTTTTAGGTTGCTTACATTCCAAGGGTGGAGTACCCTTTTTTCATCAAGATCTTCCAAATAGTAGGCCCCTACTCCTGCCACTGATGTGATGCGGTATGGTCCTTCCCAATTGGGCCCTAGCTTTCCCCACGCTGGGTTTTTGGTATTCCCCACGACTTTTCTCAATACTAGGTCCCCTGGAGCTAACAGTCTTACATTCGCGTCATAGCCTTGTTTCAGCTTATGTTGGTAGTAGGCTAGCTGGACCATCGCTCTATCTCGTCGTTCGTCTATCAGATCTAGACTCTTTCCCAAAAGCTCGTCATTGCCCTCTGGGGTGAAAGTGCTGGTCCTTAGCATGGGAAAACCCGTTTCTATCGGAATCACGGCCTCAGCCCCGTACGTCATTGAGAATGGGGTTTCTCCCGTTGATTGTCGGGGTGTTGTTCGGTACGTCCACAAAACGTGCGGCAGCTCCTCTACCCATTTCCCTTTGGCCTCGTCTAACCTCTTCTTGAGCCCACTCACAATGACCTTATTAACGGCCTCGGCTTGTCCGTTTCCCTGTGGATAGGCTGGGGTGGAGTACCTGTTCTTAATTCCCAGGTCGGAACAGTACTCTCTGAAGGCCTTGCTATCAAACTGAAGGCCATTATCCGAGACAAGGGTCTGGGGGATCCCAAATCGGGTGACGATGTTCTTCCAAACAAACCTCTTGACATCCACGTCTCTGATATTGGCCAGGGGCTCGGCTTCCACCCACTTCGTGAAATAGTCTGTCCCCACGAGCAGATATTTTTTGTTCCCAATTGCCTTAGGGAAAGGGCCAACAATGTCTAAGCCCCATTGCGCGAAAGGCCAGGGACTAGAAAGGGGGTTAAGGACTCCCCCGGGCTGATGGATATTTGGAGCGAACCTCTGGCACTGATCGCATTTTCTAACGTACTCCTGTGCTTCCTTCTGCATGCCTGGCCACCAATACCCTTGGCTGATTGCTCGGTGAGACAGAGATCTCCCTCCAGTATGACTCCCACAAATCCCCTCATGCAGCTCTTCTAAGAGGGCTTCTGATGCTTCGGGGTGCACGCAGAGTAAATAAGGTCCGGAGAAAGAGCGCTTGTACAGCTTCTTATCCCCAGACAACCAAAACCGTGGAGCCTTCCTTCTTATCTTGTCAGCTTCCAGCTTGTCCTCGGGCAATATGTCCTTTTCGAGGTATACCGTTATAGGATCCATCCAACTTGGTGCTGAACTAATCAGGTTGATCTGAACGGGGCCCTCCATTGCTGGAGTGGGTGAGACTAAATCTTCAACCACGATTATTCGAGGTAGGCCCTGCGCCGAGGATGTGGCAAGTGTAGCCAGAGAGTCTGCATGCGCATTCCCGTTCCTAGGGACATGGGATAGTTCAAAAGACTCAAAGTCTTTTTGCATACGCCTAACCCGGCTCAGGTAGCCTTGCATCCTGACGTCTCGGGCTTCCAGCTCTCCTCTAACTTGGCCTACGATTAAGCTCGAATCCGAGAACATCTCTACTGCTTTTCCTCCGAGCTTCGTGACAGTCGCCATTCCTGCTATCAAGGCTTCATACTCCGCTTCGTTGTTGGTTGCCGAGAATCCCAACCTCAAAGACTTCTCCACCACGGCCATCTCGGGAGATATTAGGACTAGCCCCACTCCCGACCCCCTTTGGTTTGCTGCTCCATCCACATACACCCTCCAGGAATGTGGACGTTGCGTGGATATGAGGCCCACCGATTTTTCCTCTATGCCGTGTGGGCCTGCGCTTATTTCCTCAGGGCCCTCAGCAAATTCAGCCACCAGGTCGGCGAGCACCTGGCCCTTTACAGAGGTGCGGGGCATATACTTTATGTCAAAAGCCCCAAGTATCGTGCCCCATTTAGCAACCCTGCCAGTGTAGTCTGCACTCCGAAGTACGGCTTTGAGTGGGTATTGGGTCAAGATAACTACAGTGTGCGCCTGAAAATAGTGGGGAAGTTTCCTCGTAGCGTGCACTACTGCCAAAATGGCCTTCTCTAAGGGCAGATACCGCACCTCGGCCTCATGAAGTGACTTGCTCACATAGTATACTGGCCGCTGTACGCCATTATCCATTCGTATCATCACAAAACTAATAGCATGAGTGGCTATTGCTAAGTAAGCGAAAAGAACTTCATCTACTTCGGGGCTGGACAAGATGGGTGGCCGAGAGAGATATTCCTTGAGTTGCTGAAATGCTAAAGCGCACTCCTCAGTCCACTCGAACCCCTTCCATTTGTGAAGTAAGAGGAAAAAGGGTCTGCACCTGTCGGCTGATCTGGATATGAATCTGTTAAGCGCAGCGGTCATCCCAGTCAGTCTCTGAACTTCCTTAGGATTTCGAGGTGGCTGCAAGCTGTTTATGGCCTTAATCTGGTCCGGGTTCACCTCAATTCCCCTGTGGGTCACCATATAGCCCAGAAATTTCCTAGAGCTAACCCCGAAGGAGCATTTGGATGCGTTCAATCGCAATTTATGCTTCCTCAAAACTTCAAAAGTGCCAATTAGGTCCGTCATGTGCTCCGCTGCCACTTTGCTCTTTACCACCATGTCATCTATATAAATCTCCATGCTGTTGCCCAACTGTGATTCGAACATCTTCGTCATCATCCGTTGGTACGTTGACCCTGCGTTCTTCAAGCCGAAAGGCATTACCTTGTAGTGGTAGTTTCCGTTGGGAGTAAGGAATGCTGTCTTCTCTTGGTCACCCAATGCCAACGGGATTTGATGATAGCCCTGAAAAGCATCTAGGAAGCTCATCCGAGGATGGCCTACCGTTGCGTCAACCAGCCGATCTATACGGGGCATAGGGAAAGGATCCTTGGGACAGGCCCTATTGAGGTCCGTGAAATCGACGCATACCCGCCATTTTCCGCTCTTCTTCCTCACCACCACGGTGTTTGCCAACCACTGGGGGTAAAACACCTCTTTGATAGCCCCTGCCTGCTTGAGTTTGTCTACTTCGTCTTTAATAGCCTCGGCATGTAATTTTGATGGGCGCCGAGGTGGCTGTTGCTTTGGAATAGCTGATGGATTGACATTCAAATGATGACAGATGAAGTCTGGGTCAACCCCTGGCGCCTCATAGGCGTTCCATGCAAACACGTCAACGTTCCTTCTTAGGACCTCAACCAATTGCTCTTTTTCTGGCAAGGGTAACAGCGCACCGATCTGGAAGTACCTATCCGGGTCATTACCGACGGTCACCCTCTCCAATTCCTCGCATTCAGCATCCTCGGCGATAGTGCTGGAGAGTGTTCCTCGGTCCTTTAATTGCTATAATCCATTCTCGGCCCTGACTGACGGACCTTTCTCTGGCTCGTGCCGGATAGCTGCTACCATGCACTGCCTCGCCATGGCCTGGTTTCCCAATATTTCTGACACTTGACCCCCTGACGGGTACTTCACCTTTTGATGAAGAGTGGAGGATACAGCCCCCAGGGTATGCAACCAAGGTCTTCCCAGAATCGCCGTGTAGGGGGAAAAAACGTCAACCACGATGAAATCCACCTCCACCACATCAGAACCTGTCTGCACAGGTAGCCTGACCATACCCAACGGAATGACCGATCTACCTTCGAAGCTTATCAACGGGGAGCTATAGGCCGTCAGATCTCGGGGTGTCAAGCCCAACCCCCTGTATAGGTCGGGATACATCACCTCAGCTGCGCTCCCTTCGTCGATCATCACCCTCTTTACGTCATACCCCCCAATTCTCAACGTAACCACCAGAGCATCGTCATGCGGCTGTATAGTTCCTCTCTTGTCCTCCTCTGAGAAGCCTAATATTAGTGAGGTGCTCAGCCTCGCTTTCTTTGGCGCTGCATTCGAGCTCCCCTCCGAGCAATGAGATACGGACAGTACTCTTGAGGGACAAGACCCTGTCCTTCCTGGTGCCGCAAATATGAAGTTTATGGTTCCCAGGGGGGCTCCCGAAGAGGTATTTCCTCTCGACACCTGCCTCGCTTGGCTTCCTCGGGCACTGGTGTGGTGCAGAAGGTTGGTCAGCCTCCCCTCCCGGACTAGCTCTTCCAAGTGGTCCCATAAGTTTCTGCAGTCCTCAGTTGTATGCCCATGGTCCTAGTGGTATTGACAGTAGAGGTTCTGGTTGCGTTTCGCGGGATCTCCTGCCATCCTATTGGGAGCTCTGAAGAAGGGCTCGTTTTGTATTTTCTCTAGAACCCGCTGGATTGGTTCTCGGAACACAACGTTGACCGCTTGGGAATTTGCCGATCCTGACTGCCCCACAAAATCTCTCCAAGGTCGATTGTTGTTATACCGATCCGGCCTAAATTCCCTCCTCTCCTGAGGGATCACCTTGGTCTTTCCTCTACCCCGTATCTGGTCTTCCTCTATTCTCCTAAACCTGTCAATCCTGTCCATAAACTCTCGCATACTGGTAACGGGTTCACCGGTTAAGGAACGCCTCAGCTCATGATCGATTTGAAGGCCCTCCTTGAAGGTGTTAATAGCCACCTTGTCGTTGGTTCCCTCCACCTCGTTATACATTTCCCAGTATCTGTCAGAGTATGCTTTCAGGGTTTCTCCCTCTCGCTGAGACATGGATAATAACGACCCTAAGGGCTGAACAACCCTTCTGCAGGTGATAAAGCGAGCCCCAAAAGCTTGGATGAGTCTCTCAAAGGAATCAATAGTGTCCTCCTCTAGGCCATTGAACCACCTCATCGCCACCGGGCCTAAGCTTGAAGGAAAAACCTTACACATCAAGGCCTCGTCCCTGGAATGAATGGCCATCCTCTGATTGTAATGGCTAACGTGCTCCACCGGGTCCGTCTGACCATTATAAATGGTGAATGTAGGTTGATGGAACCTCCGAGGAAGGCTTGCGTCCTCTATGCGTCGTGTGAACGGTGATTTGGAGACTTGACTTAGCTCCTTGTTCAAAGCCTCGTTCCCTAGGCCCTGTTGAGGTGGACTTTTGTACGTCCGTCGACTGTAATGCTCTTTTCCGAGGGAAAAAAGTTCGCTGGGCGGGGTTCTGGACCGTCGCCTGTAACTTGTATCGTCTGACTCGTCGGAGGCTTGCTTCGCTTTCTTGTTCGTTTGCTTTCGCCGTTCGTACCGTAGCTCCCTTTTTAACATATCAATCTCACGCTGCATGTCTTTACCGTCCTTCGCATGGGAGACATGGCTCTTCCCTCGAGTCCGGCTCTTCTCCGTATGGGTTGTTCGCACGCTTCCCTCGCGATCTCCCCTTCGTTCACGGTTCACCAACGGTGTGCCATGTTGGGGTCCCCTAGACTCTGCTTGGTGCGGGCTAGTGTCCACCTGCGGTGGTGCTCCTTCTGCCATCTGCTGTTGCACTTGTCTTTTTCTACAGTCGGATTAAGCTCTTCCCACAGACGGCGCCAATTGTAGGGACTCAAATTGTCTTGGACCCTGGACAATAAAATTTGTAGAGTGTGGACGTAAGAACTAAACCCGGTCAATAGAAAAGGACGTAGTTCTGGCGCAGCAAAAGGAATTTCCCCGGTCGCAATAGACGAATGATCTTTTTCCTTTCAGGCGCGGTCTCTTCTCCTCCTCCCCAAAAAGTCCCTTCCAAGTATTTCAATTTCTTCTTATATACTGCTTTCCCGGTGCGTCTTCACCGTACACGTGTAAGTTCCTTTTTGGGACCATCTTTCTGTCCCATCCAGCACGTCCCGGATCCTCCGCTTGGTGGTTGTAAGGCTGCTTGACTGTTGCTCAGGTATCACCTCCACATTAATGCGGCCAGAGAGTTAGGTGGGATGCATTTAATGTGGAGGTAGCAGCTTTTTAGGAGATATTTGTTACCTTTTCCATTTCCTCCTTTAATCAATATTCATTTAGTTTAGTTTACATGTTATTCCGTGGAATTCCTTGGCAACTGAGATAGTTACACCTACTCCCAAAGTTGGTTTACGGAATGAACTCTATCCTCGGACGAATGATTGTCCTCGGACGAAGGAGCATCCTCGGACGGATGAGTATCCTAGGTTTGGGCCTTTGGGCCGCAAGCCCACTTTTACGGACTCTGTTAGTTTTTCGGGCAACTGGCCCCACAATATATATTTAGGATTACTGAACTCTGATTTTTTTTTTTTTTTTTTTTTTTGAAAACTACTGAAATTCGATTAAATATATTAACTCATAAATATATTAAAAAAAATACATATATTTATGAACATTACATAATCATGGTAATCTCAAAATAGTATACTTTTTCTCTATCCAAAACACACCATCCCCTCAAGTCAACTGAGCTCAGGAGATGTAATCTTAGGGTGTGACACTCTAGACAGTAGAATTATGGTGCACGTCTTATTGCATTTGATGTTGGTCACCAAGTTTCGGGTTCGTTGCTTTGCCGCAATGGGACTTGCTTGGTTCCAGCAACCCTATGCACGGGGTTGTTGGGGAATTGTCTGTATACTATTATCTTAGGCAACACTAAGCTGAGCCAAGCTTGGACCCAATGGCAATGGACCTATTCACATTGAGCCTACAAAAAGTTCCCCCCAACACCAGGAAATCTTCTAATCCGTTGTAGTCTTCTCAAAATGACAAAATATAATCTGTAATCCTCTTCCTCTTTCATAGTGTTAGACCCTATTATGAATTATTATGAGCCCTAAATTGGTCATGATTTATTAAAATATAAGCTTTTAATATTGTAGTTTGTGGAGTCTCACATTCCTCATACGCTGCTATATTCTTTCTATATGTCATGAACTATTAGTCACAATAATTTAGATCCCCCATTTAAGGAACTGAGGGCCACAATGATTCAGTGAATATTTTCTTTGAATTTGTTGAACTTACACATTTGTTCTTTATTACGAAAAAAGAAAACTGGTACAAGTATTTTAGCAATAGTTGACAATCCACTAATTCAGGCATAAAATAAAATAAAATTGATCTATAATATAAGGAGATTAACTTATTTTAAAACAATTTGATGCTCATTGGATGCAGAAAAACAAAGTCCACACACGATGAGATAATAATCACAAAACAGCTATCCCAGCAAGGCTCATAAAAAAAATGTCTAGATCAAGAAGACCTCCATTAATAAAAAAGAAAAGGGCCTCCTTTAATTCCCACCAAAAGTTATGCATTATTGTGTCTACACCATATCTCCTTTAACAAAGCAAAATTGTACTAGTAGAAGAAAAGCAGTACAAAAGAGATCAAATATATCAAAGCAAAAACCACGAAGCTGTAGTCTGTAGTATAACACACAGATATTCTTCTTTAGTGACCCCTTTGCTTTATTTAGAAAGGAAAATGAAAAGAAAACAGTGAGAGGGATGTGTGAATGGACAGTTGCCCCATAAAAAAAGACACCTGGTGTGTGAGACAATCATAAAAGAGACAAGTGACCAAGTTGTAATATACTCGACAACCCATCACTGATTTCCAATCAGAGTATGCATTTTTCTTTTTCATTAAACATAGAGCATTCTAAAAACAATTTTGACCACCATATAAAAGTTTCAATAAGATCTACCCCTCACTCAATTTTCACTAGATGAAGCTTTAAAAATAAAAGGAAAATTACACGTACCACCCTATTGTATACCTTATAGACGTGGAATTACCTTGCGATTTATTTTGTGACACTTACCTTGTGGTTTGCTGATGAGATTTTTTCAGTAACTATAACAGAATTTGATTATGTGTCAGTGTCAACATCACATATAAAGAAAGAAATGAAGAAAAAAGATTGTTCAACCCTCACATTTCTAGTTCTCTCTCTAAATTCTCCTTCAATCATCATTTTAGTTTGTATATATGTTTACAAGGCGTAAGCTTTAAGATAGAACCGTCTTCTTCATTTCTTTCTCTATAATCTATATATGATGTTGGCACTTTGACACCAAAAAATATATATATATATATATATATATATTCAGCCCTCACATTTCTAGTTCTCTCTTTAAATTTCTCCTTCAACCATTATTTTAGTTTGTGTCTGTTTACAAAGCGTAAGCTTTAAGGTAGAACAACCTTTTTCTTCGTTTCTTTTTCTTTTTTCTTTTCCAATGGGTGTTGTTGGTATCTGTTAAATCATCAAATTCCATTAAATTTAGCAAAAACCTCATAAACAAACCGCAAGGGAGGTAAATGCCTCATAAAAGAGAATACTAAGAGAGTGGCATCTATAATTTGCACTAAAAATAATATTCATATCTATCTCCAGCTGAGCCTACACACAAACACACAAGCGTAGGGCATGCATTTTTGTTCTTCATTAAACAAAAGATATTCTAAAGAACATTATAAGCAATGCTCTTTTCCCATGGTAAAGGTTCCAATCAGACAGACCACACGTCTCTCACTCAATTTTCTATAAGCTCAAAGGCTTTTCTTGCCAAGCTTATTCACATCTTAAGGCATCTCAAGTGGAAGTCTGGCACATTGAGCAACTGGAGCTCTTATTTGATCCTAACCAGAAAAATATGATTTAAAACAGAAAATTCTTTACAAAATAAACAATTGATCAGGATTAAATAGGCATAAGCTAATAGTTTTATAATATTCTTTCATCGATGCATTTATTGTGATTAAACCCAAAAAAAGAAAAATCCAGATTGAGATAAGTATCTTAATTTTATTAAAAAGAGAGCAACAATTAGAGGAGAGAGAATTTCTGAAAATCCAAGATAAAGGTATAATATATCAATTTCAGCAACTGATTGCCTTAAGAAGTAATGTACATGTTATTCAATTATCTTCATCTGGAGAAGCATATAAGTTTCGCCCACAACGGTCACATATGTTAGAACTAGTTGGGGAGACCTGCTCTGGCTTTGCTTTCTGCATCTTTGGTAGATCATGCTCAAGAACATCACTCAGTGCCTTTGAGGCTTCTTGGAGCTCATCCAAACTGAAAATATACATGTGATATAAGTCATACAATTATAAAAAAAATACAGTTATTCATTCTAGTGTAATATCTATTTGGTGTATGATACCCAAAAGTCCCCTCACTTGTCAACCTTGTTTCCCAGTCACTAATATGTCAACTATGCGAAAGAAAAGCACAATGAAAACAACCTGAAAGTTTTGATGACATGAAAATCTTGAACATGCACCAAGCATGTTTCCTTACCTTATTGAGAGTGGGGGAGTTAATCGGATGATAGTATCATGGGTGGGCTTAGCAAGAACTCCTCTCTCCTTTAACTGTAGGCAGATATCATATGCAGAAATAGGGCGTAGATTTTTGCTGTTGAGCTCCACAGCATTGAACAAACCTCTACCTCGAACTTCCCGTATGTAGTTTGGGTATTGCTGCTGAATCTTAAGTAGATGGTGCCTTAACTCCTGTCCCAGTTGGACAGATCTATAGAATTGAGAAATATCAAGAGACAATTTATGCATCAAATGGGGATTAAAAAAACAAAGAAAAATAAATAATGAAGGCAGCCATAGATATACATGATGAATCTGGGAAAAGAAAGCATAGTTATTTCAAAGCCTAAATTTATGTAAACTCTATTTATGGAAAGCCCCAATTTGTAATCCGATTGAGTTGAAAGATGGAAGCTCTACTAAGCACTAAAACCTTTGGGCTTTAGTTTTAAAAGGAAATTTCAAAGAAGCTATTGCATAAAGTACAAACAAGTAGTATTTTCCAAACCATAATACAGATGAAATAGTTGTTCCACCACATTTTACATTGGCCTTTTGAGAGCCTTGTGAAAGCTCTCTGCGGCTGACTACCGCTTTCTCCTTTCCTTTGTCATTCTATGGTTCTCAAATTGATGATTGTGTATATAAATGTGTCTTCATTGCAGGATGTCAGTCAAAGCAATTTTATATACTTGAATAAACATAGTTGCAAAATGTATGATTTAGTTAATGATTCAGCTTTGAACTACCATAAATAATACACCCATGGGAATAACTGTCCCACCCACCTTTGCCTTGGGCTATAAGTTGGATTGGAATGATTATTCCCTATTGCCGGGTGGGTCACAGGAAGGAGATACCTGTCTCAAACCTGTCCCGTTGCCATTCCCAGGAACGTGTTAGACACTTTTTTTTTGGGTTTTGGGTAAACAAGAAATGCAAGTTAGTCAGATACTTGAATAGAAATGTCAGGATGAATATAATCCATAGAAGTGAGAAATGGAGAAAACTCCATTAATCATCAAATGCATCATTCTTGTATAAATATATTGGCACTTCAATCCTTTCTGCTAAATAGAAAATCAGGTATTAAGTATTATATTAAGAAATCTTAATACTGTCTGAATCTCCAGATAATTAAGCCACTAAAGAAAATAAATTTTCTATCATGGAATGACAATGTAGCTGTTATTGTCCTACTTGTTTATATCATCTCATGATACAACATTAGGCAGTGGATTTGATACCTCTCAGCAAGTTTCTCATCTCTGATGACATCTAGTGAGGCGATGGCAACTGCACTGGCCAATGGATTTCCCCCAAAGGTACTGCGAGTAATGAACAATAAGAGAAGTGTGAGCTCTCATATAATATATCCCAATAGAAACACCAAGAAAATGGCAGACTTAAAATGAAAGAAAAAAATATTGAAGATAGTAAAAATTAAATTAATGGAAAACAGTAAACAACTTTAGGAGAGAATTTTTAGATTCAGCCTAATAGAAACAGCAATTTCAAGAAAATGTTTTTCTTTTTTCCTTTTTTGGGAAACAGAAAGGAAATATTTTAATATAAAAAAATGGCATAATCATGCAGCATGATTTTGTTTTTTATTGGTAAGTTACACTATTATATCTTAGGTAATGTGTATTGGATTGGATAAGTGTGTTGTGCGAGCATGTGTTGAGTCCCACATCAAGTGTACAAGGTCGAACTAGGCTATATAAGTGATTAAGAGTATCCTCAATTGTAATTTGACTAGTCCTTTGGGTATAGTGCAGATATAACTAAAGTTTCCTTAGGTTGTGACAAATGGTATTAAAGCCAACTTGGTAATGCCATATGGCTCAAGGGCACTACAACACAGCATGGGACCAAACAAGGGTGTCAAGAATTTAAGTGGGTGAGATCGTGATACCCCACATTACATGGATTGGATAGGATTAGAGTAATTGTGCAAGCGTGTGCTAAATCCCACACCAGGTGTTTACTAGATCGAACTAGTCCTTTGGGGTATAGCACAAATACGGCTAGCTCTTCTTGGGTTGTGACATGCACAACTACTTTGACTTAGTGGGTTTTGAACTCACAATCTAGCTCTCCACTCACATTTTTGAGAGGAGAATGTCCATTTGAGTCAAGGCTCATTGGCTGCAGCATAGAAGTTTTTAAACAGCAAAAATGCAAAGACAAATACAAGACTGACAGAAAAAGACTAAAAAATTGATAAGTGAAAGGTGCTCAATGTGGCATATTTTTCCAAAGAAACAATCCACGGTCATTGCTCCTCACTATGCTATTTTATCAGTCATCTTTTCAGCACTTCTATATAACTAAAGCGGAAAACACTTGAAACGCCTGTGACAAATCAATCACTCCCTTGGAAATTAAAAGTATCCCAAGACCCCTATCTCCTTTGCAACAAAAGAATATCAGCAGAGTTATTACCTTCCACAATGATATTAAAAAACTCAAATCTAAGTGCTCTAGGATTGTTCACTCACTACAGCTTCAATAGCATTCTTTTAATTAAATGAAAGATTTAAAGACAGAAAAATTTGCAAAACCTATATGGTTTATTATTAAACCCCATTAGACACAAGGGAACAACCATATTAACTGCTTTGATTATGTCACTGGGAGAAGGAAACCACACCCTCCCAAGAGGAATGAATAAAGGTAGATCTATCAACTTCTAACCAAACCCTCAAAATGAATTTAGGAGGAAGCATCTTATAAATAAGACAGAATCCCAATCCAAGAATGAGAAATGTATTTTTCTAGGTTGAACTTTAACCGTATCAAACTTGTCTTACAAATTGTACAATTCCTTGCTACCAATATGTATCAAACAGATAAATTAAGGAATATTTCCACAATAATCATTCGATAGACTCCAAAACATGGTAACCGGAGCTCAACTTGGAAAGAACTAAAAGTTCCAGCCACGTTTCAGAAAAAATAAATGGTTCCAAATGTGGCTAGGCTTGATGAAAGTAGTATTCAACTTCACTGATCCATATGCATCATTTCACTCAGAAAAAAACTAAGTGTATAGGTAAATCATGTCCAATATCTATTATGGTGTTTCTTCCAAGAGGTACTTTGTTCTACAAAACACTGCTTGTCTATGTACAATTTGCATGAATTTGCATGTTATTTGCAGAACTAGAATTAACTGGCCAACCATCCAAAGTGAGGTGCATTACTGTTGAACCATTAAAACCTTACTGCATCATTATCCTGTTTGGCTTGACTCTGTTCTTCTTTGGTTGCTATGCCATATTACTAGAAGTGAATCAACTTACTGTGTGTAAAATTGTAAATCAAACCTGACCATCTCCACTTGTATGCACTATTAAAAAAAATCCTTACAAAACTGGAGCCACGTGTCTTGATAACATTTTCTGAATCAGAATATATAAGTGGGTGTTGTAATGTGTCCAGGCAAAATATTTTAGATCAAGATGGACGAGTTAGAAATTAAAGGCTGATTACATAAAATAGTAAGTAGGTTAAGAAATAAATCATTTATGAAATACAAGTGATGCAGGACAACCAGAACAAAACTGAAACAACAATAAAATAAAGAAAAATGACTTAAGAGTCAGCACTTAGGCCTTGCTTGGAGTCAGCACCAAGCGGGGAAACCACTAAGAGTCAGCACTAGACCAAATGGTCATTTTTTTTCATTTATCAAAATATCAACTATCTCCTCAAGGAGTACAATAGGTTGCTTATAAAGAATTGGTAAACCCTAGTTCTAATTGGTTAGAAAACCCTAATTGCCTTATAACGAAAATAGCCTTGCTTCCAAATTAAAATACTAATAACCTAATAAACTACTAAGGCCTAAAACATAAAAATACAATTGATTTGCAAACATAAATAATACTAAATAATAATCTTTTTGCGTCTCCCGCATCATTCTCCTCTGGTTGGAGAAAACTCGACCTCAAGTTCTAAAGCGTTGAAGGATTAGGATGCTGACAAGTAACACTTGCTTCAAGTTTGGAATCACTTAGGGAGCACAAAGAAAAGAAAAACCTTGAATTCCACCATGTCAAACTCTTCTGGAATAACAAAATCAATGTGTGGAATCAACATAATCTTATCTTGAACCATTGGAAGCACTATGTTATCCATTGTCTCCACTTTAGCAAATTGTTTGTCTTCATGCACCATGGAAGGTTGATCAAATGCAAATTCATTAGTTTCCAATATCACATCATGTGCATCCTTTAACATAATACTCTCTTTAGAAACCATCTCTTCACCTTGCTGCTCTTCAAAAGATTCGTTTCCTTGCACGCATGTTAAAGCAACACTTGTCGAGGCATATATGTCGTTGTCAACATTAGGCTTTGGTGTTACTTGAGGATTGTCCACAACCAAGATATCATCATCAATGTTGTCTTCTATGGGGGTAGCAATAATTTCATTGTGATCAATTATCCTTGGTTTCCCAATTGAATCGATTTGAGTCTTCATTTGCTTCATCTGAGTAATCATGTCTTGAACATCTTTCATGAGCTTTTCAGGTAATTCCTTTAATTCTTTCGTAGATTGTTCAAAAGTGCGCTGAGGACATGAAATGGGATGAGGATTCATCGTATTTGCTTCAACTTGAAAAGTACCACAGTGAGATTGTGCTCGAAAGTATGGTGACAAATACTCATCACAAAACTTTTCTTTCATATCTTCCCACACACTAATGGTAGGTTCATACTTTATATAGCAAAAATACTCAAGATCCTCCCAAAACAGTTGCTCCACCTCTTAATTTCAACTTTGCATACCTAACCTTTATGTTGTCTACAAAATTTGCTAGCTCAAAGAATTGCTCCATCCCATTCATCCAATTAACAAAAACCCTTGGATTATTTTTACAACCATCAAAATAAGGAGCTTCTAATATTACCATGATTCTCTAAAATAGTGCTTCAACAAATAGTTGCTATGATTTTCTCTGGGCAAATCGTTGGAATGGGCTTCTAAGACTGTTCTCCCAAATAGTTGCTTTAATTCTTTGGTGCTTCTTTCTTTTTTTGGGATAGTGGGTGAGCACTCACTTAGGCTTGGTTTTAAAAACTGTTACTGACTTGGGTTGGTTTGTTGGTTTGTGTAGTTTAATTGGACTGGGTCAGGGAATATTAAAATCCAAAAGGCTTCCTAATTGGGTGGGTCAAAAACAAGAGGGGGAACTTGATTAACAAATGGGTCGGATGAGGGTTTTCAAAGACTAAAGGGTACTTGAGTTAAAAAGAAAAAAGACCGGGTTAGGCATTACCTTTGAGATCAGATCGATGGGAGGCACTTGTGTTGCAGTTGGATGGTGGTGTGGTGGCCCAGGTGAGGGTTGGTTTTGCGGTGGGTCCATGGTTGGCCTCCACAAGCTACTGTCGGTGGCTGTTGGCGGAACGGTGAAGGTGGCGTGATGTACAATTGGCACTTGGGTTCTGTGGGTTGTGGGTAGGTTTGTGTTGTGGAGCTCAAAACTTGATGGATGCTGCTGTGTGGATTTTGACAGTAGCGAGATGGTGGAGGTAAAGGGTAATGCCGGCAGGATTGTGGGGTTTTCTGTAGTGGTAGGCAAAGATACTATTCTTCTGGTGGGTGAAAAATGCAACAGCTGAAACTCTTTTTTTTTTTTTTTTTTTCCCAAATATTTTCTGGTTTGGATTGACTATAGTGATGCTTCAAACAGATCGATGTTTGCTCTGATACCAAAACTGATGCAGGACAACCAAAACAAAACTAAAACAACAATAAAATAAAAGAGATATGACTTAGGAGTCAGCACCAAGCGGGGAAACCACTAGGAGTCAGCACCTAGGGTAGACCTGGAGTCAGCACTAGACCAAACGGCCTTTTTTTTTTTGGGTGATATTTTCTGATTCTTTCCTACGGTGATTCTTCAACAGATCAGTATTTGCTCTGATACCAAATATGACGCAGGACAACCAAAACAAAATTGAAACAATAATAAAATAAATGGATATGACCTAGGAGTCAGCACCTAGGCCTTACTTGGAGTCAACACCAAGCGGGGAAACCACTAGGAGTTAGCACCTAGGGTGGACCTGGAGTCAGCACTAGACCAAAAGAGAGACCAAACGGCCATTTTTTTTCATTCATCAAAATATCAACTAACTCCTCAAGGAGTACAATAGGTTGCTTATAAAGGATTGCTAAACCCTAATTCTAGTTGGCTTAGAAAACTCTAATTGCCTTATTACAAGAATAACCTTGCTTCCAAATTAAAATACTAATAGCCTAATAAACTACTATGGCCTAAAACATAAAAATACAGTTGACTTGCAAACATAAATAATACTAAATAATAATTTTCTTTCGTCTCCCGCATCAACAAGCACTTATATATGCAAACCTTCCATGCTCTCCAGGTTGGATACAGAGCATTACATCTTTGTCTGCAAGCACTGCACTTACAGGTATCACTCCACCACCCAAAGCTTTTCCAAGTATCTGGAAAAGAAAATGAAAAAAGTTATTACACGTACTGTATCACATTGGAGTATTCAATAATATTGTTAAGTTAGTTTAAACAAAAAATGCTTCCCAAGCATAAGAAAGAAGTAATGAAGATACTGTGCAAATTGCATTTCACATCTCTCGAACTTAGCCTCTATGACAAGATATTCAGATATGACATTTCTTTTTCATCATGCAAGACACATTAGGAATACAATGCAAAGAGGCAAGAATTTTCTCAGGCAGGGAAAACAAAGAATACAAATGTTAGGTTAACTTCAAAAAAGTATATACTCCATTCTATAGTGAATCCTGTTAAAAGTATGCTTTTCTTGTTTCAAGTACAAGTCCATAGTTCTGGAAAGAACCAATTCCCAACATTTTAATTCTTCACTTTCAAAGCTGTCTTATTCAGTCTTGTGTGACTATTTATGGAATCTCGTAATAAGATATTGGTTATGGGTGGATAGGAAGAAGTTTATCAGAATTTATAAGTTCGTTTTTTTCTTCTTTTTATTGATAAGTTATGAATGCACTCAGTGGGCATTGAACCAACGACCTTACCCTCCATCCCAATATTAGGTGTTATTTGATCTAGAGTTCCTTGGCATTAGTAGTTCATAGCTATAACAAAAACACTTTGAAGGTAGTTCTGCATATAGACAAGGAATAGTCAAAGTCCACTATCAAGTACAAGTCCAATAGATGGCAATTATGGCCTTCCGAAAACAAACAAGTTCCTAAGGTTTTAAAACTTTTCTTCCAATGTCTTCTTATGTGGTATTGTATGATCAAATTGGTTGGGTGGATAAACATAATTCCATTACAAATTCATAGCTATGATAAATAAAATGGTGGTATAAAAAGCTTCTGCAAATAGACAATGCAATCATCAAAGTTTTGAATAGAGTATGAAACCTTCATAGTCCCACACACACACAGAGAGCCATCATTTCATAATGTGTAGGCCTCTAATTTCAACCCCTAAAGATATAACAGGATACTTAAATTTAAATATTTTATTTGGATACTGAATTGTGGGCAATACATCAATACTTAGCAACCCAGCCTCGTATAGATATTTGAACAAGATATAACAATGTATCCAAAATGGAGAAAATGACCATATGAGTGTCATGTCCTCTTGATTCGTGAATACAGAACTGAGGCTAACATGGACAAATCAAAGGGATGCAACATGGGTAATTTTCCTGGTCTAACTTGCAATCATATTGTAGTATAATGGTTCAAGTAAACATCATTATCCAAAATGTTTCTACATTCACATCTAAGACTTGGTAAAAGTCATGAAAATTATAAAGAATCTGGAGAGAGATTTTTGAAGGGGATGGGGGGTGCTCACCACTAAATCTGGGCGCACTTCTTCCCAATCACAAGCCAGCATTTTTCCTGTTCGTGCTAAGCCAGATTGCACCTCATCAGCAATCATTAAAACACTATATTTTGAGCACAGATCTCTGACAGATTTTAAATAACCATCTGGAGGAATTACAACCTACCAACAAATAAATAAATTTTTTTCTCAGGAAAACAAAGAATTCAAAATTTGGAGGGATGGGACCTTGATTTCCCTCAAAAAGAAGAGGAAAAACATACTAAGAAAAGGAGGCAGTGCCTAAAAAAAATAGGGAGCTTTCTATAGTCATAGTTAAAAAGAACCAACTGATATGAAATTGTTAACCAATTCTTGATGAAAGGTCAATGGATTTGACCTGAAAACATGTTAAGAAAGCTTAAAAACTAATTAAACAAAGTTGGTTATTTCCCATTGCCAGTGTTACATGGTTGCAATGTGTGGTTCAGAGCAACTTGACACAATAGCTCCGGATAAAGTTGCTCTCTCATCGCCTGCATTAAACGGTCAATTGTTGAAAGTAGCAATTAGGTACAGAACTCACAAAAAAAAAATGTATGGGATATTCATTGGATATTCTAGAAATTAAGCACATATTCTTTAAGTGTGTCAAACAAGGAAGAGGACAGTACCTTCCTGGTTTACTAGAAATTCTCTAATCTACCTGCTGATGAGATATCTATGTCTATATAACAGGCATGTTACTACAGTCCATAAACAATTCGTTTTAGCCAAACAGATTAGACAAAAAGAAATTGGAGTAACCAACCATCAGCCATGTCCTAGTTCTATGATTTAGAATCTAGACAGATCTAAGAGTCAGGCACAACCTTGCACCAAAAGATATACCCAAGTCCCTGTAACACATATCATAGCCCTAAAGTGAGAAAATATTCATTTCCAAAACACATACCCCAGCCTCTCCTTGAATGGGTTCGAACAGAAATCCAGCTATTCGATCACCATTTTCTGCAACAAATAACAGAAATGTGCTATAATCAATAGTTCAATAAACTCTCCTCTACGGTTTTGAAGCAGTTCAGATGGATTACAAAAGAATGTTTGAAGCATGTGATGATTTATACAAATAAGATATCTTATCTCAATTTTGGGTACAGTACAACTGGAACCAATAAAACATAAATTTTAGTAAATCTAAACCTTTGAAGATTTTCTCAAGGGCAACTGCATCCCCAAAATCAACTTTAATATGGCCAGGCAACAACGGTCCAAAACCACGGGTAGCATCATTGTCACAACTCATGGAGATGACAGCTAACGTGCGACCATGGAAGCAGCCACAACATGAGACAATAATTGCCTGCATAAGGCTTACTTGAGTAAAATGTCTGATATGGTAAACTCAACTTGTCCATATAATTGATCATTTACCAAGATAGAGAAAGTACAAGTTCTGGAAGAACAATTAAGTACTCATTAACAACTAAAATCCAAAGTAAAACTACACAACAGAAGCAAGAATAACTGCTAGCATTAAACTATATAGAAGGAGTCAGTATACCAAATTAAATAGAAAAACCTAACTATCTAAAAAAGTTCATATTTCCAACAGAAATACAGAACGTTTTAGAACATCAAGCTTTGTATGCTGTTTCACTAGAATTTTATTATTATTATTATTGGTAAGTTACTCATGCAACCATGCAACCAGTGCATGTTAAACCCACAACCTCAGCCTCCACTTCACTCTTACAAAGGAATAAGGTATCATTTGAGTTAGAGCTCATTGGCTACATTCTTTTACTAGCATTACCAAATCCAGAAGTTAATATCAATCAATGACAAGATAAAATAAATAAATAAATAAGAAAGCAATGAATTTTGTGATCCTTCAAAGGTAGTGCCAATCTAGAACAAGGAAAAAGAAAGCTATAATGTTTTCGTCAAACGGTACCAAGACTGAAGACAGCAGCAGTAATGAGGAGGTTAACATTGGAGGAGCTACATGGACAAGAGTAAGGATATAAATTGATGTATCCACTATCCAGAGGGAACCAATGTAGTTATTAAAGTACTCAACTATTCCGTTCTGTTTCAGTTAAATCTTAGAGAAATAGAGAGACCAAAATGAAGTGCTCATGTATAAGTATATTTTTCTCTAATAATCATAATCATAGGTTACAAACATATTCTAAGTTTAGGTCTCATAGCCTAACTCAAGGATAAATGAAGCAATAAGCCCAAAGCCACAATATTTTAGCCCAATCCCACAGAGTCCATGTTTCAAATTGTGACACATCTTGAAGACACATGCTGATTACTTAAGCTCGCCTTGTACTTGATATATCAGCCTCTTGCATGAGGGAAAGACAAGAAGTCTTAATCTCTGCTTAAGATTTTAAAATCTTAAAAAAAAAATTTCATTTGTCAAACTAAAAAGTACACTAGAGCAACTAGACTTTAAGATATTGACACACAAAATGCAGTAGGTAACAACTCAATATATTTATTAATTACTTATACTTTCTACATTTAAAACTAATATTAACAAATATATTTGGAATTCCTCAATATCTTATTCCTTCCCACAACCTAAGATGCTTTGCCACTGCTGCTTGCCTTCTGAAAGACCATTAGCAGTAAAAAAAGGAAAACCTCAAATTTTCTACCCTAAGCTTCCTCTACTTGTCTTTTCCATGTACTACTTGACATCATACATCAGATCACTCTCAACCCATACGTATCACATTAGGCATTTATGAGCAATCAAGTAAAGTTGAACAAAAACCTTATAAATAAAAAAGTCAGACAGACAAAAACAACTATAGTACTCAGTAACCTTAATTCAGGTAAAGGAGTTCACTTGCCTCAATATCCAATAATTTGAAATAATGAAAGCAGAATATTAAGATAGTTATCAAAATAAGCGTAATTATCCTGGCACCTACCTCATCTTTGGGAATTTTTTTCTTCTCGTAACCCCATTTCCTTGCCAACTTTAGAGCTGTTTCCACACCTTCAGCACCAGTGTTCATAGGAAGTACCATGTCATAGCCAAACATACTCCGCAGATACTCGGCAAATATTGGAAATTTATCATTATAGAAGGCTCGAGAGCTGAGAGTAAGCCTTTCTGCCTGTTCTTTCAACGCTTTCATGATCTTTGGATGACAATGACCCTACAGCAGTGAAGCTACGGAGTTGAATAACAAGAATTCCATTTCAAATCAAGTACAGATACATATACAGATACAGATACAAATACAAATATAAATAACAAAAAAAAAAGAGGCATGGGTCACTTCTTAAGGACTTCTAAGTTTCATAAACTCCAATGGCATTGTGGTATATTCAGGTGTAGAGGCAAAAAGCTTCTGCCGGTGACTTGCAAAATTCAGACAAAAAAGGATTTTGAAATACCAAGCACAACAATGATACTGTCATGTATACAATTAATGGGAACTTTCCATATTTCAACTTGGAAATGAATTTTGGCAAGAAGAATGGCATTTGATAACTTACAAAGGCAGATGAAATTTTCCGTATCTCAACTTTTGAGATTGCTTGTTTATGAAATAGTTGATTCACTGGTGCAGTGACATACGTTATCATAAATTGTTCAATCTTTACCTGATTAACTGCAGAGTAGGCTGCGAGGAAATCCAGATATCTGTTGCCCTCTGGATCCCATACAGATGATCCCTTTGCTTGTGAAAAAACAATGGGGACTGGGTGGTAACTGCAGTTGATCCAGAAAAGTGGATGAGTTAAGTAAGTTCTCAGGAGGAAATACTCAATAAATCACTCAAACAGAAGGGTATTATACATGAAAATCAGCCAGAACATAGCCTACTCTAGATAATTGCCAGTCTTCATCTGCCTTAAGGCTTAAAAATCTGAGGTAGTCTTAGAATGCCCTTCAGAACATAGCATGATAGAAATCAAATTTCTTTACAATCAGTTATAAGTGTTCAGACCTTCGCCAATGAGCTCCATCTCAACTGGCAAGCAGATGGTGAGGTCGTGGGTTCAAGACCCATTAGGGCGGTGTGTAAATTTTTCCAATAAAAAAACTAAAATTCAGATCTTCAAGGAATTGAATCATGCTATATGATCCTGTGTTTTGTCTATCACACATCTCTCCCTGATAAATTAAATAGTTCTAATTACTTCCAGACAGCTAATATACTCATTTCATGAGTATCAACAACAATAAATCAGCACAGAAAGCACGAGTCTTGACCATGTTATATAATTCACCACGCGTATATACACATTCAGAGTCCAGAATTAGACGAAAATAAGCAAAACCCAGAAAGCAAAACATCAAAAAGAGATCAAAAACTGAAGTTTGATGTAGATAGAGAAAAAAAGGGAGAGAGCTCACTTGTGGGCACTGTATTCATTCTCAAAGTTGATGAGCTTTTGAGAGGAGGAACCAGCAGCAGCAGTAGCTTCAGGGACAGCTCCAAAATTCCTCCTGCCCCTGCAAATCCTTTGTGACAATATTGATTGCAAACCTCTCCTGCTCGCCATGGAAGAAGCTTGTTCAGATCTCTGTTCTAGATTCTAGTTTCTAGTCTTTTAACACTGACACACAAACACAACACAACACACGCTCATGGAATCTAAAAGAATGTCGGGAATGATGTTCTTTTTACATTTAACTATTGCTTACACACAGTTTCCTCATGCTCCTCTTTATCTTTATCTATTACATTTTTTTTTTTTTTTTGAAAAGGTTTATCTATTATATATTGCCATATTGGAATATAGATAGGTAGATAGATACTGCGTATTGGGTCTTTCTTTCTTTCCCTCTCAACCGTTCCCTTTCATTGTCATTGTGTTGTGTTGTGTTGTCACGCACGCGGCAATACGTTACGCTTTCCAAAGCATATCCTTGACTCTCCCACGTGCTTAAACTTTTTTTGATGAGTAATTTTGTGAAGGAAATGGCAACCAATAGCCTTCATTTTTTGTGAATGGGAACGGAGCACAATTACTAACCACTACTTTTTATTTAGGTGAAAGTAATGAGGAATCAAACGCAGTATTTTCCCACTAAATAAGAATAGTAAAGTACCAGTAGATTCAATTGAGAGTTACTAAAAAAATTATGTAGTTTTACAAAGTTGTAGGGGTAAAATTCTGACCTTTTCAATGTTTTCATGGACTTGTTGAAAAGTTTGGTCCTAAAATCCTTGCATTCTTCTCTCCCTTCTCGCCAACCTTTGCACAATGTTAGGTAATAAGCCCAACAGCGTGTAAAGTTCAGTGATATGATGATATCCGCTTAAAGAAGTTTTGTTTTTTTATACTGACATCTAAAAGGATTCTGATCATGTGCAGTTAGATATGTAATCAAATAAACGGATTCTCAACAACAACAACAACAAATTTAAGACAAATTTGCACAGAACAAGCATCTAAAGCCTTATATACTCGTACACACGCAGATGGAAACAATTTTGTCAATACGGTAGGGAGACCATTTTGATTTGATTAAGGAACGTAATATTTTAGTGCCAATTAAGGTTGATATATAGCGTTATATATATATATAGAGAGAGAGAGAAAGAGAGAGAGAGAGAGAGAGGTGTTAAAATTTATATATTTTATTAATTCTAGTATTAATTCAATTCGTTAAAGAAAATACATTGGTCCAATATATTAGCCTAAATATCATTTTTTTTTTTTTTCTTCTTGTATAGGTGAAAACACCCAAACACCCCCCAACACATTTCAAGGAGTTTTCATGCTAACTTGGTGGTTGGTAGCGCTTTCTCTTTTTTATTAGTTTTGATACCAAATGTTAGGAACCCATAAGTAAAACTCACTTTTGAAAACCGGCTTGCAGGAAGAGGGTGCCCAAAAGTTTATATACATATTTTTAAGTTTACACTAAAGCAATATGGGATATTAGGATCATAATATAATTGGCCCAAATGTGATAGCATGTCCAAACTTTAAAGGAAAATATTGATATGGACAACTAGTAATTTTTAGATCGATGAAAAACAGGTAGACCCAAAATCAGCCTAACTTTAGCTTTTATGTTTGAATGTCTTTGCTTATTTGTTCTTTTATTTTTATTAAAAAGAAGAAAAAGATAGACTATCAACATATGTGTCATATCAATTGACCTAACTATAAAAAGAGTGAGTAAGATCATAAGTTTTGTAACTTGTTTAGAATGGCCCATTTCTAATCCAAATGAATCAAGTCGAACTTGAACCCAAACACAATCAACCTAAACCTTTGCCAAGTCTAGCCATAGCCCTCTTTAAATTTAAAAATAACATAAAATAGTATAATAGATATATAAAATTTTAAACTTAGGGTCAATAATTCCATTTCACTCCGAAAAATTTAAAATGTGTCCAAATAGACTAGAAAATAAATTGTTCATCCACTCCATTCATGTGGTCGCTGGTCCATCCCAAAAGATTTTTTTTTTTTTTTTAAATGTAAGAAAGCCCTAAGTGTTATTGGTATCAAATTGTTTTTGGTAAAAAATCAAATGACTGTGTATTTGATTTCTCTCTCTCTCTCAATTAAAAATTCCAATGGCAGTGTGTTTGGCTTTATTTCTTTTTCTTTTTTGACTAAATTATAATTTATACCTGTAGGGACCAGATTCGAGCACTATTCCTTGGGAACGAATAGACTCGAGCCCGGCTGGTCCAATACAATAAATTTGTAGAGAGCGGGTCAAAGAGCTATGTCTTAGCTAAGGTTGTGCGATTAAGCATGGTAATGCATGGCTCGATTAATAAGGATATAAATTGGAAGTATGAAATTAGGCTCCTCGGCCACTTCCTCGGATAGTAACTTTCTTATATCTCTCATAGTACTAGGTTACAAAGGTTTTGCCAAGTACTATGATCTTTCTCTCTCCTAAAACTGTCGTCCCCCTTTCTGAAGGACTGTTTACATTTTATACCCCCCCTCTGGCTAATCTCTGCCCTCCATCTGTCGATCATGCAGGTCATCATCCCAGCGCTTGTCCTATCAGCCACCCTCCCATCCTTTCTGTGGGTTGTAGCAGCTGAGGCGGCACTGTTCAGGGGTCACTTCTCCATTTAATGCGGCCAAAACGTTAGTTTTGGGCATTTAATATGGAGGTGACAGTTCCTCCTGGGATTGCTCCTGCACCATGCTGCTATGGCCAACCTGTTGTACTTGCCTCTATCTTGGATTCGCCCTGGAAGGTTTTCTCTGAAGGTGCTTTGCTCGCCCTTTTAGTGATCCGTGTGGGCCGAGGACGTGGTTGTCCTCGGCAGTATTACTGGTGAAATGAATTCATTCTCGGACACGTCTTTCTTCCTCCACATGGGCCTTGGGCTTAACTTAGAGTGGGTCAGGGTTGCCAAATTCTCTGGCCCCACAATACCTTTAAAATTTGGGATTATTTTGATTTTGCCTCATGTTTAGAAATTTGGATTTAGGTATCCCTAGTGTTATATACTCCACTTTAATTCAAACCTTTCTATTTATATACGTTGATAATGTATTCATCAAGTGCCACTTCATCTCAAAACAAAGTAGTAGTTTTAATGCGTTAAAACCAAGATGTTTTGTTAATGTAAAAAAGAAAAATCCACATTTGCATTAATTCTTTTATTAATTTTCCTTTTTATTTTTCTATTATATTTCTTACAACACCAGGACCAAAGCCCACTATCCCCCCACCACTGAAAGCCCATCCAATAAAGCACCACTATTTTGGGGTAATCTTCTAGTTATGTTTTGATTTGAGTTTTTTTTTTTTTTAATATTTATTTTTAAAATCAATAGTTAGAATAAAATAATGGGAGAAATGATGTCCACCCTGATTTTCTTATTAAGGACAGCAAATTAGACCCCTCTTATCGTGACACGTAATAAACCCTCTCTCTCTCTCCCTCTATATATATATATATATATATATATATATTATCAAATATCTGTGCTAGTGTCCATAATGTGAATAGCCTCAATCCTTCGTTATTCGTGATATTATGCAATCATCCCATTCATAATTGGATTTTTGGATGGACCCACTACTACGCTGATATGCATTGGTTCCTTGTTTAAAATACAGCCCATGGGTCAGGCTCACCTCACCAGTCAGTTGTGGGAAAATTTATTAAGTCCACTAAAAGGATTCTTGAAGTAATTCTCCCAACCAATAAAATGATGTCACCCATATAAGTGTATAAACCAGCTTCCTAATCAGCATAAGAAAACAAAATAATAAACCATCAAGTGATGTCATTTTATTGATTGAGAGGACTGTTTCAACAGTCCATCAGTGGACCAAATAATTTCTTGATGAGACCCCAAATGAAACACTCTCACCCCATACCCCGTACTCTAAATTCAGGATAGTCCACAGATTTAGATTGAAATTAATATTTCTCAAAGTGGTTAATTGTGTTCAATCTCATTCATAGAAATAGTTAATATCATTCATAGAAATAACTATCAATGAAACTAAAAGTAACTCAATTACATTCATAGAAATAATTAATATCATTCATAGAAATAATTATCAATGAAACTAAAAGTAACTCAATTAGCACCTCTAAGCACTTCTACTGTGCTTGTTACTAGTGCTTGCATAATAGAAAATAACCAAAATTTAGCCAACCAAATTCAAAATTCACCTATATCAGATTATGTGAAGTCGTGTAAAAATACGTGACTACTATAGTAATTGTGTAAATTTACACTAGCACTATTTATTTTGCATTTATATTTTTATTATTTCTTTACATATCCTAGGGATGAAAAAAAAAAGAAGAACATATGATAATTGTTGTGTAAAAAAAAAAAAAAGAACAATTAAAAAAAAATCAAGAATTATTTAAATAAAATGTCATATAAAATAGATAATTAGATAGTAAGTGTTTTAAAAAAGGTGAGTATAAATATATATATATATATATATAAATTGGGATTTAAACTGACATATAAAATACACAATATTGGATATGTGAGAGTTGGTGGAAGAAATGTTTTGAGGTGTCACAACCATTGTTCATTTTTCCATTATTCTAGAGGTACTAATATGAATAAGTGACTTCCTTTTTATGCGGATTTTTCATATTCTCAAAAAAAAAAATGTCCAGCATTAATGCCCAACTCCTCTCTCCCCCCAAAAAAGGAAAAATATATAGAATGTTAGAAATGCAGAAAGCAAGCAAATTCATTGCATTCTAAATTTTGATCCCTGAAACTTATATTACAAGTAAATTAATTTATAGCACTGTTTACAAGCGTAAAGACATGTAATTCAGTACTACTCCACTGCTAATCATAACATATACACCTTCCAACAATTTCACCACCATGCATATCACTGGGGGAACATCAATTCAGATATCCACTAACACCAATGTTACAATGTGCCGCCATAACACCAAATCCTCAGTGATTACCACACACCAACTTAATTGGTCATCCGGACAACCACAATGTTGAAATCAATTGGAATGTATGGCACAGAAAACATAGAAATTCAAAAGAGAAATAGTAGGAGAAAGCTCAACAATATATCAAGGATATATTTTCTGCTCATCTAGGTTGGCTAAGAATCCTATAAAATAGTGCAAGGCACAATGAAATTTGTGTATCCTATATTGGGGTTTTCATTAACAAAGATTGAAGCAGGAATGATAGTTTTTGACTGGATCGTCCGCATATGCCATCAATCATATGCTAAGGAAGCAGAGCCATGTACAACATCATGAAAACAAGATGATTTATCCACACCATGAACCAGAAATTCCAACAGGTAAGGTGCCATAGACCCTTTTGCAAGACAGATAATTAAAAAGGTTGGACATGATAGTTTCAACCAAAACAGATAGTATGGGAACATGAGAGAAAGTGCAGTCGACACTCAGAAGGCAGCCTCAACAACAGAGATGCTAGTTTACTATGACAATTATGAAAATTTGCATACTATGATATGATTAGGATTAACCTTTTTGATAATTCGATAGGTTATAATGAGGGAGGTGGTATTTGAACCCTGAAGATTTCCATTGAAAATATTTGGAGGTGTTGAGCTAAAGGCTCTTGGCAGATCAGAATGGACAACCAGACTATATCCTAGAAAGCAAAATCAATAAAAACAGAGTAGTTTGCCTCTGCAAAGAGATCCCCAAAACACAGTATATTTATATAGTGACATAATATCATTTTGCTTTGTAAAAATAAGAATATTGTCAACACAAATTCAATAAAAATGGATAGACAACCAGACTATATCCTAGAAAGCAAACTCAATAAAATGGAGTAGTTTGTCTTTGCAAAAAGATCCCAAAAAAAAAAAAAAAAAAAAATAGTGACAATATCATTTTGCTTTGTAAAAATAAGAATCTTGTCAACGCATGGCTCATTTCCAGAACTAAGTTAGCCCTAATACTAAAGCTTAGATGTATTTTTGAAATGCCAAAATATTCATCGGTCAGAGGAGATGATGATTAACGGATAGGTTTGGCAACTATGAAAAATCCAATAGCCACTCAAGCTGAACATCTCTTCCCTTAGTCAGGACCAAGGAGAAGTACAGAATTATCTTTGAAAGGAGAGTAATGAGAGCCAGCAGGGTACTAATAGTTGTGATCTTGAGATATGTATCGAATGTAGACCAGAAGGTGGAATGCATATAACACGTTGAGGAGATATAATTCCAAAAATTATATCTTATAGGCTTTTCAGATACAAAGCATATGCCGACTTGTCAGATGTGATATGAAATTTGCTGCACTAAATGTCATAGAGCATGTAGAGAAGCCCAAACATAATATATTTACTTGAGAAATGATGATTTCTTGATTTAGCTTTGCAACAAACTATCATAAACCTAGGATAAGGCACAATATAGAATTATGCACAGAGGGAGAGAGTATATCATGTATTTTATTTAATTGCAGAAGTTGAACTTCTCTTCCCACCACACTATAAATGTAAACCAAGGAGAATATTGAAATAAGGTATCATCACTGCAGCACTGCACTTGTCACCGATAGAAAAGATTCTTCTAGCAAGAAGCTGAGAGTGAGATGTTGAATGGCCAGAAAAGCAACACATATATTAAAAGTTTGACAATTATGGTCATCCTTGAAAACATTTTTGGGCATGAACATCAATTTTATAGAGTATGACAGCATTGGAAATAAGAGGGACTCCACATTAGTCAAAGACATGACCAGATTATATAACACGAAAGGAAAGAAAGAAAGGTCCTAATAGTTCTAAGATACTGCAGATGGAGAATAGATTGACAGATGGAAGCCTATACGGTTAACATAAAACCACCACCAGATCTTCCTGCACAATCTTGATAGTCACTGCCATGGAAGAACAGGAGGATTCCAGTTGAAGAAGCCTAGAAAAGAAGCCCTCTCCAGAACCAAACCTAAAGGAACTAAGGAGAGGAACCATAAGGGAAAGAATTCCAAGATTATAACTATTCACCTTCAACATCTAGCTGCGTCCTTAAAACTCAGGTGGACATTATAAATGCCTGAATCAAGTTTTCAGCTGCACGCTTCTGTTCAGGTGTGCCTGATATAAGAGCAATACGATCACCACGGGAAGATTTGGAATCAGAAATCTCTATCATTGCACCTGATATCTGGAGGGAAAACAAGTAGGTGTTAAAATGTCATTCAATCAAACAAATTTGTTCAATATTTTAAGATGTACTGTATATGATGTTCCAAGACAGCCGAATTTAGAGGTAAAATCAAAACATAAGGCATTAGATTAAATTAGGTACACAAAAGAACTTTTTTTTTTTTTATTATTGGTAAGTTACACATGCACCTAGTGGGTCTTGAACCTATGACCTCGTCCTCCATCCCATTATTATGGGAGAGGGAAGTGCCTTGAGCTATAGCTCACTGGCTAGGAAAACAAAAGAACATGGTGAATAGACATTTATTTATTTGAGTACAAAGAGTCAAACTTATTTGATGTAATGCCAAAATAAGTATGAAATATTAGAAAATTGTCCACTTCAACAAAATAGAAGGAACAATGCCATTGCTGGTAAACATATGTATCTTGGATGCCTACCAGCATCTTAAAGGATATATTTCAGAATGTGAACAAGCTGTAGCAAATATGAACAAAGGTAACACAAATAATCAGGGTAAACTGCATGGGATTTTTGGCCCTAAGTCCAATGACTTGGTTCTTGAACACGTTATCACCTCCTTCCCACCGTTATATAAGCAACTAAATATTATTACTATTTAAGTAACCAAAAAACATAGATTCTATGCCCCTATCCAACAATTCTGAAAATTGAGGTTCAAAATACAGCCATCTTGGCAAATGCCTAAGCAAGAGTTTAAGGTACCATTTTATGCATTATACAAATTTATAGGTCACAGAAATGGAGCTCCACAATAACACTTTAAATTCCCTTATATAGATTAAAGCATGCTAACTAATGGTCAGAAAATAAACTCTTAAACAGGAAGATGAACCAACCTTCCGAAGGTTTGCTATATTGGCCCCTCCCTTACCCATCACTTTACCCACTGCATTGGCAGGGACCAAAATCTCAAGCGTTGAAGGGGGAGGCAAGCTGCATGGGCACATGGAATTAAAAGCAGACCCAGATTAAAAATAAGTAAATAAAGCCAAAGGACAATTGTTCAAGAGCAAATCACAAGATAATAATATACTAACCCTCCATACAGCTTGGATGAATATGTGGGCAAGGACCCATAGCCATTTTCACCCATCTATCATAAAGAAAGAAAAGGAAAATGAATGCTACAAAAGGAAGAAATATGTCCCCACTTGAACAAGAAACAAACATCAAATAGAACAACTGAACCACATAATAGAGAACAAGTTAGAATTTTTCCTCTTGTGAAACAAAGTGAGAAGAGGATAGAGGAACTAATAGTATCAAACATTGTTTTAAGAGAAAGGGAGGGGGGGAAGGGGGGAATATATATATATATATATATATATATAGAACTTGTCTCTTTCATAGGCAAGTGGCATACTGCTTGAGCCATACATTAAAACAATATATATATTTTAATGTATGGCTCAAGCAGTATGCCACTTGCCTATGAAAGAGACAAGTTCTATATATATATATATATATATATATCAATAAAAAGCACTGAGAAGTGCAAAAAATAGTTGAACCAAGTAACATGTCATAACGCTAAACATCATTTTAGTAAGATCTTATAATAATCACTTCGCTCCATGAATTGACTGATGGTACACGCCTAGATGAGTAGAAGGAATTACAGTAATTACTAGCACTGATCATGACAAACATATATTATGATGGTGAACAAAGTTGTGGTTTCAGCGGCTATATGATAAATAAATAAATAAATAAATAAAATTTAAATAAGTAAAAATAACAGTATCAGCATACCGACAAAGATCCATATCCATAGAGGCCGCTTGAAGAAAGAATTCCCAGTCCACTTCCACTTTCGACCCTCTGATCATAACCCAAAGAACCAACAGGGGGAACAGAAGGCAGGACAGATGGAACTGAAAGACCACTGCCAGCTGAGAACAAGGAATCAGCACCGACACTAGGGTTATGGCCAGCATCTCTATCTCTCAAAACATCATCACGAAGCCTTAAAACAATCTGTATAAGTGCATCTCTAACACTACCAACTTCTCCAAGCACCTAAATGAGGAGTAATTTAATTATAATATATGACCCATGAATAAGAAATAGTAAACAACAAATCTGACAGACTTCTAGAAAACAAACCTCCACAAGTTCATCGTTTCCATCAGCACACTTAGGCTTATCACCTTTCGAGATTCGGACATCAGCTTTGGTTCTCTTACGGATCTCATTTATAATAGAGCCACTTTTTCCAATGATACAACCAATAACCTTAGATGGAACAAGGAGTCTAATTGAAACAGTGTCATCTTCTTCATCACTAATCTTCCCTTGGAGCAACAGAACAGCTTCAACTGCCATGGATTTCAGATCATCGGGAGACTGAAAACAAGGGAAACTTGGCATTATCAACAACTTTTCAAGATGAATACTATTGTGCAGCACATTGATAGAATGGAGTCGATGCAATTCACCAACGAACAACACAAACATTGACAAACAAGTAGAGTCGGCTACTCTTGCTATGATCTTAAACATATTTATGTTATAACAGATATATCTACTTTCTATTTGCAAAAAAAATATATATCAAAATCAGTAAGACAAAATAAATAAATAAATAAATAAAAAGCATGACCTCTGTAAGGTATAGGAAATATTGAAAATTTCCAAAAATTGCCTCTCACAAATTTTTCCATACAAGTGTAGTCAAAACATAGAATTTCCCCATTATCTAACCATCTATTTTAAAGATTATCAACTATGAAACAGGGCATAATAGATGCATCTATGTAATTATATTTCTAAAAAAAAAAAAACCAGAAGAATCAGAGGGCAACACGGCATCCCTTGCTCCATCTAGTTTGAGAAATTCTGAAGAATCAATCATCATTATTATTATTTTAAAAAAGTTGCGGAAGTAAAGCACATACCTCTGTTGCCGTAATTGTGATGATACACTCATCACGATCCTCCTTGGTATCATCAACCTCAATACGAGCACCACTAGCCTGCCTTATACTTTTAATTGTACCACCTCCCTTGCCAATGACACGCCCAATTTTGTCAAAGGGACACAATACTCTTACAATTAACTCCTCAGATCGCGAGGCACTGCTGAACCCAGACATCATAGGAAGAGTAGGTGAATAAAGGGGCCATGTATTCCCTGTTTCAGCATAAACAGGGAGATCCTGTACATTTGATGCAGCTATTATTGGAGGAACAGATCTAGCGGTGATAGCATCTGCACTTGGAAACAATCCACCTGATGGATAAATAGGGACATCTGATGGAATGATAATACTTGGAGGAGCTTCTTGTACAGACGTCTCAAGAGGAATCTCTTCTCTAGGAGTGAACTTGTACATAATTGCAGAAACTGCAAACAGCGCTTTCTTCACTGCCTCTGGTTCACCAGCAATCTAATCATATGATAAGAGAATTATTAAAACCCAAAAAGCCTTTTTCTAATTGATAAGTTAAGTTAAACATGAATGGTGCATCTAAGGGTCTTCAACCCACCACCTCACTCTCACCTTGCTCTTACAAGGGAGTAGATGCCATTAAACTAGAAATCATTGGCCAATTAAACCACAGAAAGCATACTGGAAAATAAATTTTGTAAAGATGAAAGCGAACCTTGACAGAAAATTGAAAAATCATAATGAAGGGCATAAATTGTACTACATACACTATCCATGCACAATACCCAATCAACAGCAATACAACTTGGCATGTAAAAAAAAATTTAAAAAGTAATTGACTGTTCCACAGTAAATAGTAACCAGGACAACATTTTGTAATTTGAATAATCTATAACAAACTTCAACTTAAAAAAAAAATTAAAAAGCAATTGAATGAGTTATAGTAATACTTTTTTTTGATAATGGATTGATAATATCAAGGGAATGATGAGGTATAGTAATACTAACCGTGAGAAAATTGTCAAAGTCCAAAGCACAGGAGTGAGTTGGGTCAGTGGCATCCTTGGCTGTGACCTTAATGTTTGTCCTTGTCTTACCTCTCAGTTTTTTTATTGTTGCCCCAGCCTTACCAATGATATTTGCAGATTGGCTAGATGGAACAAGAATTTGACATTCCTCCCGATCCTTCCGCTTCTTGTCAGAATCCCCAATGGAAGCCACAGCATTTGCAATGGCAGCATGAACTCTGAGAAGAGCATCCTGAGCAGCACATAAGGGTTCCCTGTTACTGAACTCATCATCAATTTCAACCTCCGCCTTTTCCTTAATATAGCAGTAGATTGTTATGACACGGTCCTTAGCACCTGGATATGGATCCACAACCTTAACTTTTGCCCTCGTCTCTTGCCTAATAGAATTTATGACTTTCCCACTCTTGCCAATAACACTACCAATGACCCCATCTGGGCAAAGTATTCTATAAACAACCACTTCATCATTCCCCTTTTCATCTCTGTCATTCATCCGTCTCTTCTGATTCTTGTCCCCATCATAGTCCCTCTGCCCACGATGTCGCTTCCCAGTCTCACCCATTTTCCTAATTTCAACTTGGCTCCTGAAAGTGTAAAATCAGTCTAAGTTTAAATACTTTTTCCTACTCAACCTAAATGCACCTAAGCCATTTAAAAATTTTCACAAAAAATTCATGCTGCACAAGCAGTCATGGAAAAGCAAAATTCATCCTTGCTTCAATTTAATAAATTCCATGCCTTATCAGACAAATTAAATCCATCATAGTAAAACTTGAGTTTCTTTTGAACCCAAGTCATGATACTTAATGTCAAAATGCAAAGTTCATTAATTTCTAGTTTTTCAGCATTCAAACATTAACAAATTGAAAAACCACACAAAGCTACATCTGTAACATGTTGCCCACACAAAAACTTATACAAAATAACATGGAAAGAAACCAAGAAAAAAATAACTATATTATGGGTATTAAAAAAAGAGAGACCAAGAACATTTTAACCAAAACTTTCACCCAAAAAAATTTGCCAAAGGCTCAGAATAGAATAACCTTTACCTTTTCCTCTTGCTCGGATAAACCAGCACAGTTATACCTTTGATATAGTAATTGCTTTCCCAAGAAAAGATAAACAAAACAAAAAAAAGAAACCCAGATTCAAAAAATAAACAAAAATCAAAACCCCACAATATTGCCTTCAAGGACAGGAAAAAAAAAAACACTATCTTTTATAAAAATAAATAATCTAATTGCAGAGTGTTTCAGAAGTACTAGAAGATAAAGCTAAATCAATAGTAATAGTTTCAGGAACGAGAGTGATTAATAGATAAAAACCCAAGAAAGAAAGCTTACCTTCCAGATTAGAGCAAAAGAAAAACCCTAAAGAGAGAGAGAGAGAGAGAGAGAGAGAGAGAGCTGTGTTTTCCGTTTAACTCTCTTCGGAAACGCACTATATTGTAGTACTAGTGTTTTTTTTTTTTTTTTTTTTTTTAGTAAAGACTGTGTTTTTATTATGTGTTTTCGCCAGCATCTTATCAAAGAGTTAAAAACAATCAGGACCGTTAAATAGCTTTGACTTATTGGGCCCCACATGAATAAACAGGTATTGAAGAAAAAATAGACTATCTTTTTTTGTTGTGAGATCCTGAGATGCAGGGGATAAGCTTCCTATTTCGTCATCTCCAACACACGGTTGTTACACGTGTGGAAATCCTAGAATTACCAAACTTCCTGAGATGCAGGGGATAAGCTTCCTATTTCGTCATCTCCAACACACGGTTGTTACACGTGTGGAAATCCTAGAATTACCAAACTTTGCTCTCTCTCTCTCTCTCTCTCTCTCTCTCTCTCTCTCTCTCTCTCTCTCTCTCTCTCGGGAAAAAATAAAATAAAAATAGCGAATTGAACTATTGAAGGGCTTGTCAATGGAATAGCTTAATAACTTATTTGGATGGTAGGGAGTGTAGAGTAGAGGGAGGTAGAATAAGCTAAAATACATTGTTTGGATTTTTTTAAATAAAGAATGAGAGAAATTTGGAGGGATTTGGAGGAATTCTAACTACTTTTTTAACCCTAAATTTTTATTTCCCTCAAATTGGAGAGATTTTGAAGTAGAGTGGAGTATAAAAATGCTTAATTAAATGAATTACTACATTACCCTTATCATATTAATAAAATTATAAATTATGAAAAGACTAATTATTCCTCTCCCCTTACTTAAATTAAAAAACATTCAAACAAGGTGGAGGATAATCATTTTCCTCTACTCTCCTCTCCACCACTCTCTTTTCTTCTACTCCCCTTTACTCTCATCTCCCTCCAAACTTCCAAACATAGCATGAAGAGGTACATCTTATATTGATATTATTGATTTTAATTTCTTATTCTAATGAAATTCATACAAAATTATATATATATATATATATATTAATAAGTAAAGCTGAAAGAAAATCCAATTAAATTTTAATTAGATTCTCAATTTTACGCCACGTTTCCCATGTAATTTTTAATTTTTATGCCAAGTAATTTATTGAGTATAAAAATTGAAGAGTCCAAATCCAATTAGATTGTAAATTGGATTTCAATTGGAGTCCAATTTTGTGCCCAATGTTCATCTTTAAAAAAAAAAAAAATTGTGGCAAGTAAATTATTACGTGCAAAAACTGAAGAGTCTAAATACAAATAAATTCTAAATCATATATATATATATATATATAATGATATTTTAGAGATATATGGTTTAAAAAATGTGTAACGTATAATTGTGATTGTTTTTAAATTTACATGTGTATATGCACGGGGTTACACACTAGTTTTATTAATTGGTTAACAAAATCATAGTAGAATAGATCTGGGGCTTATTTGAGAGCATCCCATTTAGTTAAAAGTGATGAATATGTAAGTGTTTGAGAGCTTTTTGTTACCACTATAAAGTGAGATAGAAAAAAAACAGCATAAGCTATTGTAGGGTCCCAGATTTGGTAGGCTAAGCCCAGGCTTTGCAGGTTGTGAGCCCAATGAACCCCGAACAATAAATTTGTAGAGAAATTGGTGAAATAGCTGGGTTGGTTATGGATTTAGCAACGATTCATTTATGCAAGTCAGGATAAAACAATGTTCAGACTATCATCAAGTGGGTCTCTCTTAAATCTGAAGAGGCTTAATATTTATAGACCAAATGAATACAATTTTTCTCCCCCCTTTTCTTCAGAGACCTATTCCCTTTATATATCCTCCTTCTTCATCATCTTCACCGTACCTTATTCTTCATCCAAGCATTCACTTGAGTACATGTCACATCAGACGTTTGCTTTAGTCTATCGTGAGTGGTAGTAGCTAAGGCTGAACTGTTCAGGTGTCTTCTCCACATAAATGCGGTCAGGAAAGTTGCTGCAGTGCATTAAATGCGGTGGTAGCAGCTTTTCCTTTAAGATATTTTTATGTTCTTCTCATCCCTAGGCATGCCCAGAGTTCGCTCTCTACCGCGGAATCAGTTGGGAAGGTCGCTCAGGCCTTCAGTATATTTGCTTGATCAAGCTCTCTAATGATCCGATGATGGGGACATCTTCGGACCAACAGGATAGTCTTCGGACGTATCCCATCATTCCTTTTCAAGTGCATTTCCACCAAACGGACTCAGCCCTGATCCCTTTTACCTCTTCGGACAAATAAGGATATTCAAATTGGGCCCCAAGCCCAATACGTAGTGTTGGGCTTTCACACCCTTAATAGCCCCTCAAAATTCTAATTTTTCCCACGCATCCGAGGAGAAAAAATAGGGTTTTGATCCGTTGCGAAATAAAAGCTTTGAAATCACTGAATCTCTGAATCCACACGTGTATGCGCATAAATTTAGGCGCTTCATTATTGCCGCTGTTGTTGCACCGTTTCCAAGGCGCCATTAATTGCTCTAGGCGGCGTCTTGTCTATGGAATCTAACGATGGGCTGCTGATCAACAAACGTGATTTTTCTCAAAATTTGGGCGGGATAAATCCCACCATTTTGCCTGCCCTTATATAAAGCTTTTCCCCTTTACTTTGCAAATTCCAGATTCTCAGCGAACTCAAGCATCCACGCTCACAATGCCCTTCCTGTCATCAACTCCAACTCACCCCAGAATCAACTACGATCTTTCTACGAACATAAAGGTCATTCTTCAATTCAATTCCGCGTAAGTTCCTCACTCAAGACTTTCATATTCTTTTCGGCTTGCCTCTTCGGCCTTTGGATAGTCGCTCCCCAGTCTCTATTTTGCACCTTTCCCCTTTATCCTAACTAAAAATGGGTAGATTTAAATATCTAGTGAGTAGTCCTTCCCAGATGGAGAAGTTTAAGGCGACGTATCGCATTCCTCAAGATGTGGGCTTGAGGTATTGCTCTCCGGAAGAGTTATTAACAAGCCGAGAAATGGGCGAAGTTATAATCCCCATTATCGCCTTCCTAGAGGGAGGAATGACCATCCCCATGGGTCCTGTCACCAGAGGCTATCTCCAAGGCCATAGACTTAGCCATGAGCAGTGCGCACCTAACATGTTTAGGATTTTAGGAGTAGTTGACGACCTAAACCGACATCTAGGGTTGGGACTCACCTGGCTCGATGTGGTACACATGTACGAGTGTCGTACCAAACAAGGATCGGGATACTATCTTAGATCCCGATCCGATATCGTCAGGCTCGTCTCCTGTCTCCCCAAATCTAACGAAGGGATGAAAGACGACTATCTGATCGTCTCGGGCGCGTGGCATGTCGGACTTCATTGCCCAACCCAGCCAGGAGAGCCAGGTGGGATATCCCCTATTTAGGTTTCCTAACAATAGATTAAGGGTTTTTGCTTTCAATGATTCGGCCTTCTCTTTCTATCACATTTCAAGTTTTTCTGACAATTTTATTGTGATGTTTACAGTTAGAAATCACGTTGCTCCTCGGCTCAGTCTTACAAACACCGCAGCGCTTAATTTCCTTCTTCGGTCAGAGATCTTCTCAAGTGAAGACGGGCAGCTTAGGGCCGTGCACCTTATCCTCGGCTATACCCCAAAGTCAATAGATTTTCAGCCAATCAGCAACGCGATAACACTCGGAGACCGCCGCATTAACCGTATCGACGTTGCTCGAAAGGATTTTTTGGCTCCCTTTGATCTTGCCCCTGTGCCACACCCCAACCCATAGGGCATACCGTTGCGCGTTCAACCTATTCAGCAGGCTCCTCCTGAACCGACAGCAGAGGAAGAGAGAGTTTCTTCTTCAACCCCTTCACTTGACGAGCAGATTGACCAGTTCAGATTTGAAGGGGAAGTTTCAGAAGAGGTTCAGATTTTGGACGCCGACGAGGGGATTGATAGGCAATCAGTTGTTCTCCCACATAGAATAGACGTGCCAGACGATTCTTCTGACGAAGACATGCAGAGTTTGACAGATCTGATGAAGAACAGAAGGCCGAAGGCCGCGACTAAAGGTACTGGTACATCTCAGCCAACGGTGACTCTTCCTCCTCCCCCTCCTCAAGCTCCCACAGATCTCAGCTTAAAGCCACTGCCGGATCTAAAAAAGAAAAGAATTGCGACTGAAATTGAAGACAAAGAGGTGGCACCTCCAAAGGGGCCCAAGCAACAGAAAGTGTCCCATGACACCAAGAGCAGAAGGGCTTCATCCACTGAGAGTAAGGAAGACCCTTTGGCCGCAGACGTACGCCGAGGAGCTCGGATATGGTCCCCAAAGTTAACATTGGATGGTGCAGCCATCTCATATGACGCTTCCCTGAGAAATTATGCTGGAGGGAAAGCCGGCCATATTGCAGAGGCATTGGAGCAACCTCTGCTCCTCCCGAAGGACATGGAGTCCTACAAGCGCTTCAACCAGCAGGAACTCTTTCTATCCCTTAAAAGGGATTTAGCCATGGTAAGAGAATTGAACCATCTTCTCAACTCTTTTCTGTGTTCACAACTAAAAAAGAAAATTTTTAATCTGTCACGCAGATCGCTCAGCAAGTATATGTGGCCGAGGAGTGGAACAAGAAAGCCCATATTCAAGTCCAAGCGGAGGTCCACTCTCGGACGGAGGCCGAGAAGGCATTGGGCAGCCTAAAAGATAAGTGTGCCCGTGTATCCGAGCAACTGAAACAAGAGGCAAAGGAGGAAAAAGTCTGGAGGCGGGCCTTAAGAGCGCTCAAAAGCAGGTCGAAGATCAACGCCAAAAACTGTACACTACTGAGATCAACCTGGAAACTGAGAAAGCGTTGGTGAAGGATGTTCGGGCCAAGCTTGATAAAGCCAGGGATTCTGCTAAATTGGCCAAAGAGGACGCTCAATTGGCCAAGGAGGACGCTCAATTGGCCAAGGAGGCACTTAAGGCTGAAAAACAAGCTGCCTATATGTTGGGAGTGAAGGAGACCCAAACGAGGCTGACCGAGGAGTTCACGAAGGTCTGCAGGGAGTATTGTGATATAACGTGGGGCAAAGGCCTTGATGCGGCTGGAGTCCCCCCAGAGTCTGCCCTGAGGCAGCCTGGGAGTATTTACTACCACCCCGATATCTACGACCTGCCCGAAACCTTGGCTCCTTCATCGGCCAATCAAAACCTCCCAGACCCTACTGAGGCAAGCCAGGCACCTGGTCAGAATGGTGATGTGGGCGAACTGTCCAAGACTGACCCATTGCCTCAGAAGAAGGACTAGGTGTTTAGGGGTTTTATTAGCATGTTATTTTTGTTGCCGTATTTACTTGTAATAGTTAGACCCTTTTTTTTTTTTTTTTTTGCTTTGTAACTAAGTTATTTCTCTTTGATCAATGAAATGGTTTCCTTTTTACCTTTATCGCTATTACGGTATATGTCATGATGCATCATTACAGCAAATAACAATAACTTGATAAATAAGGTCCAAGGACTACATGCATGATCGGATTTAAATTGTAACACTTAGGAGAATTGTGAACGAGTGTTAACCAACCCAAATCATCTGGTCCAAGGACTACAGGCATGATTAAATTTAAGTTTAAACACTTAGGAGAATTGTGAACGAGTGTTAACCAACCCAAATCATCTAGTCCGAGGACTACAGGCATGATTGAATTTAAGTTTAAACACTTAAGAGAACTGGAAACGAGTGTTAACTAACCCAAATCATCTGGTCCGAGGACTACAGGCATGATTGAATTTAAATTTAAACACTTAAGAGTACCGGAAACGAGTGTTAACTAATCCAAATCATCTGGTCCGAGGACTACAGGCATGATTGAATTTAAGTTTAAACACTTAGGAGAATCGAAAACGAGTGTTAACTAACCCAAATCATCTGGTCCGAGGACTACAGGCATGATTGAATTTAAGTTTAAACACTTAGGAGAACTGTGAACGAGTATTAACCAACCCAAATCATCTGGTCTGAGCACTACAGGCATGATTGAATTTAAGTTTAAACACTTAAGAGAACTGGAAACGAGTGTTAACTAACCAAAATCATTTGGTCCGTGGACTACAGGCATGATTGAATTTAAGTTTAAACACCTCAGAAAATTGTGAACGAGTGCTAACCAACCCAAATCATCTAGTCCGAGGACTACAGGTATGATTGAATTTAAGTTTAAACACTTAAGAAAATTGTGAACGAGTGCTAACCAACCCAAATCATCTAGTCCGAGGACTACAGACATGATTGAATTTAAGTTTAAACACTTAAGAAAATTGTGAACGATTGCTAACCAACCCAAATCATCTAGTCTGAGAACTACAGGCATGATTGAATTTAAGTTTAAACACTTAAGAGAACTGGAAACGAGTGTTAATTAACCCAAATCATCTGGTCCGAGGACTACAGGCATGATTGAATTTAAGTTTAAACACTTAAGAAAATTCTTAGCATAATAAAATGGTACATTGACTGAAAGAAGGATTCACTTAATAATAATACCTTTTGAGGTTATTTACATTCCACGGCCGGGGTACTACATGATTATCCAGATCTTCTAGGAAATATGCTCCAATACCAGCCCTTGAAGTGATGCAATATAATCCTTCCTAATTTGGTCCTAGTTTTCCCTAAGCAGGATTCTTTGCATTACCCACCACTTTCCTCAGCACCAAATTACCAGGTTCTAAAGGTCTCAGCCTTACGTTGGCATCATAGCCTTGCTTGAGTTTTTGTTGGTAATGCGCCAGTTGGACCATTGCGTTTTCCCTCCTTTCTTCAATCAGATCCAAACTCTTTTCTAGCTGCCCATCGTTGCCGGTCGGACTAAATGAGCTAGTCCTGTATGTTGGGAACCCAGTCTCCAAAGGTATAACGGCTTCAGCCCCATAGGTCATTGAAAAGGGGGTCTCCCTAGTAGACCTGCGAGGCGTAGTTCTGTATGCCCACAATACGTGGGACAATTCTTCCACCCATCTACCCTTCGCATCGTCTAGCCTCTTCTTTAATCCGTTAACTATGACTTTATTAACAGTTTCGGCTTGCCCATTTCCTTGGGGGTAAGCAGGGGTGGAGTATTTGTTTGTGATTCCCAGTTCGCTACAATAACCCCTGAAAGCTTTGCTATCAAACTGAAGCCCATTGTCCGAGATGAGGGTATGAGGGACCCCAAATCGAGTGATAATATTCTTCCAAACGAATTTCTTTACGTCTACATTCCTGATGTTTGCTAGAGGTTCAGCCTCGACCCATTTGGTGAAGTAGTCCGTGCCGACTAGAAGGTACTTCTTGTTTCCTGCCGCCTTAAGGAATGGGCCTACGATATCCAATCCCCATTGAGCGAAAGGCCACGAGCTAGATAGTGGGTTAAGGGTGCCACTTGGCTGATGTATGTTCGGCGCAAACCGTTGGCATTGGTCACATTTTTTAACATATTAATGGGCCTCTTTTTGCATATTTGGCTACTAATAACCTTGAGTAATAGCTCGGTGAGCTAAGGATCTACCTCTAGTATGGCTCCCACAGATCCCTTCATGCAATTCTTCAAGTAGCGATTCAGCCGCTTCAGGATACATGCACAATAAGTATGGACCTGAATAGGAACGCTTATAAAGTCTATGGTCCTCGGACAACCAGAACCTAGTAGCTTTCCTCCATACTTTGTCCGCTTCCCTTTTTTCTTCGGGCAATACATCGTCCTTCAAGAACTTGATGATAGGATCCATCCAGCTTAGGTCGGCTCTGATGTAATGAACCTGGACTGTCTCTTTTCTTAATTTCGTAGGTCTATGCATGTCCTTAATGAGGATAACCCTTGGTAGCTCTTGCGCCGAAGAGGTGGCGAGCGTGGCCAAAGAATCAGCATGCGTGTTACCACTTCTGGGGACATGCCGCAGGTTAAAAGATTCAAACTCCAACTGCAAGGATTTAGCTCGACCCAAGTACCCCTGCATTCTTTCGTCTTTTGCTTCGAATTCACCTTGCACTTGACCAACGATTAATCTGGAGTCCGAGAATATCTCAACTGACTTTCCTCCCATCCTTCGTACCATCGTCATTCCCATCAATAGAGCCTCATACTCTGCCTCATTATTTGTCACCGAGAAATCCAGTCTTAACGTTTTTTCAATGATAATTCTCTCTGGGGATATCAACACTAGTCCTACACCTAAACCTCTTTAATTCGATGCGCCATCTACGTACACTTCTCAGGGCAAAGGGCTTCGTAGAGAAACCATGCCAATAGACCTTCCATCCAGGCCCAGTGTTGGTGTTACTTCTTCTAAATGGGGCTTCGTGAACTCGGCCACCAAGTCCGCAAGGATTTGGCCCTTCACTGATGTGCGAGGCATGTATTTGATATCAAAAGCCCCTAAGATTGTTCCCCATTTGGCGATCCTTCTAGTGTAGTCGGCGCTTCGGAGTATGGCCCTGAGTGGGAACTGGGTGAGGACTATAACGATGTGGGCTTGAAAATAATGAGGCAGCTTCTTCGTACCGAGCACCACAGCCAGGATAGCCTTTTCCAGTGGCAAATAACGAATTTCAGCTTCATGCAGTGACTTATTTACGTAGTAAATTGGTTTTTGCACACCACAGTCCGTCCGTATCAACACCAAGCTTACAGCATTATGAGCTACAGCGATGTAAGCAAACAAGACCTCATCTGGCTCAGGACTGGACATGATTGGAGGCCGAGCTAGGTAGTCCTTAAGTTGCTGAAAAACAATAGAACATTCCTCCGTCCATTCGAAACCCTTCCACTTGTTGATCAATGAGAAAAAAGGTTTACACCTATCTGTTGATCTGGAAATGAATCTATTAAGGGCAGCGGTCATCGTAGTCAGCTTCTGAATTTCTTTGGGGTTCTGAGGAGCTCGTAAGTTGTTGATGGCCTTTATCTGATCGGGGTTAACTTCAATTCCCCTATGAGTGACCATATATCCTAAGAACTTGCCTGATCCCACACCAAACAAACACTTGGATGCGTTCAAGTGTAATCTGTGTCTCCTTAGAATTTCAAAAACATCCATGAGGTCCCCAATGTGCTCAGCTATAACCTTACTTTTCACCACCATATCATCAATATAAACTTCCATACTTTTACTCAACTGCGGCTCAAACATTCTAGTCATCATCCTTTGATAGGTAGCCCCTGCATTTTTCAAGCCGAACGACATTACCTTGTAGTGGTAATTCCCCACAAGAGTTACGAAAGCTGTTTTCTCTGATCACCGAGAGCCAGTGGTATCTGATGATAACCTTGAAATGCGTCCAAGAAACTCATCCGAAGGTGTCCAACAGTAGCATCAACTAGTTGGTCTATCTTCGGCATGGGAAACGGATCCTTCAGACAAGCTCTATTAAGGTCAATGAAATCCACGCACACCCGCCATTTTCTGCTTTTCTTCTTTACTACCACAGTGTTAGCTAGCCATTCGGGATAAAAGATTTCCTTAATAGCCCCTGCTTGCTTGAGTTTCATCACTTCTTCCCTGACCGCATCTGCGTGTTCCCTTGATGGACGCCGGAGCGATTGTTTCTTGGGAACGATGGTGGGATTAACGTTTAGATGGTGGCAAATGAACTTTGGGCTTACCCCTGGGGCTTCTGCAGAGTCCCATGCAAATACATCGACGTTGGCTCTAAGGAACTCTATTAGCTCTTCTTTTTCTTGAGGAGGCAACATGGATCCGACTTGAAAGAACTTCTCTGGGTCGTTATCAACAACTATCCTTGCCAAACTTTCACACTCTGCCTCTTCGGCCGAGGTTTCGGTGTCCAGCACCGAAGTTTTTAACTGCTATAAACTCTCATCGTTACGGTCCGAGGACTTAGCCTGAGGTTTGTGTTGGATAGCTGCCACTAGACATCGCCTGAATGTAGATTGATCTCCTTGAATCTCCTCGACCCGCCCTTCGGACGGGTATTTAACCTTCTGATGAAGAGTGGAGGATACGGCCCCGAGGGTATGAAGCCAAGGTCTAGCCACAATCGCGGTGTAGGGTGAGTAGGCATCCACCACTATAAAATCTACCGCCACCGTCTCAGATCCAGTTTGCACAGGTAGTCTGATCTGGCCTTTCGGGATGACCACTTTGCCATCAAAACTCACCAAAGGGGAACAGTAGGGCGTTAAGTCTTCGAGAGCTAAGTTCAGCCCCTTATAAAGGTCTGGGTACATTATTTCTGCGGCGCTGCCCTGATCTACCATCACTCTCTTCACGTCGTACCCACCTATTCTGAGAGTAACCACCAGAGCATCATCATGCTGCTGTATAGTCCCGATTTTATCCTCGTCCGAAAATCCCAAAACTGGTTGAACCTCTATCCTAGGCCTCTTCGGCTCTATGTTAACACTCTCCGAGGGCAGCCGAGCGACTGATAATATTCTGGATGGGTAAGACCCTGTCCTCCCTAGTGCGGCAAAGATAACATTTATCGTGCCCAATGGGGGTTTTACAGAATCATCCCTCCGAGACCCTGCGTTTGCCTGATTTCCCTGACCATAGGAATGGTGTAAAAGTTGTTTTAACTTGCCCTCGCTGACAAGTTGATCCAAATGGTCCCACAAGCTCCTACAGTCCTCCGTAGTATGCCCATGATCAAGATGGTATTGGCAGTAAAGATTGTGGTTGCGCCTTTTAGGGTTTCTGACCATCTTGTTTGGCCTCTTAAAGAAATGTTCATTCTTGATTCTCTCCAGGACTTGGTACACTGGCTCACGAAACACAGCATTGACTGTCTGAGGGTTCGTTGAACCCTGTCCGACCCAATCCTTTCTCGACCTGTTATGGTTCTGCCGGTCCGACCTGAAATCCCTCATCTCCTGAGGGATAACCTTATCCTTTCTCTTACCTTGCTGTTGGTCTTCCTCAACTCTTTTATACTTGTCAATCCTATCCATCAACTGGCGTATACTGGTAGCAGGTTTGCCCGTTAGGGACGTCCTCAGGCCATGTTCAGTGGGAAGGCCTAGCTTAAAAGAGTTGATGGCCACCAGGTCACAATCTTCCTCCATCTCATTATACGTTTCCTAGAATCTGTCTGAATATGAATTCAAAGTTTCACCCTCTCTCATGCTGACGGATAATAGGGAGGCCATGGACTGCGGAACCCTTCGACATGTGACGAAACGTGACCCAAATGCCTGAGTTAGCTCTTGAAAAGAGTTTATGGAGTTCGCTTTCAGACTATCAAACCATCTCATGGCAATCGGTCCCAAGCTGGACGTGAAGACCTTGCACATTAGGGCCTCATCTCTGGAGTGAACGGCCATCCTCTGGTTGAAATGACTCACATGTTTCACAGGGTCTGTCCGACCGTTGTAGATGGTGAATGTGGGCTGGTGAAAACGTCGAGGAAGTTTTGCATTCTCAATGTTACGTGTAAAAGGAGACTTGGAAATCTGATCCAGGGCTTTACTCATAGCATCGTTCCCTACGCCCCTAGGTAAGGGGCTCCAAGGATTCCTCTCACGATGGTGCATCTCCTCATAGGGAAAGGACTCGCTGACTAGTGTTCGAAGTTTCTGCTTATAGACAACATCCTGTTCGTCCTTAGAATCTTCATCAGAGTACGAGGAAATGCGTTTCCTCTTTGAATGGCGCAGCTCCCTCTTTAGCCTTTCAATTTCTAACTGCATGCTTTGGTTTTTCTCTGCATGGGACATGTGGCTCTCTCCATGCGACTGGCCTCGATCGTCATGTGCGGTGTGTACGCTACCTTCACGATCCTGCCTCCGTTCCAAATCAAGGAAAGGATCGGTGTGTTGAGATGCCCTGGACTCTGCTGGCCGTTGCCTTGGTTCAGCCATTTATGAGGTGTTGCTTCCACCTTTGCTCAAGCTACTCCCCACAGACGGCGCCAATTGTAGGGTCCCAAATTTGGTAGGCTAAGCCCAGGCTTTGCAGGTTGTGAGCCTAATGAACCCCGAACAATAAATTTGTAGAGAAATGGGTGAAATAGCTGGGCTGGTTATGGATTTAGCAACGATTCATTTCTGCAAGTCAGGATAAAACAATGTTCAGACTGTCATCAAGTGGGTCTCTCTTAAATCTGAAAAGGCTTAATATTTATAGACCGAATGAATACAATTTTTGTCCCCCCTTTTCTTCAGAGACCTATTCCCTTTATATATCCTCCTTCTTCATCATCTTCACCGTACACTTGTTCTTCATCCAAGCATTCACTTGAGTACATGTCACATCAGACGTTTGCTTTAGTCTGCCGTGAGTGGTAGTAGCTGAGGCTGAACTGTTCAGGTGTCTTCTCCACATAAATGCGACCAGGAAAGTTGCTGCAGTGCATTAAATGTGGTGGTAGCAGCTTTTCCTTTAAGATATTTTTATGTTCTTCTCATCCCTAGGCATGCCCAGAGTTCGCTCTCTACCGCGGAATCAGTTGGGAAGGTCGCTCAGGCCTTCAGTATATTTGCTTGATCAAGCTCTCTAATGATCCGATGATGGGGACATCTTCGGACCAACAGGATAGTCTTCGGACGTATCCCATCATTCCTTTTCAAGTGCATTTCCACCAAACGGACTCAGCCCTGATCCCTTTTACCTCTTCGGACAAATAAGGATATTCAAATTGAGCCCAGGCCCAATACGTAGCGTTGGGCTTTCACACCCACAGCTATGTATGTAATCGTAATGGGGATTTTGCATATTGAAGAATGAGGATTTTCCTAATGCACTCTAAGAATTATATTATATTTAGTCTATTTATTTTGTGTTTGAACTGAGTATGTGTTAGTTTAATTGCTTGTGCATAGATAGAACTGTGTCAACCCTTTATCATGTTGTAGCTTATGATCCCTAGCAAGGGAGACATTGGAGTAGAATAGGGCCAGCGTTGTTTAAGGTGGTTCTAGTGGATTGTTTTGTGAATTTCCATAAATGTTTGGTTGAGGAGAATATATCTTTTATTTTTCTTTTTTTAATTATTTGATATTTACAACAATGGGGGGGAGGAGGAATTTGATCCATGGGTCTTCTAATAAAGGCGAGCTGGCTGTGCCACTAAGCTGCAAAACTCTTGGTGATGAGAAAGTAGTTGTTGTGTGTTATACTAGTCATGTTTTATGGAGTAGGATATTGTGACTTATTAACCTTCTATAAAAATGTGATTTTTGAATTGAGAAGGCTGTGAGTGAAATGAATGCTTCGATGGATCTGTCAACTTCTTGAAGCAGTGATGCAAAGATGATTAATCCGTTTGCTTAAAATTTCTATATTCCTCTTTTTCTAACTCTTCTCAGTACATTAACTTTTGTTTTAATTGATAAGTTACACACGCACATTAAGTAGGTCTTGAACTCATGAACTTGTGGAGTACCAATCTAGTTAATACACATTAAAATTTGGGTTCAACAATTTGAAAATTTTAAGCAAAGACATATGATAAGTCAAACCACTTTGTTTTATGTGATGTCTGTGGAAAGAAAGAAATTGAAGAATTTTTCAGGACATAAGATTGTCCACTCCTATTGGAAACTTACTGATAAATTCTCTTTGCTTTATAATTCTTATGGCTAAAATCATGTTCTTAATATGCTTCTTTCTTAGCCGTTTTGGATTGTTGTTGTTGTTCCTTATTTTATTTTATTTTATTGAATTTTATACATTGCAAGTATTGGGCTCAAACTCAACCTATTATTCTGGAAATGAATGTAATATACTTGATGATAAATACCTGATCTAGCCAAGTGTAGTAAGTGTTTTGAATATGTCAAGAATTTATAGCATAATGCTGCTTGATTAACCCTCTTATGTTACCTGTTCAATCTAATATACACTATGATTTAAGCACTCCAGTACCAATTGCCAGACTATGTCCATTCTACTTAGGCTGGTTGTTACATCATTGATCCCTTATACTTGGTATAGATTGTGTGAGGTAAGAAAGTTCTTGCCTTGATACGAAAAAATTGGCCTTATGTGTTGTTTATTTCTGTCTATACTACCAAAACAATAAAGAAAACAATCTATTTACTCCCGTTTCCTCTTCTACTTTCTTTTGTGTATTTAATTCAAATTCATTCTTGCAGTTTTCTGTTCTGAGGGGTAGTACGAATTGTGATAGTGATAACACCTAACCACCAGTATCATGACCTCTAACTAATGATGGTTGGGTGTTACCACCATCACAGGGGATAGGATTAATTTCACGAAACTTTATACAAAACAAGTCATGATACCTCTTTTACAAACTATTGCAATGACAAACACGAAACTGCAACGAACATATCATCACAATAATCTAGTTTCAATTATTTTATAATCTATTACAATGACAAAATGAAGTAATTATCTATTACAATGAAATTATCATTGCAATAATTTAATCCGACTTATTTTGGTCAATTATTTGCAATCTATTGTAATAAAATTTGTGAAGTATAGCATATACATACAACATATTTGAAAGTTGAAACAGTAAATTATTTATTGCAGCAGTATGTATGTGTGTGTGTGTGTATATATATATTATTGCATCAAAGTTATCATTAAAATATTTAGAGTTTAATGCAACAAAAAAATTTGTTGCATGAACATATTACCTCAAATTTATTTGCAACACTCCGTATCAATTATTGCAATGACTCTAATGTTAGTTAATCTAGTTAATTTTTCTTCTTGTTCTTTGTGTTGTTTGCTGCTCTACTTAATTCAGAAAAGTTCCTTTAACATACTCTGAAGATAAAATTTACTATAAATGGGGGGAATACTAATACAAGTAGGCAAATGTATATGGATCAACTTTGCCCACTCAAACGTCTGTGGTTTTGCCAATGAAGCAATGTGTAAATTTAATGCCACATTGCTTGCTAGTAGCTAATGGTTGCAATAGGGAATTATTGTGTAATCTAGGACTACAAGGTCAGCATGCTGACCTTGTAACCCCTGCCAATAAGAGCATGCCAACATATATTAATTTGCTTACATCAGCTTGGCTACTAGCTTAGGGTGCTCTGTTAACGTTTGGAAACCAAATTCAAATTTTGCAGATTAAACAAATTTTTAGGGATTTCACTTTTCATTTTAAAACACGGGCTCCTTCACATCTGCTCTTAGGCTCTCACCCACAACTCCTCTCTTCCTCTCTCATGAACAACGGCTCAAGTACCATGGGTTGTTCCTCTCTCATCTCCATCAACATTGTGGATGTTCATTGTGCGGCCACCTTGCCATAGTTGGTTTAGTTCGTTCTCATATGCGTTTCAGTATTTGTTTAAAACGAAAATCGATCTACTAACCTACTTAGCATACTACAAACTGATAGTGTATTCTATGTATTTACTCAATACAAAAGAAAAGAAAAAAAGTCATTTTTACCAAGTTGTAATGCTAATTATTTATCTGCTCATTGGATAACCACTTCCACAACCTCCATCAAGATTCAAAGTCAGTCAAGAAATCTATTACCCTTATCAAAAGTGCATAAAAATATCAAGACCGTTGAATAGCTTTAGGCTTAGTGGGTTCCACATGAATCATAAGGTACTGAAGCCAAAAACAAAGTATCTTTTTTTCTTTTCTTTTTTTGTGAGATGCAAGGAATTAATAGCTTGTTTGGATGGAGAGGAAGTAGAGGGGAGTAGAGTAAAGGGAGGAAGAGTAAGTTAAATTACTTTGTTTAGATGTTTTTTAAGTAAGGAAGGGGAGGGATTTAGAGAGGTTTGGAGGAATTCTAACTACTTCTAACCCCTCATTTTTAATTCCCAAAAATTGGAGAGATTTGGAGGAAGAGTAGAGTATAAAGATGCTTAGCCAAATGAATTACCAAATTTACCCTTACCATATTAACAAAATTACAAACTATGAAAATGCTAATTATTCCCCTTCCCTTTACTTAAATTTAAAAACATCCAAGTAAGGTGGAGGATAATCATTTCCCTCTACTCTCTTCCCCTCTACTCCCATTTACTCCCTCTCCCTCCAAACTTCCAAACATAGCATAAAGCTTTGTATTTCGTCACCTTCTACACACGGTTGTTACACGTGGGAACTGAACATAGAAGGTGTTTTTTTTTTCTTCTCTCCAACGTTTGCCAAAAATCCTAAAATTACCAAACTCTCTCTCTCTCTCTCTCTCTCTCTCTCTGAGAAAAAAAAAAAGTGAATTGAAGGGCTTGTTATTGGAATAGCTTAAAGAGGTAACTCCATCTTATACAGATATTATTGTTTTTAATTTCTTATTTTAATGAAATTTATACACAAGTTTTTTTGTTTGTTTTTTGTGGTATATTTTTTTCTCTATCTCTCTATAAATTTTGTTCTAATTTTATTAATTGGTTAACAAAATCATAATGGAATAGATATAGGGCTCGTTTGAGAGCATCCCATTTGGTTAAAAGTGATGAACTTGTAAGTGTTTGAGAGCTCTTTTTTTTCTTTTCTTTTCTTTTTTTACCACTTTAAAGATGAGACTGAAAAACAGCATAAGCTATGTATGTAATCTTAGTGGGGATTTTGCATATTGAAGAATGAGGATTTTCCTAATGCAATCTAAGAATTATCTTATTTAGTTTTTATTTTGTGTTTGAACTGAGTATGTATCAATTTAACTACTTGTGCATAGATAGAACTGTGGCAAACCTTTATCATGTTGTAGTTTGTGATCCTCGGCGAGAGAGAGATTGGAGAGCACCTGGCAATTGGAGTAAAATAGGGTCGGTGTTGTTTAGGGTGGTTCTAATGGATTGTTTTGAGAATTTCCATGAATGTTTGGATAAGAAGAAGATATCTTTTAATTTTCTTTTTCAATTATTTGATATTTACAACAATGGGGGAGGGGGGATTTGACCCATTGGTCTTATAATAAAAGAAAGCGGGTTGTGCCACTGAGCTGCAAAGCTCTTGGAGATGAGAAAGTATTTGTTGTGTGCTATGCTAGTCATGTTTTATGGAGTAGGATATTGTGGCTTATTAATCTTCTGTAAAAATGTGATTTTTTGAATTGAGAAGGCCATGAATGAAATGAATGCTCTGATAGATTTGTCAACTTCCTGAAGCAGTGATGCAAAGAAGACGAGTCTGTTTACTTAAAATTTCCATATTCCTCTCTTTTTTACTCTTCCCACTACATTAGCTTTTGTTTTAATTGATAAGTTACACATGCACGCATTAGGTAGGTCTTGAACTCATGAACTCGTGGAGTTCAAGCATGTTGCAATCTAGTTAATACACATTAAAATTTAGGTTCAACAATTTGAAAATTTTAAGCAAAGATATATGACAAGTCAAACGTCTTTGTTTTATGTGATGTCTGTGGAAGGAAAGAAATAGAAGAATTATTGTCCACTTCTATTGGAAACTTACTGATAATTTTTTTATTATAAGTATTAAATATTTATTGATATAATAAATAAAAATAAAAAATAAAAAGACACCCAAGTACAGAAGGAGTATACAGGGGTGTACATATCAAATACAAAAATTACATAAATCAAGTAAATCCAAAAATGAAGAAAAGGGTTGGTTTCTCCACACTAAGAACCAATCCAATAAGGTTCTAAAAAATGAAAGCTTGAGATCAGGCATAGAATGCTCATTGTCTTCAAAAAACCTACTTTTTTTTTTTTCATTCCAAATACACCACATCAAACAATGAGAAACAACAATCCATATATATCCATTGTGATGGTGACCAAATCAACCTTGCCAGCAAGCAAGAAGCTCAACAATAGACATTGGCATAACCCAACAAACTCCAAATAAACCAAAAACCATATCACATAGCTCCAAAGCAACTAGACAATGAAGGAATAGATGGTCAACAATTTCACTATTACACTCGTACATCTAACACCAATCCAAAATAGATACATTTCTTTTCCTTAAATAGTCAATTGTCAAACATTTCCCCAAGGCAATAGTCCATACAATGAAAGCCACTCTAGAAGGAATCTTCTGCTTCCAAATGCTCTTCCATGGTAAAAACTGCTCACTATGGCCAGCTAGAAGATGGTAATACGCACTAACCATAAACCCCTTATTCTTATCAGGTAACCAACATCTTTTATCCTCCCTAATACCCCTTACAGGAGTGCTATAAATGGTATCCATAAAGCTCTAGAAAGCTTTCGATTCCTGATTATGCACATCCCTACAAAAATGTATATCCCAATGAAGGGCTCTGTTGGTTTACCTCATTAGATAAGCCACACTTGCCTCTTTGTTTCGAAAAATCCTATATAATTTAGGATAGCAGTCTGCAAGAGAAGATGTTCCACACCATCGATCTAGCCAAAACTACATTTTTTATCCATCTCCAATTTTATACAAGATAAACCGAGATAAAGAGGGCCACCCCCGTCTAATATTTTTCCACAAACTATCTCCATATGGACCAAAGAATGAGCTAGAACACCAACCACCTCATTCACAACCGTACTTCACCTCTATCACTTGTCACCAAAAAGCATCCTTTTCTTGTCCAAATCTCCATTACTACTTCCCTAATAAAGCTACATTAAAATTCTCATGTTCCTAATCCCCAAACCACCTGAAGAAAGTGGAGCACAAACAATAGCCCAATTAACAAGATGAAAATGGGCTCATCCCCTAGGTCACCCTATAGAAAGTTCTGTTGAAGTCTTGCAATTCGGTTAGCCACTGAAGCACTTATAAGAAATAAAGAAAGAAAATAAGTAGGAAGATTTGAGAGAGTACTTTTAATTAAATTGACTTTACCTCCCTTGGATAAATATAATTTTTTCCAACCTACCAATATTATTTCCACATTCTCCAGAATTGGATTCCAAATTGTCTTATCCTTAAATTTTGCCCCCAAAGGAAGACCCAAATATTTCGTTGGAAGTGACCCTTGCTTAGAGCCTAGGACAGCCACCAAAAGCTCAATGTTATGAATTGCCCCCATAGGCACCAGTTTAGTCTTTCTTAGGTTTATCTTCAGACCTAACACAAACTCAAACCAAATGAGCACCATATAGAGAATCAGCATTTGATCAAGATTAGCATTACAAAAAATGAGAGTATCACCAGTGAAAAGGAGATGAGAAACCACCAAAGATCTTCCTACAAAATCACCTACATGAAAACCTGATAGACGGCCTTCATGGACAGCCTTATCCACATTCTATGAACAGCTTCCATAACCAACACAAATAACAAAAGGGACAAATGATTGTCTTGCCATAACCCCCTTGAACTCCCCAAAAAACCATAGGGAGAACCATTAATAAGGATAGAAAAATGAACAGTTGATAAACATAACGAAATCCACCGCCTCCATTATCAGGAAAGCCACAGTGCTCAAGCAAGTGTGTAAGAAATCCTCAATTCACATGATTAAAGGCTTTCTCGATGTCTAATTTACATATCAACCCTAGCAGACTAGACTTCAACCTACTGTCAAGACATTTATTAGCAATAAGAACGGAATCAAGAATCTGCTTATTCAGAACAAAAGCATTATGAGGTGTTGAAATGATATCTCCTAAAGCCATGCAAAATCGAATAGCCAAAACTTTAGCAAGTATTTTATAAACCCCCCCCCCCCCTCCCAAATAAGACTGATAGGCCAAAAATCCTTTATTTCCACTGTTGCAGTTTTTTTAGGAATGAGAGCAATGAAAGTTGCATTGAAGCTCTTCTCAAATTGACCTGTAATATGGAGATGGTGGAACACAGCCATGATATCTGATTTGAGAATCCCCCAGCAAGCTTGAAAGAATACTCTCAGGTGATTTGTCCCCATTATAATCCCTAATAACTTCAAAAATCTCAGTTTCCTCAAAAGGTTTCTCTAACCAATCTACAATATCCCCTAAAATCCTTGGAAAATCCAACACATCCAGGAAAGGCTGCTAATCTTGTTGCTTAGAGATATAGAATTGTTCAATATGGTTGGCGATCATATCCTAGTTTGAAGACAAAGCCCAATCAATCATAAGACTTTCAATATAGTTATTTCTTCTATTAGAGTTGGCCATCCTATGAAAAAACCTCGTATTGGAGTCCCCCTCCTTTAAGTACAATACTCTGGACTTTTGTCCCCAGCTAATCTCCTCTAACAAGACGGTTTTCTCAAGTTCAGAGCAAAAAGTTGCTTTTTCCATTTTTTTCCTCCTCTGTTAGAGGTTGATTCTCCTCTTTAACGTCTAAAGCATTCAATTAACTCCATAGTTGATGTTTCTTGGCTGTGATATTGCCAAAATCTGTTTCAGTCACTTCTTTAGATCCATTTTTAGAGCAGTCAACTTCTTGGCAAGTATGTAATTAGGAGTCTCTTGAAAATGACAATTCTCCCACCAGCACTTCACCTTGTCCTAAAACCCCTCCCCTCTCAATGACATATTCTAAAAACGAAAAGGGATTCGCCCTCTTCGATAACTCTCACTCCTCCAAAAGAATTGGAAAGTGATCAGATAACACTCTAGGTAGCCTTTTTTAGGAGAAAAGTGTGAAATACTCTGCTAATTTCAGAGAAAAGAGAACCCAATCTATTCTAAAAGCTGAGGTAGAGTTAGATCATGTGTAAAACCTCCCTTTAAAGGATTATCCATTAGCCCATGAAGAGATATAAAATCTGAAAAGTCATATATGGAGCTAGTAAACCTTCCCGCCCCTAACCTCTCCGATGGAAAACGAATAATATTAAAATCACCTCTTATACACCATGGTAAATTCCATCAATTGTCCAAGCTTGCCAATTCCTCCCACATAAGTTGACACTTCCTATTCAAATTTGGACCATAGATACCTATGAAAGCCTACTCAAATTGATCACCGACATTTTTGAACCTACAAGAAATCGAAAAATGCCCCACTGCTTTTTTTATCTTTTCAACCACCCTTTGGTCCCACATGAGCATAATTCCACCAGAAGCACCCTTTGAACCCATATATAACCAATCTATCAACTCCATATACTTCTAACAAGTCCTCTTATAACCCATTCCAATTTCATCTCTTGGAAACAAACGATATCGGTCCTCCAAGTACGTAATAAGTAACGAATCTAAAGTCGTTTTTCCTTCTCATTCAAACCTCTAACATTCCAAGATAAAATCTTCAAATTCATTAGGAAACAATTAGAGCCATTTCCTTACTATTACCACTGCGCCTTGCTGAAGTTGAACCATATTTGACAGAGCTAAATAAATCCCACAAATCTCTTATTCCTTTCCTCCCTGTTCTTCACAGTTTTTTAAATTTTTTCCTTAGCAGCCCTTTGTCGTAACTCAGCTTCAACAGCCAACTGAAACTTAATTGTTGGCTCTTCCAAACCTTTAAGGGATGTCCCCAAAAAATCATAAAACCCATTGAATTTACTATGAAACCATTATGAGTAATTGTCCTTACCCAGCAATTTCTCCAAATCTAGAGTTGTTGACCCTTCACAGTTATCCATAACATTTATGCACAAAGAGAAAGCCAGTGTTTTAACAGTTAGAGGTAACGAAAACCCCTCAATATATTGAAAAGCATCCTTAAAATAGACATCTGAAACCTAATCTTCCACAACAACATCATCCCCTTTTTCCTATCCTAATATTATCTCCTTCTATTTCAATGACACCCTCAGTACCATCGCCAATTGATTCAAGTCATCAACACCGTCAATAACATCTCTTAGTGGCAAAGAAATTTTAATCAAAACTGCCACCCTCCTCCCATCTCTTAATTTAAGAACCCACTGCTTGGAATTCTCCCATTTCTTGATGACGTTGTCTGTATGCTCATGGATGATCCTTTGGATGTCACGTTGCAAGGCTACATCACCATTGGAACATAAGGACTTATCCATGGAAGCATCAGAATGTTGATCACTAAGAGAAGCTTCTCGGTGCTATGTGGGTCGGAGTTGGCTTAACATCGGTTTTATCGCTACCCACTAAAGAAGCTATTGTTGATGCCAAAACAAGGTTGTCAGACCCGGTCCGGACCGGGCAGTTCGACCGGATTAACCAAAAAGGGACTGAAATCCGATTTTTTAAACATGTAGAACTAGATTTCTTTTTAATCGGAACTACCACCCTTTTCCCATATCTTAATTTAAGAACCCACCACTCAGAATTCCCCCATTTCTTGATGACGTTGTCTGTATGCTCATGAATGATCCTTTGGATGTCACGTTGCAAGGTTACATCACCATCGGAACATAGGGACTTATCCATGGAAGCATCAGAATTGTTGATTACTAAGAGAAGCTTATCAGTGCCATGTGGGTCGAAGTTGGCTTAACATCGATTTTATCGATATCCACTAAAGAAGCTATTGTTGATAACGAAACAAGGTTGTGAGACCCGGACTGGACCAGACGGTTTGACCGGATTTCTTTTTAATCGAATTTGCCACCTTTCTCACATCTCTTAATTTAAGAACCCACCGCTCGGAATTCCCCCATTTCTTGATGACGTTGTCTGTATGCTCATGAATGATCCTTTGGATGTCACGTTGCAAGGCTACATCACCATCGGAACACAGGGACTTATCCACGGAAACATCAGATTTATTGATCACTAAGAGAAGCTTCTCAGTGCCATGTGGGTCGAAGTTGGGTCAACATCGGTTTTATTGCTACCCACCAAAGAAGCTATTATTGATGTCAAAGCAAGGTTGTTAGATTCGGACCTGACCAGATTAACCAAAAACCAGACTGAAATCCGTTTTTTTAAACATACAGAACCAGATTTCTTTTTAATCGAAATTGCCACCTCCTCCCATCTTTTAATTCAAGAACCCACTGCTTGAAATTCCCCTATTTCCTGATGACGTTGTCTGTATGCTCCTGGATGATCCTTTGGATGTCACGTTATAAGGCTACATAACCATCGAAACACAAGGACGTATCCACGGAAGCATCAGAATTGTTGATCACTAAGAGAAGCTTCTCGGTGCTATGTGGCTCGGAGTTGGCTCAACATCGGTTTTATCGTTGCCCACCAAAGAAGCTGTTGTTGATGCCGAAGTATTTGGGTGAGATTGAGGAACATGTGAAGAAGGCTTAGAGTGTGGGTGGGTCTGATTTTGTGCCAAAATGGAAGGGATAGTGGGCTTGGATGGTCTGGGTTGCCACTTAAAAACAGGTTTTTGTTTGGGCTTATTATTATTGTTAATGGGCTTTGGGTTTGGAACTCGGCCAACCGAAGAGTCCACCTCAAAGAACCTTGGACCAGCTATTCCCACACTTGCCATTAGGCACACGTTCCATCCATAATCAACCCAACCCACCTTCAGTTCCGTTTGAAACAATTCCAAGCGTGATCTTCTTTGCCCCAATCAATTTGTGCTTTCTCCTTACCAGAGTTGCTCTCCGCCGTTGCCAGCCTGTGTGTTTTGGATTCAACTCGTCGGCCTTTCACAAATGATTTGGAGGCTTTATGTTCAATCCTAGATAGATTCTTTGGGGCCAGTTTAACGGCAAGACTCTCCGAAGCAATCCAAATCCTCTCCAATATTCCATCCTTCCGGTACTACTTACTAATAATTATCTTTCTTAACCTTTTTGGATTGTTGTTGTTGGTGCAAGTACTGGGCTAAGACCCAATCTATTATACTCGATGAAAAATACCTGATCTACAGGGGCGGTCCTAGACATTTTAGGGCCTAAGGCAAGAACTAAAAATGTATGTGTATGTGTATGTTTATGTATGTGTATGTGTATGTTTATGTTTATGTGTGTGTATGTGTGTTTATGTTTATGTTCATTTATATTTATGCATGTTTATGTATGTGTGTATGTTTATTTATAAACATAAATATAAATATAAACACACATACACATAAACATACATGAACACAAACACAAACAAACATAAACACACTTACACATAAACACGCATTAACAAACATAAGCACACATACACATAAACATAAACACACATACACATAAACACACACACATAAACATAAACATACATAGATATAAACATACATACAGACTGAAAAAAATTAAACCCTCATATAAATTGGAAAAAATTGAAAACTAACACCAATCCTCAAACAATTTTGTTAGTTACTTTGGTGTGCTAAATTGAGCCTTTATGTGTGTCCATGTTTACGTTTATGTGAGTTTATACGTGTTTATGTGTATGTGTGTTTATGTTTATGTATATGTATATTTATGTGTATGTGTACGTCTGTTTATGTGTATTTGTATGTGTATGTGTATGTGTATGTGTGTATGTGTATTTGTGTATGTATGTTTATGTGTGTGTGTATGTTTATGTATATGTGTTTATGTGTGCTTATGTATGTGTATGTGTATGTGTATGTATGTGTGCTTATGTATGTGTATGTGTATGTGTTTATGCATGCTTATATTTATGTATGTTTATATGTATGTGTTTGTGTTTATGCATGTTTATGTATGTGTGCTTATGTATGTGTATGTGTATATGTATGTGTATGTGTATGTGTATTTGTATGTGTATGTGTAGGTCTCTTTATTTTTTTTCAGATTCAGGTGCAATACCCTGATGCAATTGTAATTAATAGCTGAGATTAAAAATTGAAAAAACAACTTTCTATCTCAACCATTAAATAAAATATATTAAAGGAGAGTTAAAAAATTAAAAAAAAGAGAGTAAAAAATGTAAAAAAAAATACATACGACAGTGCTCCTGATCTCAGTCCACCTTTCTTCTCTCACCATTTTTCTTTTCTTCTTTTTTACGCGGTGCTTTGTTCATCTTACTTTTATTTCTCTTTATACGTCGCCTAGGCTGACAGGAGAGGAGCGAGCGAAAGCCACGTCAAGAAAGGAAATCGACGATTGTGCTGCCGAGCCAAAGACTATGAAAATCTCTTTCTCTCAACTTAGACGATCCTCTTAGGTGAAATTGTGGCTCACAAGACTTCACCGGATTATGGTATGTGATTTTTGGTTATTTATTTATTTATTTGAGATTATGAAGTAAATAGTTTTTATATTTTGCTTACCCTTTCTATTTTCTGAAAACACTTTTCTGGAAAATACCATTTTTTTTTGCTTTGCTATCAGTCTATCATTCTTGCTTGTGGCATGTGTTTGATTAATTTGGATCTAAAATTAGTTCAACAAGATAATTCTTCTTCTAAAATATAATAACAAAACCGATATATGTTTTTTTAATGGTGGGTTCACTTTCAGTGTTTTCATTTTGTGATTTTGGTTGTTTTGTGAGTTTTGTGCTTTGATTTCGTTGGATGTGATTTGATTTGTGATTTAGTGGGCTTCTGGGTTTTTGTTGCGATTTGATTTTGGCTATGTTTTGGCCGTGGTGGTGGTCGTGATTTGATTTTGGCTGAGTTTCGGCAGTGGTGCGTGGTTAGAGGTGATGAGCTTGAAAAGCTCTAGTCAAGGAGGTTAAGAAGGAGAGCTTGGTGGTCAGCCATAGAGCACGGTGTGACGTGGGTTGAGGCAGAGAGAGGATGGGAGGGAAACAGGAGCGGTTCTAGACATTTTGGAGCCTAAGGCAAGAACTAAAAATGAGGCATTTTTTATACTTATATATTAATTAAATTAATGTTTATTTAATATTTTTATATTATATTTTTCATTATTATTTTCATTTTCTTATAAATTATTTTGAAGTTCATTATCAATATTTGTTGCATTGCAAAATTGAACATCATTTTCTTCTAAATTATTTTGGTGAATTTCTTGCTTATTTGTGATATTTTCATCTAAATTTTGTGTTATATTATGTTTATTACTAATAACAAATTTATCCATTGATTTTTTTTTAGACTCAATTAATTTTTTTTTTTTTAAGTTTTTCATATCCAGATGCATATTTTCTAGTAGACATTTCTAATCAAACAATATATTTATAAAGACTAAAATAAAAAATAACTTTCAAGTGTAGAGCAAATGAGAAATAGAACCTGATTTATATAAAAAGTATTGTTGTAATTTCACTGAACAATAACAAGTTTTTAGCAATTTCAACATTCATAAATTAAAAAAAAAAAAATTAAGCACAAGCATAACAAAAATTTAAGCACAGCCATAACACTAACACAAGACTTATTAATATGACTCACCCACAAAAAAAAAAAAAAACACAAAACACAAAACAAATCCTATCTATAACCAAAAAAAAAAAAAAATGCAGGCTTTTAAAAAAAAAAAAAAAAACTTGAAGGCCCAAACTTAACGCCCAGTCGAGGAAGGGTCCAGGCAGCCATAATGATAAACTGATAAGTGATAAGCAAAGTTACAAAACCAGCCAGGGAGGGCCCAAACAAACAAAGTTATCTTAAGTTCTTAACAAATAAAATGGAGTGCCCTGTGCCCAAATATTTATAATTTTATACCTGATTCCTGAACCTCAGAACCTGATACGGTGAGGTGAGCAGTTGAGACTTGAGAGAGGCGGAGAGCAGAGAATCAGAGAGAGGCTGAGGCAGAGAGAGGCGGAGAGCAGAGACTAGAGATAAAGGTAAAATTATTAGGGTTTTGAGTGGATTTATTTGTTTTGATTTGTGGTTAATCTCTTAGACCGGATTTGTAGTTTATCTGTTTGATTTTTGGTCAATGATTTTGTTTAGAACCAATGTTTAATAGGATTTACCAAAATTTTTGTTTTTTTGGTTAAAAGGATGTGCCAGATTATTTTTGTAATTCATTTGAAGCTAAACTAGCCGGTTCTTTTCTAAAATTTTGGGGCCCCCTTCCACTTGGGGGCCTTAGGCAATTGCCTAACTCGCCTAAGGGAAGGGCCGGCCCTGCTGATCTAGTATAGCAATTTATTTTGAATTTTTCAAGAATTTATAGCATCTGTTGGGTCTAATTGAAGCACTCACCATTCTACTTTGAACTGGCCTTATCCTTGTGTGAAATAAGAACCAATGTCAAATTTTTTTTTTTATGAATTTCTTTTTCAGATGCCAATGGTAAAAATCTAGGATTTAATGTATTATGAGTTCTGTATGAAATTTATTTTCTCGTTCTTATTCTCCATAGTTATTAGAACAAAATATCTGTCTACAGAGGAGTTAGGTATGCTTTCTTTCTTAATTTATTTTGGTAGATGTAATAGAATTCATCAAAAAGTGCAACATAGGTGTTGCCCAAGTACATGGGAAGTAAATAAGAGAAATTCCATAAGAAAGATTAAATAATAAAAAAAAAAATTAGGACCAAAATCTAGAGTTTAAAATGATACAAAAGTCCCAGAATGAAGAAAAGGGGATGCTACTTCACTCATAAAGGGGTCTAAGAAATAGAAACAGCAACTTGATCACTAAAAGTCCCCTGCCACTAGAGCATTATGTTCTTGCCAAAAGGGAAAAACATGCCAATTCTTGCTCTATGATGCGTACCACAACCTTTTCTACATGCCAACAACTTTACTACCTCCGCTACTGAGTTAGTCATTCTTACCTGATTTAATTTATGCTACTTGGGGTTCAATGGCTTTTTGCATACACATTGGCAGTCCTCTATATAATTGGAATCTCTCAAGGAATTCCCTATTCCCTTGTCTCCTGTAAGTGGTTGATAAAATGAAGGCAATATATATCTTTGTTGAATTGAAAATCAAATTTTCCTTTTTTGATATAATTCTGCTTCAGCCTAGCTGATTCTCATGCAGCCTCTTGGTGGGCTTTATTTCTGTAGGCCAACATTTATTCGGCTTCTATCAGCCACTATATCTCTTATGAATATTTTATTGGTTGGCACTTATTTTTAAATTGACACTTAATTTTTACTTCTCATGCTGTAAGGATGGTTTATGAGGAGCAAAATATAAAAATCTGTTTCTTAAATATTAGAAAGGGGAACCTTTCTTTCTTCAATAATCCTAGTCACTAATAGAACTTGTCAATTGAGTATTTTTTAACTTTCCATGAAAGTAGTTTCCAGGGCTGGACATTACCAGTAGCGATTTTGTGAAACAAGCTTAAGCTTGTTTTTATTTAGTTAATTAACTTGGCTTCTCAGCAAGCAACAGAGTTACAATTTCTTTTTCTGTTTATTTGTCAGAAATAGTTGTAGATTCAAGTGCACGGTTATGGAACTAGAGCAAGAGAAATCCTTGATTCAGGCAGAGAGTTCTGATGGGCCAAACTCAAACAGTTCAGATCTTGTAGCTCGTGTAAGGAAACTGCTGTTTCGCCGAATGTTGGTGGGAATTAGAGATGGAAGATTTTTCTTGGGCACCTTCCACTGCATAGACAAGCAAGGAAACATCATTCTCCAAGATGCTGTGGAGTACCGTAGCACACGACGCTCCTCTGCTTCTCCAATGGAACAGCGGTGCCTTGGTCTTATTCTCATTCCTTCCTCCTGTCGTTCGTCTTGTCATGTGGGTTGTTCTATTGAAGAGCAATTGTCTCTGCTAAAATTATAGAAATCAAAAACATTCTGATTTCAGAACTTTTCTGCTTGAATCAATTTGATAAAAAATGTGACATTCATCTTGTTTATGATTATTGGAGATTTGATTTAAGTTAATAGTAAATATTATTTACCATGAAATTTTTGTTTAAAGTGATGTGATGAATCAGACAGTATGACTTATTATCTTCCAGGTGTTCTCTGTCTGCACCCACACAAGTGTTTGTTTCGTTGTTTATTTTGCTTTTCCATAGGTTGTTGGTGATATGAGTGTTTAGAAAATTTTGTACTATGATTTAATTATGAACTTTATGCTTGAAGCAAAGTTGCTTCTACAATTGAGGTTTTGAATTAGACCTTTTATGAACCCCAAATTCAATGAAATCCTATTCTCAAAGCAAGTCCCCATACTTTCACACGATTAACAAAAACATATGCTAATTTTAGTAAAAGAGGAAATGAAATATAGTAAAAATTCAAAATTTGAAACAATGAAAAAGATAAGAGATGAAGAAAAAAAAAATAGAGAAGGTTTTATGGTTTTTGTGTTGTATAGGACATAAGTAGTTATTATTATTATTATGGGACCCATTAAGTTGCATTTAATTTTTTTATGCCTTGAAATTGAAGTGCCATAAAAATAAAAATGTGATGTGTAAATTGGGATAAGGCACATGTGGGTTGAAATTGGTGGTTAAGTAGGGTGAAATTGAGATAAGGTAGAAAACGTGGAATAAGATTGGAGTGCTAAGTTAGGAGAGTAATTTTTCTTTTTCTTTTTTTTGGCGTTTGCACATGGTTGTAGTTATAGTACATTTCTATTAGTTAGATAGTCGAGAAAACTAATAGTTAAGAGCAGTTTAGCTCAACCGATCCTTCTAATATTTTCATGATTTAAATCCTCTCTTCCTCTATTTTTTAATTATCAAATCACTAAAATAAAAAAAGAATTCAAGCAACTAATGGCTAATCCATATTATTGAAAATTAAACTTATACTTTCATCTACATGTACTGGAATAGTAGAATACTCTAAATCAGTCATGAATCTAATACCAAGGATAAGAGATTGGGATTTCTTTGTTGGGAAAAAAAACTGAATTTCAATTCTTTTCTCATACCATACGAAAAACTACACATATTATGATATTTATAATTTAAAAAACTGCAATTCAGTGGAATTTTCTAGTGGTTTGCTCGATTCTTTCAAGGTTCTCTCTTCTATGATAAGTTCTAGTTTAAAAGCAAGAAATGTAATTACTTACAAGACTTATGTGTTTGACTAATTATTTGACCCGGTTTGTGTGTGCATATGTGTGGGATAACCAAAACTTAACATAGAAAACTTTCTTAAAAATAGCTTTGGTTATATTATAGATGAAGTAGGATTGACATGGCACATGCTTCTAAGTTCTAACTCACATTATCTCTTCTGCTATTAAACTAATGCAAAATTTGACAATTTTAACTTAAAAGTACTTCCACTAATTTTATTTTTGGCTGCAAACATTACTTACTGGAGCTTTTTTTTTTTACTTTACTGGAGCTAGTGATAAATAAATAGGACAATAGTAATGGCACATATTTATTTTCTTCTACTCCAGTAAAGTATAATTCAAGATTTGGACAACGTTACTTCTTTTGGTTTATGAAAATTAACATAGGGCGTGTGTGAGCATAAACCATTAGTATCCTTGTCACTGTCTTTGTTATTATTAGTATTATATTATTAATATAAAATTCTATTTCTTTTCAATGTAATAAGACACTGGCCATTATCTTCAGAAATGAAAAAAGACTTAATTACCTTGTGGGTTCCAAAATTTTTAAGAGAAAATGCTCGCCATAAATCTCATACATGCAAGTTGTTGTATTTTGGGTGGTAATGCTTAACCATCCTAATTAAGGCTTGTATATTTGTGCCTAACTATCTAATCTAATCCTATAACACCCATAATATTAACACGTTAATCATAATTTTCATAATTACTAGTATTATATCCGGCTTATTAAAAATTATATGTAAATAAATTAACTATATTAATAATTAGTGAGATTTTAAACCATTGGATTTAAGTAGATCAAATGGTCAAAAAAAGACTTTCATTAATGCTAATATTCTAATTGATCTCATTTATTATCTCTTATTTAATACATTTCATACTTATTTATAAACCCAATTTTTTTTTGTGCCATTATGAATGTAGAAAGAACTAAAGTAATAATTATTACTAAGATTTTATTTTTCTTTTTATTGTTTAATATGTTCTCCTTGAATCACCAGTAATCGTCATAGAAAGATGGCCCTTGAATTTTTTCAAAGAACTTAACATTTGCTTATAGAAAAAAACTATTAATCACATCAAAGTTATTACAGTCTCCAAACTAAAATTTTGCTATATAGTCTCCAAATGAAAATTTTGTTACATTTATCTTATATAAGATTTAGGACAATTGAGTTCAAAAATAGCACACACCCATTCATCAAAAAAAGAAAAAAAAAAAAGAAAAAAAAAAAAAGCACACAACCTATTGTTTGTGAGATTAAAATGTGAACTCATCTCATATGAGATTACACCAGGTGAGATTAAAGCGTAGTTGAGATTAAAGAGTAGTTGAGTTTAATTTACATATATAAAAAAATAGCACACAACCAGATGAGATTAAAGCAGCTGATACTTGTTTGTAGTGGGTTCTTGTTGAAAAAACAACCTTCATGATCATTAGACAAGATCTGGAGTGTTCATGTTGATGAGGCAAGGAGCATGGTGATGAGATTGGAATTAAGAGAAAGGCAATGGAGGAGAAAGAGAAAAACGTGATTATGGAGGAGAGAGAGAGAGAGACGTAGACTTTTTTTTTTAGTTTAGAGATAGGTATGGAATGTATTAAATAAGAGATAATAAATGAAATCAATTAGAATATTAGCATTAATGAGAGTCTTTTTTGACCGTTGGATCTACTTAAATCCAACAATTTAAAAAATGTATAACTTTTTAGAGTTACACTAGCTGTAACTTGATCCTATATATATATATATATATATATATAAAACTAAAGACATTTGATTTTTGATTGATTTTATAATATTGTGCCAATTATGTTTTTCAAACTTCACAATTTTATACATCACTATTATTTTTATATATATGTTTTAATTGAAATTAAATTTCTTTTTCTTTTTTAGAATGAAACTAAATTTCATTCTATATTTAATTGACACATCAATATATAGAATTGTCATCGTGCTACAGCAGACTTTGGTGCACATGTATGCAATAGGATCGATTTAACTATATCATTCACATTGGGTTTTCTAAGAAGAACAGGCCCAATGACTAGAGCTCATCAAGCATTGCACAGGCCCAATGAAAAAACTGAGAGGAAATTCCACTTTTAGGATTTGAACGTTGAATCTTATATCTTCAAGAAATGCGGATTTTATGCCTTCTAATCATTTGCCATTTTATCTACTCTAAGCTTGATAAAATGACAAAAGTACGTATTTATTTAATATAGCAAAATTACTAATTTGGTATTTTACTTCTACATGTTATATTTTATTACATTCACAGGCTTATATTAGCGGTATTACAAATGATTGTGAGAGCAACTTGTCAAGTGAACAGAATAGTAATTCTACAAAGTTACAAAAAATTGACATTGAAGGCATGGTTTTAAAAACCAAACTGAGAGCCAAATCGTTTTTTTTTTCAAAATTCCCAGTTTTTTCCGGTTTTTGATTGGTTTTCACCGGTTTTAGAGGTTTTTACCGAATCGGTCTGGCTCCTAGTTCTTGGTTGAACCGGTCGGACCAGTCGATTTGGTCCAGTCCAGTTTTTAAAAACAATGATTGAAGTCAATGCACAACTCACACCAAAATTTGCACTCAAGGAGAACAAAATAAGTTATTCAATGACTACTACAAAGCAACAAAAGAAGAAGATACAAAAAAATTATTTAAAATTGCAAAAAAAAAAAAAAATCACAAGAAATTATGAAAAATATTTTTGTCTTTCAATTGATTACAAATTGTTATTTTAACAGTGCAACATTTATTGGATAATTGAGGATATTAGGTTTTGGAATCCTAATTTTTATTTAAATTTTTTAATTGATATTTTTTATTTACTAAGGCAACAAAACAAAAAATTTTAAGGCTGTTTAGCACCGTAGACAACATTTCATAAGTGATAACTATTCTTCTTTTATTGTTGGATTTTTTTTCATTGTCAATAGCTTTCTCGTGCATTGCACAGGTTAGCAACTAGTTCATATTTATTTTGGAAGTATCAAAAATTTCAACCAAGTAAGCCATTAAGAATTTGAATTTCTTATAAGAAAGCAAGTTGATTTGAACACTTGATGGCACACTAGTGGGCACATCGCTCATTGGGTTCAACACATACTTCACCCCATTCTTGATAAGAGAATAAGTATTCTTCCTCCCATCATGTTGTGTATGTCTATCAAATTGCCAAGGTCTACCAAGGAGCAAATGACAAGCGTCCATGGGAAGAACATCAAAATAGGCTTCATCTTCAAATTTTCCAATGGAAAATTTTATTCTACGCCTTTGAGATACCATAACCTCACCTCCCTTCTTGAACCAAGACACTTTGTAGGGTTTTGGGTGACAATCACAAGAAAGCTTCAACTTGTCAACCATTACTTTTGACACCATATTCTCAACACTTCCTGAATCAATCATTAAAACACACTTCTTTCCAGAAGAAACATAATAAGTTCTGAAAATATTGTGTCCTAACCATTTTTCATCCTCTTGGATAGTCATTACACGTTCGATTACAAGACTTTCTGCATCACAATCAGCATCACAATACTGTTCATTCAAATCCTCCTTTGGTTCATCATCATAAATTGGCTCTTTACCTTCATCCATTTGCTCTTCCTCTAGCAAATGCAATTTAGCATTCTTCTTGGGACATTCATAGGACCTATGCCCCACTTCTCCACACCGAAAACATTTAGAAAAGGTTGGCATACCCTTTTCACACTCTTTAGTTCCTCCCCCTTTTTGTGGGCTTGGATGATCAAAAGAGCTTGAATCTCCTTTCTTTGTTTTCTCCCTTGCTGCCTTAAAGCTTTCTCCCCTGCAATATGAACTCCGTTTCAACTTTTCTTCTGCTTTTAATGCCATTTGATAAGCCTCCTCAAGAGAATGTAGAGAGTGCATCATAAGTTCTCCTTTAAGGCTATACTTCAATCCACTCACATACCTTGCCACAAGTTGATCATTAGATTCATGCAAATTGACACGACTCAAAAGCTTGTAAAAATGCTCCATATAATCAATCATAGATTGATCACTTTGCTGGTGCAGTTGGTGGAACTTTTGGTTGAGTGCTTGAGAATAGTCCAAGGGCAGAAACTTCTTATCTAGCTTCAACTTCATCTCAGCAGCCCAAGTATTGACTCTTGGAATTCCCCTTCAATCTCTACTTCGCTGGTACTACTACCACCATATAAGAGCATGTCCCTTCAACTTGGTAGCCATAAACTGCACATTTCTTTCATTAATAAGATCCTTCTACTAAAAAAAAGCTTGTAGAGATGCTATCCAATCACAATACTCATATGCATTGAGCTTCCCTTCAAAATCCTTGAAATTAACTTGAATGCTTCGATTAGAATTTTCTAATGCTCGAGCCAGAGGATCCATAGACCATTGAACCGCAGCAGCAGGTTTTGGAACAAAACTAGAAGTAGTCGAGTGATCATCATGGCCAAAGTCATCTTGGCGATAAGTAGTGCGGTCAATTCCTTCACGAGTTAGAGAGGTTGGAAAGCAATGAAGGATTTCATTCATCATTTGATGGAGAGCTTGATTAGATTGCCTCAATTCAGCAAGCTCAGATTGTACATCGCCACTATTGGTGTTCCTTCGACGTCTTGGAGGCATTTTAGAATAAGAACCAGAAAATTTGTAACTTTTTGACAGGTTGACGTTTGCTCAGTAAATCACGAATATCTCACTGTGGAAAGCTCAAAATCACGATCTACTTTTTTTTGCTAGAAACTAGAAAGATAGATCTTTCCAACCATATATGACATGCAAAAAGACTCCTCACGAGCTTATAAAGAATTACCGAAAAAGATGAATAGACAAACCTGAAATAGAATGAGAACTTAGGTAGACCAACAGGAATACTAGCTTTGATTCCAATTTGATGCAGGCCAAGACCTGCTAGATAGGCTAAATCATAGATTTAACCTAATGATAGGATGAATAGTTTAGGGATGCCACTAAACCGGAGGTAGCGGATGTCACTCAATGCTATTAATTGCGAATGTTACTCAATGCGACCGAGTCACACACTTGATTGTTAGGAGGAATCACTCAACTCCAAAGCAAGGACACTTGCAAATGATTTTCTAAATAAAAACTTTCTGCCTTCTTCTGATTTCTTGTTGATAATTATAGGTGAATACATTGCGTGTGAATAAATGTTTTCAACTAAATGCTTGACTACTTTCAATATAGATGACAACTCCCTAGACTAACTTCACATCACCCTATGATCAGATTTACTAGGTTGGAACAACTACCAACAAGACTCATGATTAACTTTGACTGAATAATAAAGATAAATAAAAGACAATTAGACTAATAAAAAAATGACACATGTTGCCTATGTGGCTGCCACATAAGTTACCACTATGCTCCTGCATCAACTTCAAATATATTTTGTTTGCTTCTTCCTCAATTATCTCAATTTTGTGTCATTCTTCTCTACATCATCATCATCACACTTTTCTATTTGCTTCTGCTCAACGGTATGTCAATGTACATGACTCTTTTCTATATTGGTTTTTTTTTTTTTTTTTTTTTTCTAAAATCAAATCAACCGTTGAGGTTTCTGTTGAATTTGGGCATTTTTATTTTTGCTATTCGTTTCTTTTCGGTTTTTATTAGGTTTGGATGATGTGCAAACTCTTCACTATTTTGCTTATTCTAATTATTTGGACTCTAGCTTTTCTTCACTATCCTTTTTTTTAATTGCATAAGTTGCTTTTCACGGTAGAGCTTGGTATTAAAATAAAACATTAAAGAAAATGGTACAAGTTTTTTATTTAAACACAAATTGTGCAAATACCAACTCTGCCTCCCATTTAAAGTTTGATGTTTTCCTCTATTCGGCTTTATTTTTTTTGGCTCTTCACTATTTTGCTTATTCTTATTTTCTAGACTCTGGCTCTTTTTCATTTCCTTATTTTCTTATCATTATCATTTCCATATCATTATCTTTTGTTTTTTTTTTTTTCTTTCTTTGATGAAAGCTTACGTATTACCTAATATTTGTATAGGTATACATATGTTTTTATTTGATTACAATATTATGGTCGAATTTGGTTAAAAAAAGGTATAAGATTTTTATTAAAGACAAAACTATGCAAATACCATCTTTGCCTCCCATTCGGATTCAATTTATAATTTTTCAATTAATTGAAACTCTTGCAATTTAGTTTCATTTCGATCAACCTCATCTCTTCCATATGAAATTAATGTTGTCAATTGTTGGATGCATTTTACAATTATTCCAAACAATTTTTGTGACTTTCACTAGATTTTTTTTTTTTTTTGAAGAATATACATTTTTTTTAAATTTAAGGGTTTATTGGTGATTAATTGTAGTTGCTAAATTTGAAAGAAAATTATTAACCTATATATATATATATATATATATATAGCGTGTGTGACTTGGATTAGACAGCTAGTATGAGTCTTTGTTAAAAGAGAAAGATCCCAACTACGCGAATGGCTTAGTTTAGTTAAAGCCCAGATGCACTGTCTAATAAAATTAAAACCCATGTTTTTTACAAAAAAGGAAATAGCTTATCCTCTCTCATTGGGCTCAGCCTGCTGAATCATTTTCCTTAAAAGAGACACTATATAACTTCCTTCAAAAACAATGGCCACAAGCCCATTTAATTGTCATTTGGAATGGTAACCAAAAATAAAAGAGAGTAAGTTGCTCATGAAACTTAGTCTTTATGAGTACTTCGTTGTGTTTCTTTAAAAAAAATGAAAAAAAAAAAAAAAAAACTTAGCCTCATTTAAAAAAAAATGTACATATTCAGCTTATTAGTTATCAAATATAACTTAGCCTCATTTAAAAGAAAATGTAAATATTCAGCTTATTAGTTATCAAATATCATAAAAATACTATAATTAAATGATTTATAAATTTGATTGTGATAATTATATACGTATTCAAATGAAATTCTTAATAAGTTTTTTTTTTATTTTAAATTTTATTGCATTAGCTAAAAAAAATATTTATTCTAAATATTTTATATTGACATTATTTATATATAAATCTTGTGCATTGCACAAGTTAGAAGCTAGTTTTAATATAAATTTAGGATCAATGCAAGCTAGTTTATTGATTTATTTGAATGTTCGAGTGTTTTGACATGCTCATGATTATTCTTCACATGTTCTTCAATACATTATGCTTTTGATCTTAAAATTAGGTTGAAAATGTGAAATATGTGTTAGTTTTTAACTTTATTCAACACATTTACATGCTGGATTTAGGGTAATCTTAATCACACACAATCACAATGTTTATCTCCATTATATTCTTTCCTCCCCCTTCTAATATGATCAAGATCAACACTGATGCTGCTTTCACACCCTCCAAAGTTGCCTTGGCCGTTGTTGCTCTTAATCACCAAGGCAAGGTGATCAAAGCATGGACAAAGCTATGTCATCTTGGCTCTCCTCTCATTGTTGAAGTTGCTGCTATCCAGTGGGCTGCCCAGTTAGCTATTTCTGAAAGCTGGAGTCATGTGATTTTAGAGGGTGACTCTAAAATTTGCTTCAACTCAATTGCGGGCAAGTACCAGTCCATAGATTGGTCTATCTCTTCTATGACTGATAATATTCATAGTTTAGTTGTGTCGTTTGCCGCTTCCTCTTTTAGCTGGATCAATAAGAGTTGTAATGGCGCAGCTCATGCTACTGCCAAATTAGCTTTAGTTTCTTCCTCTCCTTTTTGTTGCAATAACGGCAATCTTCTGACGGCTTTACAGTCAACTTGTAAGGTTGATTGCCCTTCTCTTGTTTTCTAGTTTTAGTTTAATACAACTATCGCAGCTTATCCCCAAAAAAAAAGAAAAAAAAAAAGGTATAACCAGTAACCACCTCACATGTTACTTAAATTATATACATCAAATTAAATAATACTACAAGAAAAAAGACATAATACAACAAGTATTATCGCAACAAAAAAAATAATGGATGTAATATATACGCTATTGCATCTCTAGGTTGTTTTTTGTTGCAATAGTAACTTAAATTTATTACATCAATATGAAATTGTAGCAATAATTATTATGTTACATCCAAATGTGTTGTTGTAATAGGTAACTCTTATTTTACATTGAAATATGTTGTTGCAATAGGTAATCTTTTATTTCACATCGAACTATATTGTTGTAATAGGTTAAATCTTTATTTCACAACAAATTTTGAATTGCAAAATAGGTTAATGAAAAAATTATTATTAAAAAAATGATTTATTTATTTTTAAAATTTTTTAATAAAAAAATCAAGCTATTGCAACGAGATTTTCAAAGTAAATCATTGCAATATGTGGAATTTATTGCAATGAAAATTTAGTGTTGCATAAACATCTATTGCCTTGGAGTTTTATTACAATGGCTTGCATTGACTTTTTTGTCATTGCAATAACACCTATTACAATGACATTAGTTGTTATTGCAACGACTTTTTTTGTTGTATTAAGCCACCGCACATCCTTGTTCACTTTAAAAACTCTAGAGTAGAACTTCTATATTATGTAAAAGAAATAAAAATAAAAAGACTACCTCCCATGATCCACCAATCCCCTCCTCTCCGTCACCTTCACATCTTCCATGTCTATCATTGCCTCCTCCTCCATGTCCACCACTGTTATCCCCTTCATCAACATCTCCTCAATTAGTAGTTTCATCCCCTTCATCTGCATCACCACTGTCTCTCCCATCATTGCCATCTCCTCCATGTGCACCTCTCCCCTCCTCTCCATTACCATTGCCTTCTCCATGTTCACTCCTTCCATCCCTTCCATCGCTGCCACTTCATCCATGTCCATTGCTCTCGTCCCCTCCATGTCCACCACCCCCCTCCTCTACATCAAGGGCACCTCCTCTATCATATGCAAGCTGATCTCTCTCCTTAATGTGCTTAATAATTTGTTCTAGCTTGTCACGGTAGCAATAACATAGGAGGCTAACAGCAACAGTTATCACTAACAAACTAGGCAACATTGCAGCAACAAGAACAATTTGTAGAATCTTATTCATTCTAAAAAGGCTTTGGCAATCACAGACGAGGAATATCAAAGGTGGAGTGCTAGCTTATTTGAAAGAAAGAAAAAAAAAAAAGATATAAAAGTAAGTTTATTATTGATTTGCAATTCAAGAAAAATACAAAGTATGACATATATACATATATACATGTCTTCCTGCATTAGTTTTAGAAAAAAAAAAAAATTAAATCTAACCAAAATTAGACTACATTTACTAGAAATAATATTTATAGAAATTAAATATAACAAAGTCACTATAAGCAACTATAAAATAAATAGCAGTTAAATTTAACCAAATTAGACTAATATGATCAAAAATAAATTCAAAATCAATTTCATTCATCTCAACTAAATTCAAAATCAATTTCATTCCTACTAATAGTCTAATACTGTACCCTTACAGTCTCTCTACTCTCTAATGATAATTCCCACACCAATACAACATAGGTCTTTGAATAGCTATGGGATATGGCCTCACTCAAGAAAAAAAAAATGTGGGATATGCAGCAATAGTTTAAAAATAGGACCCATTGAGCGTTTTTTTTTTTTTTGTTCATAACAGGGATGCCAACTTGGAAGCACCCTTGTTACACGGCTTTAAAACAGAGTGTTTCCCAACTTCTAAAACTATGTAGCAATAGCAAAGTCTCAGGAACCACACTAGGCACTAACTATTAATAATGATGGATCAATCAATTAACACATAACTTCCCTAATATGAAAAAAAAAAAAATCAATACCAAGGCATAAATTATATACAAAACCAATCAAATCTATCAATATCCAAGGAATAAAAACTCAAAAATATGCAAGGAATCATGTATTTGACTCTTAATCGTTTAATAAGAGTGAAAACTTGTCACATTTTTGTTTAGAATTTGAGAAAATTTTTTATCAATACATTGGGATAGTGATTCATGTATTTTAATTAGTCTTAGTGTAGAGTCAGAGAGAGATCCTCTCAGATCAGAGAGGTGAGACATGAGAGTAAAAAAAAAATCATATCAGAGAGGAGAGCATACCTCCTCAGCCAATTCAACTAGCGTGTGGGTGTGAGCAATAGATAAGATCGGAGGAGAAGTGAAGCCACGCTACCAAGCCACCAAAGGAGAGTTGCGATTAAGTGGAGACGAAGAATGAGAGAGAGAAACTGGTATGGGTAAAATGTTGGAATTTGATTTGTGTGTAATATTTTTAGACCGGATACGTATTTTATATTGGTATGTACATAGGTTAATGGTGTTATTTCTGGGACAGCTGATTCTTTTTTAAACCAAGGGATTTTCTTCTTGTTCTTGGGTTGAAAGGATGGAGCAGAGGCCAAAAAATAATAATTCATTGCTCAGACTAAGACAAGGACATGAAGCTATTTTTGGGTATGGTTTTATTGAAACTAACTGCATTGCAAAGAATCTTTCTACTTTCTCTCTTTTCTTGAATTTTTTACCCATCTTAAAATAAGTGATTTCAAAATGAATACTGACCTTAACGTCAATTCGCCTTTTTAATTTTTTTTTCAAAGAGAGTGAGAGAGAGCAGAGCTTACTCTTTTTTTGGTAAACCGGAAATTTCATTAAAACTAAGTCAAATTACAAAGTTTGGGATAAACCACACACTACAAGAAAAAAGACTTAATACAAAGAAAAAAGTCTTTGCAATAACAACTAATGTCGTTGTAATAGGTGTTAATGCAACGACAAAAAAGTCGATGCAAGCTGTTGTAATAAACTCCAAGGCAATAGGTTTAAGCAACACTAAATTTTCATTGCAATAAATTTCATATATTGCAACAATTTACTTTGAAAATCTCATTGCAATAGATTTTTTTTTTAATTAAAAAAAAGTAATAGGTTTATGCAACACTAGATTTTCGTTGCAATAAATTCCATATATTGCAACGATTTACTTTGAAAATCTCTTTGCAATAGATTCAATAAAGTGACTGAGGGCAGGACACCATGATTTGAGTTGCCATTCTCTTAATTATAGTTCTTTGTTCTTAGGTTAATTAAGATTTTTGTATAATCCATAAAGCAAGTTCCTCTTAAATTTTGCCCTATTGTATGAGATTCATTAACTGTGACCTCTTTTTTTATATGTATTAGGTGTGACCTTATATATTGTTCATTGGCTTGTCAAATGTTCACATGTCTTATTTATTGATAGACTTCAAAAAGAAGCTATGAGCATCAAGTACCTGTTCACCAGAAACTTTCTAAATATTGAATTTGATGCATATAGAGGAATTGATTGTAGCATGTGGTAACCTTAGTTCCTTGCAAAAAGATTACCTCACCTACTCTAAATGTAAATCTGTTGCTCATTTATGTCTTTCCTCATGGTTGAGCTTTGTGCTTATTAATGTTAAGTTCATTTAATTGTATATCCAACATTTTGGTTTTAGAAGACTAGAAACAAGCCATATATTTTCATAGTATTTTCGACTCACAATTTCAACTGTTTGCACATCTATGTGTCCGTACATATTGGTGGGCAACTAGTATTACCGTTTTAGTAATAAATATATGTTTGATAGTGAATTGGTTGTCATGCTATTTTTAACTCACAATTTCAATAAATATATGTTTGATATTGAATTGGTTGTCATGGAATTTTCAACTCACAATTTCAATTGTTTGTACATCTGTTTGATCGTACATGCTAATGTGCAATAAGTATCACTTTTAAATAATAAATATATGTTTGATAGTGAATTGGTTGTCATGGTTTCACTACAAGAAATCTGTACTATTGCCGTGGGTTTCTTGTGGGGGGTGCAAAAACCACCGCAGTAGCTCTAGTCTTTTGCAGCATCCTACAATGATGGGATATAGAATTGTTGCAATATACGTGTTTTAGCGGCGTTAGACATAGCTATAGCGGCGCTTTATAAACCCACTGCAATAAATATACCATTTTGCAGCATGCTATAGCAATGGTATATAAAACCGCCGCAATATATCAGTTTTAGCAGCGTTTGATTTAGTTATAGTTGTGGTTTAAGCAATCGCCGCAATAGACCTGTTAATTGCCCAAGAGACCCATCGGTTTGAGAGAGAAAGAAAATTACCAAAATACCACCGAAACCTAGAAAATTACCAAATACCCCTGAAACCTAAAAAATGACCAAAATACCCCCGAAATCTAAAAATTATCAAAACACCTCCAAAATCCAAAAATGACCAAAATACCCCTGAAACCCAAAAAATGACTAAAATACCCCCAAACCTAAAAAATTGCCAAAATAACGTTGAAGCCTAAAATTGACCAAAATAACCTTGAAATGTAAAAATGACCAAAATACCCCTCGAAACCTAAAAAATGACCAAAATAACCCCAAAGCCTAAAAATTGATGGAAATAACCCCGAAACTTAAAAGTGATCAAAATACCCCTAAAACCCCAAAAATGACCAAAATACCCCTAAAACCTAAAAAATGACCAAAATACCCTTAAACCTATGAAGTGATGAAAATACTCCTAAACCTTTAAAAAGACCCAAATAAACCCAAAACCTCTAAAATGGCCACAAACAACCTGAAACCTCTAAAATTATAATTGGGTCTAATTGGGTACCCAATTAGAACCCAATAAACATTGATGTTAATTGGGTTTAATTTAGAAGAAAGGTTTTAAAAACTTGTGTGGTAGTATAAGAATAGGTTAATGAAAAGTCAATGGTTTTCAAAATAGATACTAACCATTCAGGAATGAATTGAAGAAAAAAAAGTAATGAATTGAAGGAAAAAAAAAAAGGTGAAGGAATGAAAGAAAAAGGAATGAAAGAAAAAGGAAAAAAAGAAAAAGAAAAAGAAAGGTAGACATGCAACTTTTGTCGTTTCATTTTAGTGGCTTTTCATTTTCCCTCCTCTTTTCATTTTCCCTCCGTTAGCTCTAAGGAAAAACCCACACACACACTCTCTCTCTGTCAAAATCTCTTTCACTCTCAAAATCTTCAAACCTTAGCTCGCTGGAGACCCACTGCTACTCACGCCCTTGCCAATCTCCTGTAAGCATCTCATGAGTTTTTATTTGGCTTTATTTGTCCATGTGCCTCTATTTTCAAGAATCGATGAAGAAACCCATATGCGTTTTGTAGAAAATTTGGAGAAACATTAATCGGAATGTAGTTTTTTTGTTTTAATTTTTTTAACACATTCTTCAGACAACATTAATCGGTGATGTCATAAATAGTTAATTAATAATTTTAAAATTATAAAAATAGTTAATAAAATATATAATAAGATTATTACTTATAATATTATGTTAAAAAAATATATAACATATATTTTTAAAAAAATTATAAGAGTTTTTACATCTTACATGTAGAAAACACTAATAACCAAATGTAAATAAACAATAACCAAAAATTATTTTCAAAACATAACATTTAGTGACACCCTTCTTTTAGGTTTTTTTTTTCCCCTCAAAATAGTCTATATATTATGCATTCATTTTAAACAAAAATTAAGTGAATTTTAAGATTTTTTTACTTAATTAATTATTAAAACCACTTTTTATTTTTTTATTTTTTTATATCATGATTATTTTAATGAAATAAAAGGGAGGGGGGGGGGGGGGAGGGGGGAACCATGTTTTTAAAAATTGGTATGGTCAAAGAACCGGTAAAGGGATTGGTTACCAGTTTTATGGTCCAACTGAGGTCGAACCGATGGTCGAACTGATGATGTCATAAATAATTTAATTTAAAATATTTTAATTAATTTTATGTAAATTTTTATTTTTCATAAATTCTATTAAGAAAATATTTTAAAAAATGAAAAATTTTCTTTATTCTTCATTTTTTTCCTAATTAATAATTGTTGAGAAAGTATAATTTGCTATTTAAGTTCCACATATATATATATATATATATATATTATAAATAATAGTTTTTTTGCTGAATTATATAAATATTAGTTTGATATTTAACTTTCAACTTTTAACTATTTATTAAAAAAATATATGAAAACCAAAGTTCTAAATGTCAGAATGACTAGACAAGTCATTCATTACCTTTCTTACTTTCATAGCATACTTTCATAGCAATTGTCACACTCACTGACTCACACATGTTTACTCTTGTTTTCTTTTTTGTTTATTCTTATTTTTTTATTTCCCTTAAATCTGTAACCACACATTACCACCTACCCACGAGGCCTCAAATCAGATTCAAGCTCCTTTTTAAAACAGATTCTCAGTTTGTTTGGATTAGGGACGGAGCTAGGAATCGAATCTTGGGGGAGCAAGCTTAATGTAAGCTCATTCACTTTCACTATAACGCTATAATGAAGTATTACCAATTTCATTGAAGTAAAACCATTATTTATTTATTTATTTTTAAGATGCTTCGTTATTTTCATGTCTTACAAATATACTTTACTAGAAATTAATGCCTAACCAAAAAAACCAAATAAATATGCCCCACGAACCTAAACAAAAAATGTAAATAAAGTATAAAGTAAACAAATACTAATAAAAAAGTTAACAAACAAAAGATAGTGTCAAGTAAAAAAAACATGTTTTTTTATAGTTAGTGGGTTACAGCAATAACCCATTATCTTGGTTTTTGCAAAAAATTATTTATTTATGAACAAAGTTTATCTCCAAATTAGTTTGGAGAAAAACTCTTCAAACTTATCATATATCTCTTTTTCGGGTGTGAATTTTGAAAATCTAACCGTTGAATTTCGTGTTCCTTATGTTCTTAATATGCATGTCAAATTTCATTCAATTTGGATGTTATTTACTATTCGATCAATGAACTTATTTTTCATACATAATTTTAGATTACAAAAATTTGAAATTTTAACATTTGTTTGATGACATAGCAATTGATCTTTGATATTCTTGAAATTTTGCAAGCATGAAAGATATAATAAGAACACGCAATTCAGTGGTTAGATTATCAAATTTCATACTCAATATAAAAATATATGATAAGTTTGAAGGGTTTCTCTCCAAACTGGTTTGAAGAGAACTTTGTTCTTTATTTATACAACCTTTTCAAAGCTTTTCACGTGCTATTCTTCTTTCTTATTTGAACCTACTTGAAGTCTAGAAATCAAATCAAATCACAATCAAACCATCTTTTGTTGTGTTCGTTACTTCCTTAACTATTAGATCTAAGAAGTTCACCGTTGTTGCATCCATACATTGCTCGATCTCAGAAGCTCATCAGGTTCGACACTCATTGTCAAGAGCTCAAGTCTCAACACTCAAGCTCACAGCTGCTGCATCTTTCACTCTCTCTGTCTCTCACGTTTAGTTTAGTTTTTTTTTTTTTTTTTAATTTTTTTAATTTTTTTAATTTTTTTATTTGATGGAATGATTTGGTATGTAAGATTCACATTGATTTTGTTTCAAATATTTTTAGGGTTGGGCTAATCTTTTGGTAAAATTTGTTGATTGGGCTAAGTTTTCTTTAACTTTTTATTATTGATTTTGTTGTTGAGTTAATATTTTTGGGCTATCTAATTTGTTTTTTGAATTTTAGATCAGTAATTTTTTATGGGCCTTTTCTTTTCTTTTCTTTTTTTGAGCTTCTGAGATCGAGCAGTGTAGCAAAATAATATGTATGACTCCATCCCTGGTTTGGATGTCGCTTATTGCTGAAAATTAAAAATACTGTAGCAAAATAATTTCTAAACGTATATGCCGCTTATTATTGAAAACTGAAAGCTGAAAACTGAAATCCTTGTAGCAAAATAATTTTTAAATGTATAAATAGTGCCATGAGACCCAATTTTAAAGAAAAATTACTGAAATTCATACTTGCGGGTCCCATGAACAATGCACGGAACCCACAGAAAAAATGCAAACACGCATTTTCAATGGAATCCAAACCTAGCCTCCATTTCCCACTTAAAATTTTTCATTTCCCACTTAGGGGGTGTTTGGTATATGCATTTAAAAACTAAAAACATGTGTTTGAAAACATGTGTAGAAATACGTATGGATGAAAAAGTTTGTGGAAATACGTGTAATGTTGTTTAAAAACCGAAAACATGTGTTTAAGTGGATGTACCAAACGGGGCCTTAATCTTCAAAGTATCTCCAACTGACCCCACAGATTGCTCTTTAGTCACTAGACATTGTTAAGTTGGTTTGCCCTTGCAACTTAACATCAATGTTATCTGTTTTTTGTCTAATAAAGAGGATCCATATACTGATTCAAATTTATTATTTTCATGAATCTTAAATATGTAACATTCAAAAAATATATATGTTACCAAGTTTTCTCTTCTCTTATTAAGAAATTGATATTTCTAAATAGGACTAAAGCCTCCCTCCTGCTCCAATTATATTTTGTGTAGAAAAGTTGTAAGTGATAGTGATCACAGCCAAACTAAATAAAGGTTATTTTATCCTCTTCTTTTTTTTCTTTTTTTGCTTCCAAGCTCTACTTATGGATGATAACTTGTTTCAATTAAGTACTAGGATATATTTTCTATAATAAAATCACTCAGGGAGTCAGGGTGAATGGATAATTATAGCTTCTCTTTGTTTTTCTCTTCCAAGGTGTGAATCAGACCTAATAGCTTCCCTAGTATTGTTGTTCCTAAACCTTCAAAATAATAATAATAATAATAATAATAATAAATAAATAAATTCTTTGGTGCAAAACTTTGGGTCTGTTTGGTTGGGGATGAAAAGTGAGGGAAAGAAAAGGGGAAAGAAATGGAAAAGTGGAGACGAAAGATATTTTATTTTTCTCTCATGGTGTTTTGTTAAGGGATGGTGGAAAAGTAAAGGAGCAGAGAACTATTAAGAAAAATGAGTATATAGAAAATGTAGATTGTATAAATTTATTCCTATGCCCCTAATATGAAGATAAAAATTTAACAGTAATATAAGGGAAAAAGAATAAAAGTTTAAAAAAAATTGAAGGTACTATAAGGTGAAAACTAAAATAATAATAATAATAATAATAATAATAATAATAATAATAATAAAGCAACATTAAATAGACGAAGGGCAAATGGGTAATTTCCCATCAAACCCACTTCCTCCCTCCCATTTTCTCCCCAAATTAATGAGAAAATCATTTCACCCCAAATGACAGGCTAAAAGAACACCCTTAGGCCCCACAATTTTCACTCACCATATATCCCGTCCCCATTCAAATACACTTTTCTCCCATATTTTTTTTTTCACTCTACTTTTCTCCCCAACAAAACAGACCCTTAGTTACTACTTCTTAGGGGCTATATCTTAGTTTTTTCAATTAACCTTCTCGTTAAATTTATTCCCCTTAAAAATGATTGTTTATGCTTGAATTTAATTAAAGAACAATATCTAAGATTTTCACTTTTTCAAGCTAATTTGTTTTTTTCCCCTCCATAAAAATTTGCTTGGGCCTTGGGCCTCTTTTGGGTGTAAACTATCAATTGTGGCACTAAGGCCCTCCATCATATCAGTACATAAGTATCCATGATGCTAGAAAAGGAGGAATAGTGGAATACTGGAAGTAGAACTAGAAAAAGGAGGAAGAAGCTTTTTATGTAGGACTTGACAGCCATCAAAACTAATGGTACATTTTGGTTTCTAAGTTCAATAATATTGTTGTTCATTTAAAAAATACTTAGAAAACAAGATGAACAACTGAGTAATGATCACCGAAATCTAAATTGTCATTTATAGAACAAATTTCTAGCTTTCTATTAGATGAACCCAAATTCTCCATACCTCTAACAAATGAAAACGCTGGTCTTTTTGGTGAAGCTAGAAGTGCAATTTCCTTATTGAACATTGAGACCACATCAAGCATAGTAGGCCTATCAGCTGCACTTTCTTGGACACAGAGGAGTGCTATGTTTATGTATCCCAATAGGACATTGGCAGGAGGAATATCTCTGAGGATTGGATCCATCAATTCTAAGGCTCTATTGCCTTTCCACAAATCTCATGCCTGAAGAAAATTTATGATAAAAATCAATCACAAATTCCGGTTTAGTTCCTCATATTTTATTGAGGTATAAGTCACAAATGAAATTAGTAGAATTGCAAAGATATTTAAGATACTTAAAGGACAATTTTAAAATGATCTAGTGTAACACTTTCTACCTTCTTGGTGGCTTTGTTAGTATGAATAAAATTCAATTTAACAATGAATATATAATTTGAAATCAACATAATTGACAAAGAAGATTAATCCTTTGAAAAGTCAATCACATGGTGTAATAAGAATACACACAAGCACTCAAATCCAAACACACACACACACACACACACACACACACATAGTTTCTAAGTTCTTGTTAACATTAAAGTAAGATGGTCCATTACTCACATATCCAATAAGATTGAGAGAGTCACTATGATAGAAACCAGTATTCTTCTTGCCAGTCAATATCTCTAACAACAATACACCAAAACTAAAGACGCCAGATTTAATCGAGAAGAGGCCTTCCAAAGCATATTTTGGAGACATATAACCACTGTATTTCATTGTTAAACAAACTGTTCAATAGCTTCATGGTTAATAATTTGTATATTACTAATATTTGTTATAGAGCATAAGTACTTATGGATTATACTTACTAAGTCCCTACTATTCGGTTGGTTGCTTGCGACCCATTCCCACCAAAAATTCTTGCCATTCCAAAATTTGATATTTTTGGATTCATGTCTTTATCCAACAAGATGTTGCTGGCCTTCAAATCTCTATGAATAATTGTAACCTAGAATACTGATGGAGGTAGAGAAGCCCTTGAGCAATCCCTTCAATGATGTGAATGCGAGTTGTCCAGTCTATCACCCCATGTGCAACTGGATCTGTCTCAATACCACATATAGATAATAAGATAGAAGGTAGGAAAGAACTGGCAGGCATTATGTGTGCGAAACTTTTAGTTACAACCAAATTTTGAGCTATGAATAAGCATAATATAGGCAGAGTACTTTGTAAGTGATTGAGATAGTGTGGAACTACATACCAAAAAGGAAATTATCTAAGCTTTTATTGGGCAAATACTCATAGATCAAAATCTTTTCATCTCCTTCAATGCAGCAACCAAGAAGTTTCACAAGATTCTTGTGTTGGAGTTTGGCTATAAGAACAGCCTCATTTTTTAGCTCCTCCCATCCTTGTCCAGATTTTCTTGAAAGTCTTTTTACTGCTACTACTAACTGTCCATTAAGCAAGGATCCCTGAAAATAATTCTTTTAACTTACTTTCTGATTAATCCTTGAGAAGAATCCACATCAAATAATTTTTATAAGTTGTATCCTAGCAGAACTTTTATGCAAATATTGAGATTTCAATATTTATGTTAAAGGTTAGATTGTGGAATATCATATATTACTTTAGAATTTCTATTCTAAGATTAATGTGCTTAGTTATTGAAACTTACTTTGTAAACAGGTCCAAAACCACCCTCTCCAAGTTTATTCGAGGCTGTGAAGTTATTAGTAGCAGCAGATACACTGGAAAAACTAAAGAGAGGAAGCTCCATTTCCTTATTTCTGACTTTCTCAGCCCCCTTCTTGAGGACTAATCCTTGTTGTGTAGACCTGTTGTTGAAATCAAATGATATCAAGTCCTGCCCTGCTTGATCAAAAAGATAGTTTTGATTAGTTCATGTTGGGTTGTTCTATTTCTGAAATCAAAAGACAAAAAGTCCTCCCCTACTTGATCAAGAAGACGATTCCTGTAATCTAATCCTAAAACATTCAGAAAAACAGCCATGGCTCAGCAGATAACTAAGTTCTGTCACATGGTATCTGAGGAATTTTTATGCATATAATTTCGAAAGCTTTTGATTGTTTAATTGAAATCCTAGAAGATTTTTATCTATGAGAAAATCTAGGATGTTGTTTCAGGAAAGAGGACGGGTTTTTGTTGGAGCAGATCAAGTTTAAATGTTTGGTTAAAATTGAAATATTAACTCAAATAAATAATCAAAAGAGGAAATGTATGCAAAGTTTAGACGGTTCTATATTTTAATCAATATAGCTTAGGTTCAAAACTAGCAATTTATACCCAATTGAAATTCAGCAAAATAATTTTAGAAAATGTGGAATTGGACTGTAAATTTGGCACCTGACAAGAGTTGGGCAATTTTTTTCTTTTTATTTTAATAATAATAAAGAAAGAAAGGATAATTTTATGTGAATTTGCAAGAAGGATCTCTTTAACTAAAACAAATGCAATAGTGGCAATTATGCGTACAATGGACTCACACAACTATTTTTCGTAAACTAGTAATGGTTCAAAATATCTTAGTCACCCCCCTCCCCCTCTTCTTTCCACCTTATTAATCTCTGCGTGTGGGGAAGTGTTTTTTTTATTTTTTATTTTTTATTTTGGTGTCACTAGCATAGATGCCCTGCCACTAGTCAGTTTTATGTTGCTAATGAAAATTCATACCTTTTCTTTTGAGTTTTCTCACCCACATCCACCAGATGAAGGCAGCTGAAGAAATGGCTGTCAGAGAAACAGCCGATACTAAAATAATCCACAGCTGTCTCTTACTTCCTGATGCAAACATGTGAGAAATAAAAGATACATATATTGAGACCAGTATTTTTTTTAACCACTAATAAATGAAAAAGATTCAGTTAGGAAAGATTGAAATAAAATAATATGGAAACAATATCATAAAGATGTAATGATTGCTGGAGACTTAAATTTGCTCACTTTTAGGGTTTAACACAGAGGCAGCAACTTTGACATAGAAATCTCTTGCACTATGGTTATAATCAGCAAGCTGTAGCAGATTAATGAGATCGCCATTCCATATTGAACATCTAGAATCATTGAGAGCATAACCAGTGCAGGAGCAGCTATTCAAGCAAGCTGATTTGCACTCTTCAATGCTCCCACTTTCAAAACTTTCTGGATTCACTGGTAGTTGTACATTAGACAACATAACAAACTCATCTGGGTCACCTGTAGTCTGCTTATGGTTCTCCCATTGCAAAGGGGTTTTCCTTGCACATCCTGCAGAGTAATCATTTAGTTCCCAATTTCCAGAAGATCGGGGTTCAAATCCTCGAATGCATGAACAAAGTGGCAACGCTTGCTGGTTACAGCACCCAAAAGCCCCACAAAAAGCATAAACTTCACATAGGATATGCGGTTGTGACCAGAATAAATTCCAATGCTGGGTGGATTCCAGCCAAGACAGTTGCTGCATCTGCCCCGATACGTCCATTATAAACATAAGTGATACTAGGATCATATAGATTATAAGTAAAATTAGTCTCTTCCTGATTGGAAGTATAGCTAAAATTATATATATATATATATATATATATATAATTAGCTCTCATTTCAGGAATAAAGCTGAACAACTTCCCATCCCAAGGCCCGCTTGTCCAATACAATCTGTCTGGCTTCCGCGTGGTTAAAAAATGAGTTATTCCCTTAGGATCGAGCTCCGATGAAAAAACTCCAAGACTAGGGTCACGAAGATTTCTCCAAGATACAAAGGGGGTGTTTGGTAGAGTAGTTTGAGAAATGTTTTTTTGTAGTTTTTTGAAATACGTATGGCTGAAAAACATAAGTGGTACGTCCATTATAAACATAAGTGATACTAGGATCATATAGATTATATGTAAAATAAGTCTCTTCCTGATTGGAAGTATAGCTAAAATTATATATATATATATATATATATATATAATTAGCTCTCATTTCAGGAATAAAGCCGAACAACTTCCCATCCCAAGGCCCGCTTGTCCAATACAATCTGTCAGGCTTCTGCGTGGTTAAAAACTGAGTTATTCCCTTAGGATTGAGCTCCGATGAAAAAACTCCAAGACTAGGGTCATGAAGATTTCTCCAAGATACTAAGGGGGGTGTTTGGTAGAGTAGTTTGAGAAATGTTGTTTATTGTTTTTTGAAATACGTGTGGGTGAAAAAGTACGTGAAAATGTATATAATATTGTTTAAAATGTAAAAATGTGAGTTTGAGATAGGGCACTAAACAGACCCAAGTCTTTCTACTATTTTTTTTTTTTTTTTATTTTTTTTTTATGGATTTTACTAACATGTGCTCTAAGGGCGCATAATAGTATACTATTTTTGAAAAAAAAAATTTCGAGAATTGAAAAAATGTTGACAGCTTTTTCAATTTTAGATAAAATTTTTCCAAAAACAGATTTGTTAATGTTAACCGGACCCTTTTTTTATACCCAACCTTCATTCCAGGTAAATAGGTATGGGAAGGAAAATCGAAGCTCTGCCACAAGATATTTGAGTTTTCATCTCTTAAAACAAGGTTTCCCGAATCCAATAGCATGGCACTTGCATTGCCATTAGATGACATGTTGGATACCGAGTAAGACAACTGACGTCCACAATCACGAGGTTCCCATCATCACTAATAGTGAGAACTGCAGAAGAACTGACAATTGGGTAATTTCGGTTGGCTACCCATGTGACAGTATGCTTTGATACCATTTTGAACCATATTCCCACGTATTCATTAGTGGAGTTTCCAGGACAAAAGAATCCTAGTTCAAATTTTGCATCAGCTGATACTATAGTTTCGGTAATTCTAATAGATTGTCCTTGTGATATAGTATCTCTGGCAGCATGCGAGGAGTGAAAGAAGGGGCATAATACTAATAGCATCAGCAGGAAAATAAGATGAGAAAACTTACATGTTGGAATATTATCCATGCTAGCCATAAGTAATCCACGCAATGCCAGCAGAGCTTGTTTATCAATTTGTTAGAAGAGCAGTTCTATTTGCCACTAATGATTTTTCATTAGTCAAATTTGAAGGGCAGTTGTAGTTCCTGGTATTGATTTTTCATACTGTCAGTTTGACATGGGGCCCATGTTGAATCCTACTTATTGACAGAAATGCTTGTCAGACTTTACAACATTAGCTTTTTTGTTTCTTTTCCGTAAGAATTTTCTCTCCGTGGGTTCCCATAGGCCATAATCCCATCCCCGCAAAAAGAAGGAAAATTATCTCGACTTGAGTGGCTCTTATAATTTGGGTTTTTTTTTAAAAATTAAGGATTTGTTAGCATTCGCATCCGGAATGCTAAATGTCATATGTTGCTTTTATTTATTATTTGTCTCTCAAAAACCTCCAACATCCGGAATTGTAAAAGTAAAGAATTGTAAATTTTTTTCCAATACTACTACAGTGCCATCCTACTTTTATGATGGCACTGTAGACTATTGTATTTGTTTTTTAATCTATGTTATTCTTTCTCTCTCCTCTATGTCAGACTTCTCAAGTCTATCTCTCATTTTCCTCATTTCGTCTTCCTTTCTCTCTCTCTCTCTCTCTCTCTCTGAATTGCTCTCAACTCTCACTTTCTCTCTCTCTTTGTACCGGTGGTTGGGCTTCCACACCAGTGTGTTGGGCCTCCTCTATGTCAAACTTTTTTTTTTTTTTTTTTTTTTTTTTTTTTTTTTTTTTTTTTTTGCTGTGATCGGTGCTCCAAATACACTCATACCCCCCAAAACACAGTTAGAAGAAAAGCTTCGAATTCTAAAAGCAAACCCGCAAAGCCATGGAAGTGAAGGGGTCATCGAAGAAGATGATAGCAACACAGGCTGAGATGGTGGAGGCTAAGGTCCCCATTCTCTATAGAGACCAGTGTGTCCACTTACAGATTCCTCTCAATAAGTGCCGGCAAGTTGAGTTGTACCTCCTATGGAAGTGCGAGACTGAGTGCCAACTCAAAGAGCGGCAAGAAGAGCCTCATTCCTCTCATTCCCAACACTGCAAATGCTTCTTAGAGTTGACTGACGCCCACAAATCCCTTTTGGGTTAATGATTCTAAATCCCAAAATATGTTATCAATTTGTTTTTTCTTTCTTTGATTGATGATGGGTTTGTTCTTTTCTTTTTCTTTTTTTTTTTTCTTTTTTTGGGTTATTTATGATCTAGGATTTTGTTGTGAAATTTAGGATTTTTTTTTTTTTGGTGGGTTTTACTTATTGATGCGTTTTTGGTTGATCTATGAAGTTTTGGGTGTTTGAGTTGATGGGTTATTGTTGGATTTTGTTTGATTGATGCATTTTTTTCTTGAACCTATTCAATGGTCTTAAGGAAAAATTATCTTTTGATTCTTCTCCAATTCATGGTTTAGCCGACGATCTCTTTGTTTTGAATCAATTTTGAATAATTGGTGTGTGTGATTTTGATTTTTTGTGTGTTGTTGTAGAGTCGGCATTGAGAGAGAGGCTGAATAAGATTATGGCTTCGGACTATTTCACCACCTCGCCGGAAATGAAGGCTCTGGTGGAAGTTGCAGCTAGAAGAGAGGTAAAAATAAGGGAGAGGAGAGAGATGGGAGAGAATAGATATGATTTTGGGATATATTGTTATTTTATTGTGTAGAAATATTATTTTAATGTGTTGTATTGTAAAGTAAAAGTTGAGATGCTGGAAATATTGTAAAATTGTATGGTATAATTGATAAAGTAGTTTTTTGAGATAGTAAAATAGGATATGATGCAATTTCCAGATGCGAATGCTTTGGGTAACTCTATTGGTAAAGTATATTGTTATCGAATAAAATATTGATTTTTTCTAGCAACACATATTTTGGCATAATTTGTGTAAACTGGTAATTGGATTATATCACTTACACATTAATTCACCACTTAAAACATTTCAATTATCAATTAACACTCAAGCAAGTTGTGGAAAATAGTGTCTTCAAGCATATTGTCTAAAATAAAGCTACAATCACAACAATTTCACAATAAAGTCTAAGTGGCAAGATGTTATTAGTTCTTATCTCTACTCATTTAAGTGGCAAGATATTATTGATTTTCATCTCCAATAAAGAGGCTAACGATATAACTTAAAATTTTCTTATCTCTAAAAATAAAAATAAAAACAGGTTTTTGGGCAAAACTTAGATATTATTTCTTTAGTGCTATATCTTAGATTTCTCAATTAAATCAATCACATAACTGCATTGACCAATTAACTACATGGTTAAATATATTATCTTTTTAAAAAGATAAGATTGTTTTATATTTCAGTGATCAATATAACTTTTATGTTTGAATTTAATTGAAAACCGAAAGGCTTAAAGTACAATCTCCAAGTTTTTGAGGCTTTATTTTTTTTAATCAATATCAATAAATTAACATACATACATACATACATACATATATATATATATATATACATATACATACATACGTACATACACACACATATATATATATATATATATACACATATACATATATATATACATATACATATATATATATATATATATATATGTACCTGTAAAACCACAGCTCTGAACTCTTATCTTCATGAGGGTCTCTCCCTAATGTTCATGAAGTTCCTTGGTGTTTTTTTTTCTCTTGCAAGACCATCATAGAAGCATCCTTGTTTGATAATTTGGCCTATCCTATCTTTTAGTTTTAGGACAAAATTATTGCTAACAATAATTAATAGTGTTGGCCAATGTTTTCTTTGGGTGAACCTGTTGTAACTAGTGGCTAGGTTTGGACTTGAAATTTCACTTTTGTTAACTTCAAGGGCCAAGATATATCCATTTTGACTTTAAGCTTTGGATTGTGTGGATGGCCTTTGAAAGCTCGAAAATGTGTTAAAAACACACGAGCGGTTTAGACCCCCAAATTCAAATTACGGCTTGGTTGATTTTACACTAACTTACTAACAAGTGCGGAATAGTGCAAACACAAGCGTATAAACAAACAACTACTCTAATCCATAAATTAAAGCAACACAGCAGTAAAAATGAAATGAACAAGAGTAGGGAAGAAGGATGCAAACACAAATAACACCGAGACGTGTTATCGAAGAGGAAACCGAAGAACTCGGCGAAAAACCTCTCCGCCGCCCTCCAAGCGGAAATCGATCCACTAGACAATCAGTTGGGATACATGGATTAGCAAAAGACCCTCCAAGCCTAGTCTACCCGATGTACCTAAGCCCTCCAAGCTCCTACTCCAACAAGGCTTCTCGGAACCGTGTCTTGTCCTAGTTATCCGGATCCCGCAACAAGCTCCATGTTGCATCTGCCATTGAAGGCTCCTTCCAATGCTTCCCAGCAGCACCAAAAACGTCACTCAGCACTCTCTAAGGTGTGTCAAGTGTTTGGGCTATCAACCTCTCAAAGATATGGACAATGGAGAGGGAATGGTTGAGGAGATACCACAAGCAAAATGTTTAGAGAAGGTGGGGAAGACAATCTCTAATTACCAATGTGTTTGGCTAGGGTTTTTCTCTCTGAAGCATCCCTCAACAATTGTGGGTAAGGGTGATATATATAGGAGGGGTGCAAAAGGTGTGACTCAAAAAGTACAGGCTGGCAGAACAGCTAGTCTCGCGGGTGTCTCGCGGGAAGGCCTTACCCGCGAGATACTCGCGAGACACAGTTGTCTCCACCTGGCATGACTCTTCGCATTCCATCATGTGCCTGGCACATGCTTCACTTCGCGGGAAGCTTGGTCGCGACATACCCGCGAGATACCCGCGAGAATCCTTTTCTTCTTCAAATGCTTGAGTCTTCAACACTCTTTCTCTCACACACCCCTTACATCAAGTCCCACAACAAATACAGGGTATTAAACGATTGAACAAGATTACAATCAAATTTGGCACGGAATAAAAGCCAACAAATACACAGTTGTAAATTACAACTTTACAATCTCCCCCTTTGGCTATTTCGTGACAAAACCCTAAAACAGACTCTAGACTTAAACGTGAGTTTGGGAACAAAGGCAAAACTCACTCACACCTAATTCTAGATTCTGAAAAGCTCTTGAACATATGAACCAGTATCTCCTGAAATACAACAACACACTAATATCATTGCATGTAGAAAACTTGAAATGCATATGGAGCAATAAAGAAAACAGGATCAAGCTATATGAAATAGAAACACTAGATCATGGCAAGATCAAACAAGTAATCACTATACACAAGCAATTACTATGCTCATTTACACATGAAATGAACATCCGGATATGCAAGATGATAAGCTCATTTGAAGAGAATCATTTGCAACTCCAACACTCAACCAATGCGAAATACACGAAGTATTTGCATCTAGGAACAATCCTACTAGGGCACAAGAGTGATGTACTTGAAGAAACAATGCATGACATTGAACTACAAGCAAACATGCATCAAGGTTGCATAAGCATGGTATAGCAAATGCATGGCACAAACCACAAAGACCTACAAATTTTATGCATGGAACAAACCCTTAAAGCTTACATAAGCAACATGGGTACAAGAAAATGCCACATAGCACATATGCCACAAAGCATAGAACAAAAAAAACACAAACTACTGAAAATATACTGAAATTAATACTAAAGTTAAAACCATAAGTGTCAGAAGTATAAACTTAAAAACAGTAAGACATTAACTATAAACCAAGTAAAAACTTAGTAAACCCGTCTGTAAAAACCAATAACCAATAACCAATATCTAAGCTATGCTCCCCCTAAGGCTGTGCAAGCTCTTGTTCATCAGCTCCCCCTCAAAATTTTCTCCCCCTTTTTGACCGGAATGGCCAAAGGACTAGAATTGGTCGGAGTCGGAGTCTGAACCCTGTGTAGGGGATAAGCTCTGAATCTGAGTGGATAGAGTGGTGATCTGCTCCTGAAGGTAAGCAAACTGATCGGCTGTGTGCTGTACATGAGTGTCAAGCACTGTGGACATGAGATCCATCTTTGCTAGGATCTGATCAAGCTTGCTGAGACCCTGTGGTTGTGCTGGAGCAGAAGATGAAGGCTGATCAGTCTCTGGGGCAGAAGTGAACCTGTCAATCTCCTCCTCAGTATCTCCACCCTCCTCTGGGATATCCTGAGGGGCACCCCTAGGCGGTGGAATGAGATGAGGACCAGTCTTCGGGCCTTTGATGTGTGCTGTGCTCCGAGTCAGAGTGTTTGCACCAATGGGGTAATCCCTCTGAACAACAGTGAGGCCACTAGGAAACTTCAGCTTTGTCTTGGCAATGAGACCCATGATCAGTGAGGGAAAGGGCATTATTGTTCTGGAATTCTGCTTCTTGATGCTCTTGTTCAGAATGTGAAAGATGTGGCTGCAGATATCAATTTCCTTGTGAGTAAAGAGGTCATAGAGAAACCTCGTCCTTGGAGCCGAGAGAGTAGTGAGGTTGGTGACCGGATACAGGTTATGGATCATGACATAGCTGAGAGTTCTCATTTCTGGAGAGAACTTGAGAGTGTCCATTGATGATTTCTTTGGAACTCCACCAAGTGCTGATATCATCTCCGTGATATGCCCCAATTTCTCATCATATTGAGTTGTCATTGGCTGTGAGGGAGGACGAATCTCCAAGAAGTCTTGAATGCTGTCCCTTGTGATCTCAAATTCCTTGCGCCTCACCCAGCAAAGAATCTTATTCTCTTCCACCTCAGCATTGGAGAAGAATTCTCTGATTATCTCTGAGTACACAGTTCCAATAGGATTCAGCAGTTTGGTCCAAGTCCGTTCTTTGAATGCATCTGGAATGCACGTGTTCTCAAGCTCTTCCAACTGCACCACCCTTTCCATGACAATGGTTGCTCTCTTGTAGCAATCATTGTACTTCATATCTGCCTCTGCGGATTTGAAGTTATCGGAGTCAGTACGAGCACGCTTGGGACCCTTCTTCTTGGTACCGGCATGCTTGGTGGGAGACATCTGTACAAGAGGACATAACACAAAAAGCACAAGTGCACACAACACAAGAACAAAACTTGATTAGATTCAAGTTAGTTTAAATCAAAATGTGATACTACCAAAAACAGAGTAGCATTCAAAACAGGGCATGACCAATTCATATACGCATGCTACACAACATACATCCTTAAACTAAAACACAAATGCATGAACAAAAAGACAATTTGCATGAAATTAAATTATTGTGCAAGTGTGTGTTTGTGTGTATGCATATGTGTGTGTAACATGAACTGCATGAGTGTGTGTCTAGAGGGTACCTAGGTGTTTGCCAAGTGAGTGCAACATGTGCAAGGTGTAATACACACATGATCAAAGATCAATTTTAGACCAAAACACGGTAAGGTATATGGAAACCTTGAAATTGGGACTCACTTGAGACCAATTAGGCACAACAATGTCATTTAGACATTCAATCAAACACCTAATGTGCATAACAACACTTTAAGTATGAACAATGCATGAACATGGTGAAAATATGCCTAAATACACTTTAAAATGCCACAAGGGGCCAACACAGATGCAATAAGATCAAAAGAAACAAAACCCAATCAAAGATTTAACACAAACATTGCCCAATTTAGAAAACCAACCCAAAAATTCGAAAATCCCCAATCATCATAACCCTAACTAAAAATTTCTGCATAATCTAAGTAAAAACTTAAAAAGAAGTGAATGATCAACATACCTTGAAGAAGAAAATGCAGAAAAAGGCTTGATTTGGAGAGGGATTTTGATGAAATAGTGTTTTTGGGTAGAGAGAGTTTCGAAGAAAAGAGAAGAGGGAAGTTTTATGTTTTGAAAAACTGTCACATCAGCCCTTTAAAAACTGAAAACACGCGTTTTTCGCGGGATAGGGAGCCGCGAGACAGTCGCGAGACAACCGCGAAAAGTGCCACTGAAGCACAAAATTTTCGCGAGAAGCTCTAAGTCGCGAAACAGTCGCGAAACAGTCGCGAGATTCTCTGTCTGATTTTTAGAAAATCTCAGTTTTTGCCAAACAGCTTTTCGCGGGAAGCTTCTTAGTCGCGAGCTTCTCGCGAGAAAGCTACTGAACCAGTTTTTTTTTGATGAAAAACACAAAATTCATTTTGACCAAAAAGAAACACACGAAAGTCTAAAACCACTTTCAAAAACAAATAAAACTCACAAAAACCTTTTTGGATTTGATCAACAAAGATTGAGCATGTGAAACACATTTAATCAAGTACAATCACACAAATGATTATGACATTCATAGAACATAGACTTGTGTGTTGTGTGTGGATATCAAAAATGAGATAGTCCTTAGACCAATGTGAGGCTTCAATGATCAATTCAATCAAGGCATACACAACTAGCACTAGATTATGTGACCTATCTCAATTATGGAAACATGCATATATGACCTCCCACACGAACTTGATAACAATTCATTGAAGCTTTTCATTTGGCTCCATTCTTAACACTTCATTTGCAACTTTTGAGCAAAGAGAATCACATTTAGAGAGAGATGCCTGAAATTTTTGATATTTCAATTGATGAGTTAGCCTTTGGCTTTTTGGGCATCATACATTTTATTTTGGTCGCTTTCCCTTTTTCCTAGTCGAATACTAGTTTGTGCGACAGGCTTTTGCAGCTCTATATCTCTTTTCATTTGGAGATTTACATTTAGAGAGCTCTTTTAAGCAAGAAAAATAAAAGTGGGAAGATATATAGGCATGAGTCTATGCATGTATCAAGATCAACACAACCATTCACTAATCATTCATGACAGGGTTGAAGATCTATTTACAACCGTCACATAGATTTCAGAATTTCTTCCACTATGATATGAGTGCATGAGGGACAAGCTAAGCTCGTTAAATGCACAAAGCCATAAGTACAAAGGTACAAGGCAAAACATGATTTGAGACAAAACTCAACAAAGTGATCAAACTTTTTAGATTTTATAATTTTTATGGGTTTTTGAATTTTTTGAAACACACCCAAAACAGAACAAGAAAGGAAAAAAATAGTAAGTGCAAACCATGAAAGTAATGCATGATGCAATGCAACAACAAATGTCCCTAAACATGGAAAGAATTAATGCATGGACATATTATAGTACTTATGCATGAGTACCCCTCTTCACCCACACGTCACGTGCGTTTGGGGTGATATCCTTGACGGATTGGGTACGAGAGTTTGGACTTTCAAACCTCCTGGTGAAACTCTCCAAGCAAGTGGTGAAGGCACCGATCATCTTCATCACGTCTGTCACTCCGGCATCACGAGTTTGGCTTCTTGAGTTCTCACCACCCCAAGCTCTATTGTCATTCCTTCTTCCACGTGATCGAGGAATGCTTGCATTATTGTCTGCTCTCAATTTTTGACAGTTGGGTCTGGTGTGTCCTTGCAATCCGCAATAGTGACACACATAATCCGTTCTAGGACCCCGTTGAGGTCTTGAGAGAGATCTTGCTCTGGTTTCGTGTCTACCTCCAGCTTGATTTCGAGGCTTATTCATCATCCGTTGCTCATTTACATTCTTCTTTTCAACCTTAACATTCTCAGGAACGGCCTCCTCTACAATTTGCTCTACGGCCTTCACAAATTTCACTTCTTTGGTAGCTTTGACTGATGAGCTACTTCCTCCGGTATATCCCAATCCGGACTTGTCTGAAGAATGTTTTTGGGATGAGATAACATCATCCAACTTTCTGGAGGAGACCCTCTCTATCTTGGCTTGCGCTTGCACCACCTCTTGCTCAAGAAATCTGATCTTCAAGTATGCTTCTGACAGCTCACCATTCAGCCCTTCTATTTCGCATTTGGCCTCCTTATGTCTGATCATGAGACTTCGGTAGTCTTCCTCTGCTTTCTTCATTTTTCTCACAGCTGCCTTGGCTATTCTTGCATATTCCCTTGACTTCTCAAGAAGTGAGGAGTAATTCTCTTGAAGATTAGTTATATTCTCTTCCTCTTCAGCGTCTGATTCTTCCACAACTCCAGCAGATTCTGAATCAGAATGTTCACCAAGTTCCTTCTCAAGTGCACCCAAGTCATCCGAGGAATCTTCATGAGCAATAGTCATGAAAGCGGAGTAGTTTCCCTCACCGTCACAGCTCTCTTCCGAGTCAGAATCAGAAGATTCAGAGTCACTGAGCGTTGTAGCATATGCTTTTCCTTTTCCCCTCAGAAAATTCGGACACTCCTTCTTGAGATGTCCATGACCGTTGCACTCATAGCACACAATGTCTGGAGAGGGTTGATAGTCCTTTCCTTCTTTTCTCTTAAACTCTTTCTTATCACCTCTTGAAGAAGAGAACTTTTCTCTATTGAACGGTTTCCCACTGTTCTTCATTTTCAGAAACTTGCGGAAGTTCTTTGCAAGATATGCTACTTCTTTCTCCACTCCGTCTTCTTCGGAGGAATCATTCAATCTTTCGTTGATGGTTTTAAGAGCAAACGATTTGCTCGTTTTATGGGAAGGCAATCCCAGCTCATAGGTTTGGAGAGAACCGATCAGCTCTTGAATCTTAATCTCATCCAAGTCTTTGCTTTCTTCTATGGCTGTAACCTTTGCTCTAAAACTCTTAGGCAAGGACCTCAATATTTTTCTCACCACCTTAGTGTCTTCAATCTTCTCCCCAAGATTGAGTTTAGCAATGACAATTTCATTGAGCTTCCCATAGAATGAGTCAAATGGTTCATCATCACTCATCTTGAGTTCTTCAAATTTGGTGGTGAGCATTTGGAGCTTTGTATCCTTGACTTTCTTTGTACCCTCATAGGTAGTCTCCAAAATCTCCCAAGCTTCCTTGGCTACTGTCATATGAGAGATCCTGTGGAATTCATCAAGGGACACACCACAAAAGATAGCATTTAAAGCTTTACTGTTAGCATTTGCTGCCGCAAGGGCTGCCTTATCCCAAGTGGACTTAGGAGCCACCGGCTTGGTCCAACCTATCTCAACCGCATCCCAAACGGTATCATCGATAGAACATAAGAATGCTCTCATTCTAACTTTCCAGAATGCATAATTGTTCCCATCAAAAAATGGTGGAACATTGAGCGATTGAGACCGGTCCATCTCAAGAAGGGTCAAGGATCACACTTAGGTAATTAAACCTCAGCAAGTGTACCCGCTCTGATACCAATTGAAAGCTCGAAAATGTGTTAAAAACACACGAGCGGTTTAGACCCCCAAATTCAAATTACGGCTTGGTTGATTTTACACTAACTTACTAACAAGTGCGGAATAGTGCAAACACAAGCGTATAAACAAACAACTACTCTAATCCATAAATTAAAGCAACACAGCAGTAAAAATGAAATGAACAAGAGTAGGGAAGAAGGATGCAAACACAAATAACACCGAGACGTGTTATCGAAGAGGAAACCGAAGAACTCGGCGAAAAACCTCTCCGCCGCCCTCCAAGCGGAAATCGATCCACTAGACAATCAGTTGGGATACATGGATTAGCAAAAGACCCTCCAAGCCTAGTCTACCCGATGTACCTAAGCCCTCCAAGCTCCTACTCCAACAAGGCTTCTCGGAACCGTGTCTTGTCCTAGTTATCCGGATCCCGCAACAAGCTCCATGTTGCATCTGCCATTGAAGGCTCCTTCCAATGCTTCCCAGCAGCACCAAAAACGTCACTCAGCACTCTCTAAGGTGTGTCAAGTGTTTGGGCTATCAACCTCTCAAAGATATGGACAATGGAGAGGGAATGGTTGAGGAGATACCACAAGCAAAATGTTTAGAGAAGGTGGGGAAGACAATCTCTAATTACCAATGTGTTTGGCTAGGGTTTTTCTCTCTGAAGCATCCCTCAACAATTGTGGGTAAGGGTGATATATATAGGAGGGGTGCAAAAGGTGTGACTCAAAAAGTACAGGCTGGCAGAACAGCTAGTCTCGCGGGTGTCTCGCGGGAAGGCCTTACCCGCGAGATACTCGCGAGACACAGTTGTCTCCACCTGGCATGACTCTTCGCATTCCATCATGTGCCTGGCACATGCTTCACTTCGCGGGAAGCTTGGTCGCGACATACCTGCGAGATACCCGCGAGAATCCTTTTCTTCTTCAAATGCTTGAGTCTTCAACACTCTTTCTCTCACACACCCCTTACATCAAGTCCCACAACAAATACAGGGTATTAAACGATTGAACAAGATTACAATCAAATTTGGCACGGAATAAAAGCCAACAAATACACAGTTGTAAATTACAACTTTACAGCCTTGTTGGCTGTTGCACATAAATCCGGAATTGTTATATTATCTTAGTTTATATTTAAGTTTGATAGTGGTTTAAGTAATCAAATTAAGTTATTGTTATTGTTAAATTTTATAAAAAGTTATTACTGTTGTTTATGATATATTATTATATGATTAGATTTGATATGGTATATGTGTACTTATTTATTGAAGTATTGATACAAATACAAATTCACTTTAATTGTTTCATTTTAACTCATGTTTAATGTTTTTTTTTTTAATTTGTTTTTTTTTTTTTAAGGATGGTACTAGTAGAGATGAAGAGGACAACTCAAACAATAACATAGAGGTTGAAAACAACTTGGAGGGTGACTCAGAGGAAGACTAATATAGATCTTGTCATAATTCTAGTTGTTTAAGTTTAAAACAAGGTTTAATTTCAGGATTTCTTTGTATATTTTATATTTTAAAGTTTGAACTTATATGAATTTTTATCTTTCGATGGATCAATTTTTAGTAATTATTGTACCATTGTAACATGATAGTTAAACAAAAATGATATAAAATAAATTATAAGTAAATAAATAATAAAATATTTCAAAAATTATATAAAATATTACCACTGATGACATAAAAATTTGGTCATAAATAACTTTATAGTGACGACAAAGTCCCTCGCAATTTAAAGTCACTGTTATTGCTAACCTAATTGCGAGGGGTTAAAATTCTTTGCAAATAAATTTTAGTGACATCATTATTTGTCTCATCGTTAATTTGAAATTCACAAATAACTAATTGCGAAGGTATAAAGGTCCTCACAAATAGTTATAGACGACGACTGCTTCTCCTTGCTAAAAATAAGTTGCAAGGGGTTAAAAGCCCTCACAACTAAATTTTAGCGATGTCATTATTTGTTGCTAAAAAGTATGTCGTCAATTTGGAATTTGCAAATAACTAATTGTGAGGATATAAAGGTCCTCACAAATAGCTGTTAACGACGACTGCTTCCCCTCACTAAAAATAAGTTGTCGACTTTTCTAATCGTTTGGTAATATATTTGTGAGGGTGGATTCGTTCAGTAACGACGGTGGATTTCCCTTGTAAATTATCTATTTGTGAAGGTATGGTCGCAAAATCTCTTTTAGCAACAAGAGCAAAGACGACGGTCTTTGAGGGCCATAAGCCCTCGCTAATAACCTTTTGCGACTATAATTGAATTTTTGTGAGGGCATTTTACCCTCGCTAGTAGACTCTTTTCTTGTAGTTTCCACCACATATCAATTGGAGAAGCGTTTCCCTAAGAAGCATTACAGGTATATTCACCAAAACAATAGTTATAGGTGAGTAGCAGCAGCAGTAGCAGCATCTACGCTCTCTTGTAGCTCCAATGCATGTTCAAGGCATACCTGCACTTCACCCATGGTTGGTCGACGTTTGGCTCGATTTTGCACACAAGAAGTGGCAATGTCAACGTATACCATAAAACACTCTGGAGCTATCTTCCCCATTAGATACGGATCAATTATCTCATTTATGGTCCCTTCTTGTTTACATTTTCGAGCCCAACTAACCAAATTCATCTGTTCTACCAGTTCAGATGGTTTCCTTCCACTGAGTAGTTGCAGTAGTACCACACCAAAAGAGTAGACGTCGGATTTTTCAGTCAGCACCCCATTCATGGCATACTCAGGAGCCATGTAACCGTAAGTACCCACAATTCTTTTAGTTTCAATCCTAATTATAGCCTTTGACAAACTCGGGGGACCCATCTTGGACAATCTGAAATCTGACAACTTGGCCTCCCATTTCTCGTTCAACAGAATATTGCTCAGCTTCACATCATGGTGGATGATAGTATGCTTCAGCCCAATTTGAAGGCAGTGTAGCCCACGCACCACTCCAACGCAAATCTGTAGTCTTCATTTCCATGAGACCGGGTCGTGATCGGGGTTAGCGGCATAGAGGTGTCTCGCAAGGTTTCCATTGACCACGAACTCGTAGACAAGGAACTCCTCTTGTTCATCTTCGAAACAATATCCGATGAGACGGACAAGGTTAAGGTTGCGTAGCTGGCAAAGCACCAGCACTTCGGTCCTTGACTCATGAAATCTCCACCATGAATTGATGATATTCACACCTTTTATTGCAACGCTTATGGTACGATCATCAATAAACCCCTGGTATACTTTCCCATAACGACCCTCACCAATTACTAAATTAACATCGAAGTTATTAGTTGCTGTCTTGATCTCAGCCAGTGAAAATTGACGGCATGGAAGAACTGAATAAGATTGGTTAACTGTTTCGACCAGATAAGGGTAGGTAGGCAGCTCCTGCTGTATACCCCTGTACCATAAACAACGCAATATGGTGAACTCTTTCTTTGTCTCAATGGACTGAATAATTGATATTTCAATATTTTTTTTTTTACACTATATATGGTGAACAAAGTTTTAATCCAAACTAATTTGAAGAGAAATTCTACAAACTCCTTATGTATCTTTCTATTGAGTGTGAATTATAAAAATCTAATTGTTCAATTTCAAGTTTTTGTAATCTAAAATTGTTTATAAAAAATTAGTATATTGATCGAATAGTAATAACATCCAATTTGAACGAAATTTGATATGCATGTTAAGAACATAAGGAGCATGAAATTTAACAGTTAGATTTTCAAATTATTATACTATTTATCTAAGATAATGCTAAGAACATTTCCAATAGCATCTCCAAATTTTTATACTATTTAGGGGGTGAATAGTTATTTTTATTTTTTACTTATTTACTTTTTTAAATACACTTTTCAACCTACTCTTTATCATTTTATTATTTCATTTAAATATTATTTCTTCATTTATTCTTTATTCTTTCTTTAATCATTCTTTATTCTTTCCAAATTTCTAATAGCCATAATTTTTAAAATTTCCAGTAATCTATAATGTTAATGGTTTAATTTTAATTTTCACACATATTTATTTGTTAGTCTTTATAAAATCTATGTTACTTTTATGCAAATCCTTTAGGGTATGTTTGGTTGGGGTGAAAACAGGGAGGATGAAAAATATGGTGGAAAATGACATTTTTCACTGTTTGGTTAAAGAAAGAAAACAAGAGAGACAGAAAATAGAGGGAAAAATTTTCCCTCTAGGCCCACATTTTTTTATCCTCCCAATTTGGGAGGAAAATGAGAAGGGAAAAGTGTTAAAAGATGCATTTTACACAAATACCCTCAATTTAAGTTGCATTTTTTTTTTCTTTCGTCTCTCTTCCTTGGGCAACAAGGTTGCCCCACTTTTTGCCTCTTTTTTTTTTTTTTTTTTTTTTTTTTTTTTTTTTTTTTTTTTTCTAGGAAACAACGTTGCCAGTAACGTTGCCTCCTTTTTTTTTTTTTTTTGGGCAATCACGTTGCCAGTTGTCACTTTTTTTTTTCTTGGGCATTAACATTGCCTCTTTTTTTTTTTTTTTTCTAATTTTTTTTCTTTTGATTTTTTAGGGCTTGGGCATGATAGTTTATTTTTATTTTTACTGGATGTAATTTTTTTTTGGAACATGTTTTTTATTTTTATAAAAACTTTTGGGTGATTGCTCTTTTTTGTGTGGTTATTTGTCACTTTTTTTTTTTTTTTTTAAAATTTGGCATCATTCTTTAACAAGAGTATATGAATAAATTTATTCAAACTCATTTTTTCCACCTCCCACTTTTCCACTCCCAACCAAACAAAAATGAGAGAAAATAAAATCTTTTCTATCCTCCCACTTTTTCATCCTCCCATAATTTTCTATCCTCCTACTTTTCCACCCTTCCAACCAAACGGACCCTTAAAATTTTATGTAATTTAAAATTTATCAAATTTATGTATATTTTCGGAATGAGTTTATTCATTAATTCATCCCTAAAAAATGCATCAGTTTTCATCTTTTAATAATTAATATTCATTAGCCACCGCACACTCTTGGTACGATGGTCACTCCATAAGTATAAGTGCTTGTAGGGTGTGGGGGATAAGGGCCGGGGTTCAAGTCTCCAAAAGGGAGCTTCACACACATATACACATAAATTAGGCTAGAATAGAATTTTTTTCTTGTAAAAAAAATAAAATTAATATTCATTAATTTATCATTATCTCTTTTCATTTTTTTTAATAAAAAACACAATTTAATCTTAATTTAAGGAATTATTGTTCTTATTCTTATCATTAGGCTTTAATAAAAGAAAATTTTATCATTTAAAGGCCATAGTGCACACCCATATGTTTCATCCATCAAAAAATTAAAACAATAAAAGCCACACATTTTATTTTGTTCTGAAAATGTTGCGGACAAAACAAAATTTTTTTTTTTTTGGTTCACAAACTGTTCATCTTCTCAAGATGATCAGACGGAAAGGGAGAGAGAGCCCAAAGAAGAAAATGCTCCAGAGAGAGAGAGAGAGAAAAAGCATCTTTGTCCTCTATTGCCTACTTTGCCTCCATCACCGTTGTCCTCATCCCCACCGCCAGCAACATGCAACCATGATGGGTCAAATTTGTGTTTTTTTTTTCTTAATTAATTTCTTCTAATATCATTAGTTTTATGAGAAAGACTTTGTTTTGTAATTGATTGCGTTTTATGTTTTGTTGTCATTTGTAGCCGTTGAGAAAAGGTTGAAAATTTAATTAGATATGCTAAATTTTTTATTCAGATTTATTCAGGTGTGGATTATTTTAAGAGAAAAAAAAAATGATTTGGAGTTGCTATGGTGCTCACTTGGTCAAAAGAGCTACTGTAGCAACTCTAAAAATAAATTGCAAAAATTTGAATTTTGGAGAGATTGTTGGAGCTGATTTGTTGTGGGTTTGCCCTTCAAAAATGGGTTTAAAGAGTTTATTGGAGATGCTCTAAGAGCATCCCAGCAGCTGATGTAAATTTTTGTACTATTTGGACAGTGAACAGTGATATTTAGCTTTTACCTACCTACTTTTTCAAATGCATTTTCCAACAGATTCTCTATCATTTTCTCCGTCTCATTTAAATATTATTTCTTTATTCATTATTTATTCTTTTTTTAATAACTACACATCTTCCAACATTTTTTTATTCAATAGCTGATTATTATAATAGAAAAAAACATTTAAAGTGTGAATAGTAAACGCTACAGTGTTCTCTACTTGTAGAGAATCACTGTAGCAATTCTAATCTAAAAAATGGAGATGGAGAAGCTGTTGGAGTGGGTTTTTGGGGTGTTTTCTCTCTAAAATTGGCTTTAAAGAAGCCATTGGAGATGCACTAAGCCTTGATCATTTTTTCCATAAGAGTTTTCAAGTACACTTTTTTTTTTGGTTATTTTAAACATTATTGATATTCAAATATTATTTTGGGAGTGCGCTCTGTCTTGGAAAAAGGTCTAGATGATTTTGGTCATTTTGCAGATTGTTGGATTATTGAGTGATTGACAATTTAAATTTCTAGGATTAAAAAATTGTAGTATTACATTTAAGCTTTGCAAATCATTACCCTGATTTCAAATTACGAGAGAGAAGTGCATATTTTGCCTACATGATTGGAGGGCTTATTAAGAACTTGCTCGATGCTTCTTTGAAGCCTTATTTTTTTAACTAGTCTCAGCCCTTGTGGGCTGTATAATACTGTTATTGGAGCTACAAATTGAGATAACAGCATACATCGGTATACCCAGTATTTAGAATATCTTTTGAACAACTATAAAACGAGCTTAGAGAGGTATACGTTTTCCCAAGTTTATAGGTTGAAGCTCCTGAAGATGAGTCAAGGAAACTCGTGCTTTTTGGGGCTGATCTTGCAGCTTGCAATGAAGCTGCACTACAAATGCATTAAGGAGAATATAGGTGTGATAAATTATAAAGATGAAACTGATTCCCATCTCTGACATCAGTATTGATGAGTCGTGAGAATTTGAATGCTGCTTTAAGGACAAGTAATGCATTTGCTCTGTGACAAAATAACTGATACTCTGCGAAAATGATGGGCTTAAGATTGTTATGATGGGAGCATCAAGAAACCGTTATTTAATGGTGCCTTCTACAATGTAGGAGGACTATTGCCTGTCACCTTCAAGGAAAGTTCTTCGGTACCACACAAGTGACAGCAGTGTGGAGAAGCTAGGGTTTCTGTGGACAAAATCCTGAGCCATTTGCAAACTAAAATGGATTAATTACCATTCAGCAAGCCCCTAATCAATTAATTTACCTTCCTTTGCCTGATGATAGTTCATGGATGTAAATTTTCATAACTTTTGACTGAGGACATCGCTCTAACCAAAAACATTGATCTTGCGGCCCTTGCCCGGCAAAAAGAATCTTAGGGGGACTGATCAAAGTAATAGTTCCAGTGTGCATGCAAGACAATTGAAGAACTTTAAGCTATAGAAAAGATGCCATGGAATCTTGCTTCAAAACAATATGAGAACAAAAGATTTCACCAAAAAACAAAAGCTTCATTATAGAGTTGGACAAATTGGGTTTCCATTTCATTCATCTCTGCTAGTAACTTTCTTTTATATGTTCATTCATCTTAGAAAGCACTTCCACCGAAAGATAATCAAGCAATCCCAATAATCATTCAATGATCTGATTTTACGATTCATTCCTCCTCAAGCTCTCAAACTCCATTAAATAGTGAGCTTGAATCACTTAATTAGAAAGAGAAATGTTCAAGAAGCATTGGCTACAAGCTTTTCCTTTTTATGTCTCTTTCCATCTCCATCTTTCATTTTTAATCTATGCTCTATGGACTCCTATATGCATTTACTATTTCCATGGATCACACTGGTGCAGAAATAATGTTTAGTTCTAAGCAGCATATAATTAAAAGACTTGGGTAAAAAATAAATCACATTGTATTCATAAACCAAAAAGGATGGGGGGTGGGGGTATTCTTCACCTACGTTGGTACCAAGATACATGCTACAATTTGGGAACAGACTGACTAATGTTACTGAGGAATTTCAAGGTCCGGTCTCCTGTCAACTACTCCTGTTGAATCATCTGGAAATGCATCCGGATAGGTAGCCAAAATCCTTGATTTCATGCTCCTGTTAATATGAGAGAGAGAGAGAGAGAATTAAATCTCTAAATGGCACCAAAAATGGCAAAATCTAGATAGCCAAGAGACAACAACCAAGAATTTAAACTTTTAAGTAAACAACTCGAATCAAGATAATATAATAGATCTGGGATGATGTAAGAATAAGAAACTCGGCATACATAGAGCTTCCTAATCAACAGTATAGTCGCAAAACACATCAACTTTACAAGTCAATAGAAAATTTCAGACATTTGGGCAGTAGGAAATAATTCATATAAAATAAATTTTTTTTTTTGATAAGTAAAATGTTATATATACGAACGGCTACTCAATGCATGAAATAATTCATATAAATTATTATATCCAACTTTATATGAATTATTATATCTATTTTCTTTTATATAATAATTCATATAAAAGAAAATAGAGAAGGTAAAGGCAGCAGCAAGAAAAAGTTGGAGATCCACTCTGGCAAAATATTTGAAATGAAGTGCAGCATAAAAGGCTGCACAAGACTTAATGATTCAACAGAAAATATGCTAACTGAACTCATAATATCTTCATCCACACAAATTTGGATAAAACAAAATTTATGTGCCCAATAAAAAATTGCAACCTGCCATCTGTACTATAAAAATAGTTTCATAGCAATACACACAAATCTTCATAGGTTTTGAACAAATACAGGTCTTTCCAAGAGAAGAATGAATATATGAATGGAAGTCTTAAAGTTCTCTTAAATTATCAAAAAGCCACACCTTGTTTTCATGGTATTGAATTTGGTTTTTTGATTATTGACTCCATGTGTGCCTGAAAGCCATACAATTCCAATTTCAAGCATGAATGCACACATGCAGTAGATATGGGTGTTCAAGACACCAAGCAAACTGAGCAAACTGATTGATTTCAGCCTGTTTCCTCAGTTATCATGGTTCTCTTTGATGCTTATTCAGGAAAAAAAGGCACCTATTATATCAATTCAGTAGAAGTCTAACACACCACTTAAAACCAAACCAATCAATCAAAATAGAATTTAATTTCTCATTATATTAGTATGCATGGAAAAATTTTAAGGGGGATAAAAAAAAATCTTACAAATATGTTCTCACCTAATAAATTCTTCTAATTTTACATCCCAAACACTCAAGCCTCCTAATCTCTTGCCTCCCAGACTGCCACACATCTATCATTTCATTATTTTCTATTCTAGTTTCCTATTCATTCTAGGGTCCTGTTAACGAGTGCCTTAGGCATTTATTAACGGACCACTTAAGGAACTTTTAATACCAGTTTTATAGGAAATTAAAAAAAAAAAAAAAAAAATCTATCACAAAAGTCAGTTGCTTTTTTCTCTTCCATAAAAAGTTTCTAAAAATATTTCCTAAACCAATGCCCTTAAGGCATCCATTAAATTTTCATTTTATTAATTCCCTTTTCTTTGACATTCATATTTTTTTCTTCTCCCTTGTCTTCTCCATTTTCCTCTTTTCTTCTTCTTCCCTTTGGTCTTTGTAAACCGATTTTCTCTACTCTCTCCTCTCCACGTCCTCTTTTTTTCTCTACTGCTTCCGCACAGTTTTTGCCCCTCTTCCTTGTAACCACTCAGACACCAGACATTGCAGATCACTGACCTATTGGAAATCTCCATCTCCATCAATATCTGCCATCCCATTCTAGATCTTTGCCAATCTCTGCCAATCTTGGTCTTCTTAGCGTCTTTGGTTGCTCTGAAATTCACAAACCTATGCACTACACCAATGGAACTTGAGCTTGGTACAGCTTATTTAGAAGACCTCCAGCACTCAAAACCATCATAACAACCGACCCAGAACACCCCTAGTGTAGATAGTTAAAGATGATGAATTTGCCTCAAAGAGTACTTAATTTTGAACTTATCAAAAGAAGAAAAAGAAAAGAGCAGTTACTTTTGCCTTTCGGTTATATGAGAAACGTTACAGTATTCTAAGTCTATTATAGTATTCTTAGTTTTTCTTCCATATTTCTACACATTACTGCCCATATCAATAACATGTTCTTATAGAATTTGATTCTGTTGCTGTGAGCATAAAAAGGTAATCGTTGATTTGGAAATATTATGCTAAAAGAAGGGAACAACACTAAACAGACAAGATGCTAGGGAGATGAGCGAGAAATAGGTTTCTAGGTATCAAACCTAGATTGCATCAGAATCATTGTAGAATTTCTTCGGCATCACATATGGCCTAAAGCATCACACATATAATTTCTTCAGCATCACAAGTTGGATTAAGGTTGCAACACACAAACCTCAAACTAAGCTTTGCTTCTGACATTTTTCAAAACAACTTAAGTGAAACCATTTCATCCATCTATATAGGCATATAATGCTTAAACCTAATAGGACATATTAGGCTTTGCCTTGTCAACCCAAACTAAATGACTATTAAAACCCTCTAAAAACCCAATAACATAATAAAACCTGAAATAAGACCCAATTGACCAAAACTCCAACCATACAGAAATCAGAAAATTAACTAAATACCCTGGACACTTTAAATTATACAAAACTAAATTAAAATGAAACCAACTTCTCACTGCCTACTTTAGGGAGACAAAAGAGCAAGAACATGAAGATGAGAGAGGGAAAGAAGTAGGAAAGTGGGGGGTGGGTAAATGGGTAAGAGTGGCTAAAGTGACAATGTCCTTATATGTCATATGTCATTTATATCTAGAATACTTTTGTAACAGTGACACTAAAAATTAACTGATTGCATTACATAACATTAAAGAATAAGGATATTTTCAGAATTTTTAATGAAAAAATTGGAGCTTGAAAGCTGACCAGGTTCTTGCTTAGTTAATAATAGATATGCAAAAGAAATCTTAGACTTTTGTTCTAAAGCATGTGCAGATGCACACACAGACCTGGTTTGGAAAATTTACAATTAGATGTACAAGGATCAGCGTGGTGTCTGTAAGGATTCAACTTAAATTTTTAACACTAATCAATTGGGACTTATAAAAAAAATTACAGAACATGAACAATATTCAGAAAGCGTTCCAAGCTAAAGACTTCCCTACTGTGAGGGAAGAAACCATGAACTCTATATATGTATTATACATCAAAAAAATTTAATTGAACAATCTCCAGATAAATTGTAAACCAGATGTGTAACAGGCGACATAATGTTTTATATTATTGGTGATTATACATGCACCTGGAGAGTCTTTAACCCACAACCTCACCCACCTTCTTGCTTTTACCAAGGGGAGAAGGTGTCATCTGAATTAGAGCTCATTGGCATAGTAGGTGACAAAATTATTAACTATATCAATAACTATGGGCGCTTCCCCCTAAACTATGGTACAGTTGCAATGTTCCCTAAACTTCAAAACTGAGCAATGTTCCCTAATAGAAATTTGAATTTTCCATTAAATTTGACAGAAATCATAACAGCATGAGGCAAAGTGGTTATTAACAATAGTTTAGGGAGGACATTGATTAGTTTTGTAATTTAGGGGACATTGTAACTACATCATACCTTTTTTTTTATAGGTATTAGGTAAGTATAATTTTTATTGCAAAAAGAAATATTCATGTACAAATGACAGAAAGAAGTCTAATGAATTACATAAAAACAAATCTATGTACAAAAACACAACCCTATTGATTCTGAAATTAAGTTACTGTAGTAAAGCTGTAAACGTGAGACCAATCAAATAAGGAACTACTAAATATAGCTAACAATTAATTCCTTGTACTCAGTTGAAACAATCAGCATGGAACAAAAAAGAAGTTCTAATTATACCTTAGTTTCTGAAATATGGAATCAAGATCTGACTTCATAGACCTCAAAAGACGTGTATTCCTAGAGAAGTCTCCAGAAACCTCTTGAAAGCAGTGCTCTGAATATGCATTAAAATGTGCTAGTACTGCATTGCTATCCTGTAATCTTCCTAATCTGCAATTTGAGGAACCAAGATTAATCAGTAGAAAGAGAAAGAGGCTACCATATGCCAGTGCCATCCCCAAGTAAGCAACCACCAATCAATCTCCCCCCATCCCCCAAAACAATCCCAGCCAAGAAACAAAGATAAACTATGCTTAAGTCTAGAAGCATGCCACAGAAAACCTTTTTCATTTTTCTTAACTTATACAAAAAATAAAAAATAAAAAAAATAAATGCAACCACCCTAAACATCCATTAGGTAAAACCAGCCCGGAAGTTTCGACAAAACGACCCAATTAACTGATCTTCAGGTTGCAGGTTTAAATTCATCTAAGATTCCTGAAAATACAAATATGCAAGTTGGACTGCTCAGCAAAAGGAAGTTCCCGCAACCATATTTTCTATCTTGCTCTCACTTATCTCTTTTGCACAAAAGAAAAAAGGGGGAGGGGGAAAGAGGTATGAAGATATTTCCCTTTTCACTAAGTATTGTTCCAAATGTATTTTCAATATGATCTATTTGCATCTTTTAGGTTACCCGCACTCAATGTGGGAATTTATGTATACATATAAAGTAGAAGTAATATTGAAGGGCAACTAGGGGGTACAACATAAATTTTAAACTTCTCTCTCTCAGACTCTCTGTAGTCTTGGACAGTAGAAGCTACACACTTACAGTTTTTCTTGTGAGATTCAACCTCTCAAATCTGGTTCCTTTCAGATTGTGGTAGAGGTCGTGTTTTTATTTCCCTTTTTCTATTTCTTTCCTCTTAAATCTTCTCTCTTTGTCTTTTAAATATTTTGCTTCTTTCTTTTCTATTTTCTGTTGCTGTTAATATGGATGCTGCGATGGAGGAACTCTGGAAACACTTCAAGTTGTCTGATGAGGAAAAGGTATTATGGCTGTGGAATCCCATGAAGTCGCTATCTCTAAACAACAAGCTCAGTTTAGCATCCTTTTCAAGCTGCAAACTACCAAAGTTTTCAATAAAGAGGCATTCAAATCCACTTGTACAAGTCTTTGGCAAAGTTCTCGGGGAGTAACCATAAAAGAGGTAGGACAGAGTTTATTTTTGGCAATTTTTGGTTCTGAAGAACATTTGCAGGAGATCATTGATAAGAGTCCGTGGTCTTTCGATAAAAGACTTATTTTGATGAAACGATTTTGTGGTGATATTAGTCCAGCTAAGGTTACCTTTACCCATTCCCTTTTCTGGATTCGTATTTTTAATATTCCAATTAAAAGTATGAATGAGGATGTAGGAGCTCGCATTGCTAACAAGATGTGTGAACTTATTACGGTGGATGCTCCCAAAAGTGGTCTTGCTTGCGGACCCTTTCTGCGGATCAGAGTAAGGATTGATATCACTAAGCCTCTCATGCGTGTAAAAATGACCCAGATTGAGAACCTTGATGCAGATTGGGTTGTTTTTAAATATGAAAGACTTCCTATTTTTTGCTACCGTTGTGGTCTTCTTGGGCATCAAGATCGTGAGTGTCCTCAGTTGAAAACAGGATGTTTTGCCGCTGATGAGGATGATTTTCAGTATGGACCTTGGCTTTGCTCTATGGCTCCATGGGGTGGACGGAAAAAAGATGTTGGTATCCCTCATTCAGTGGCACGGGAAGTGGATGATGAGGATGTTTTATAGTATCTGAGGAACCTGAGAAGTCCCAACATATTGGAAGGCCAGTGAAGGAGCTTCCCACGGTGGTTGGGATCGGAAATCCAACTCTTACGGCGGCTACACCAGGAAGCAGTACAGCTGTTGTAGCGCGGGAAAATCTTCTTTCTACGGTTACTCAGGAAGATTCAAATGTTCGAAAGGACACAGTTATTCAAGATTCGGTGCTGGCTTTTGATTCGAATTCGAAATTGATTATTCAGGATCAGATTTAAGATTTGGATCAATCCAAGATATCTCCCGAAAAGGTAACTCCCTCATTAGTTCTAGATTTTAAAGATACATATAAGGAGTCTCCTTATAGTACTCAAACATTCAATGATAAGGCCATTAATTGTGGGGAGGTTATCAAAGAATCTTTTTCAAACTCTACGGGTGCTACATCCTAGTGGTCCCAATTTGGAGATAAGTGTTAAAGATTTTGAAAATTCTATTGAAGAGCCTGGAGATAATTATGAGGATATCGAAATGGAATCCTGTTCTGATGTCAACACCAAAAATACGGAGCAGAGAAAATCTTCCCTTCGTAGCTGGAAGCGTGTTTTAAGAAAGAAAGGGATTTCAAATTCAAAAGTCTCTGTCAATCCAACATTTCTCCTTTCCAAACGGCCTGCTGAAGTCTCTGATCTAAATACCCAGCTTGAACCACATCCTAAGTAGACAAAACTAGATTCAGCTTTTCCCATCACTGGGGTTGGTACTCAACCCCCCCTTTTCTCCATGATAAACTCTCAGTCCTAATTGCTTTGGGCATCTCCAAGTTTCTCTCAACTAAAAAAAAAAAAGGAAAAAACACACCCATCACTTTGAGGTCCATCTACATCAAGAAGGTGTCGTTTGGCATCTTTTCAGATTTTCTGGGCATCCAAGTGAAGAGTCGAAGTTTAGATTTTGAAGTTTTTTCCTTGTTTTTTTTTTTTTTTTTTTTTTTTTTTTTTTTTTTTTTTTCTTTTCTTTTACTGTGTAATCGTGTTACTCTAGCATATGCTAGTGTTGCAAAAGAGAAAAAGAGGGTCATATGTCCCTCTTTCTCTTTCCCATTGTATATCATAATTATCAATTAATAAAGTCTACTGTTGTTTCCTCTCAAAAAAAAAAAAAAAAAAAACAAAAAAAAGGGGTACAACCTAAGTACACAAGAAGCATATAAGTGGATGTCCCTCTCAAAGAGAAAATCTTAAACATAGGATATTGAAAGTATAATTTGAAGGATCAAATTATGGTCAAAATTAATTGCTAAAATAGCTTCATTTGTTCATCACAAACCACAGCTTTTATTATTGACCTAAGATTTGGCCATTTAGGTTCATCATTGGTTTCAACTCATATCAACAACAAAGTATAAACACACTACGAATCTATTATTTTACCATAGCCTCTGTCATACCTCATACTCTGATACTCATCTCAACTATGCCTAAATCCCAACTATGTGCCAACATGCTGTTACCTTAACTAAGAGCCCCTCTGCCATTTTTTACACATATCATCAAAAAATAATATACTTTGAAGTCTATCTTGGACCTCAGTTTTCTCACTCCGCGACACATCATACTTAGACCATGCCTCAAGTTCCAGTATGTGCCTAGCTGACAATCTACAGATGGTTCAGATGTTAGGCTATAGAAACATGGCTAAATCATCATGTCTCCCACATTTCTTCCTCTATTTTCTAGAGGTTTAAGTGTCTGTTCATCCAAGTAAATATATATCTCTTTCCCAGAAGCAATTTTTCCTCCAGATTTTATACAAACCTTTTAAATTAATACTCATCACTCACTCAAGTAATACCATTTTAGTTTTATCATGAGGTTATGGGCACTTAGTAAAATTTGGAATTTTTCATCTCTCATTTGAGTCATTTCTCTCTTAAGTTTCGAACAGAATTTGCTAGACTTGATCACAATCACAACAAAATTATGATATAAACAAACAGAATATATTCTCATCCTACAATTCTTTCCTATATTTATACACAACATCTTATTCAACTTTGACCCATGCACTGCACATTTTACCACTAGTAAAGAAGAAAAAAAAAAACAATTGTAATAGCCTATCAGCTCTGGAACAAGTGGAACTTCCTGGTGGGTGAGTCCTTGATTTCATTTGTAACTTAACCAATAATAAATTAAGCAAATATGAACTTAGAACAAGTTCAAATCCAGGAATGTGTACAGCATGAATTGGAAAGAAGCATTAACGAAGATTGAAAATATTCAAAAAGATTAATAAATGTGTACAAGGTTTTGTAAACTTAAAAAATTAATGAATTGGGACAAAGTCTTTGTTTTTGTTGTAATAGAAAAACAGTATATTGTCTAACCGAGAGAGAGAGAGAGAGAGAGAGAGATGTACATAAGGTGCTGCGATTGCTTGAGGGAGTCCAAATCGTCAGCATTGATAAGGGTTTTGAATTCACGAGAAACCTCAGCTGAAGCCGCTCTTATCGCCTCTTTCTCCGTTTGCTCCATCTCCATTTCTCCACCTACTGATGATCAGGGAGAGAGAGAGAGAGACGCTAATGATGAAATGAAACTTTGGGCTATCTATAAGGGTCTTCATATTATTGGGCTATTTATTTGGGTGGATTTAACAAGACCCAACAACTAGGATAATATAGGAGCTAGACTGGGCTTCTTCTCTTCTCTTTCTTTTTTTTTTTTTTTTTTTTTTTTTTTTTTTTTTTTTTTTTTTTTTTTTCTCTTTTATATATATATATACACACTTAATAATCACACAAATCTAAAGCAATAATGATAATGTACTAAAAGCACACATATTTTGTAACAAAGAAGACCCTCTTCAATAGAAAAATCATTACATAAAAATAGTTACAGCAATCTAGTACAAAACCTTTTTATAGCTAGATTCTCAGGTGCAAAATGTACAAATAGCTTTCCTTTTACATCATATCATATCATATTATATCATACCATATCATATATAATAAAATTTGGGTTTAGATGCTGTGGTTACGCCACGTGCCTTCACCAAATTGCAGAAATTTTATTAAATTTTTAGATTTTTAAAAAACTAAAAATGAATAGTATACTACCAAGGACTCTAATTCATTTTTATCATCAAGTAGTTTATTTCTTTAAAAAAAAAAATAAAGAAATAAAAAACAGCTTTATGGCTACTTCATGTAAGATTGTAGGTATAGATTAATATTAGATTAATCAAAAAAATATTATGATTGTAAATTAATACTAGATTAATCAGGACTCTAATTCATTCTTATCTCTAATTCATTGTTATCATAAAGTACATGTATCTCTAAAAAAAAATGAAATAAAAAACTGCAAATTAATATTAGATTAATCACGACTCTAATTCATTCACAACTAACGCAACTAAAAAAAAAAAAAAAAATACACGCAACTAACGCAAGAACACAGACTCACAAAATTCAAACACAAGAACAAAACCAAAGCACAAAAACGTAATCCTAAAACATAACAAAAACCTTTGAACACAACAACACAAAATAAAACCCAAATTAAATCACACCCATACTATCAAAAAATACACACCCAAATTAAAAGTGGACATCCAACTATTTGAAAGGTGGTGCCATTGCAGAGACTTGCTCTTAAAAAGGTTAGCTTCTATTTTTACATATATTTTTTTAATACTATGTCTCTCTGTATATGTGTGTGTACGTGTTTAATTGTTGATATAATTAAGTTTTTATTTTATTTTTCTTTCTTCATATTGCTTGGTTTCTGAAAAATTAAGAATGGGGTACAAGTTTTCGAAATTTGAACTTTGATTTAATTTTTTCACCTTCTAATTCAAAAAAAAAAAAAAAAAATCATCTTTATTTGTTTTTAGCCATTAAATTTTTTTAGGTTCTTTCAAGGAGAGCCAAGAATCAATATACTTGGAAAGGGTTTTGGTGCAATCCTTATAGCCTTAAAGGAACTCAAGGTTAAGGCCTACAAAATTTTACATCATGTCCACAACCAGTCAAATGGGGTAAATCAGAACCCAACAAGTACAACATTTCCCTCTTTGTAACAATTTGGGTTTTAATAAATTGTTTTGGGTATTTTAATTAGGACTCTAAAAACATACTGCTTCCCGTAAGTTTTTATTTTTTTATTTTTATTTTTTTATTAACTTTAATGTAAACAAAATTAAAAAAAAAAAAAAATCTAATAACAACCTAGCTAATAACGTTAACTATTTTTTTGGGATAAAGTATTTTTTTTAAAAAAACTAATATGTAATTAACCTAAACTTCTTGATTAGGTAACTTCAAAGAGTTTAGAGTATTTGATTTTTACTTGAACTCCTTTTCTAGGTGGAGTATGTATATATATACACCGTTCGTTGGTGTAGTTTTTCATTCTCCAACTTGTTGTACAGTTTTTTATTTTATTTTATTTATTTAGGCTTCCATTTTTCTACCTACAATTATGTAGGTATGTATTTTTTACTCTAAATTTTTATTATAATCAATTAAATACATTTTATGTGTTTGTTGCCTTTTGTTTAAGCTAATTTCCTTAGGGGGTAATTTCCTTATGTTTGATCTAATTCATATGTTAATGGTTTGATCCAATTTAATTATTTTGTTGTCCAATATATTTGTAAGTTGTCATAGTAAATTCCAATCACAGACTATTAAATTTACATACAATTTTGCAATTTATATGGTACTTTGTTTTTCTAAACTCTGTTTAATTTTCTTGATTTTTTTTTTTCAAGTTTGTCAAAAAAGATTTCGAGCATCCTAAGAAAGGTTTGTAATCTAGATGTAGAGCTTTGCATTTTTTTTTTAAATTAGAACAAAGGTTTTATTCCTCGAATAATTCTATCTTTAAAAAGTGGCTAATTTTATGTTACTTTGTCTAAAGATTTTAATCATTAATATTGTTGTTAACAATACTACAAATCACTTATATTGTAGATTCATTAGATATAAAATTCATATGCTAATAGTTTGATACATGTAACTACAAATGATATTATATCACAATTGGTATGTTAGAAGATAATTTTGTATTAAGGTGCTATCATTTTATATTGGGGAAATTGCATTTTACCCACATGTGATTTGGCCCGTTTTAATAGTGCCTACCCATGGTTTAAAAGTTGCCACTTAACTCACCTGAGGTGGCCTCCGTTAGACCTCCGTTACCCACCTCTGCCCTTTCTGTTAAAAAATCCTCTTTACTATATAAGCCAAAATTAGAACCCAAATAAAACCCTAAAAAAAAAAAAAGGAAGGAGCTCTCTCCCTCTCTCTACCTTGGAACCCCAAACCCATTTCCTCTATATCAACTTGATCTTCGGCCATGGACTTGGAATCTAATTACGAAATTGCCCCCACTGTCGATTTCATCTACTCCCGCAACATCTACCCGCAACTTCAGCAGAAGCTTTTAGAGAGATTGCAGAAATTCGATGTCTTTATTCTTTGATTGGTTGCTGAGAAACTGAAGGAAAGGAAAATAGAAAGTTAGTGTGTGTCAGTGAGAATTTAAGTTTGATTAGTTTGCTAGTTTCGGTCGCTTTCTTCAAAGTTTCTAGGGAGATTTTGGAAATTTTATTTCCTTATTCTCTGTTTGTTTCCTGAGAAAATGGAGGAAAAGGAATAAAAGGTTACTGTGTCAGTGAAATTTAAATGTGATTAGTTTACTTGCTTCAGTTGATTTCGAACTTAGTTTGGTTTAGGAGGAGTTTTGTTGCAGTAGAGGATCTCAACGAGTGGGACCATGAAGGCTAGGGTTTTGCCAGAGTCGGTGGCGGCATCAACGGCGACGTCCTTGTAGCTACAGAGTAAGTGGATTGTGGCAGCTTGGACTGGCATGCAGAACTTGAAGTCGGGTCGGGTTAGGGCTTCAAGAACCAGTTCAGAGAGTGAGGGGTTGAGATATGTTTCTTCATTCTCTGTTTGTTTACTGAGAAACTAAAAAAAAGGAAAAGAAAAAATCATAAAGGAGGTGAGGACGTTCATGGATTTGGGGTTGAAGGAGGCCAAGGAATTGGTCGAGAAAGTCCCTGTGGTGTTGAATAAAGGTCTCACCAAAGAAGAGGCTGATCCCATTCTCGCTAAGCTTAAGGAGTTGGGTGCCACTGTGGTATAGGAATAAAGATTGATTTTTTTTTTTTTGGTTTTTTTTTTAATATTTAAATGTAGAATAATGGTTGTTCTTAGATTAATGAGAAATGAGAAATCCATTAAACCCAAAAAATTTGAACAGATTGATGGGTTTTTTTTTTGCAGATTTTTTTTTTACTTGCAAATCTGAGTATTTTTTAGAGAACCCAGCAAAAGAAAGAGGGTTAGATTTTTATTTTGTGATTGTTCTATGAAGAATTATGTAGTCAATTTTTGGATTTAGTAGTGGAAGGCTAGCGAATTTGTGAATGTATGTTCACATGGATTTGTGGCTTTGATTGTGACTGTAGGTGTATTGGTTTTCTTTTATGTTTTATGTGAAGAAGAAGAAGGAGAGAAAAGAGGAGAGAGACATAAAATATAATGAAAAAGACATATTTACCCATATTTTTAACGGTGAAAAATGAGAGGTGGGTAACGGGGGTCTAACGGAGGCCACCTTAGGTGGGTTAAGTTACAAATTTCAAACCACGGGTGAGCATTGTTAAAACGGGCCAAACCACAGGTGGGTAAAATGCAATTTCCCCTTTTATATTTGATGGTTGTTATAGCAATTTATTCATTTCGTTATAATAATTACTTATTTGGTTATAATAATTATATATATTCTACAATTTTTAACATAAAATCGTGCAACGCACGGACCTTCAACTAGTTTTTATAATAGTTGCCCCTAAATATTTAGAATCTTCCTTAACCATGAGCTTCTCGTCAATTGAAACCAAAATCTATATATATTATATTGATAAAATCATTCTTGTGTGAGTACAATAAACCAGTTATATAGACCTTTAATCTTCGCTTTTCTTTTCTCTACAAGTATAAGTGCTTGTAGGGTGTGAAGGGTAAGGGTCAAGTTCAAGTCTCTAGGAGGGAGTTTCACAGACATATGCACTTAGATTAAGCTAGATTAGAATTTCTATTTTATATAATAAAAAAAAATCTTAACTTTTCCTAATATAACTAAATTTATTTCTTTGATTAATAAACACAACCCCAATTGAATGAAAACAATATCACACAAAAAAGCCTAATAAATTAATTTAGACATACTTGTTATTATTATTATTTTAAACAAAACCCTACAACTACGACTCATAGATAATAATATTATTTTATGTTTTAAATGATTCCCTATAGCAGCGCTTATTGCTTGCCACTAAAGGTTGAAACATATAGTAGCAGACATGACTCGCCGCTAAAAGTGCAATTAGTCCATTTTGATTGATTGCCTATAGCGGCACAGTTTTCCCGCTGCTAAAGGTAGACACCAATAGCAGCGTACATGACCCGCCGCTAAAAGTCAATGCCACAAATTCTAAACATGTATGGTGGCAGTTGTATGCTCGCCGCAATAAACCTTCACCCGCCGCTAATAGGTACATATATAGCGGTGCTTTTCGCGACCGCCACAATTGACCTATAGCGGCACTGCAACACTAACAGGATGGCCCGCTGCTATAGGTCAAATGTACCTTTAGCGGCGCTTTTGGCTCGCCGCAATAGCCTGTTTTTCTTGTAGTGAGTTACAAAATTACTAAAATATAATTGAAATTGGAATAATCGAATAAAGCATAAAGTAAAATATAAAAATCTAATTAACTATGATGGCCATTTATTCCTAGACTTTGCCATTAACTCAAGCTTTTGAAGAGTATATTGTTACTCTAACCACGTTATTTACGGTTGTGCCATCATTTATCTATGAGTATGTTTCGCCAAGTACGTAGGCCAACTTTGAGTCAAATAAAAGTGGCTACACACATATCTTTTAAGGTGGGATTAAAAGTTGAGTCATGTTTTCTTTTTTTAACAAGAATAACCAGGATTTTAAAAAATCGGACAAGACTGCCCAATTCAATTAGTTCGACTTGGAATTGATCAACAATTTGGTTCAATTATGCTAATAAAACTCAATATTAATGGAAACTCAAAAAGTAGTAACTGGAGATTTGACCTATGAAACCACGAATTAGAACCAGAAAAATAGGTTTTTAGTGGGTTAGTTAATTGAGCAATAATAACACAAAGTACAAATATAGTCAAATTATAAAATTATTAAGATAACTTTATTCTTGAGTTCTAAATCCTAATATTTCAATAATAAATAAATTGTTTAAATTTCATTACATGATCAATTTTTCAAATTATTTTTATTAAATATATTAATATTAATAAATTGATATGTATACAGTTAAGGGGCCAGGTTTTAGTTGCACAATGTAACTCTTTGTAATTGCACACCACATTATAACTTTTAATTAAAAGAGTGCTGTAATAAATGAATCATTTATGCTTGCAAAACATTAATATCATCAGAAATCAATTACTGTTTCATTATAAAATGTTTAAATTTCAAGTTTTCTAAATTTTAAAATCATAGATAGAGCATGAGTTTGTAAATTAGATAGTAAATAATATCTAATTAATATGAAATTTGACATACATATAAAGAGTAACAAAAAATATGCAATCATATGATCAAGTTTTCAAAATGATAATTGTATAAAAAAAACATAATTATTTAGTAAAATATTGCAAAATGTTACTACTCGTGTAACTTAACAGTCAAAACTCAAAAGAACCTATTTTTTCCATCAAAGAACCCTATTTAGAGCTCGTGATATTTGATCAACCAAACAATTCCTTCTACGGGAACGGGATCTATTGAGGGCTACTGCACTATGCAATTTCATTTCAAGAATAAAGGTTAAAAGTTAAAAAGTTCATTTTGAATTTCAACCTGTAATTGGATCATTTTTTGTTGTTGAACTTTTTAATTTTTACCTTTTCACCTTTTGAACGTTTTCCCTCTAACTTAAATTCTATTGCACGATCCAACAGTAAAAACACAAATTCAAACCCAAATCATGGCTCCACCAATGTTCCAGACTCTTGAGTTGGAGATTTTTCTTCGCATTGGTTGGCGACAATATATATGCCTTGGCCTACGTAACAATGATACCAGGAAAATTGTATGACATACATGAACGAACTAGGTTGTTGAATTGGACCCATGATCGTATTTATATTGAAGCTTCGTCCAGATAGGATTGTCATTGAATTAACCTTAAGCATTTTCTTCTAAACTCTTACGTATAATCAATTAGTCCAATAAAGGTTTATGTATAAACAACAATTTTGATGATAACTGGAAAGCAATGACAATAGGTAATCACCTAGGGTATATTTGGTAATTGATTTTTCTCCTTCTTTTCTGTTTCCAAAAACAATTTTCTACTTTTGGGACTAAAAAACTTGTTTGGCAATCTAAAATGGACAGAAAACAAAAACTGTTCTCAAAACTCAATTTGTGAAAGAAACTGAAAACATGTAAAATGTTGTTTTCAGTTTTTAATTTTCAAAAGTCAATGAAAACACGCATTTAATTTAATGAATCTGTCTCATTTAATGAGTTAGTATTAGAGTTCAAATCTTAGTAACAACATATTTTAGTATTTTCTATTTTTTTTATTCAAAAAACTATCTTTTTAATTTCAGCTAACCAAACATGTTTTTTATTTCAAAAATACAAGAAAATTGTTTTTTATTTGTATTTCCAAAAACAAGTTTTTGAAAATAGAAAATAAAAACTGTTATCAAACATAACCCTAACTTTTCTCATACAACCTGTTTTGAGACTTGAATAGGGTTGATTGGTTGAGAGGTTGAAGTGTGAAAGAAGAGGCAAAAATAGTTGAGATGTTGTCCACCGGCCTTTGAGCTGACTTTTCATTAACAGATGCTGAAGAAACAATCTGTACATCTTCTTGGTTGGAAATAGCATCCCATAGCTGAAAAGAAAAGAAATGAGCATCACATACTACGTAAAATAACTATGTTATTCATAAGGCTTGATAAATGTGTTCAAACTTATGCCATCACAATTATGCTAGAATTCTCAAAACATGTTTACCTTATACTATGCAATAAAATTTCAAAAAACATCACAGAAAATGTTCTTGTTAGATGATATTATCTTAGGGGATAGTGATTTCATTCAAGAACTTGCTTACTACTCAAGAGCTCTGTATTTGACAACTGAGTATTTTTTTCATTCTAAAATACCTACTCACAATAACAATGGAAATTATAATGAGTTGCGAATAAGAGGGGGGAAAAGTGAGCCATTGTGTGCTTAAGAGAAAGTTGGAAGGTCCTAACCAAAAGGGAGGAAAAGAGAGAGTTGGAACCATCTGTTGCCAATATGACCAATTTATCTCTGCTAGTTATGTTCCGTTATGTCACTTTTGGCACAGAAATAACCCCAAATTCCTTCAAGTAGTAGTCACCCAAAGCTCTTGAAAGTGCCTAAAAAACTCAATATCAGCTCATTCTTCTTCGTTTCCTTTGCCAACTTTTCTGGAATTTCCCTTCCAACGTCATTCTTATAATTTCTCTTTTTCTTGATTGGTACTCTTGTGAATCCATCAAGAAAGGAGGGAAAAATCACCATCACCTCTACAGCCCGATCTTACCCACCCACAATTACATCAGCTGCTTTATAATAACTTTGTTAATTATTTGAAATTTTATCTAACATACAATATATCCCAGAACTTGCAATTCTAAGATCATAAAGTCAGCTTTTTTTCATTTTATCTCTCAGCTAAACGAAAATTTATTGATTCAATAGAACCCCATTGGATTCTCAATATATATATATATATATATATATATCAATCTTTAAGCACTAACCAGCCATAATTGGAACAATAATGCCAATTCTAATGGCATAGGAAAACAGAATCATATTATTGATTTAATTCACAAAAACATAGGTGTTATAACTACTAGCATGTAAGTTTGTAACCTATGCAAACGCATGAATACATTTAAAATTAAACACAATTTTTATTATAAAATATAAATAATTAGTCAAATTATTAAAATAAAAAAAGCATGTAAACACATGCATACGTATAGATACATTTAAAATTAAACACAATTTTTATTATAAAAATATAAATAATTAGTCAAAATTTTTTTTAAAGTAAACATAATTAGTCATATATTAAAATTCTTACCTAAATTTAATACAACTTATGATAATTTTTTTCCTAATTTTAAATAAGATAAAACGTGTGGTGATTTTTATTGAGTATATGTGATTGGTTTTTTTTTTTTTTTTTTTTATATTATTTATTTTTAAATTTTATAGTTCATTAATTTAGATTCTTAGTATTTTGTACTCATTAACTCACTTGGTACAAAGATTAAAAAACTTAAGTGGACACATGGCACAAACTTAAGTGGACAATTATAGTGTAATCCTCACATAAATTTAGTCATATGGTGCAAAATTAGATTCTAATTTCAAATTCTAATTGAAATTTCTCTAAGCTTTACCTATATATATATATATATATATATTTGCAGGATCTATTCGAATAAAATAACACAAACCCACATACACATCACACATGCTACTTCAAAAGAACAAATAGACTTAAATTCAAAAATCATGAGAAGATTGAGGAGTCCTCCCCACCCACCGCATACCCAATACCCACAAGAAAATCAACAATAATCATTTGAAATCATATATATCTACTTTTACAAATGGGTCGCCCCAAAAAACAAACAAAGGAAAAAGGGGAAGAAAAAGCAACAAAAAAAATGACATTGAATTTAGGGTTTTATCATTTTGACTCTTACCTTTAACAATATAAAAAATATTTTGATCATTTTGGGAGAGTGAGAGATCTAGAAGAACCTAGAGAGAGCCCTGAGAGAACGCTAGAGAGATAACCACCTAATTTTTTATTTTATTTTATTTTGTATATATACACTTACCTACACTGTCAGTAACTAGTATCCATTAAAATTAAATAAAGAGTCCAGATTAAAACATCACTAAATTTATGGTTGAGATTGGGGTGGGTACCATACCCACTAAAAAAAAGTTAGGGTACAATAGAATGACCCCAATTTCAAAAGTATATTGTAAACATTTATGCACTTGAAATTTTAGATTTTAACTCTAAAAACAATATTTTTGAGTTTGTTACATAATTATCCCAATTTATTTTCCTTTGCAATAAATTTTTTCTCTTTTTGAGAATCAAGTTTAAGATTTCACAATAATTCTTTTAATAGGAAACATAACAAAATTTAATAGTTTCTCTACAATGACAGCATTCTTTTGGCTATTTATTTAATTAGACAATAAAAATGAAAAAGTAAAGTCCAAAATTCATCCAAAATGGTTATTAATTCATTCTAGTTTATTTAATAGGACTAACTTTTTTTTTTTGAGAGAGTTTCAATCTATGGCGTTCGCTCCTGATGATAGCTCTTTATCATTAAACCAAGACACCAATCAGTTTTTAGTGTAGGCATGGATTGAACTCCAGATTTCTTATACAACTATCAGAGACTTTACCAGTTGAGCTAATTGGAACCCACTAATAGGACTAACTTCAGCATGTTAGACTATTTCAGAATATAAACAATTGCAATAAGGAAGACAAAATTAAAGAGTACATTATAACCAGTAGTACAAGATTATTATTATAATATATATATATATATATATGTGTGTGTGTGCGCGCGTGCGTGCGCGCGCGCCTATGAATCTAAATGTCATGAGAAGCCATTTTTCAAAGGTATGGGTGGATCTGAAAAAGCTCCGATTGAAATTTGGTCAAAAACAAACTTGTTAGTAGCCTCTATATAGTGAATTCCATCCCAATTTGCTCTAATTAAGGGGCATTCACATGAACCAACAAATATCTGGCTTCCATTGACTGTAGTTGTTCCTCCACAACCAACGTTGCTGCTATAATTGTATATGCCACCATAGCCACAACAGGCAACAAGGGGAATTTCAAATCCTGTTATTTTCAACCAAACAATTAATAAGGCTAAAATGGCAAAATACCCCTTTCGCCGAAACTTTTCAGCAAAATACCCCATGTTTGAAACTATTTAGGGATATGCCCCTGTTTTGAAACTAGATTTGGTGAAAATCGAGTTTCTTGAAAAAACTAGCATGGAACTCAAGTTCCATGAACTCGAGTTCCATGCTGGTTTTTTTTTTTTTTTTTTTTTTTTTTTAAATTTTTTTTAAAAGTTTGATTGCCTATAACTCGATTTTTGCCAAATTGAGTTTTTCATTGAAACTCGATTTTTAGAAAATCGAGTTTAAAACAGGGACATCCCTAAATAGTTTCAGACAGGGGGGCATTTTGCTGGAAAGTTTCGGCAAAAGGGGTATATCCCCATTTTGGCCCAATTAATAAACCTAAAATTATGTTTCATTAAAAAAATATTTTAGACGAATGCATAAAAATGATAAATTAATGTTAATGATCATCTAAATCTATAAGATTGATCATCATTAAAAATAGGGACATAACTACATTTGGACCAAAGGGTCGTGGCACTTTGATTTTTTTTTTTTTAATAGTATGTATACAGTTAAAATTAAATTATAGTATATACTTAAGTTTTTATGGTATTTAGTTAAAATTTTTTGTCAACTTATTAAAATTTATAATTTTTTTTTAAACTTTATTAAGCTGAAGATAAATTCAGTAGATCTTTGGTTATTAACCAATTCAATCAGCGATGAATTTTCCTCTATCCAAGTTACAAAAATCAAATTGGCCCAAAGAGACCTCATGAAATAGAAATAACCAACTGGCCTAAATCCATATATAGTCCCCTTAAAAAAAAGGTTAATTAATACATGAACTGTCGGATATGGATTCATGCAATTACTACTCTATCATGTGAGAGGTAAAAGTTAATCGGCAATTTTTTTTTAAACGTTTTTAAATGTTGTCAATTTGTGCATGAATCACCGGTGTTATCACAAAATCAATAAGGCAAAGCTCTCTGTTTCTCTCTTCATAAAAAGAAAATATTCTGGATTGAGCTAAGCATTAAAAAATAATAATAATGGTTAACTATGTCTATAGTTTAGTGTGAATAAAACATAAAGTTGAGTATTTTCGATTGACTAAATTGAACAAACTTTTTTTATGTCAAAATATTGGGCTTTTCTTTCTTCTCAAAGTTATATTTTTCTCTCATTGTCATTGTGGGAGGACTTTTGTCTCGGCCCCCAATCAGGTATTGTCCTCTTCGGAAATGGCGTAGAGCCTTAGTCCTTAAGGATTTGCTCAATCCCACGTCGGGGAGAGACGCCTTCCACTCATACCTTATAAGCCTTTGGCCTAAGGATAAGTGTATCACTACTACAATCTCACTTCCAGATTCCCTTTCCTAGTGGTATCAAAGGCTTGGTAAATCTCAGGGGTAAATAGCAATGCTTTTCCTCCCATAATGATTCCTAGGTTGCGTCTCCTATACATATCTTCTTTACCAGAATTGAAATCCATTTCCAAAAGGGAATTGATTTGTAATTCATTAGACTTTATTGATGCATGGGACTGAGAAGCAAAAAGGCAGAAATACAAGATCAGGCAGCATTAATTGCACACCATTTTGCACACACGTCTGTATACATGGTGATTTGAATTGAAATCGTGTCTTCAACTCACAATTGTGCAAAATGGTGTGTGTAACAGGTTTTACTTACGTTACAAACCAGATCAACAACATATTGCCACTTGCCAGTGGCCAAGCCCAGCCCAACAACTTTTCCTATGTAACAATCCCCCTATAAAACTGTACCTTAAGAAATCCATGTTCTGCCACTAGGCTTCCAGCAGTTATTGTAGCTCCTCCAGCCAAGAGGCTTGAATGATGAAACTTTCCCTTCTCTTTCTAGAAGGTATTAACAATGTGTTAATTAGTTGTTAAAGATAATTATAGAAGCATGGAAATATGAGAAACTTCTCAAAAAAGCACCAAAAATAAGTTTCTGCTTGTTAGTCTATCTTACCTTACCGTTACCGATATAGAGTCTCCCTGAGGGACTCATAACAAATTTCCACTTTGTCTTGGGCCCTTCCGATCCTTCAATTGAATAAAGCTCATGTCTACTTTGATTGTGAACAATTTTCCCCTCAGCAACCACATATTCGTTCGTATTGGTTTCTCTCTATCTAGTTAATTTCACCAAATTACATATTCACCGGCTAGAAAAAGAAAGGTCTTACTTTGCAATTTCATTTATAATGCAACAATATGCATAACAATTAATTCTCGATTTCAATCTAGTAAATGTTCTGAATTTGGTTTATGGAAGCACAAACCGGTCCAAGATACTTAACGCATTGTTTTTTAAGCTTTTGCTTGGGCATTCTGTGAGGTCAATCTCTTTACCAGCTCCATGATCCAACCTGCATTGTAAAAATGACAAAACTTCAAGAAACAAAAATAATTACTCCAAAACTTGATTGAGCATAGCAATTTTCTATTACCTGTTAAATATGTTTGTTAAAATTATGGTTAAATAATTAAATTTATTATTGTCTATTAATTTTTTGGGACAAATAGTAATTTATGATAATGTCAAGCAGATGATCCATTCTCTTTTCTTTTTTGGAGAAAAAGGACCATGATGTTTATATTAAGAATTTGGAAAATTAGAAATAAGAAAATGTAAAACATCTGGAGGAACAGATTCAACAAAGGAAAAGAAAGTCTTAACTCTCTTGACTAATATTTCTCAAGCAGATGATCCAAATGTTAATATTTCTCAAGAAATTCATGAGGCCCATATTATTTGTTATATATGGCATATATGAAGATCCTATGTGACTTGATTTAACTCCACTTTCCTAATAAAGCAAGTTGCAACCATTAATAATGTTGAACTACCATTCAATTCCTACTAGCTAAAGTTTAACAGTTCCACTTACAAAGTACTAAAACCTAGACCAAGTATTGAGACTTTTATATGATATTATGATTCAAATTTTTCGATGAAGCAAAGCTTTCAAATCCTTAGACCACAATTTTTTTTTTCAAAGTACTCCTCAAAGTCTCAATATCCATAGTTATAAAGTCAAACTTTTTTTTTCCTACATTTGTGGTGCTAAAGTTCCTTTGAGCATAATTTGCTTACCAATAAAAAAATGGCTGACCAGCATTTGATCTATACCAGTGGTTGAAGTACAAACGTAAGCAACTCCCATAACGATGCCGTGAATCAGTCTATGTGGTTCAAAATACAATGAAGAGTAAAGTTAAAGACATAAAATGATAATAAATAAAGAAAAGGATACAGTTAAAATTAGCAAAAAAATCAAACTAACAAGATATATTATTAAGCAGAAAGGGTTTGGAGAAGAAGCTAGTACTGGTTCAATCCAATGCTGAAAAGCCAATATTTGTGCTTCGTCATCTTCTGAGAAACCTCTGCCTACCTGCCCAAAAAGTTAAATTTTCATGTTAGAAAAAGTTGAATTAGATTTTTCAAGACAATTATCTGTTATTTGTGGAAAGTTGATAAAAGTATAGTTGTATTTAGAAGAAAAAAAAAGAAGTTTTAAAAAGTTGTTTATAAACAAATAAAATAACAAGAAAAGAAAAAGAAAAAGAAAAAAGCCATCTAAACACATTTTAAATCGGTCTGTGTTTGAAAATAAAATATGCGCAATTTAAATTAAGACATCTTGAAATTGATTATGAACTATACTATATATGAGTTTTAAATTTTCATTAACCGGTAATCTTTTACGTAATTTTCTGATAATTTTATGACTCTCTACATTATATAATTACTAGCCTTACGTGCGTGCTTAGAGGCTCTTCTATTTTTTTGAATAAAAGTTAATAATTTGCATCTATTATAATTTACAAATATTTTTTTCAAAAAAATAAAAATGATTAATTTTAGAGATTAGCAATAACTGTAATTTATTTTTTGAACGTAAAGGGAAAAAAATCCTAAATTTTTGGAGTTCTCTTTTTGATATCAAAATAAAATTTGTTATTTGACATTTATGACCTTATTTCTAAATGAAGTTACCCTTCATTAATTAAGGTATTTTTGAACTGTATAAAAGTCTGGTTGAAAGAGGGAATTCTCTTATATATAGTATAAATTAAGACAAACTGAAAAAGACTACATCAAATTCAAAGAAGGGTACTGTTTCAAAATATATCACTTCCCCTATACTATAAAATATAAATTCAAAGAAAGTGCTTCTTTATGAAAGCTTCCCTCCATGTAATGAGTTATTATTTGAATTATGAAAAGAAAAAAAAGAGGAAGAAGAATTTCTTACTAAACAAATAAGTCTAAGAATGATTAAGATAAACTTCTAAAAAAATATTGTGGGATGAGTTGTACTGGGATGAGTATAGTTGTAAGAGTATTTTACAACCTCTTTTCAAGGAAGATAAATAAAAAGAAAAGCAAAAAATACTGATTACCTAGGCACGGGGCAAGTCTTTCTGAATTGTTATGGACATTTCATTTGACAATGAACTGCCACATTTTTTTTTTTTTTTGGAGAAGAAACTGCCAGTTGATTGATGACTTCATCAACATGAATTGAACATGTCCGACTTCAAATTTGGGAGTTCAGACATTTTGAGCCCAAAATTTTTGTGCTGACTAACAAGGCACTCCATTGTCAATATATATATATATATATATATATTAATGAATATGCAACTTGCAAGAAGTTGCATTCAATGATAACTTGTGGTTGACTTATGGCATCGTAATTTTTTGCAAAATAACCCCCATTTTCAAACAATTTTGTTAGTTAACAATGTTTCCAAACTATTTAGCAAACTAACATCTCGAGCCTCTTAGAATCGAGTTCACAGTAGCAAATCAAGCATAAAAGACTCGAGCTCTACGAGGAACTCGAGCTTATAAGACTCGAGTTCTTTATAGCCCAGTTCCTTCTTCAACCTTCAGTTCCTACATAACCAACTCCATCAAAACCTTCTTCACAGGTTTGATCTTCTTCACAGATCTGCTCACATGTCCAATTTTCCTCACAGATTGGATCCAATCTAAGCAAAATCTCCATTCGAGCAAAATCTCCACCACCTTATACCGATCCAATCAAAACCTTCCTCACACGTCCTCACAAACATCTCACCAGCAAAACCAAACCCAGCAAAACATACAAACCCAATCACGCCACCACCTCATTCCGATTGGAACCTATAAACCCAAACCCAACAATCATGCCACCACCTCATCCTAATCGAAACCTGCAAACCTAAACCCAACAAAAACTATTAATCTTAATTGGAGGTGAGCTCTTGTAGGGAACAAGAAATATGAAAAGATAGAATCCTCAGTGATGAACTTCAACCTTGGAGGCCCGATTTGAGCTTTGATATAGAAAACCAGAGAGAAGAAGGTTCAGAGAGAGAAGAAGAAAGAAATAGGTCAGAGTTTTTTTACTTTCTGGGTTTCTTTTAAGGAACTCGAGTCTATGAGACTCGATTTCCATTGCCAGAATGTGAAAACTCGAGTCTCTTAGGCTTCCCATTACATATGCTTGAGTCAATCTATGTGTACGGACATACAAGTGTACAAAAAATTGAAACTGTGAATTGAAAATACCATAAAAACCAATTCACTATCAAACATATATTTGTTATTGAAACAATGATACTTGTTGCACATCAGCATGTACGAATAGACAAGTGTGCAAACAGTTGAAATTGTGAGTTGAAAATACAATGACAACCAATTCACTATCAAACATATATTTATTATTGAAATGGTGATACTTATTGCACATTAGCATGTACGAACACACAAGTGTACAAACAATTGAAATTGTGAGTTGAAAATACCATGACAACCAATTCACTATCAAACATATATTTATTACTAAGACGGTAATACTTGTTGCACACTAGTGTGTATGGACACATAGGTGTGCAACAATTGAAATTGTGAGTGGAAAATACTATGAAAATATATGGCTTGTTTCTAGTCTTTTGAAACCAAAATGTTGGATATACAATTAAATGAACTTAACATTAATGAGCACAAAGCTCAACCACGAGGAAAGGCATAAATGAGTAACAAATTTACATTTAGAGTAGGTGAGGTAATCATTTTACAAGGAACTGAGGTTACCACATGCTATAATCAATTCCTCTGTATGCATCAAATTCAATATTTTTAGAAAGTTTTGGGACTGTATTGTCCAACTATTCAAGTGAAATTTGTTTGCTAAACACTATCCAAGTGAAATTGAGATTAAATGATGGCATTAACCATATTTATAACCCATAACTGCAGACTTATTTAGGCAAAATATTCTTAACATCGAAGTCTGTCAATAAATAAGACATGTGAACATTTGACAAGCCAATGAACAATATAAAAGGTCACACTTAATACATATAAAAAAAAGAGGTCACAGTTAATGAATCTCATACAATATGACTTATTTAGGCAAAATATTCTTAGCATCGAAGTCTGCCAATAAATAAGACATATGTGAACATCTGACAAGCCAATGAACAATGTTAAAGGTCACACCTAATACATATAAATAAAAAATAAAAAATAAAAGGTCACAATTAATGAATCTCATACAATAGGGAAAAACTTAAGAGGAACTTGCTTTATGGGTTATACAAAAAACTTAATTAACCTAAGAACAAAGAACTATAATTAAGAGAATGGCAACTCAAATCATGGTGTCCTGCCCTCAGACACTTTCGTATACAAACATATTGTTAATCAAGTAATTAAGGGTTTTGGGATAGAAGAAAGAGGCTAAAAAGAGGCAGATATTGATAATAAGTATTATGTCATGGAAAATTATTAGGTACTATTGGAGTATCATAAATGTGTACTATTTCCTCTCACATGAATAGTGGATTCCACTAATTAAATTCATGGTGGGACCCACCATTCATGTGAGAGGGGAGACTATGTATTTATGATACTCCAAGAATACTTAATAATTTTCCACCATTTAGAACAAAATTGTTGGGAACAACAATTCTTCACAAGTGATGGTTCAAACCAAACATGGATTACTCAGTAAATGCCACCTACTTTCGCCGTTGGTTTTAGTTTTTATTATTGTTGGGGGTGGATTACTGTTTTTCATGCAATAATATATATGAATGATGTGTTTTGTTTATTGTTCAGGGATCGAGTTCTTTGACAATATGAGAGCATGACTGTGTGGCGTTTGTACCGCCTATAGCCATATTTGACTGTTTGATATTCACTTTCAAGGGTTGCTTCGAGTGCAGGCCACCACGCCTCCAGAATTGCGGGAACCGCTTTGAAGAGATAGCTCGCTTAGCCAGCGAAACCATTTGTAAGCGCTTTTTGAAAGTTCTTCCAACTCATTGAGTGGCAGTCTATGTTATTTTTTGATGGTACTACTTGTTTAGATAATTTTTTGCTGGATGATGCATTTCAGGGATTTTGTTGAAGATTTAACATCCTTTCCTAAACAATTTGAAAAATGAATATCATATTTTAATGAAAACTTTGAGGCAATGATATATATGTTGTTGCAATAAAAAATTTATTGTAACGATATATTCGTTGTAATAAATAATTGTTTCATATTTGTCATTGTAATAGATAATAAAATAATTGATATCAAGTTATTGCAATGATATATTTGTTTCATATTTGTCATTGCAATAGATTGTAAAATAATTAATATCAAATAATTACAATGATGTCTTTAATACAATAAAATATCACTTTGAAGTTTTTATTGTAATAGATTGCATTCGTTGTAATAAATAATTGTTTCATATTTGTCATTGTAATAGATAATAAAATAATTGATATCAAGTTATTGCAATGATATATTTGTTTCATATTTGTCATTGCAATAGATTGTAAAATAATTAATATCAAATAATTACAATGATGTCTTTAATACAATAAAATATCACTTTGAAGTTTTTGTTGTAATAGATTGCAAAAATAACTACTATCAAGTTATTGTAACAATATCTTTATTTAAAATTTTTATTTTAAGTTATTGCAACAAATTTTCCTAATGTAGTACTGATAATTATAAGTTATTGCAACTAATTGTTGTAAATGCGATAATTTACCACTTTAAAGTTATTATTGTAAGGATTTTTAACTTATAGATGAAATATTGTGTCTTATACCACAATACTAATGTTGTTGTATTAACATTTAGTGTAATAGACTTATTTTGATGCAGTGTGCATGAATCCTCAAAGGAAATACCAAGATTAGTTAGTTGTGAGGAGTTTTGATTTTTGCAAAATCTACTCCTCCCTCATTTCCTTGTGAATTCAAGACCATCTCCATTTGCTTCCAAACATCGATAGATTTTCTAGGCAGCACAGGTTTGGGATGACCCTAGTAGGAAACATGTTAAGCTCTTCTATATAAGAAATATCAAGACGCTTGAGATTTACCAAGCCTTTGATACCACTAGGCAACTCTTTGATCAAGGTATATGAAAGATCCATTACCCTTAGCTTTTTCAGCATTGCTAGTGAAGGTAATTCTTCAATCTCACAAAGGCATAACATGCAAATTCTATAAACTGGAAAGGGAATTTGGAAGTGGCTTTATTGAAGAATTAGACAGAATATGTATCGAATAAAATATATACTTCGGTTTTGCATGTTCAGAAAGAATAAATCAGATATTTTTTCCATTAAGGGGTTCTGTTCCAGGAGCAAAGTAGATAAATTTGTGCTACTGGGATGATCTAGAAGAATTTTAATGTTGTTTTCCATTAGAGAGACCCTCACCATTTTCCATCCACGTCCTTGGCAATATTTTCAATCCAACACCAACTTTAACCATGAACCAAAGACTCTCCTTTGTGATTCTTATTGCTAAATGCCTCACCAAATCAATCATTCTTACACACCCTATTCCAATAACCTCCAGCAGGCAAGCATCTTTAAGATCCTTAAGCAATGCATGGCCTTTGTTGTTCTCATGCTTCCTATCCCACACTTCATCTATGAAACCTTCTGCCATCCAGTACTAGATCAGCTCCTCAACATCAATTTTATAATTCTCAAGATATAATGAAAAATACAAAAAAAAAAGCCCGAACCCTGTCATTTTTTAAGTGGTTATAACTGTTGTATATATAGGTATATACAAGGATAGGTTGTAATAATGAGGTTTGAGTTTGGAGAATATGGTTTCATAAAGTGAAAATTCAAGTTCTAGAATTTTTCAAGTGAAAATTCAAAAATCAGTATTTTCGATCGGTCGAAACTTTGGCTCGATCGATCGAAAATGGTAAGAAAATAATCTTAGAGTTTCTAGATGTCTCAATCGTTGTTTGATTTTTGTTCGACCTATCAAAAAGAGCACTCGATCGGTCGAAAATCGATCGAAAGTAATTTTCGACCGATCGAAAATCGTGAAACATGATTTTCTGCATAATTTTCTGGTGACTGTTCAGAATGGTTGAAGAGGTTTCAAGCCTTTTGAATGGTTTTATGAAACATTCTAACTCTCCATACGTGCATTTTGATGAAATATAACCCTATGGGTATAAATAGAGACTTATGTTCACTTAAAAAAAATAGTAAGTTAGAGAGAAACACAAGAAATCCTATGGTGAAATATAACCCTACGGGTATAAATAAAGACTTATGTTCACTTGAAAAAATAGTAAGTTAGAGAGAAACACAAGAAATCCTATGGTCATTTTCTAGAATTGCTATTTGTAAAATCCAACATCTTGGTTATATCTTGGGGACAAATATTATTTAAGAAAAATGATATAGTGCTTCAAAGTTATCTATTTTCTGTTTATCTTTTATGTTAACCTTGTTTTTTCATTATTACTTTGTGTAATATCCCCAACAATAACTAAATTTCAGATGTGCAAAAACATCTTCCTCCATGCCTTCAACTTTAGCTCTTGAGCTTTTCAATTCTTCTAGTGCATTCTTCCAAACTCTTGCATCATTGGTTTTCCTCATGGTTATCCCACAATGATGATTGCTGGTGGCAAACCACCACATTTTTTAACAATCAGCTTCGCAGAGGATTCTATTTCGGGAGAAACAAAGTCATCTATTCCTGCTTTATTAGTGAACAAATTCCAGGCTTGGTTATACATGCCTTTTGATGAAATAAAAACCTATGGGTATAAATAGAGGCTTATGTTCATTTGCAAAAAATAGCAAGTTGGAGAGAAACACAAGAAATCCTATGGTCATTCTCCAAAATTGCTTCTGTAAAACCCAACATCTTAGTTATATCTTGGGGACAAATTTGCGATAACCCTTTAGCAACAATAGTGTTGGGGGGGGGGGGGGGAGAAATATTATTTAAGGAAAACGATATAGTGCCTCAAAGTTATCTATTTTTTGTTTGTCTTTTGTGTTAACATTGTTTTTCCATTATTCCTTTGTGTAATATCCCCAACAATAACTAAATTTCAGATGTGCAAAAACATCTTCCTCCATGCCTTCAACTTCAGCTCTTGAGCTTTTCAATTCTTCTAGTGCATTCTTCCAAACTCTTGCATCATTGGTTTTCCTCATGGCTCATCCCACAATGATGATTGCTGGTGGCAAACCACCACATTTTTTAACAATCAGCTTCGCAGAGGATTCTATTTCGGGAGAAACAAAGTCATCTATTCCTGCTTTATTAGTGAACAAATTCCAGGCTTGGTTATACATGCCTTTTGATGAAATAAAACCCTATGGGTATAAATAGAGGCTTATGTTTATTTGCAAAAAATAGTAAGTTAGAGAGAAACACAAGAAATCCTATGGTTATTCTCCAAAATTGCTATCTGTAAAACCCAATATCTTAGTTATATCTTGGGGATAAATTTGCGATAACCCTTTAGCAACAATAGTGTGGTTGGGGGGGGGGGGGAGGGGAAATATTGTTTAAGGAAAACGATATAGTACCTCCAAGTTATCTATTTTCTGTTTGTCTTTTGTGTTAACCTTGTTTTTCCATTATTACTTTGTATAATATCCCCAACAATAACTAAATTTCAGACGTGCAAAAACATCTCCCTCCATGCCTTCAACTTCAGCTCTTGAGCTTTTCAATTCTTCCAGTGCATTCTACCAAACTCTTGCATCGTTGGTTTTCCTCACGGCTCATCCCACAATGATGATTGCTAGTGGCAAACCACCACATTTTTTAACAATCAGCTTCGCAGAGGATTCTATTTCAGGAGAAACAAAGTCATCTATTCCTGCTTTATTAGTGAACAAATTCCAGGCTTCATCCTTAGAAAGCATGCCCAACTTGATTTCCCTTCGTGTCTCCATGCCTCGACAGACTTCCATGAGTTGAGTAATGAGTACTGACTTACAACCATTCTCTTTATTCGGCTGTGGGATCCCCACCTCTTCTACGGTAAACTTACTCCATAAATCATCAATGATTAGAATAAATTTTTCATTCTTAGCAATTGCTCAAATATATATGGTTTATCTCCTTATTAAATTATTACTGAATGAAAACTCCCGGTGTAGATCCAGGTTTATTGCTTTCCCTAGTTCAATTTGCAATATCTCCAACTCAAAAGTTTTTGATGCGATCACCCAAAAAACATTATCAAATATTTAAGCTTCATTGAGTAGATTATTTATATGCATCATGATGCTCGTCTTTCCAACTCCACCCATACCAGAGACACCTATCTTATTGATATTGATATCCATCAGACACTCCCAAATGTCATGCAAAACATCCCTTTGTATTGTTTTACTGATTAACTGTGTTGCTGGCATAAACGTTCCTATATCTGGAAATAAATCAATAAATAAACCATTTGGAAACACTCCCTTTCCTTGAAGCTCCGTCACCTCTTTAATCTTTTGTAATAGATGTTTCCCAATTTTATAACATGAATAGAAATTAGAAAAAAAAAAAAAAAAAACCATTCATGCACCTTCTTGGAGTGCTGATTTCATTTTCTAAGCTATCCACTTCATTGTTTACCTTTTCCACAAGTTTGAGCCATAACTGTACCACACCTATTAGCTTCTTACTCAAGTATGTTAATCCCGAATTCATCTCCATTTTAATGTCATTTTCTCGACCATTAAGTTCATCCATATTGACATGAAGTGCCTCTTGGTGTTGCCGAACATTTCTCAAATAGGAGAACTGTGTGGCAAGGGTTGCCCATGATGAATTAACAACCCCAATGACAGTTCCAAGACTCCCAACTATCCATGGTCGCTGCATTAAGTAAAATGAGGAAGAGGAAAGAGTGAGGATGAAGAAAGGAAGGAACAAGAACAAATTTATGTCACAAATTTATGATCAAGTAGGAATAAAACAAAATAAAATAAGCTATAATATATTGAAGTTATATTTAAAAGCTATAACCTCAATCTGCCTTATTAGGGACTCAAAATTTGACAGTAACAAATCTTATGAATTTTTATGCTTCTCATACAACCTAATCTTATATCCAAAATAAGCTATAACATATTGAGGTTATATTTATAAGCTATAAATCTGCCTTATTGACACAATATATGACAGCAACAAAGCTTACAAATTTTTATGCTTCTTATACAGCCTAATCTTATTTCCAAAAATATTCTTGCAAGTTAAATTATTTATGTAGAAATTTTCAAAAAAAATGCCACTAAAGAGATAGAGGAGTTCTCTAACGGATCACCCTGTAAAGTTAAGGCACTCAAGTCTCAAGAGCAGTGTTCCTCAAACCTTCAGCTCCACTAAAGAGAAGGACAAACATTCCTAATGGGGTACACCACTGGCAGCCCCCTTTGAAGCCTCATAAGAGGCAAAGGAAAGCTGGTTGATCAAGCATCAACTGGGGATGTTTTGGATGATGGAAAGCTTTCTTGGGCCTTCTAGGAAGGGATTTGGCAATTGCCTATGTAAAGGCTTTTTATGGTCACTAACATTCAGAGTGAGATTGGTTTTAATAAAATTCCAATAGTTTATTTTAAACTTTTAAGAGTGATTGTCTTTCTCTTACCTAAACGTGATTACTTAGGAAGGACTTGGTTTAGGTCCAGCACTGGATCCGATTAGATGATGACATATATTTACTTTTGGACACGTGTCTAAAAATAAATATATGTCATCATCTCAACGGGTCTAGTACTACTAGACACTAAATCTAAGCCTGACCTGCTTACAAAAACCTATGTGAAATACCAATTTGCTCGGTACTTACCATTAAACTCAAACCCATAGAAAATTAAAAGTCAAGCACTTTTGCTCCAATCAAATCCGCCGTTCACAAAAGTCCAAACAGTTTGGAAGATCGAGTTGATACCCACAAACACCAGAGTCCAATCTTCTTCCCTTCATTCTGTTCTGTACAGAGGCCTTGGTGGGTTTGGTTGGGCTTTTTGTGCAACTTATGGTGTAGTGGTGGTGGAGGTTTTAATTGAGTGTCTTCTGTTTGGGCCTTGGTGGGTGTGGGCTGTGTGCCATTGGGTTCCATATATGGCATGGCATATTCAGGGCCTTCAATGACTAAACGGTGACTTTCATGTTGTTGGGTTTTATTTATATTTATTTTGGAAGTAACAAAATTTTCAACCAAGTAAGCTAATAAGAATTTGAAATTAAAAAAAAAAAAATTCTTTTATTTTTAAGATTTTGATACTTAGCCAAAATTTGTTAGTTTGATTTGCTTTAGTTGCACAAGACTTATGGCCTGTTTGGATGGAGGGAGAGTGGAGGGGAGTAGAGTAATGTTGGCTAAAAATGAGCTAATTTTGCGTTAAATCTACTCTACTTTCCTCTACTCTCCCTCCCTCTCCCTCAATCCAAACGGACCATTAATGATTCAACAGAAAATATGCTAACTGAACTCATAGCATCTTCATTCACACAAATTTGGATTATAAAGAAAATTATATGCCCAACTTATCAAAAAAAAAAAAAAAAAAATTTATGCCCAATAAAAACTTGCAACCTAACACCTGAAATATAAAAATAGTTTCATACCAACGCACAAATCTTTATAGGTTTTGAACAAATACAGGTCCTTTCCAAGAGAAGAATGGATATATATGAGCGGAAATTTTAAAGTTCTCTTAAAGTATCAAAAAGCCACACCTTGTTTTAATGGTATTGAATTTGGTTTTTGATTATTGACTCCAAGTGTGCCTGAAAGCGCTCAATTTTAATTTCAAGCATGAATGCACACATGCAGTAGATATGGGTGTTCAAGACACCAAGCAAACTGAGCAAGCCAATTGATTTTAGCCTATTTCCTCAGTTATCATGGTTCACTTTAATGCTTATTCAGGGAAAAAAAGCACCTATGATATCGATTCAATAAAGGTCTAATACACCACTTAAAACCAAACCAACCAATCAAATTATAATTTAATTTCTAAATTATATTAGTATTCATGGAAATATTTTAAGAGGGATAAAAAAAATCCTACAAATATGTTCACACCTCAATATTAATAAATTCTTCTATTTTTACATTCCAAACACTCAAGCCTCCTAATCTCTTGCCTCCCTGATTGTCACACATCTATCATTTCATTATTTTCTGTTCTAGTTTCCAATTCATTCTTCATTCTTCACTTTCCTTTTCGTTCTCTATTTTTATTAAATGCCCCCTTAACGGGTGCCTTAGGGAATTTATTAATGGACCACTTCAAGAAACTTTTAATACTACTTTTATAGGAAATATAAAAAGCTATCATAAAATTCAGTTGCTATTTTTTTTTTCTATAAAAAAGTTTGTAAAAATATTTCCTAAACCAATGCCCTTAGGGCACCCATTTAATTTTCCTTTAAGTTAACTGTTTCTCCCCTCAAATGGCAAAACAAAGAATCAAACAAAAATCTGCATCAACATTACCACAAATAAGTTTTTAAACATGCTATCTAGATTATCACTTCTTTTTTTCTTTTGAGAAAAGCTATCTAGATAATCTCAACATTGAAAATTAAAGTTGAAATTGATAAGTTATAGACATATTAATACAACAGTCTTAATTCATAAAACTTTTTTTTTTTTTTGAGAGAGTTTTAACCTATCGTGTCTGCTCCTGATGATAGTTCTTTATCATCAGACCAAGCCACCAATCAGTTTTTGGTGTAGGCGGAGATTGAACCCCAGATCTCTTATACAACTATCAGAGACTTTACCAGTTGAGCTAACTGGAATCCACATAAAACATTTCTATCTAGGAAGACTACCAAATTTTCCAATGTTGTAAATTGGGTTTCGATTATGGAAAGTTTTAATGTACTAAATTGCCAAAGATGTTGATGGCCTAGTAAGCCTATATGCACATGAGAAAAATGAGATGACCGGGCAACTAAAATCAAGAGGCACAAACCATGAAATCCACTTTAAACTAATGCAAGAGTGAGTAAAACATTTTGTCAAACATATGGTGTGTCTATTCCAAAATGGGGTTGAAAATAAAGTATCGTAATATGAATCCACCAAAAAATTACACCCAAGACAATCCAAGTAAATTACAATTGAACAATTTATTAATTATCCCAAGTTGGCAAGATTGAACAAAAGTCCCTAAAATGATCACTTTAAAAAAAATAGCATTAGCACATACTGTTGTCAAAGGGGAGTTGAATTACAAAATTAGAATATCTAGGAAGACTACTAAATATTCTAATGTACCAAATGAGATGACCGTTGTGAATTGAGACACACACAGGTGAATTGTTTGTGGTTAATTTATATTTGACCATTTGGCATGGCGGTATCCAAGGACAACTCTTCAGCAGATGTGGTGCTCTATGAAGCTAATTCCTACACCATATTGATTGGAGAAGCGTTACCGGAAGAATCATTACTGTTATATTCATCAATACAATAGTTAGTCACCAGTAGTAGCATCTGCGCTCTCTTATAGCTCCAGTGCACGTTCAAGGCGTACCTGCACTTCACCCATGGTGGGTTGACGTTCGCCTCGATTTCGCACACAAGAAGTGACTATGTCAACGTATACCATAAAAACCTCTGGAGCTATCTTCCCCATCAGATACGGATCAATTATCTTATAGATGATCCCTTCTCGTTTGCATTTTTGTGCTAACCCAACCAGATCCATCGGTCTTGCAAATGGACTTGGTGTTATTCCACTAAGTAGTTGCAGCAGTACCACAACATGCACAAAATATAGTAATTCAATATGACTCCTACAATATACACATAAGTATGGAACGCCAATACAAAGCTAACAAACATGCACAAAATATGGTAATTCAATATGACTCCTATAATATACACACAAGTATGGAAAGCCAATACAAAGCTAACAAACATGCACAAAATATAGTAATTCAATATGACTCCTACAATATACACACAAGTATGGAATGTCAATACAAAACTAACAAACATGCACAAAGTCAATTAATAAATAATATAACAAGATAATTCAGTATAAAACGATTTAGATGAATTAATTTCAACAAATTACAACCATAGTTTTTTAGTGGAGTTGTGGTGTGCCTTAGTATTAGAACCATTTTCCCTCTCCTTTGTGTGTGTGTTTGTTTGTCAAAAAAAAAAAAAAATAACAAATTACCATAAAAAAATAGAAGAATTTTTAATGGTTTGATAAATACAATGGTAAATTGTATATTTGACCCCTAGTTTTTATGCTATGTATCAATTTAGTCCATGATCTTTTAAATTGACATCAGTTGCGCCCATGACTTTTTGATATTAGAATTCGTCAGCGCAGATTGGGCCAAGACAGATCCCAGCCATAAGTTTTCTCATATTGAATCGGCCAAAAAATTGGAGTGTTCTGTTCTCTTCAGCTGCAAATGATCGATATATTTAAGAGCGTCACAAAGAGCTCTAGATTTGTTTGCGCAAAAGTGATAAAGAAACAATGTGGTAAGTCCATCTTCTACTCTCTCTCTTCTCTTTTATAGCTTTCATTTTTTTTTTTTTTTTTTCTGTTTTCTTTCCAAGTGTAATTCCCAAATTTTGAATGTGCCTGTAGGCTTATTTGATCTCCTCCTTTTCTTTTATCAAATTTCTATATTCTTATTCTCAATTTCCCCTAATTTTCATTTACTCCTCATTCTGTCACAAAAGGGGAGAAGAATTTAGAAAGTTCTCTGCAAGCATTGCAAATGATTGATATTCAAGACTCACCAAATTAGAGGAACTGCAGATTTTTTTGTATCTCCTTTCCTGTCAATAAAAAACGGCCCAAGTAAAGATTGCCCTGTTTCCAATAATACAGAAACAAAGCGGTAAGTTTATCTCCTACCTTCCTCTTCTCTTATAGATTACTCTTTTTCTCTATTTTTGAAACCCAAATTCCAAAGGGTCTGCTATTTCTTTCCCAGTATATACCTACTTCCATAGTATAATTCACAAATTTTTCAGAAGATGGATGATCATGAAAGTGAGTAAATAATAGAAATTCCAGAATTAACAGTATTAAAATGGTTACCAAAATATAAGATACTTCCAGCAAGAACTAATGAATGCAACAATCATAGGAATGGTTCCCTATGACATACATGGATTTATTACTGGATTACAGATTGTGAAATCTAAGTTTTCTCTATCACTAAAGATTGTCATAACCAGTCAATGGAAAACAAAACCTTCCCATATCCTTGTCAGATTCTTTTCAGGGTTTTATAAGTAAATGCACTTAACACCGAATTGCGTACTCATTATTAGTTTTTGATTTTCAGTTACAAACCCTGCATTGTAGTGTTATCTGAATTTTCTATAATAATCTGGATCCTTATAAGAAAGAAAAAATAGCTGTTGTATTCTTAGTGGAGCATTTTTAATAATTTAACTTTTTTTTTTAAAGGATGTCCGACATATCAGGCTGCACACAAATCAAACATTATGTGTGCCTAAGCCCAAGTTGTTGCCTCATCTACTTCAACAATCCCCAGTAAGATATTTTGAAATCAAAAATAGTAAACGAGAGTGGATGACTTTCCACTATAGTTGCAGAACCTTTATTTATTTGATGAAATATCTATAAACAGTTCCAAGAAGCTGAGATATCTACCAGCAAGGGTGTGGTGCCCCAACAGATGCTGCCATGCTGGTAATCCTTCATTTCCCAACTAGAGGTTATGTACTTCAGCATCGATAGGTCAAGATTGCCCATGTTCCAAGTATATAGATAAACTTTTGATTCCTATGCTAAGCTCAGAGAATATAAAATTGGTATTTTTGCTCAAATGTCCTTATGTTTAAATATCACTTTGGATGGACTAGCTTATGCACTTAATTTTTAATTTCCATAATTCTTGTTCAAAATTGTGTGCTCATATACTGTAGCATATTTTTCTGCATAGCATACTTAGATCTTCGAATTTTCCATCCAACAACAAAAATCAAGTACTTTTGTTTGAACATACAATTCTAAACTTCTTGAGATTATTTGTGTGTGTGTATTCTGGTCTACCAACAATGCATTGATTAGGGCTCTTTAGTTACTACTACATTGTCCTTACTGTCAAGTTTTCACTAACCAATTTTGGATTAATTAGGGCTCTTTCATTAGTCGTATTTAAGCTTCTCCCAAGTTTATTAATGTTATGAATTCATCTGAAGTTAGTTTTAAACATGAGAAATACTCAGTGGCAAATTATTTATTCTATTTTAAACAGATTTGTAGATGACCTCAAAGTCCGGTTTGCTGTACAGTGTGCACTAGAAGGAAGTATAACTTGAGATTCAAATCAAATTAAACGAGAAGGTTAACAACTTTTTTCTTTTGAGATCAAATTATAATGTTGGGTAGGCTGTATTACTAATCATTGGATTACTTCATAATTGCAGTTACATTTATTCTCAAGCTAAGCTAATTTTACTGTCTTTAGTTTTCTTTCTTTTTATTTTTTCCTAAAAGACTTCTGGTTGTAGGTCAGCTGGAACCATAACTTGAATGCACCTGCAAGTGTCAATTGGGTATATTTGGTGTCACTTCGACAATGCATCAAGTAAGGCCTAGGCTTTCCCAGCATTTATACTTTTCACCATGTTTGCTTCTATCTCCTATATATAAAAATATCAGAAATAACTCTCTTTCTTTTTTGGAATATGTAGGATTCCTAACAATTTGTCCGCTGTTCAAATCCTATGTTATGGTTTCCTAACTTAAAATCTTTGTAGCAGTGACTTCAGATATTCTAGATTATGAGGTACACATCTAGGATTAGCCTTTCATACTGATTATCATCATATTATCTTGTTTTGAATGGTCAAACTTTAGTACTAATCAATGGCATAAACTATGATATTTGGTCTTCAGACGTCTGCAAGAAATTGAAGAGCCCAATTAAGCAGAGCAACTTGAAACTCAAATTTGATGCATGCTTTTTCTCCGTGATCAAGTTATGCTCTAAGATATACATCTGGTGACTTTTCATATTGCACACTTGATTGATTCTTAAAATCATTTCACAAATAATCACGGCTACAAATCTCTGCATAGAGCATATGATAGTAAGCTTCAATTAATGGATTTTCAAAGATCTGTGACAGTCTTCTCTTATTGTTAGTCTTGTTGTCTTAACTAAGAGGCCAACCTGTTTGAGTGCACCACTTCATACCTCCATATGGAGGGTAATAGCCTACAGATTGCAGATAAGGCAATGGACATAAGTCTCTGTAAGCCGAATTTTGTTTGTAATTATTCGATGAATACAGTATGTGTATTACTTAGAAATATTACTGAAAACTTCTTTCAATGAAATTGTCTATGACTAAAAATCTAAATTATCATAGCTGGGCTTTTATCCAATTTGAATTGTATTTCCTACACTTAAAAGCCTTATTGTCAGTGATAAGTTGAAATTAAGATACGCAGTTTTCTTGTCATAGGATAATGATTATTTTGTGAGAATTTGCTAACTGATTTGAAAAAATTGAGGGAGGCATCACAAATTTAGGGAAAAAGTTAGACCATACAGGCATGAATGTTAAATCTAAAATGCTTACATAAATTAGTTTTGCAGTCTACCCAGAAAAGAATCAGGGATATTAGCTAATTGCTAATCAAGGTTGAACAAATTTGTGCCTAGTCAATACTATCCAGCTTTAAGCTTTACTATCACTCACTGTAGTGCTTCAACTTGTGACGCATATAACCCACTGGAAAATGTAATTTTATTCTTGTTGTGAGTGAATTCATGTTGAATGTTTGTTTATGCAGGTTTGAAAAGTTGACAGATTTTTACTTAAATGGGTAAATTTGAAGTCCACTTCCAAATGGGAGTAGTTGAAAGAGTTGGATACTCTCTCTTTAGTGCCATTCTAATTTTCGATTCTGTGTGCTGGTATGAAGGAAAACATCAAAAGCTAATGCCAATTGCATCAGAATGTGTAGTGTGGTGGTCAGTAGAGAAATCATTGCTGCCTGTATATAAGACTCCAATCTTTGATAATAGGTGACCTCATCTGCTGTGACAATAGAATGTCTTCTCTAAGGACTGATGTTATATGCTGAAGGTATACCTTTTGTCATTTTTACTTATAGTCTTGTCATAGTTACTAATAAAAGAACTCCTAGTGAGTGTTATTTTAATGTCTTTTCTTTTGTCATTCAATTTAACCATTGTCATTGTAGATTACAAAGAAATCTTGTGTGTTTTTGTGCTGTTATCTGTAAAATAATTTGCTATATCTATAGAATAATTTATCATGATTCATCACCATTTTCACAATTAGGTGTTTTTGTAAGGTCTAAACTGTTTTATTGTTCAGCATTCCCTTTATATCCAGTAGTTTCCTTACAAACCATTGTTCTTCAGTCTTTTGTTTAATTCTTATGCTACCATTTGTTGGCATTTAAATTTATTTTCAACCTACAGCCAAATCAAGGGAGATATGGCAAGCTACAATGATCCACATTGCCCAAGAAGGTGGCTGTTTTGCTCTATCTACGAACCAATTCTACAGAAAAGGAAGACTATCTGCTGTCAACAGAATATATTTCTGGAGGTTCAAATAGTGATTTGTATGTCAATACAATCAGATGGGACCATTCTGGCTGGACCTAATTACTAAGGGAGTCCCTCATCTGAAGCAATCTTGTCCACTCTCCAGAACTTGGAGGGTGTTTTAGCAAAGCTAGATTTTTAGTGGAAATGGGCATCAAGTTGGACCAAACTCAGTCAATCTGACTCTTGAGTACACCCAATCCAATTTCTTTTACAATTGCTGTGAAAGCAGAAGTTCTTGATGAGCTGCAATGGTGACTTAGCTGTGTAAAAAGTTAAGGGTCCATGATTCGTCCAACACATTTTGAAGAAATCAAATATTTGTATAGATTATTCTGTACAGTTCATGAATATGTTAGTCCTGGAATATTTGCAATTGTTGCGATGAACTTTCATATGTATACTAAAATGATGCTGTATCTTTCCCCCTTGGTACTATTCTTTCAAAAACATTAGGTATCTTAAAGACTAAAGAGTACTTATGAATGCCAGGCTACAATTTTGCGAAAAAAAATGCATCTCTATTGTTGTAGTAACTTGAGTCAAAGATACTGGTTCTTACTTGGTTTCCTAGTCCCTAGATATTGTGGTGCTTTTACTTTTTTCCAGAATAATGACAATGCTCTTATAACCTAGGCCTTTTCATACAGAATTGATAAAGGCATAATTCAAAGAAGTCAAATGTAGATGCTCATCAAGGTGGCCAAAAATTGCTGCAAGCACATAATTCACTTACCTGTCTATGTCACTGTCATACAAGAAGTCTTTGTATAAGAGAAACTTCGCTTAATTTAATAGTAAAACTTCAAAGAATTATAAACACAAATGCCAAATAAATTTTGCATTTGACACACCTCATGAGGCATGGTTTTTGGTGTTTGGTGTGCCAAATGCCAAATTTTGGCATTTGGCACACTTGATGCCAGTGCTCTAATAACAGACAACATTCTAAGGCAAACATAGCAGGGATTAACACAACTTGAGCTGCCATGAGGGAAATGAAGCAAGCATTAATCAATTTTCTAGTTACTAATTAATTGATTAAATTATTAGTAATATTTTCCCCAAGAAATAATTATTTTTAATATTTAGGTGAAGAAAGAGAGACAGAGTGGGCCCATATGTTAACATGAACTAACGTTGATTTTTTTTTTTTTTTTTTTTAAATTCTTTTTTTAGATATGAAAGAATGAAGTCTATTCTATAAAAGATTTTACCAACTGAGTTAATTGAACCTACTATGATAACTTTCCATACAATTTAAAAATTGTGACTTGTTTGGTTGTACTGAAATGTAAATTAACTTGGAATATAGATATTACTAAAACTATAATCCATTTATAAATGTTGTCAATATTAAATTTTTTTTTTGTCATTTCATACTCTATTTAAGTCATTTAAACAAAAAATTGAAATCCAAATCCTTCTCATTTTAATACCTCTATCTAGACAAGTCAATAAAAAAGTGCAATAATTCTTAATTAGAGTACAAATCCCATATTAATAGGAAAAGAGTGTGTGACATTGTTATGCATAGCTCAACAAAATGGGGTGGCTGAGAGAAAGCATAGACATGTTGTGGAAACAACTTTAACTCTTTTTTCTGAATCCAAAGTTCCTCTAAATCTCTGGCCTTATGCTTTTGCAACTTATAAGTTCCTCATAAACAAACTACCTACTATATCTTTAAATTTTCATTCTCCTTGGGAACTTCTCTTTGGTCAATTTCCAAATTATTCTCAATAGTTGATAGGGAAAGAAGGATGCAATACTCTCTTATGACTCTATTTGATTGGTATCTAAATGAGTTTAGGGATTTTTTCTTTTAAAAGCATTTTTTAAGGGCTGCAAAATGGGCGTTACTCTACTTTTGTTGTTATTATTCAGGATGATTTTTCTAAATTTGATTGTTGTTATTTGGGTTTAAAACTTTAAATGTTTTATTTAAGGGACCAAAATCTCATAACATTTCCAAAAAAATATAATTTTGTCCTAAATAGTAATACCACTTTTAATTCATGCGATCTTATCTATTTTCTATATATAAAATGATCGTGAGTAAAAGTTAAAGTATTTTTCTGGTTTGTTCAATTCCCACCATTTCACGAGCTAGTCTAAATTTTTTTTTTAGGGGGTAATATCTAATATCACTAGTTGAACTTGCTTTTTATTTTTCAATTTATTTTTATATACATATGAGCTAAGATTTTTTTTTTTTTTTTTTTTTTTGAGGGGAACATATGAGCTAAGTTGAACACTTGAACTCGCTTTTTATTTTTTAATTTATTTTTATATACATACGAGCTGTTACCGTGTTTGTGTGTGTGTATATATAATTGTAAAGACCGGATTTGGGTACCGAGCCCAAAAGATGGATGAACTCAGGCTCAAGAAGCCCAAAATAATGAATTTTTAGAGAGTGGGTTGGAAAACTGGGCTAAAATGAGTTGGACAACAAATGACAAGAATAGGAAGACGGATTGATTTAAACTAGAGAAAATCGTTTTCGGCATAGTCCGAGGAGATCAGTTCTTATATATTTCCTACAAGTTTGATTACAAATTTGGTTCCTGATTACTACAGTGTTTCTCCCTTGATTTCTCGATCCCCTTCTCTCATTGCCTCATTCTTTCTTTTATACTCGCTCCACCTTCCGTCTTTACCCTCCACATGCAGGCTAGATGGTTGGTGTTGATACTTGTCACGTCAGCACCTTCCTGAAGTCTTTATGTAGTAGTTGTAAAGCTGAAAACTACTGTTCAGGTATCACCTCCACATTAATGCGGCTAGAGGGTTAGCTACAAAGTATTTAATGCGGTGGTAGCAGCTTTCTCTTATTTTAGGACTCCCCCCTATCCTATGTGTCTGTAATGCTTATCCGTACCAACAGAATTTCCTGGAACATTTCCTTGGACGGCAAACCATTTCGTTGGACCTCGGCTTTGGTCAGCTTGGACCTTTATGACCAAAACTTTCTCTTTTACTAACATGGACTCTCTTGACAATGTTTACTCCTCCTTGGACGATCTTTCGTCCTTGGATTGGGTCCCAGGCCCAATATATACATAGATAATGAGCTCCTGGGCCCAATACTCCTACAATAATAATAATAATAATAATAATAATAATATTGACACAAAAAATTGCCACAATATTTTCACAATTTTCGAGGTATTAATTCCTTATAAATCAAAATAAAATAATAAAATATCATAATAGAATTAACCACAACTAAAAATAAAGGTATTGTGAAAAGAAAAGTGCTCATTCATAACATTTTTCACAATACTTTCACAACAAATCATCGACGATTAGTTGTTATTAGTTCTAATTTAAACTTACGACTGAAATTACTTTTTTGTCCACCAATAACAACCTGCACCTTGTGATTTTGTTGTAAAAGTGTTGTAAAAATGTTGTAGACATTCCCGTGTGAAAATGTTATGACATCTTGTTGTTGTGATAATATTTTCATAATTGTTAAGGTTTACAAGTCAAAATAAAATATAATAAAATAATAGAGGTATTATGAAAATAATGTGACATTCTATTGTGTTTCTAGAATTTTTTTTTTTTAGTCAATTTTGTTGAGTCAAAATTCATGGTTTCACATATAGTTTTCTTGGGTTGACTTTTTGTATTATTTTTTCTTTATGCACCATTTTAAGTAAAAAAAAAAAAAAAACACATAGCTTTACCACACAAAAAACAAAAATTTAAGGTAAAAACACTTTTTATTGTTTATGTTTGGGGGTAGTTCACAATTCCCCTTAAACTTTAAAATCAAGCACTATCCCCCTTAGGTTGAGTTTGGATTGTACTAAAAAATGAAAGAGTCTGTGTTTGGCGTTTTTTCTGTGGGTCCTGTGCATTGTTCACGGGACCCACAAATATGGATTTCAGCAAATGTTAAGTTAAAACTAGGTCTCACGACACTATTCATATATTTAAAAATTATTTTGCTACAATATTTTTAGCAATAAGCAGTATCCAAACAGACCCTTAATATTTTGGAAAAGAGTAAGTACGTCATATTGTTATTCTCTCAGTTAAACCCTAATTAAAGCTTATGATTCTTAAACTATTCTATTGTGTAATGTCTAAAATACCCTTACTAAATTTTAATATCCAAAAAAATTTATTCATGTATTTTGAGTTTTAGGCGTAGTAATACTTTAGAATGATGATATAAGGTGTTTTATTTGTCACATAGAGAAGAGAACATTTTTTTTTCTAACTTAAAATCTTTGAGGCTTATAATTTATCTAATTTAAAATTCAGGATACATACATTCTGTTATCTTTTTTTTTTTTTTTTTTTTTTTTTTCTTTTTCTTTTTTCTTACCTAAAATTGGTGTTCATTAAAAACTAAGTGAGCTAAATATTGTACCTAAACTCATGTAAAATGAAAAAAAAGAAGAAAGTATAAATGACAAAATTTTCATTGTGTATGGTTAAAGGTATTTGATGAAGAGATTCAATTGTAGCATATGCCATTATTCATTGTGAAAATTTAAATATTATGACAATATTTTAGTAAAATTTAGTTACTTATTGTTGGAAGATGATGACATTAGTTATTATTCTTAGAAGTTTTTAGCAAGTGGATATTGCATTTAGCAAATAAATATTAAGAAACTATTATAGTAAAATAGATATTCAAATATTAAATAGCAATAAAAATTCTTATATGAATAAGAGACAAACATTTTTTTTATGTAAATTGTTTCAGGCTTCTTTAAATAAAAATTCTGTCTTAATTATCTCACTCAAGAGGTAGGCAAGTGCTGCCTAGTTAACCATATAAAAAGAGTGAAGAGACTTAGGAATGGTGTTTTTGGTTTAAAGGTAATTGGAGTGTATATATATTTAGCAATTAGTTTGTTTCTTAAAAAAAAAAAAAAAAAAAAAATTGGGTGAGTCTAAACGGTGCGTTTCATTTTCAACTTAAGAGAAACTCATAGACGCCCAAAGCAGAGTTTGAAATTTGAAAGAAGTGAGGGTAGACATGGCAATACGGGTCAAAATTTTCTGACCCGACTCGAAAAATACTTGATCCGAACCCGATTTTTTTTGACCTGAAGCAAAAACGGGTTGACCCGTGACCCGACCCAATTTTTTTGCAGGTCAACCCAACTTGACCTGGATAACCCGTGACTCGACCCGTTAAAAAAAATTCGTTAATTTTTGTTTTTTTAATTACGTCCTGATACTATGTGCATAAAGCACAAAGTATCAAAACTAGTAATAATATATTCAATGTTTATCACAACCATCAATGCTACTGTGCTTGACACTTGACAGTAGACAAGACAAGTCACTACACAAGTGACAAGGGTCAAGGGCCAACCGGCCAAGGCTGCCACAACCATTTAAAAAAAAAAAAAACTCATTCAATGCTTGCTAGCTGTAGACCTGTAGTCCATCACTCAGCCAAAGCACAAAATGCACAAACACAATACAATTATACAATACAAACAAACCTGAAAAGTGAAAGTTCCTCACTTCCTCTACTTCTCTAAGTTGAGTTCTCTTGCGCCTCCAGACTCAAAAGTCCAGCCTCTGCCTTCTTTAGTCTTCATAGTTCACACATTCGGCATTCCACACTTTTTTAGTTTCACACAAAGCAGTCAAAGCTTGCGCCTTTGCCCTTCTTCAGTCTTCACAGTTCACACATTCGGCATTCCACACTCTGTAATTATATGCATTTTGGCAGTGAACTATTAACATTGAAGACTTTTTCCATCATGAATTTATGACTATAAATAATTTTTGTCATGCTCAAAAGTAAAAAATGTCAGCATTGAAAGGATATTAACAAGTGGCATTAAGTGCAATTCATTTGCTTAACTGATTTTATTCATTACAAGTTGTTATTGATTTGTTTTTGTAATTGAAAAAAAAAAAAAAAAACTTGTTTGAAAAATACGGGTCAACCTGATTGACCCGCAACCTGATTGACCCGTGACCCATTTGACCCGCCAACCCGAATGACCCGACCCGAATCCGACCCGATCCGACACGCCCGTTTTGCCACGTCTAAGTGAGGGAGGCTTGTAGAGAGAGGGAGAGGAGACCAGATGAGAAGATTTTCTGTGCATAGCAGAGGCGAAAGATTCAGAGGAACTCTAATTCAGGTATTTTAACTGTTACTATTAGAATTATGATTTGGGTTTTGAGATTTTGATTTGCCATATTTTTTATGTGGAAAATCATATAATATTAGGCTTTTAATTGAGAGGAATTAATTTCTTCCTTTATCAACAAAAGCACACTCTTTTTTTGGCAAAATTTGCCAAACGGTACGAATCTAAAAAAAAATTAGGCGGATGGCATGTGTTCAAAATTTATTAGTAAGTTAGACTGTTTTTTGGAAATCGAGTATAGCAAAATTGAGTTCCAGCCAAAATCACCAAGCTTTGAAATGGATAAAAATGGAAGTCGAGTACAGTAAACTTAATTTTGGCTGGAAGTCGATTTTCCTGTACTCGTTTTCCAAAAAACAGTCCAACTAACTAATAAATTTTGATTGCATGCCATCCACATAATTTTTTTCTAGATTCGTACCGTTTGGCAAATTTTGCCTTCTTTTTTTGGGTTCAGGGAAAAATTACATGATTTCAATGGGTCTACCTCCAAGAAAGCATAAAATTACCATATGGTTGTTCAAAGGTTATGCTGACTTGTGCCACTCATTGGTACATCTACACTGTCACAAGTGTTAGAGTCTTTTTGAAGCCTAGACAAGTGATAATGGAGATGCATACTGCAAAGTTGGTTCCTATATGAAAATGGGTATAAGTTCTTTTAGTTATCCATATAATGGTTTGTTTATTCATGATGTTTCAGCAACAAATAACCCAACTTTTGACATGCTAAAGCAGAAGTATTGCTTTATGCCTTCTATATACAAGTTTTCTCCTTTTTCTCTCGGAGTTAATCTTCTATTGAAGATGTTTTACTAAAGACTGGATGTGTATGCCAGGTATTATGGCTGGTGATTAGTGCTAATGATTCAAATGTTTGAATTTAATATCAGGGAATTATTTTGTTTACATTTTACTAGGTATACTTATGTTGTTGAGTCTGTTCAAGAAAGAGACAGTAAACCTTCATGAAAAATATACAAGAATTAGTTTGGTCTTTAGTGCTGAAGGTGGCCTCTGAAGCCATGTACCAGATCATAGGATAAATGACATTATTTCTTTCACCTAATGATTTTTAATGAGAGGTAGACCTGAAGTTTATGCTCTCCTATGAGGCAAGGCAGAAGTTTTAAGGTCTTAGCCACCTAAAGAGATGATATAGATAGCTTTTCATTTGTACAATAAGAAGTTCTTTAAATAGTCTTTGTTAATGAATGCTTTTGGTAAGTTGCTTCTTTGAATATTATTACTGCTTACCTTGTCAGGGGTGAATGCTGATCACCCGACAACTAGTTTTAGTGGGTATGGTCAGTTGCCTGTAGGTTTTACTTGCTAGAGGTGAGTCCAAAGGACTCTTCTTTAGAAAGGTTTCCTACATTATCAAAAATAAAAATTTGCTTCTTTGAATACTGTGACAACCTCATTATGAGCGATTGTTAATTCTGGATATACAGGAATTCTAGGGATGACATAAATAAATTGTATTTAGCCACTAATGAATTTTGTCAATGGCTTCTAGGATATAGTGAAACTGTAGCATATATTGAATTTTGTTAATGGCTTCCAGCTGGTTAAGTGATTAGATGTGAAGCATGTTTCTAGTGGTTCCACCTTAAAGGGTGCAACTCTCAGTGCAAGTGACAATCATTTTAGAGTGAGATGTATCACAGCGGCAATTTAGAAAGTGTCATTATGGCATGCATTTTGAATGTGTGTTCATCTAATTACATGCATTTTAGTTTCATTAGCGGGGTTTCTGCTGTTGTATGAGTCGTAAACTATGAAAATAAGGGTTAAGAGAGAAGTAGAAGGAAGAGAAAAATTACCCTATTAACTAGCTAATATAAAAAATAACTAGAGCTCTTAACACACACACACATATATATTGTTGCATAATGTTGATTGAATTATGAAATGCTTGTGCATAAAAAAGCCACTAGGTGAGTAGTGCCATAGGTGCAATATTTCGCAGTGTATACCACTTATAAGACCAAGCTAGTATGTCTACCCATTAACTAATGGCGATAGAGGCATTATAGAAGGCACATGCATCTTCCCAAAGAATAAGACCAAGTCTCATATGGGGTAGTGCGTACGATGATGGTTTGCTGATTCTTCATTAGCCTTTAAGTAACGAATTGATTTGGTGTCCAGTGTAATATGCCTTCCAGATATTAGGTTTTGGTCAAGCCTTATCTAACAGTGCATGTAATCCAAAGAATTTTACTCTCATTTGCACTGGAGACATCCAAAAACATTATAGAAAGATTCTTGATGTTGACCGGTAAGAATTGACTATGTTGCAATTGTATCATGAGGGCATCCATGTGACCTCAAGCATTTGAATTTAAATAACTTGATGATATAATGACACATTGACACCCAATAAAGAAGTCTACACTTTCTTCTTACCCAGATGGGTTATTTGTGTCGATTAATATGGATGATTGATACCTATTACTAGATATTTTGTCTATTCCTTTTCTCTATTTATGATTCAGTTGGTGATGTATTTATTGCTTATCGTGAGTTCTTTGTTCGAAGGGTATGTTTGGATAGCATGGTAATGGCCCAGTTTGGGAGGCTACTTCTCTACGCACAATGTAGTGGTGTTGAGCTGTTCAGGTTTAAGCTCAAGTCTTTATTTTTGAGATCATTGTGTGAGTGGATTCTTGCATTTGGCTACTCCATGCACAAAATAGTGGTGTTGAGCTGTTCGGGCTTAAGCTTAAGTTTTTATTTTTGAGATCCTTGTCTCAGTTGTCTGAGTGGATTCTTGCATTTGGCTGCATGAATTTTTCATTTCTTCTAGATTATATAGACCAGCGTATTGTGTAGGTATTGTGTAGGTAAGCCTTTTTATACATCATGTATACCTTTTGTCTTTCCTTTTTTTCTCTTACCAATTTCGTTGTAGCTCCCCCTCTCCCCAACATGCCAAAAAAGAAAGAAAGAGAAATTGAAGTTATGAGACGGTGCTTGCTTGTGTTAGTCCATTATGGACAAGAGGTGTTATGAAGAAAGATCTTCAGAAAACTACCAATCAAAGAAAAAAAAAAAGAATTTCAGAAAACTACACGAGACTTTCTCAGTCCATTATGAAGAAGAGTTCGCGCAGAAAGATCTTCTGAAAACTATTACTTTTTAGGTGTAAATAAAACTTTATTAAAAAAATGAAAAAGTACAGATAACACTGCTCACCTGGTACACAGGCAGTGTACTAAGGGAAACAAAAAGCTAATCAAAACTACATAAATCTAAAAAATCCAAAAGGAAAGGAATAGAGAGACCACTCATAGCAGTCATCCATTGAACTCAAGGATAGCAAAAAGAATCATTTCAACTTAAGGATGTGACTTTCCTCTCCCTTGAGAGTTTGATGGTTCCATTCTCCAAATGGTGCACTACCCAGCAGAATAGCCCCCCTCCCAAAAAAATTTCTGTTTGATGCCAACCAACACCCCTATTCCAACAAGCTAGGAACTCCACCACTTGTTTATGCATTAGCCAACAAACACCAGCTGTGCAAACCATAAGTGTCCATAGACTATAATCATAAGAACAATGAAGAAGGAGGTGATCCACCGATTCCAACTATTCTTACACAGCATCAACACAAATATTCCTCTTCATCAAGTTATCCAGTGTGAGGATCTTTTGCTAGTGGCTGTCCAAGTGAAAAGAGCTACCTTAGAAGGAGCTTTCACCTTCCAAATACTTTTCCAAGGGAAAGAACAACTTCCTCTGGCCGTTAGAACTTTATAATATGACTTAACTTCAAAAGAACCATTCCTGGCAGGCAACCACACCATTCTATCTTCCCCATTCTGGCCAATATTAGTGGAGTATAGAAGAGAAAAGAAAGATTGTAAGCTCTCCAATTCCTAATCTTGAATCAATCTTGTAAAAAGCACATCCCAATGGAGATCCCCATTTTGTCTACACAAATGATCTGCCACAAATGCATCTACTACTGTTTGAGAGAATAAAATTTTTTCTCAACATGAGTTATTTATTGGTCTACTACTGTTATGTAAATTTGTTGAGCCCAAACTAAATAATTAAACTCAAATAAAACCAAAATAAGAGCCAATGGACTGTTGGAACAGCGCTTCCTACAAACCAGAAAATTAAAAAATTACATTTGACACTGAAAATTAAATACAAGTATAAGAAATATGCCTGGAACTGTGTAATGCCCAAAAACATAATAAAATTTCATCTGTTACTCAGAAAACCAATACCAGTTAGCCATGCATTCTCCTAATGTTATAAGGATAAATGGCTTTCTTAGCAGTCAGTATTAAGATCTTTTTGAAGATCTGCAGTTTTGGTTTTCTGTACATTGTGGATATCTTCAGCTACATGTTGTTTTGTTGTTTAGAGCTTCAACATTGTATTATATTATTCATTCTCTGTTTTGCTTGCCAAAGCACTGTTTTTTTATTACCATTCTATGTTTTGGCTTTTGCATATTATAAGGTACAAACTTTTGCTTTTGGCTTCTTATGCAGCCATTTTTGGATGTTAATAATGATGAAGACAGCTTGGAGCATGATGGAGACTGGCGGTGGCCCTTCCATAGTTTTTTTGAGCAACTCATCCTTGATATTTTTGATCCAGGCAAGCGATTTTTCCCCTTTCTACCATTTTGTTTTTGGTTGCGGTTGGGGAGGAGGGGAGGGTGTTGTGGGTTCACAAGATAGATCTTTCATCAGGGTCATTATGCTTCTTATTCTTTGATATTTCTTTTCATTTTCAAGTGATAGTTTCTCTGACTATATATGTTGATAGTTTGGAAGGTTCGCCATGGTAGTGTCATGGCCTTGAGGGAAATTTTTACTCAACAAGGTGCTTCTGCTGGGGTGTTTATGCCTGACTTGAGCTGGGATGGTGCAGTTTTTGTTGAAGTAGAAGATAAAGGTATATCAAATACAATGAAGAGAGAGAGAGAGATTGATTGATTGATTGATTTGAATATGCAAGTTTCATCAGATGGGCTTCAGCCAAATCTGAGGAGGCCTAAGTTTGAAGATGTGTCATCCTCAACACAATGGCCAATATTGTCTCTTACAGTGAGGTTGGTAATTTTGATGTCTGCATGGAGGTTGATCATGGGTGGAATTTGCCTTCTGGGGTGGATAATGGCCGGTTGAATGTTACTTTTGTTAAGGCTGAGCCAGAATCTTTTCTTGATGGTGCATGATATTCGTGTAAAGATGCTGCTGATACCGCAGAGATGAAGGGTTACGCTGTGGATAAGGTTTCCATTGGAAAAGCAGATATGCTGAAAAATATTCCCGAAAATTGTGAGCTGATGAACTTCGTTAAAGTAGCTAGGAATTCGTGGCTAAAAAACTGTGAATTTCTTCAAGAATGTGCAATTCATCTATTGTGTCTTTGACCGGTACGGTTTGATATATGTATATTTATATATGAACTGTATACTTGAGTGATTCGGTTTCCTTTTAATCTATTCGGAATAGTAGACTATATATATTTCTGATCTGTGTTTGTGTATTTATATTTCAGTAAATTCAATTATTTTGTTTTATTTTATTGCAGATTTGGTGATTATGTATCAGATCAGGTTGTTGCTCCTGTTCGGGAGACCTGTGCACAAGCATTAGGTGCCTTGTTTAAGTACATGCATCCCACATTAGTTCATGAAAGCTTAAATATATTGTGAAAAATGAAATGCAGGTAACTGTGACCTAAGGATATGCCTTTAGTGCTAAATAATATCGTTAAAGTTGGTACATTTTCAAATATTCTCTTCTAACTAATAAAGTATTTATTCAATCCGGAAAAAAAACTATTCATGCCATTGATCCCCTCTTCCCTATCATTTTTCCTTTCCTACAATGTTTACTAACCTGTTACATTGCAAAAGAAAAAGAAAATTTGTCAATTCAATATATTTTCGTGATTTTTGAATGATTAGTGTTGGTGGTAGTCTATCATCAACTAGGGTAAGAACTCATCAAATCTAATATTGCTCAAACTTTTACAATTGAGACCATATTGTAATGATGCAATTCAATAACTGTGAAGATAACTAATTTTGGCAAGTTATCACCAACCTCCTCTTTTTCCTTTCTAAAATCGTTGATGAGTTTACTCTCTCTAACGAATCTAGCAACATCAGGTGTTCTTTATTTAGCTATTCAATCATAGAGAACACAGGGTGTATGCATTAAGCGTTTCCATATAGAAACTTTAAACTTTAAACTTTAAAGTCGAGCTCACTAAAATAGGCATTTGAGATTTTCTGATAGTATAGAAGTTCCTTACACTCATAAGAGGTTTAGGATTTCTTCAGGTTAAAGAGGGAACTTATTATTCTTTTGCTTGATTGTAGAGTGATACTTATGATGGAATTTTTCTATAGATGCTTTTTCCCATTTTCTGAATGCTTGGGTAGGTCTGTTTTTCATTATGGGTTCAAATTTTGAAGAACTTAAGTCTTTATACTTTGTACTCAACATACATGAATAATGACAAACTAAGGAATCTTTTGTGCTTGGTTCATATACTACTGCTTAGTTTTCATATGAGATGGTTATTTAGAATAATCATTATATATTATAATGCTTTGTACATAGTCAGGAAAGATTCCTTTAGCATTTGTGAAATTATAATTGTTTTTATCTTACTGACGGCATTAATATTCCCCCCTAGAAGACAACGGAAAATTCTATTTAGGAGTTGCATACAGCAATTTTGATTGGGCATAGCTGATGCATGTGCTCCCACATTATGGGAGCTATTAGATATTTTATTGTCCAAGATTGTCATCATTCAAAGGAAGAATGTGCCGAAGCTAACTCCCCAGGTTTCCATTATTGTCATCTAAAACAGATAGACTGTTATGTCATCCATTTAGTAGCATCTTGAAGTTCATGTGATATCAGAAAAAGCTGGTGGTAATTCCATCCAAAACTGACTTTCTACTCTCTCTGCCCTAATACTATTTTTCTCCTTTTTAGAATAAAATATCAAACTTTTATTAATAAACTATATGATATTCCTTCCTTAATATATTCACCTTTCTTCAAGTTTTTCGTAAAATTTGGGCATGATGTTGTCTATAGGAAAACTTGGTACTCGTATTTCAACTGCGGTCCACTAATGCATGAACAAGTTTGGGTCCTTCAGCCAATATTACTTGAGCTTTAGCCAATAATGAGTTTTTCCTCTATAATTTTAATAATTGTCCTAATAACTGCTCTCTTTTCTTGAAATCTAGCTTTTAATTGTAGTTCAAAATTCTAGCATTATGTTTATTTTATGGTCAGTGCTTTCTAAGAAGTTCAGAAAAGTATATCTATAGGAACGGAAATTAAGGATAACAAATTACCAAGCACCTATGTCTTATTCTAAAATGAAAAAAAAATTGACTTTTACATCAATACTAGCCATAATGTGCTCTTCTTGATGAAATCCAAGGCAGGGAAATAAGGAATAGGAAATATTCTGCTGAACTCAGTCAGGGCGGTGTAAGGATAGGAACAATTTTCTTCGCCTACTTTTAACAAATACCAGAACCTGCAAATTATGAGATGAGTTTGTAAGTTTAATGTCAATTCATATTTTTTAAATTGATACTTATGTACCAGTTAAATTCATTTAATATTGATGATGTTAAAGCCTTTCCAGAATTGTGAGGCAGATCTGTTTCACTACTATCCAGCAAAGATAGATGTGCAATCCCTCTCTAGAAAAAGCTATGTGGAAGATTTGTCAGTGGTTGAGGATTTATTTTAACTTGTACACTTGTAAAGCCTTAGATTACAGCCAAAGCTGGATATTGTTGCTGTTCACTTTGAAAAGGAGGTAGAAGTAGTTGAGTGGCCCAGAGATAAAATTTGTGAGTTCTCTCTTCTTCTCTTCTATCGTTTATTATTGCTCTGTCCTTTTTCTTTTTTCAATCTTGTATACTATTTACTAAATTTGTTTTTCTTTCTCAAATTTGTCTGCTCTTTATGTTTCAGTGGCAAATCAACAGCAATAGGTAGTTTTGATGACCTTGTACACGCTATATGGAGTTCTTCAGGATGATGTATCCATTTCTTAATTTAATCTTTTACATGTTCATTTTGGAACTCTTTTTTTCCCCATTTTCTAATCAAAAGGATCTATTCTTGGGTTTCATCTTAAAATCTAAAGCTGAGACTGAATTACATTTTGTAAAATCTTACTATGTTTTCTCTATTACTAAAGATTCTCTTGTCCTGTCAAATTAGAGGGGTTTTTTTTTTGGGGGGGGGGGGGGGGGGGGGTGGGGGGAGGGGGGTGGAGATTCTTTTCAGGGTTGCAAAAGTAAATGTGCCTAATACTGAAACGCATACTCATTATTAGTTTTCAGTTACATACTCTGCATTGTGGTGTTATCTGACTTTGGTAGTGTAATCTGGATCCATAAAAGAAAGAAAAATTATATGTTGTATTGTTAAAGGAGCTTGTTTCCCTCTTTCTCTCTCTTCTTTTTTTCTTTTTTGTTTAAAGGGTGTCAGACATTTTAGGTTGCACACAAATCAAACATTATGTGGGTGGTGGCCTAAGCTCAATTTGCTGCCTCATCTATCCCAACAAGCGTAAGTAACATATTTTGAAATCAAAGAGTTAACAAGAGTGGATGACTTTCCACTATATTTGGAGAACCTTTCATTTATTTGATAACCTGTCTCTAAATAGTTGCAAGAAGCTGAGATATCTACCAGCAGGGGTAAGGGGCTGGTGAATCACTAAATGACAGATGATGGTATTCCTTTATTTTTCAACTAGAGAACATGTTTTTCAGCTAGAAAGTTCAAGATTGCCCATGTTCCAAATATCTTGTTAAACACTTGGTTCTTATTCTAAGCTCAAAAGATCTAAAATTGATATTTTTTCTCAAATGTCCTTTTGTTTAACATTTCACTTTGAGATAGACTAGCTTATGCACTTATGTTTTAATAATATACTTAAAATTTTATTTTTTTTAAATCATGTGCTCATATAGTGCAACATATTTTCCTGAATAGCATACTTAGATCTTCAAATTCCTCCCTACAGCAGAAATCTGGTATATTCTTTTAGACAATCAATTCTTAAGTTCTTGAGATTATTTGTGTGATGTGTGTTTATTCTGTTCTACCAACAATTGTTTAATCTGGTCTACTAACAATGTATACGTTGCTTAGGGATCTTTAGTTACTATTGTATTGTCTTCATTGGTAAGGGCTCTTCATCTATTCAAATTTTGAAATTTCACCAGCGTTTGTTAATGTTCTGAATTCGCATGAAGTTAGTTCTGAACTTGAGTGAAAATCTGTGACAAATTGTTTATTCTATTTTGATTATATTTGTAGACGAACTTAATATTCGGTTTACTGTACAGTGTACACTATATGGAAGTACAACTTGATATTCAAAACAAATTGAACAAGGGGGTTACAACTTGATACTCATGATTGGATTCCTTCAAGATTGTTGTGATTCTCAAGCTACATTAATTTTATTGTTTTGAGTTTTCTTTCTTATTATTTTTTCCTCAAAAATTTCTGGTTGTAGGTCAACTGGAACCGTAATTTGAATGTATCTGCAATTGTAGATTGGGTATATTAGGTATCACCATCGACAAAGCATCAAGTAAGGCCAAGGCTTTCCTAGCATTTACACTTCATGCCATGGCTGCTTCCATTTCCCATCTATATAATGAGAAATAGTTCTGTTCTTTCTTGAATGTACAAAATTAATGACAATTCATTCACTTTTCAAATCTTATGTTGTGGCTTCCTACTTAAAGTCTCCATAGCAGTGACTTCAACACTTTTCTAGATTATGAGGTACGCATTTGTGATTAGCCTTACATATTGATTATCATTGTATATATCTTTATTTGAATGCTCAAACTTCAGAAATAAAAACAACATAAAATTTAAAATTCTGTCTTTAGACTTGTGCAAGAAATTGGAGAGGCCAATAAGGAAAAGCAACTTGAGACTTGAATTTAATGCATATCTTTTTCCTGAGATCAAGTTATGGATTTCGGTAAGAATTTTTTCTATTTTTAAGTTTTCTTTCTATTTTTTTTTTTTTTTTTTGTTTATTTTTATCCTTGATAATTTTTTGATAATCAAGTGGAATAATATTGGACAGGCAGTGACTTCATCATATTCTGATGCCTTATCTGTTTTATTTATTTTAATCTCTGGTACGTTAGCAATAGGCATCATAGTGAAGAAAGGGGCTTCTAAAAGCAAATAAGATCAAATAGGGTAAAAGCTATTGCACACAAACTAATCCACACAGTTTTGGGGAACACAATTGAAAATCATGACTTGCACAAGTTCTGTAGTTTGGACGTGCATGCAAGACTGTGTGAATTAATTTGTGTGCAATAAACACTACACTTACAAATAAGCATTAAACGTAGTGGCATGAATGATGAAGGCATCAAGACTCAAACGTAGACAAGTGGATGTGAAATACCTCAAAAGAGGATAAAGGGCGAAGTGTTGATTGAACAATGGCAAAAGTGGTCAAGCGTGAAGGTGAAGGTGAAAATTATTCAAGCGTTAGGTGAAGTCGGGTTTTATTAAGGTCAAGATTGGATCAAATTAAAACTACCTGTATTAAAAGGAGTCACTAGTACTTCTAGCTTAGATCAATCCATGAGTTTTTCTCTCTTAATCATTAAGATAAATTGATGGATTAATCAATAATATAAAAATGGATAAAAGATCAAAATATAATTCCAATTTTTTGGAAGAAGACAAGAGATAGATTATAGCAGAAAGTGCCCCATGCAGAGTGGATACTACCAAGATACAACAAATAAAGGAGCAATTTCTTGGAAGATGACAAGAGATAGAGCAGAAAGTGCCACACGAGGAAGACTACTACATGTTTATTGACCAAAGCCAGTTAAGTTGACTCCGGATATACCCAATCCAATGGTAGATGTTCTTAATGACTTAACTATGAAAAATATTGAGTTATGGAATTAGCTTATTATAGGCTATGTATATCACTTTTGTGATGGTTAGAGATGTGCTGTGGTTTGATATAGAAGTTGCATTGGCATTGGTTTAAAAAGTCAATTTTTTTTTTAATTATTTAGTTTATTTTTGTTACTATTTATGAGTTTTATTGTATTTTTTGATGTTATTCATAGGTCTTACTGTATTATTTCAGTTACTTTTTAACTTTATTTACAATAATTTCAGTAAAATATTTTCAATTTCAGCTAAATAAATTGTTCCCAAATTGTAGTAGCCACAATTCGTCAAACACGTTTGAAGAAATCAAACATTTTGTATAGATTAGCTTGTACAGTTTATGAATATGTTAGTCTTGGAATATTTTCAATTACTGTGATGAACTTTCCGTATGTATACTAAAATGATGCTGTATTTTTAAAAATATAAAATATTTTTAAAAAACATATTGACACTAATAAAAAAATTATATTAAGTTGTTGTTGTTGTTGTTGTTGTTTTTTTTTTTTTTTTTTCGGAAGAAGATAAAGTGCAAAGTGTTGATTGAACAATGGCAAAAGTGGTCAAGAGTTTCAATAATGCAAGGCTGAAAATTATTCAAGCGTGAAGGTCAAGTCGGGTTAGAATTTTTATTTATTGTGTCTGTCTTCTAGCTTAGATCAATCCATGAGTTTTTCTCTCTTAAACATATAAATTAATCGATTAATCAATATAAAAATGGACTAAAGATCAAAATATTATTATTCCAAGTAGTGCCATCTAAAAGGAATCTGCTAGGGGAGCAATTTCTTGGAAGATGAGATGACAATATATAAAGCAGAAAGTGCCCCATGCACAATGTGAGTGTGAGTCTACTATCAACCGATCGACAATGGAATCGGTAGTAATAATTGAGGAGAAACGAAGACTTAAAGGTTTATTTGAGATTCGCTTATTTTATTAAAATTGAATTTTTTTTTTGTTAAAAGAAGATAAAGGTAAAAGTGAGTTGAAATAGTATAGTAGAACTCATGAATAGTGCTAAAAAGTGCAGGAAGACTCATAAATAGTAGCAAAAATAAGTTGAATAGTAAAATAAGCTGACAATTTTCATCAATGCGAAACGCACACTTAGGATACAGTTTTGTATTCTTCACTTAAGACATTGAGGGGCGTAAGTCTAAGGCAACTTCTTCAAATAAAGTTGAAGATTTATTTAACTTCGAATTCTGGTTTTTTTATTATTTAAAATCTATTATTTAATATAAAATAACAAATTAAAACAAATTCATTGTATTACACAATGACTATAGAACTAAAATAAAAACTATTTCTTGAGTGAAGCAAAGAAATACTAAAAAATTATGATTAAAAATTTTAATAAAATTCTACATTTGATTCTCTAAATAAAATTTGAGTATAAATTTATTTATTAGTAGGAAATTAATGAGTTTTTTTAGTATTTGTGTGTGAGAGATTAAATGAGTTCTTTCACTCTAAAACTAAGAAAAACGAATTGTCACGTCCAATGAAAAAAGTTTTCTTTAACTAGTTTTTTTTTTTTTTTTTTTTTTAATTTTTTTTATAAACTATCTTTTATTTATTAGTGAATTATAAGACTTAATTAATACTTCTAGTAGTACAAAGATATCACTATTGGTAAAAATTTAGAGACCTTTTTTCTTTGGGGGCCTTACAAGGTTGTTTATTTGCCTCATCAATTCAGCCTAGTTTTGTGATGCATTATTTTTTGCATGGTAGAAATCCCATTAACATGCATTTTATTTTATTTTTACATAAATATATTTTTTCAAAATTAGAATAGTATTTTTTGCTTAGATTTTTAATTTGAATATATCACATATAATATCTTGTATTTTATGATACATGAATAGTCAACAACTTATAAAGGTTTTAAATATATAAGTATTTTTCTTACAAATTTGGGATTAATTCAATTAATGATTTCTTCTGCAATCACTTATGCAATATAATTAAATATATCTGACTAAATATGTATTTACAATATTTACAATCAAATTGGTCACACTAAAAAGTTTGGTTTTAGTTTTAGTCTCATGAACCCTATAGATAAAATCTGATAATAATAAAAGGATATAGACGAAACAATCAAACGAAACAATTAAAGAGAAAGAAGGCAAACATAATGATCCCCACCAATATGTATATACACACTGTATTCGTATGAACTGTCTAATTCATGTGCATGTAATTACATTATTTTGCTTTGGGCAAAGCAAAATAAAGAAAAATAAAGTAATTACATGCTTATGGATTAGACTGTACATACTAATGCAGTCAATACAATTCTTGGATCCAACGATACATGATCATCCCTACTACACAACAATACAAAACTGACAACCATGCACAAAAAGATATCTCAACTAAAATACATGATATATCACAAAATAATACAACTTGCGACTATTTAGATCAAATAATTTAAACAAATTACATAAAAAAATTAGATGATCTAAAATATTTGTATCCAGGAGTAGTCTGCCAAAGGAGCAATTTTTGGGAAAATGACAAGAAGATAGTGCAGAAAGTGCTGGATGCGCATTGAACTGTATCAGTGAAATTGGTGGAAGAGAATTGCATGCGAACTATGAACTATGAAGTACCTAAAAAGAAGCGTAAAAAGCATTGTTTTTTTTTTTTTTTTTTTTTTGAGGGTCAGTAAAAAGCATTGATTGACCTAAACACAAATGTGGTCAATATTTGTAATAATTGAGGTTAAAATTATTGAAGCATGAATGTGAACATGAGAAGAAGGGACCTGCTCTGCATATTTTGAATGACCCGCCTAGAATAAAGTTGAGCTTTTTGTAAATAGATTGATAATGATTGTTTTCAATTAATATTAAGAAAATGCTAACAAATGCATTGGTTAATAATCTATATAAACAAAGTTTTTATAAAAAAAAAAAAAATTAATGTTTTGACAATTTTTTTCGTTTTCCATAAAAGTGGTGTCCAAACTTTCCTAAAATGAATTATTAACTAATACTCTAAAGGTATTCATTAGCATGACCCTTAATATTATTATGAGCTTTGTTTAACCAAAAAAGAAATAACGACATGATTGGATCGACAGATTCAGATCAAGATTGGGTTTGGATCAAAAGTATCTAAATCTAAATTTAAAGAAGTCACTATTTTGTTTTTTTTTTTTTAGATCTATGAAAAATCAAAATAAAAATTTGGATTAACCTATATGCTATATTAACCTATATGAACCCTCTGTTTTTTACCTAAATATTAAAAATACTTTAATCAACTAATTAGTAACATGTCAATTGAAAAAACATGAAATACTAGACAATACATAACAATAGATTCAATACAGTAATTTAATACGATTCCTACAATATAATATACACACAAGCATTGAACACCAATAAAAACTAACTACCATGCACAAAACCATATCTCAATTTATAGATAATATCACAAGATAATACAGCTTAAAACTATGTAGATCAATTAATTTCAATAAATTACCATAAAAAATGAGAATAAATTTTAATAGGAGTAGTTTGATGGATACAATTATGGAAGGGGATTTGGTTCTAAATTCTTTTATTGGAAATACTAGAATGTACCTATCAATTAAACTAAAAGGTTCTTAGTAAAAAATTGAGAAAATGATCTAAAGTACATACAAAAATTGCCAACAAACTTTTAATGAGTATAGGGAAAAATTGTATTTTGACCCCTCAGTTCAATTGATCAAACCTGTACCTAACTTGTTGGCGTCGGATTGGGTTTTGGGTTTGACCCATTTTCCACGTATTAGAAATTCCATTACTTTTAACCAAAAAAAAAAAAAATTCCATTACTTACTAGATTTTATTATTTATTTATTTTTTTTAATGAGTTTCACTGAGTTGATGGTTTCACGTTGAACTGTTCAAGTCCAATTTTGAACTAATAAAGAGCACTGGGAAAAATGCCCATACACCCCTTAAACTTTCAACAACTGGCCAAAAGACTCCCTTAACTTTTTTATTGGCCAATTTACTCCTTAAACTATTCATAACTGGCAAATTAATACTTCAGTTACTCACACGTTAAAACACTAACGGAATAAACACATGTCACTCACGTGACTTTTAAATACAAACTGAAAAAAACCCAAACATCCAAATTCCAACGGAAGAGGAGCATAGAACCAGGTACAGGTCCGGCAGAGAGAGGGAGAGAGACTCCACGCCGTTCATAGCCACTGCTGAGATTCTCTCTGCCGTCTCGCCGCCCTTGTTTCGACGGTGCCTTGGTGGTTCCGCCGCACTGTTCAATCTGGGTATGTCTTTTTTTTTTTTTTTTTCTTCTTCTTACGCCTTGCTATTTAAATCTTCTAAAGAACTTTTTTTTTTTTTTTTAATCTCCATGTGCGAATTTTTATAGTAGAAATTCTTGTTTTGGTTTAATTTCTGGGTTGGGTCTCTATGAAATTCTTGGTTTTTTACTATCTCCAAGTGCCTTTCACCAACTGTTGCATTTGAGTATGCCATAGCTGTTTGATTAAATGCTTGAGAGAGATATGGCTCCTGCTAAGGGGGTTTGGTTGCTTGGTTATCCAATTTTCCAAATATGCTGGCCTTCCAAGTTTCCCTTGCAACCCATTTGCTACAAAAACATATCAAACACAATAATTGGTTCTGTAATGATCCAGAAGCCAATAACTAAATCTTCAATTAGAGAAATTTCATTAATTTCATTCAATTAGAGAAATTTAAGAAGACAGAAGCTATAAGTAGATAACAAATTGATTTTTAACCAAATTGAAAGGTCTTGTTGTCAATGCTGTTGCCTGGAATAGACAACTCATTACTGAAGGTAAGGTTTTATCTAGGCCTTGTTTGTTTGATTCATACATGTGGATATAGCCAAACGTATATGCAATTTGATTTTGTTGTTTTAAAACACAACTTCGACAAAGGAAGTTATTCTTGGTACGGATAATGGCCAGCTTCATGAGATTGCGGTCGATGAGAAGGACAAGAGGGAGAAGTATATTAAGTTTCTGTTCCAATTGGGGGAACTTCCCGAAGCTTTCATGGATTTACAGGTCTCTCTTTTTCTGTGTTTTTCTTGCGAAACCAAAAAAAGAATTAAGGATTTTTGTTTGCTAGTTACTGCATATTTCTGACTAACTTGTGTGTTCCGTTACACAAGAAGCAACTACGAAAGTTTTTCTTTGGATAGTAATAATTTTAATGCTTTGGTGTGTCGAGTTGCGTGCATTTGCTATGTATCCAGTTGATTTGGCTTGTTGGCCATGAATTTTATGTCAGACAATGCCTAATCAGCTACCTTGTATGTTTTGAAGATTAAAGGATTCTTTTGCTTGTTCTGATAGATTAACTTGTAGGGGGTCAAAACACTAGAATGCCATCTTTATTTTTTGGGGGAGGGGGGGTAATTGGGTGGGGGCAATTGGGTTGCTAGGTATTGGAATGGGAGCTAGATAGGATTAAATTAAAGCTGTCTTGACTTTCAGAAATTGACACTGTAGTTTATTCGCAAAAGGAATTTATCTGTGTACAATTCTAAGGCATTCTGTTTTGGTTTCTTTTTTTCGATTACAGATGGAAACAGCTAGCATAATGAATGGAACTAGATACTATGTAATGGCTGTTACTCCTACTGGGATTGGATCCTTGGAGGTAAGATTAACTCTAACACCCAATTTTTACAATGAACATGTCTGACTCTATGGTGGGACAATTTGTTATCTACTTATAGCTTCTGTCTTCTTATTGTATAATTTGAATTTTACAGTAAGCTTGATGGGGAGAAAGATATATTGCTGATCTGCGATCACTTCAGTAAGCTTGATTGCAACAACTTTGGGAAGATAACACTACCAGATCTTTAGGAACCTTGTGACTGCAAGAAATATGAAATTTGTTTCTATTCTTTAGATGGAAGAAATGTATAGTTACATTTTTTTTCTTCTTCCATTGATACTTGTAAAGGTTTCAAGTCATATAGGAGCAATGAAAAATAAAAGCCAATGCGATATGTCCCCCTTCTGTTATAGGTTCTCTTACAGCCATTAAATTGAGAGGCTGCGATGGAGGGTTTGAGTTGTATGATGTAGATTTGAAACTGTAATAATTCAAGTAGTCAACAAGGAAAGTAAACAATCTTGGGATGATCTTACTTCTTCTCTTTATTTTGATTCAAGTTGTATGAGTGATTTGGTTGATGCGTACTTCTTCTCTTTATGCAGAGTTCCAGTTCAGCCCAAACTCTATTTAAACGTCTTGGGGTTCAAGTAAAACTCTTATATATATAAGGGAAACCCTAGAACGTTTTTGGGACTTTAGTAGAGAGAGATTAGAGTGCCTCTTGTGCCTCCTTTTATTTTTAGGGTTTTGTATCCAAACTTCTCTAAGTCTTTGTTGCTCATATTTTGCTGTTTATGTGAATCTCTTGTGAGATCCTTGAGGAGCTTTCCTTCACATAAACTTAGGGTTTTCAAGGTAGAGATATTATCTACATCTTGATGATCAACAAGGTTGCTACCATTTGAAGCTTAATGAATATCAAGCGTGGGAGCTTGTAGTTGATTGAGGAGAATTCAAAGAAAGAAGTAGTTCGTGGACTCGGAGCCTGCGCGTGGTCGTGTCAGGAAGTTTTATTGGTGGGTAGCATTAGGAAGTCAAGCGGGGAGCTTGTAAGTCCTTTTGTAAGAACTTCAATTCTTTCTTAGTGGATTCCGTTTTGCCTTGAGGATCGGTGGGTAAAATCCTCCCCAGGTTTTTCCGTGTGGTTTCCTGGGTGATCATATCACTGTGTTATTTATTTTCCGCTGCTTTATATGTTTTATATGCATGATATAATTATTTGATTGTTTTAACCTAGAACTGCTTAATTTGACTAAGTAACAACTTGGCTAATTAATCTAGGCTACGCAATCTGGTTGTGTTTGTAAGGGGTCTAAAACCTAACACCTTTCTTAGCTGATGCTATTAATCCATGTTAAGCTGGTTTTGTTCTTGGAAGATATACTAGTGACAATGTTATTTTGGTTCAAGAAATCATTTGAGCTATTAAATGAAAAAGGGGAAAATATGGTTTTATAGCTCTTAAACCTGGTCTTGAAAAAGCTTATGATTGCTTGGAATGGAGTTTTATTCAAGACTTGCTCAAATTTTTCCAGTTTCCTATCTCCATCTTGAACCTTGTTATGAATATGATTTGCTCATCAAAATTTAATATTGTGTGGAATAGAGGTTCACTTTTGGAAATAATTCCTTCTAGGGGCATTCGTCAAGGCGATCCTTTATCGCCATATATTTTTATTTTGTGTCTTGAACATCTTTCCGTTATGTTTGAAGAGGCTACCAGAAATCGTAAAATTGTTCCTTTCACTTTTCGTGGACAAATTCATATTTTGCACTATTTTTTTGTGGATGACATTTTTTTGTTCACTAGAGCTTCTACTCAATGTTGTCACCGTCTTAAGGATATCTTAGCTAAGTTTTGTGCTTGCTCGGGTCAGATTATTAGTAACCACAAGTCCAAAATGTTTATTTCTTCAAATGTTCATCATTGTGATAAAGAATCCTTATCTGCTCTTTTTGAGATTTCCTCTACTTCTCAACTAAGAGTGTATTTGGTAACTCCTATCTTTACTTCAAAAGGAACTATTCATGCTTACCAATTTATTGTAGATAGGATTCGTCACAAAATTGAAGGGTGGCAATCAAAATTCCTTTCAATGGCTGGACGAGTTACTTTAATTAGATCCACTTCAAATACCATACCTATCTTCTCGATCCAAACAACTCTTCTTCATAGGCAAATTTGCCAAGATATAGACAAATTAAACCGAAGATTTTTGTGGGGTGATTCGGACCAACATAGGGCTTGCCACACTATTTCTTGGGATACTATGGGTGTATTTGGATACTGCTTATTTAGCTGAAAATTGAAAATTGAAAATACTATAAAATAATAATTTTTAAGTGTGTAAATAGTGCCATGAGACCAATTTTTAATGAAAATTTTATTGATAAAAGAGGTTTGTGGGTCCCGTAAACACTGCACGGGACCCACTGGAAAAGCCAAAAGTCACAGAAATACGCTTCTAAAAAAAAAGGAAATGCAGATGCAATAAGCTGGCCTTTTCATCAATACCCAAACAGGTACTAAGGTAATGTTTGGTAACAGTTTTTATTTTCTATTTTCAAAAACTTGTTTTTGGGACTATAAAGAAAAAACAATATTCTTGTTTTTTGAAATCAAAAACATGTTTGGTTAGTTAAAATTAAAAAGATAGTTTTTTGAAGAAAAAAATAAAATAAAATATGTTGTTATTAGGATTTGAACTCTAATGCTAACTCATTAAATGAGATAGATTCATTAAATTAAATGCATGTTTTGATTGACTTTTGAAAATTAGAAACTGAAAACAGTCTTTTGCATGTTTTCAGTTTCCTTCACAAATTGAGTTTTGAGAACAGTTTTTGTTTTCTGTCCATTTTGGGTTGCCAAACAAGTTTTACTCTCAAAAATAGAAATTTGTTTTTGAAAATCGAAAATAAGGAAAAAAATAGTTACCAAACTTACCCTAAATATTTCAATGTTGTAAATTGGGTTTTGATTATGGAAAGTTCTAATGTATTAAATTGCCAAAGATGTTGATGGCTTAGTAAGCATAAATGCACATGAGAAAAAAAGAGATGACAAGGCAACTAAAACCAAGGGGCACAAACCCTGAAGTCCACTTTAAATTAATGCAAGAGTGAGTGAAACATTTTGTAAAACATATGGTGTGTCTATTCCAAAATGGTATTGAAAAAAAAAAATGTATCGGACTATGAATCCACCAAAAAATTACACTACAAACTAAGTAAATTAGAATTGAACAATTGATTAATTTTCCCAAGTTGGCAAGAATGAACACAAAAGTCCCCAAAATGATCACTAAAAAAAATATAGCATTAGCACATACTGTTGTCAATGGGGAGTTGAATTGCAGAATTATCTAGGAAGACTACTAAATATTCTAATGTACTATTGTCCAAGACCTTTTTGATGAGTTTTGATAATAAAAGTTCAGTATGAGCATTGCTTCGAATACTGGTGAATTGTTTGTGGTTAATCATATTTGACCATTTGGCATCGCAGTGTCCAAGGACAACTCTTCAGCAAATGTGGTGCTCACTGAAACTGATTCCCACCCCATCTCAATTGGAGAAGCGTCTCTTGAACCCATCTCAATTGGAGAAGTGTCTCCAGAAGAATCATTCCAGGTATATTCATGAAAACAATAGTTACAGTCACCAGCAGCAGCATCTACACTCTCTTGTAGCTCAAGTGCATGTTCAAGGCCTACCCGCAAGTCACCCATGGTGGGTCAACGTTTGGCTCGCTTTCGCATACAAGAATTAACAATGTCAACATATACCATTAAACACTCTGGAGTATCTTCCCCATCAGATACGGATCAATTATCTTATTGATAGTCATCCCTTCTCATTTGCATATTCGGGCCAACCCAACCAGATCCATTTGTATTGCAAATGGATTAGGTGTTATTCCACTGAGTAGTTGCAGCAGTAGCACTCCAAAAGAGTAGACGTTGGATTTATCAGTCAGCTCCCCATTCATGGCATACTCAGGAGCCATGTAGCCGTAAGTACCCACAATTCTATCAGTTTCGATCCTAATTTAAGCCTTTGACAAACTCGGGAGACCCATCTTGGACCACCCGAAATCTGACAACTTGGCCTCCCATTTCTAGTCCAACAAACTATTGACCAGCTCCACGTTGTTGGAAAATATGGTTTTGTATATCATACAAAACATACAGCGAAAGCAACAATCACAGATCTACTTCATTCATGAGAGATAACATGTAATCTTGAATTCTAGAACAAAGAATAGGAAGCGTACCTTGATGTAGTGAAATTCAAAACCAACACTTGAGAATACCTTTAATCTTCATCTCAATTTCACATGATACCCAAGAAGTGTGGTATCTCAATCAGTCCTTTTGTACGTTGATTCTCTAAAGAAAGTTCTTCTTATTCTCCTTTTGGAGAAAAATTGATTTCTTTTCTTTTCATCATACGTACATTCTAACTACCATGGTAGTTACTTTATTTAATAACTCTTATTAAATAAAAACTGATTATTTAATTGGGTTAGCTTTTCGAGCCTACTCAATTGGGCTTTAGTTTGTGGCTTGAGATGAGACCAAAGGGATCAAATAAGACTCTAGCTCCAATTGGCCTTAGGCTTTTCTGTCAACTCTTGACAAGTCTAAAGTTACCATTAATTATATTCAATACCACTATAAGAATATAATTGCACTCTAAGCCTTATTTATAAATTATATTCCAAGACTTTATTATACATGCAACCCCTTTATTAATATATTCGTAATAATACAAATTCATGAATATAGATTGCCACTTTGAAGATTACTACATCTTAATCCTTGAGTACCCGATTTAATCTTTTATGTTATTTGTCATATATTTATGAAATCCAATTCCATAAATATATACTTTAGTAACTCCTTACTAAAGTGGTTAGGCCTAACACTCTGAATAACCAAATCCATTAAACTTATCAAGAGAATATTTTATATCTCCATTAAGAGATTATGAATTCCATCTTGAAAATATATATTCCATCAACACTAAATGCAACTGCCCAACATACTGAGGTTTTGACCGTGACTTATAGATCGCACTCCTGATATATCAAAACAACCTACATTTTATGATCAGGTCCATTATTCTCTCAGAATTTAGAGTTGATGTAAATAAAAGTCGTGAGATTTATTATTCATTTGACAGTCGTTAAGCACTAACCAGCCAATTCTAATGCCATATGAAAACAAACATAATCATATTATTGATTTAATTCACAAAAACATAAACTATTTGCAGGATCTATTCAAATAAAATAACACAAACCCATATACACATCACACATGCTACTTCAAAAGAACAAATAGACTCAAATTCAAAAATCATGAGAAGATTGAAGAGTCCTCCCTACCCACCCACCCCATTCCCAATACCCACAAGAAAATCAATAATAATCATTTGAAATCGTATATATCTACTTTTACAAATGGGTTGCCCCAAAAAACAAACAAAGGAAAAAGGGGAAGAAAAAGCCCCCCAAAAAAAAAAATGACATTGAATTTAGGATTTTATCGTTTTAAGTCTTACCTTTAACAATAACAAAAACATTTTGATCATTTTGTTAGAGTGGGAGATCTGGGAAAACACTAAAGAGAGCGCTGAGAGAACATCGGAGAGATAACCATCTAATTTTTTATTTTATTTTTTTTGTATATATACGCTTACCTACTCTGCTGGTAACTAATATCAATTAAAATTAAACAAAGGGTCAGGATTAAAACACCACCAAATTTATGGTTGAGATTGGGTTGGGTACCATACCCACTAAAAAAAGTCCAAAATTCATACAAAATGATCATTAATTCATTCTAGTTTATTTAATAGGACTAACTTCATTATGGCAAGACTATTTCAGAATAAAAACAATTGCAATAAGGAAGACAAAATTAAAGAGTACATTATAACCAGTAGTTGTTTCTCAAAAAAAAAACCAGATTAGTATTATTTTTATATATAGGTGCCTATGAATCTAAATGTCGTGACAAGCCATTTTCAAAGGTATGGGCGGATCTGAAAAAGCTCCGGTTGAAATTTGGTTAAAAACAAACTTGTTAGCAGCCTCTGTATGGTGAATTTCATCCCAATTTACTCTAACTAAGGGGCATTCACATGAACCAACAAATATCTGGCTTCCATTGACTGTAATTGTTCCTCCACAGCCAACACTGCGGCTATAATTGTATATTCCATCATAGCCACAACAGGCAACGAGGGGAATTTCAAATCCTGTTATTTTCAACCAAATAATTGATAAACATGAAATTTTGTTTCATTAATAAAATATTTTATACGAATGAATAAAAATGATAAATGTTAATGATCACCTAAATCTATAAGATTGATCATCATTAAAAACAGGGACAAAACTATATTTGGAACAAAGGGTCGTGGCACCTTGATTTTTTTTTAATAATATGTATACAGTTAAAAATAAATTATAGTGTATACTTAAGTTTTTATGGTATTTAGTTAAGATTTTTTGTCAACTTATTAAAATTTATAGTTTTTTTTTTTTTTTTTTAAGCCGAAGATAAATTTAGTACATCTTGAGTAATAGCCGATTCAATTAACAATAGATTTTCCTCTATCCAAGTTACAAAAATCAAATTGGCCCAAAGTGACCTCATGAAATAGAAATAGACAACTGGCATAAATCTATATATAGTCCCCCTTAAAAAAAAAAAGGTTAATGAATACATGAACTGTCAGATGTGGACTCATGCAATTACTACACTCTCATGTGAGAGGTAAAAGTTAATTGGTAATTTTTTATTTTAAACGTTTTTAAATGTTGTCAATCTGTGCATGAATCACCGGTGTTATCACAAAATCAATAAGGTAAAGCTCTCTCTCTCTCTCTTCATAAAAAGAAAATATTTTGGATTGATCTAAGCATTAAAAAATAATAATAATGGTTAACTATGTCTATAGTTTAGTGTGAATAAAACATAAAGTTGAGTATTTTCGATTGAGTATTTTTTTTTTTTTTTTTGGAGAAAGAGCACTGTAATTTTATTTAAAGAAAGACTGATTTGGCTTGAATTACAGCAAAGAGGTTAAGGAACATCTTCCATCTACACCAATAACTTGCTAACATGTCTCGCATGTCTAGCAATGTTGTGAGCTGCACTATTATCCTCTCTTTTTACATAACTAAACTCCACATATTCAAACTGGTTCCTTAACCTCTTTGCATCGATTGAGTAAAATTGAAAACACTATTTTTATGTCAAAATATTTGGCTTTTACATTTTCTCGAAGTTATATTTTTCTCTCTTCTCAAATTTATATTTTTCTCTCATTGCCATAATCATCAATTCATTTCAATTTTTTTTTTTTTTTTTTTTTTTTTTTAATATTGGTTGGTAGTCCGATTGTGAATGCATATGTGGCAAAAGTTGCACCATGTCTGAAGTTTGTCCCCAAGGAATCAAGGTAAGCGTTCAGATATGGCCCATATCATAAAATACTTATATTAATTCAACAACCAACCGAAAGTCGAAAGTCTCTTATAAAGACAAGGCTTCGAAGCTACTTGTGACACAAAGACAAGGCTCTGATGCTACCTGTAGTCTCACGACCCAAATCCATATCTCTATGGACTTAAAAAGTATTTGACCTAAAACTAACATATAAATACCAATACAAAAATTATTCCAACGCGTAAATATATCAAGCAAAGTTAAACCTTGTTAAGAATCAAGGTCAAAATATATCCACAATAAAATCTCTAATATACAGGCACTTTTTTTTTTTTTTTAATATGGGAAAATACAAGCACTCTTAGAAAATCCATAGAAAATAACATAATAGAAATCTCTAATAACAAAAGGTCTGCAAATGCAATGAAAAATTCCAAGAATTACATAAATAGTTAATAATCCAGCCTCCGCAACTCCATGAATATACTGTTACATCAATTCTTCCCTCAGAGCTTTCAATCTCAATCTGAAATATAAAAATAGGAAGGGTTGAGCTCGACTACTCAGTGACAAAATATATAAAGACCCAACATGACAGACCAAGCTAACAGTAGAGAATTTTTTTTTTCCCCTTCTTTTCATGATAGATATTTGAACCAAGGGAGTCAATACCGTACGATATATTTCGGATACCGGTTAATACCGGTGTACCGTTTCGGGTTTACCGCTATTTTTTATATTTATATATATATATATGTATTTATGTATGTGTGTGTGTATTATAATAAATATAAAAGTTTACCATGAAACATTTCTTCAATTTAGAACTAATTATTCATGATTTTAGACTTTAGTATCAATTAAAAGAAGAAAAAAAAAACACAATATAAAATATAAAAAGCTTAAAAGTTACTATTGCATACTAAGAAAACAAATAATACTAATAAGTTAATGTAAATAAGTTACCATTCTGCCCTAACAAAAATTCAAAAATTACAAAATTAAAAAAAAAAAAAAAAACTTTTTTCCAGTACGGGCCGGTACGCTCGGTACCGGCCGGTATTGCCTGAAATTGGCCGGTACACCCGGTACATGGCCGGTACGGCCGGTATTTTTTCCGGTACGAAACAGGGGGGTTTATGTACCGGTATGCTTGCCGGTACGAAATATTCTGGCCGGTACGGTACGGAATTGACTTTTTTGATTTGAACACATTGAGTAAGATAAGTTAATCAAATACGGCACATAAAGTAAAATCTAGCAACCGAATCTGATGCTGTACTTCTAATCCAAATTAAGCAACCGAACAATCATTATACAATGAATAGAAATCAGCGATTAAGTACTTAATCTTGATATTTATGTTTGTTGACAGAAACAGGTAGTAAGACCTTGTGCTTAACAAATATTTGCAGCAAATGAATACCCGAATATAAAATCACTTTCTAGAGAGTAGTTGTCAATAATAATCATTCATGAAGATGTTGTCCCATATGACAAAGTGCTGAAGTTCATTCTGTCTATTACAAACACACCAAATAGCTTCCTTTCACCTAAACAAACATGTAAGATATAAGCAAACAATACAAACAACAAAACACCAGCAGCTAAAGACTGCAACACCTAAACAGAGCGATCAGTAAACTAAATAGAAACTGGAACCATACTTAAAAATAATCAAACTTATTTTTACAATAACAGTAACAAGACTAAATTTGATAGCGCCACTATTATCCACTTCTTAAATTGGTCATGGTTGCATATATAGAAGAAGATTAAGGAGAATCATGAGGTGGTCAAATTCTAGTTTGAGATCATACAATTTTATTGAAAGCATAGCAATGAAAACAATTGATTTAAAATGCCTTGAATCCAAATCCCATTCTTCTGTACTAGTTAGCTTAATCCGATGGTTTTTATATAAGCAAGTTCCATGGACATACATGATTGGCAACACACGTAATAGAAAATTTCTATAAAGATAAGTACCAATCCAATTAAAATCAGTTTCTTTAGATTTAAAGCAGGTTGGGTGTGGGGGTCAGGTGACCATCGCACACATGTATAATACTTGGGTTCAAACTTAAAAGCGCACTACTTGGGTTACCATTGAAGAGAACCAACAACCTTACTAATCTATACTAACTTTTCACTGTTTCATAGGGACACCAGAACTCAAATCAGTGTAAAATTGCTCAAAATCTCAGTAAAAAAAATTCATGCATCAAAATACACAGCTTAGAGGCATTTCATCAGACTACTATGATCAATAGTTCAAATACTCTGCATACCTTGATACCCATTCAATTTTTTATGTCACCATATAAAGTCAGGCAACAGAAACATGCTACAGTTACAAATTATTTTACAACATTTTTACAAAATGTTAATGTGGCCAACATCTTATTGTTTTCATTTAAACCTACCACTAATATCATTTTTTTATTTACTAATAATCACTCATTACATTAATAGTTTGTAAAATAATTTGTGTCTCTGATATTACTCTATTAATTTTATTACCTATCAATTAGTGCCAAGTGATGACAAGGATGGTTGGTAAAACTTCTTTCCTTAACCGTACTTGATCTAACTTTTTAAAATATCACTTTTTTTTCAGTGTAGTCATATCTTTACATTAATTATATATACACACATCATGTACTCCCTACAATGATTTCGTTATCAAAATACACATGTTCCAAATGAAAATATCATTCAAAATCAACACAAAATATTATCTGTCGACCAAATGGTTACATGATAAAGAAATTCAAGAAAATAAAATAAAACCCAAACGTTAAGGAAACTTGGTATGATTTACCTTATACTAGATTTAAAAAAAAATATATATATATATATATATATAACTTTTCTCTTCCGATTATGAGATAACTGAAAGACAACCAAAAAAAAAAAGAGGGACCCAGTTTGACCAATTGCTAGGTCTTTCCAAACCAACAGCTCTTCCCTACATAAATATTGTGGATATGTTATGTTTATCAACATAATGCTACTTATACTCCATTTATTTCACTTTAAAATGTTATACGAAAAATATTTTCAGCATTTACCATATTTATTTCACTGTAAATTTAGGTCAAACCTGAAAATATTTTTTGTTTGACCATAAAATTATTAATAAAATATTGTAAAACGTTTTATCTTTTAAAATTTGATAAAATATTTAACAAAAACACAGGTGGTTCTCATCCAATCCCCCCCCCCCCCCCCCCCCATCTAATGATTGGTCGCCAATTTGGTGGGTTGTACCACCGGAGTTGGTGGTCTGACAAGCAAAGTTGATTGTCCAACCACTAGATCGGCGACTCCAATGGCTAAGCCTCCAGTTTTAGTGGTTTATCCGTTTGTGCATGAAAAATTTTACATGGCATACCAAATATATGAAACTATTTTATTAAAAAAAAATTTAAATGTAAAATTTTTTCATTAAAAAGATTTTATATTTATGTAAAGTGAAACAAACAGAATGTTAAGAGTTGGATTTAACACAAAATTATAGAAACGCACTGGTTTTGGAACTTCATTGATCCTATTGGTGTAAATGCAACACTCTAATATTTTTGTCCACTCTAAGGTGCTCTAGAAAGTTCTTCGTAGAATAAAGCATGACACTACATTGACACGTTGGTTGTTCTATCTATCATGTCATTGTGGATAAATCGGGACGATAATGAAAAAATTATCGTCCATAGATTTTTCATAGGCTTACTGTTGGTGCATAAACGCGTTGATTGTTTTATCTATCATATCATTATGGATAAACGCGTTGGTTGTTCAATCTTTGTACTAATGTACTACGTTTTTTTTTTTATTTGTGCAATATTTTACAGAACAAAAGGCAGTACTTTCTAATTTCTATCAACAACATTGACATTGATAGTAACTAAACGACCTCACCTACTTCACTAGTTAACTTGTGCATATAGGGAAAACTAGGCTATAAATTTGGGATGAATGTTGCTTGGTAAGGAATGATTTTCAAAGTGGGCCTTGGTTTGATGAGGAGAACTGCGTGGTGGGCTTAGTGGTCCAATTTTTCTAGAAGGCTTTGGATAGGGAGACGTTTGTATTGAGGTTATGGGCTGGGTTTTAGATGTTGAAAGGTCTATTTGTGGTTTAGGCCCAGTTGGAGAGGGAATAGGTTTATAACTTAACTGGGGAGAAGGGTCATGATGGGAATGGTCATGAGTCAAATCCTTTGGACTTACACGAGTGGAGAGCATAACCAAGATTTCCTTAGTACCTTCTCGAGCTCCACGCTCTGAACTGTCCACCTTCCAGTGGGCTTTTAGTTTTGGCTTACAAGTCATCTGAATCTAATAGTCCCAAAATGTTGAACAGATAATTTGGTCTTTGATTACTTTACCACCCAACTACACAATTTGTAGTTTACAAATAAAAAAACTAAGCGATTTTTTTTATTTTAGGTAGAAAAAAAGTAAACGATTTGATTGGGAACTAAAGGCCGAACACAAGCCAGGATGTTTGACCTGAAAGCTAAGTGAAATAACCATAACTATGGGTGATGGAAAAAGTTCCTTGTCAAATAAAATCAAAGATTATTGATGCTTATTTTGGCAAGAAGGCTCAATAACAAGAAGAAGTCTAACAATATGGTAGGGAATAAGGAAGAAGAGTTAGCAAAGAGAGAAGAAAACTATTAAACTCGAATAGCAGGAATAATGGTTCACGAGCCTATAAAATAGTAAAAAGGCCCAAAAGAAAGCAAACGAGTCCAAAGGAGCCTAAAGAAGGAAGTAGTAAGCCTATGGGAATTATAAGAAATAGAAAGCAAGTAAAAATGGGTCGGAGGAGCCCAAAAGAAAGGAATTAGCAAATGGAGTTGGTACAAAGGCCAATGAACCTCAAAAGTAAAGGACATGGTAATTGGGCCGAGGAAGTTCAAAAAACGTAGTAAAAGCCCATGGGAATGTAAGAATGGAATGGGCCAAGAAAGCCCAAGATGGTATGAGAATTAAACCAGCAGAAATACTGGGCAACGTGAATTGAATAAGAGAAAAGTACATGGCAGGCCCAAAAGAGGCCCAGCAAGCATAAGTCAAGTGGTAACATGGCAGGAGCAATGGAATGGCGTGGCAGGAACACTAGTCGACCCACAAACCAGAAGTAAAGAAAGATAGGGGTCGAACTGAAGGAAGAAGGGCTCATACCCAAGCAAGACCCAACCCAAAGAATGAAATGAGGTGCAAAGAATGAAGACTCGGTGATTCATCCACGCCACAAGAGGTTAAGAATGAGCAGCAAAATGTGCAGTAAAGACCAGACAAGCCCCCAGGCTGTGGCAAATGCATGACAACAAACAGGCCATGGACTCACATGAAAGTGGAGTATGCATAAAGCTCAGGCAGCACCCATTTGTACCCAACCAATACAGGGGCGGTAGGCCATGGGTTAGAGGTAGGAGAGAGTATGGTCTGGCGGTGGGGAGAAGGGAGAAGCTTATCTGGGGTTCTTGCTCAAGCTCTTTTGGGGGAAATATCCTGCTGGGATGACATACCACTCAGAAGAGAAAAAAATGAGTTGGAATCACTAAGTGCATGCCATAGGAGTTAGTAAGAGAGAATACCTAACCCTTATCCAAATGGGAATGCCACGAAGAGCAAGGGAACAAAAATACTCTTTTGCCTGAGAATGGAACGTGACACAGCCAACACAGGGTAGTGGTGATGGCTGGGTAGCCGACAAACCAGTGGGTGGTCTAGGAAGGACACCCACACTAGGCCAAAAGTAGTTGAGAGGTAAAACAGTAAAAAATCATCATGGTAGGCAGTATAAAAAGACCTTAGCTGTGCACAGTAACAAGGGGGAACAAGAAGAGAGAAAGACAATCGTAAAGAGTAAGGAAAAACAAGTGAGAAAAATAGCAAGAAAGAAAAGAAACGTGTTAGGTTCTAAAGACTTAGAATTTTATGTATTTAGAACTCTAATATGTAATGTTGACAAACCATGATCAAAACAGTTTATTTTAGTCTTGTGTTAGACTTGCTCAAAGTATGTTTATTTGTAAAATTGGAATCGAATGATTGCAGAATTTATTGGACTAAATTTGTAAGGCTCGATCGATCGAAAATTAGACTCGATCGATCGAACCACGTACAGATTTATTTTTCTGCAGAGTTTCAGTTCAGCCCAAACTCTATTTAAACGTCTTGGGGTCCAAGTAAAACACTCCTATATATAAGGGAAACCCTAGAACGTTTTTGGGAGCTTTTTAGAGAGATTAGAGTGCCTCTTGTGCCTCCTTTTATTTTTAGGGTTTTGTACCCAAGGGCTCTCTAAAGGTTGTTGCTCATATTTGCGGTTTTGTGTAAATCTCTTGTGAGATCTAGAGGAGCTTTCCTTTACACAAAACTTAAGGTTTTCAAGGTAGAGATATTATCAACATCTTGATGATCAACTCGGTTGCTACCATTGGAGCTTAAAGATAAACAAGCGGGGAGCTTGTAGCTGATTGAAGAATCCAAGAAAGAAGGAGTCCGTGGATTTGGAGCTTGCACGTGGTCGTGTCAGTAAGTTCTACTGGTGGGTAGCATTAGGAAGTCAAGCGGGGAGGTTGTAAGTCCTTTTATATGAACTTCGATTCTTTCATAGTGGATTTAGGTTTACCTTGAGGATAGTTAGGTCAAATCCTCCCCAAGTTTTTACCGTTTGGTTTCCTGGGTCATCATATCTTGTGTTATTTATTTTCCGCTGCTTTATATATTCTTGATATGATTGTGTGATTGTGATAACTTAGATTTGCATGAATTGGACTAAGTTAATCATTTGGCTAATTAACTAGGTTAATCTGGTTGGTTTAAGGGGTCTAAATTTCCTTCAAAACGGAAAATAAGGAAGAAAAGATGGAACATAGGAATAAAAAAGAAAATGGAGAGTGCAGAAGAATAGAGAGGTTAAAAAAAATGAAGTGAGAATGCAAGAGTGTGATAAGGGCATGCACTAATGGGCTACCCCCTTCTTTCCCTCTTAACAGCCTACTCTCTAGCAAGATTAAGAGGACTCAAGGATAAGTCATTTAGGCCCATTTTTTCAAAGTGAGTAATTTCCGTGACAGGATTTTCCTGTGAGATTGCCCGCATTGAAGAGTGGTTCCCTTCTTGGACTTAAATCTCCAATGGAACTAAGCACGGCAGACTAACCATTCTTTTCTTTAAGTTGATCAAGCATTAACATTGCTTCTTTTTCTTTATTTATTGTTATTAACCTATTTCTGCCGTACTCATATTACTGTGTTTTCTTTACTAGGAAAGTGGTTTAATCATTGTCAGCAAATATATTCTTCTTGTCTCATTATATTATGCCTTCCTGCTATAACATTTTTGTGACAGTGTCTTCTACCATGGGCACGTGACCAAGATCTCAGCAAAGGGGTCCTAGCTTACACATAAGCTGGCTTTAGGTGAGTTCCAATCAAGCTAGTCCCGACTCTCCTACCCCAGAACTATTGGGCCACAATGCAGCAGGAAGCAGTCCAGCCAAGAAGTACAAAAAGGCCCACCACAAAGATATTTGGGAATAAATTGTGAGCTTACTTGTGTGCCGATAACGATTTCCAAACCCCAAAGATTTGGAGACTCTTCTATTTTTTTGATAAAAGTTAATAATTTGCATCTATTATAATTTGGGATTACTACATTTTCTAATCACAAAAATATTTTTTTCATTATACCCCTAGGTTTTTTTGTGATTAAAAAATATAGTAATTTCAAATCATAATAGATGCAAATTATTAACCTTTACTAAAAAAAATAGAAGAGTCTCTGAGCATGCGCATAAGTGCGTGCTCAGAGGCTAGTTTAGGATTGCTATATTTTAGAATTACCAAAAAAAAAAAAAAACTTAGGGGTGTGATGAGTATTATGTGTTTGTAGATGAAATAATTTTTTCATCACACCCCTTGGTTTTTTTGTGATTGAAAAATGTTGTAATCCAAAATTATAACGGATGTTAATGATTAACCTTTACCCAAAAAAATAGAAGAGTCTCTGAGCAAGCGTTGATTTCAATTTAAATCCTAACAATTTTTTTTTATTTTTTTTTATTTTAAATTTTACATCAAGGCAAATACATCAAACATCCACTGTACAAAATATATACTTTACATGGAACCTCTAATTCCAAATAAGAAACATACAGAGCAAAGAAGCTTGCTTCGCCAATTCCCTCTGTTTCCCTATTTGTAGATAGGAAAGGACACAAAAATGCTTGATGGGTACTTAACTACTTATTCTTCCATATCTTTTTAAAATGCCTCAACACCACCTTGTCTTGCCATCTTGATCTTATATGTTCCAGAGTTGAATTGGCTACCTCTTTGCTAGTTGTCATCTATATAATACAATTCATTCTCATGTTTAAAAGCAAGATAGAAAGAACCCTCAAAGATAACAGTATAGCAGTAGTCTTCCTCTGAATCCTGAAATATTGCAACCTCTACAATTCCTACATTGAAATGAAACACCAAAACATTTTCCTGTCTTAGACTTAGAAGCTTCAATTAGGAACAAAGTTTGCCAGAAAATAGTAAAAAAAACGTATCCTTTCTCTTTACAAATGCACCTAATGGTTCTTTCTTCCTAATTCATATCCAAACTTACATCAAAATAACCTCTGCCTCCACACAATAAGTCAATAACATACCAATGGAGAGGTCACGCTTATAAGAAATTGAATGATTAATAAATTTTCTTAGTTTTTGATACTTGGTTGTGCCCTTGTTTAGTGGTATATTGTTAAAATCTTTTACTTACAAAAAAAAGAAGGAACTATTACCCAATTTTGAACAATACAACAGTGTTAATTCTGCAGCTATAATAAGCCCATGACCTAATAGAACAATAGTAAACTCATCTTTGAATTAAGTAAGATCCACATTCTCTTTTGATAATAATAATGTATAAGTTCAAACATTGAGTTTTAAGATGATCCATTCAATTCAAATTCTAAGGTGTAAATTCCATTTTAAAGAATGAACCACTCAAAAGATAAATATTCCAAAAAATAGAGGGGGGAGAAGTTTAAATTGATTTTTTTTTTTTTTTTTTTTGGTATAATCAATGATCTTATTTCTCTTCTGTTAATTTCTCTATTTAAATTGTTCTATCATAGAGAAATTGCAAATCACAGTGAGACTATGAGAGTAAATAAATCTGTCACAACATAACGACAGAGAAAGTCCCAAACCCATAAATATTGATGATTAATGTTTCTAAGCTTTAAAGTGAAGTCTAAAGGGAAACAATAAGATCAAAATTGGTTTAATCCTGTAAAATGAAATAAAAAGACGTATAATCATGTCACTTCAAACAACATAATACTATGTGATTCAAATATCACAAACTGATAAAAGAAGGAAATATATTTATTAAGAATGCCTATTTTAGGCTTGAAATTTATGAAGAAAAATTATTACTTTTTGATGGGAAGGATTCTTCTCTACTCTGAAGTGTTAAAGAAAGGTTTGCATGACCATGTCAGTGCTTCTTCTCTCTAACGTCGTCAGCTACTAAGTCATTGATGGAGCAGATGAAGACGCCAAGGCTCGGCATATTGGTATGAAAATCCTGATAGGATCCGTTGATTCCTATTGAAAAAGCATGTGTTCTAAAAATTTTAAGTAAAAAATAGAGATAAAAATGAATAAACCTGAACAATGGGAGATGTTGATAAGGATTCACCATTAGCACCTGCTTTGTGTTTTTGGAAACGGTTTGAGGGAGGAGAATTTTGTGTTATTTTTATAGCAAGGAGAAGTGTCGGTGCTTGTTAGTTGTGTAAATTATTTGAACGTGAGTTAGTAAAAGGCATGCATGAAGGAAATTGTTAAAAACTGTTTAGTTTGAAGTTTATCACTTTGTTTTAAATTTGATTCTTTTTTCTTTTTTTTTGAGATTTAAAAAAAAAAATGTGTTTGATTTTTTTTTTTTTTTTTTTGGAGAAAGAAAAAAAAATGTGCTTGATTTTGATGGGAGAGTTTGCTTCTTTTCTTTAAAGTAACCAACTAACCATACATAATTCCATTAAAAATAATAATAATAACTGAAGATAAAGAGAAGGAGATGTATATGTTAATAATTTGCTAAATTTAAGGATATAGATAGAAAGTTATAGTAATAGTTTTTAATAGGAGTGTTTTTTTTTTTTTTTTCCTTTAAATTCAAAATAAATAAGTAGACAGTTGAGAAAAAAAAAAAAAAAAAAAAAAAAAAAACAAACAAACGTGAGATCGTGGAGTAAGGAAAGCAAATTCTATTAAAAAGAAATTGAAAAAGTTTAACTAAGAGAGTGGTCCTATTTATCACAAAAAAGTGGTTCTATTTTATTAGAAATGTTTTAGTAGGAGTTAAAAGACGTAGTTTTACCAAATTATCCTTTAGTTTTGTCTCTACTTAAACCTAAGGAAATAAGGACATTTTGGAACCAAAAAAAAAAAAATCCAATTCAAACAAGGGAAGCCATTTAAATAGTAGTATAGATAATAGAGATAAAACTAGGTTTGGACCAAAGGCGGTGGCCCCCTTGTTTTTTTATTTTATTTTATTTTTTAATACATGTTGTTAAAAAATAATTATAGTATATAGTGTGGGTTCTAGTTAGCTCAACTAATAAAGTCTCTGATGGTTGTATAAGAGATCTGGGGTTCAATCCCCACCTACACCAAAAACTAATTGGTGTTTTAGTTTGATGATAAAAAGCTATCATCAGGAGCGGACGCCATAAGTTGAAACTCTCTCAAAAAAAAAAAATTATAGTCTATAGTTTAATTTTTATAGAATATAGTTAAAATTTTATGTTAACTTCTTAAAATTTATACCTGATTCCCTATGAAAAATCAAATTGGCCTAGGTTAATTTAATACAAAAACTTGAGTAATTAGCATAATATTAAAGGTGTCGGATGTGGATCTATGCAATTACTTCACCCTTGTGAGATGTAAATTAAAGGTTTTTTTTTTTTTTTTTGAGAAATAATTACAACATACTGCTAACCCTGCAGCTTGAACCCTTTCCCCTCTAGACCCTAGCACTTTGTGCATGGGGAGGTGCCAATTCAGCTACAAGGCCTTTGGCGATGTAAATTAAAGTTAATTGGTAATTTTTTTAACCTTTTTAAATATTACAATATAAGCATGATTTACCTCAAGGTTCTCAATGTTATCACAAATTAACTAAGGCATCTCTCTCTCTCTCTCCAAAGAAAATTTGATTGATCTAATTAATGATGATGTTAATTAGAAAATGCTTAAACTTTAGAATTGGAAAATTTATTAGCTCTTTCATTTTATTTTCTTTTTAATTCCCAAGAAATTTCACTCATTTTAGTTATAAGAATTAAATAATAATAATAATAATAATAATAATAAAGGATAACTATATATATAACTTAGGTGATGATATAACTAAGATAAAGGGAAACAAATTATGTTATGAAAACAACTATCTTTTTTTGTGAATAAAATATAATGTTGATTATTTTTTATAGAGTCAAATTGAAAACATTATTTTTATGTCAAAATGTATGGTTTTAGTTTTTACATTTTTCCAAAGTTATATTTTTCTCTCATTGTCATAATCATCAATTTTTTTTTTTGGGGATTTGAAAGTAGATAGTAGATTATGACAACATACTTTTGTTTTTATAGGAGAATGGGCGGTAGTCTCTAGCTTTAGAGTCAAGAGAAACTACCATAAAATTTAGTACATAAATCAGTCATATATGATTTTTGGAATTAAAAAAATCGAGTTATATATTTAGAAGATTTTTAACTATATTTTGTTAACCTTAAATTGATATTAGTTTTATTTTTCATGTATTAATTTAATGTTGAATCTATTTATAAATTCTAAGTAATTCTTAAATGATGAAATATTTTTTTTCATACTTTAGCCTTTAAAGGAGAAATTTTGGTTCCATCTCAAGTTTTTTTTTTTGACAATTCGATAGTTGAGGGAGGAAGGATTTAATTTCTAGACGTCGCCATTGGAAACATTAGGATGACTCCATTCCTAATTATTAAAACTTTTTTGTTATATAATTTTCAATGTAAATAAAAAAATATCAAAAGGCTTACCATATTCCTAGGGTTTACTATAGAGTTTTTTTTTTTTTTTTTTTGATGGAAGCTAAATAGAGAGTATTTGACAGATTAGACGTCCACATATGTTATTGCACCTTGCAGCTAACGAAAGATCCTTCCTGAGTTGAACTATGGCCTCCTTCAACTTGGGGTTGGAATATTGAGCTACATCGTTATAAGGCTTTGCATCCATAGCTGTCCCTTTGAGTTGATAGAAAAGGCTCCAAAATATAGGGAAGGCAGCCAATTGGTCCTGTGTTGTGGATCCAAAACGATCTAGCTCCCAAGCTTTATACATCATAGCTCCAAAGAAAACAAAATTTAGTTACTAGATTTTATTTTTATTTTTTTGGTTGTAATTTGTTTAATTAACAAGTGGATAAATCAGCCCATTATCAATCACCAATCATAGTATAAATTTACCTTAACATGTTTACTAAATCAGGGATAGAAGCATTGACTTCCTCTATTTTCATGTTACTTAAGAACCCCCCTTGGGCATTAAATTTGCATATATTCCTCCAACGAGAAAAACAAAGGCCCAAGTCTAAAGCAAAAAGGCAGTTGATAATATAGATGATTATAAAGCACCCTCAATTCTCAACAAATAAATAATATTCGGAACGAAGTGAAGTGTTTACCCAATGACCCATTTTGCCTTATGATTTGTGATCTGGATTTGAACTGCTTGAGTTGTGAGGATTGGGCATTGAGGTATAGGGTTGTGCAAAAAACAGAGGGACCAAAAAAAACGCTTCAAACCGACCGAACCGTTGCAAATATTTGGGTTTGGTTTGGGTTTTATTATTATAAAAACTGAAAATTTTGGTTCAATTTTCGATGGCAGATTTGAATGCACCAAACCGATCGAACCGAACCGAAATATATTATTATATTAAATATATAATATAAAGTTTGTAAATATTTGAGCTTTGGGCCACTAAACTCTGTTATTATATATGCTTTACGTTGGGCCTCCATCTTATTTTAAAACAATTGGACCTTTTTTTGTTTATATGATCAAATAGACCAGTCATCAAATCCGACCCTAGCTTAATGGCTTTTCTGCCTTTTCATTTTATCTTTTTAAACATAGCATTTTAAAACCCATTAGATTAATTAACTATAATTAAACTAAGTAAATATCTAATTAAACTAAAACTAATTCGACTATAAAAACAAAAGTTAGAAACCTTGCCCTACATACCCCACACTTTTCACTCTCACACTTTCCTCTGTCACATTCAGACAGCCTCCACTCCACACTCCACACTCCCTCTCACGCCAAATCTGCCTCTGCCGCTGCCTCCACACACCGCCCTCCCTACGCTGGCTTGATCATCGGCTTCTCATCGAGGTATAGGGTTGTGTAAAAAACTGAGGAACCGAAAAAAACGCTTCAAACCAACAGAACCGTTGCAAAATTTGGGTTTGGTTTCGGTTTTATTATTATAAAAACCGAAAATTTCGGTTCAGTTTTCGATGGCAGATTGAATGCATTGAACCAATCGAATCGAACTGAAATATATTATTATATTAAATATATAATATAAAGTTTGTAAATATTTGAGCTTTGGGCCTCTAAACTTTGTTATTATATATGCTTTACGTTGGGCCTCTATCTTATTTTAAAACAATTGGGCATTTTTTTGTTTATATGATCAAACAGACCAGTCATCAAATCCGGCCCTAGCTTAATGGCTTTTCTGCCTTTTCATTTTATCTTTTTAAACATAGCATTTTAAAACCCATTAGATTAATTAACTATAATTAAACTAAGTAAATATCTAATTAAACTAAAACTAATTAAACTATAAAAACAAAAGTTAGAAACCTTGCCCTACATACCCCACACTTTTCACTCTCACATTTAGACAGCCTCCACTCCACACTCCACACTCCTTCTCACGCCAAATCTGCCTCTGCCGTTGCCTCCACACGCCGCCCTCCCCACGCCGGCTTGATCATCGGCTTCTCATAGAGGTATAGGGTTGTGCAAAAAACCGAGGAACCGAAAAAAATGCTTCAAACCGACCGAATTGTTGCAAAAATTTGGGTTTGGTTTTGGTTTTATTATTATAAAAACCGAAAATTGCGGTTTAGTTTTCGATGGCAGATTTGAATGCACCAAACCGATCGAACCGAACCGAAATATATTATTATATTAAATATATAATATAAAGTTTGTAAATATTTGAGCTTTAGGCCTCTAAACTCTGTTATTATATATGCTTTACGTTGGGCCTCCATCATATTTTAAAACAATTGGGCCTTTTTTTGTTTATATGATCAAACAGACCAGTCATCAAATCCGTCCCTAGCTTAATGGCTTTTCTGCCTTTTCATTTTATCTTTTTAAACATAGCATTTTAAAACCCATTAGATTAATTAACCATAATTAAACTAAGTAAATATCTAATTAAACTAAAACTAATTAGACTATAAAAACAAAAGTTAGAAACCTTGCCCTACATACCCCACACTTTTCACTCTCACACGTTCCTCTCTCATATTCAGACAGCCTACATACCCCACACTTTTCACTCTCACACGTTCCTCTCTCATATTCAGACAGCCTCCACTCCACACTCCACACTCCCTCTCACGCCAAATCTGCCTCTGCCGCTACCTCTACACGCCGCCTTGCCCACGCCGGCTTGATCATCGACTTCTCATTGAGGTATAGGGTTGTGCAAAAAATCGAGAAACCGAAAAAAACATTTCAAACTGACCGAACCGTTGCAAAAATTTGGGTTTGGTTTCGGTTTTATTATTATAAAAATAGAAAATTTTCGTTAAGTTTTCGATGGCAGATTTGAATGCACCGAATAGTTCGAACCGAACCGAAATATATTATTATATTAAATATATCATATAAAGTTTGTAAATGTTTAAGCTTTGGGTCTCTAAACTCTGTTATTATATATGCTTTACGTTGGGCCTCCATCTTATTTTAAAACAATTGGGCCTTTTTTTGTTTATATGATCAAACAGACCAATCATCTAATCCGGCCCTAGCTCAATGGCTTTTTTGCCTTTTCATTTTATCTTTTTAAACATAGCGTTTTAAAACCCATTAGATTAATTAACTATAATTAAAGTAAGTAAATATCCAATTAAACTAAAACTAATTAGACTATAAAAACAAAAGTTAGAAACTTTGCCCTACATACCCCACACTTTTTACTCTCACACTTTCTTCTCTCACATTCAGATAGCCTCCACTCCACACTCCACACTCCCTCTCACGCCAAATCTGCCACTACCCGCTGCCTCCACACGCCGCCCTCCCCACGCCGGCTTGATCATCGGTTTCTCATCGAGGTATAGGGTTGTGCAAAAAACCGAGGAACTGAAAAAAACGCTTCAAACCGACCGAACTGTTGCAAAATTTTGGGTTTGGTTTCGGTTTTATTATTATAAAAACCGAAAATTTCGGTTCAGTTTTCGATGGCAGATTTGAATGCACCGAACCTATCGAACCGAACAGAAATATATTATTATATTAAATATATAATATAAAGTTTGTAAATATTTAAGCTTTGGGCCTCTAAACTCTGTTATTATATATGCTTTACGTTGGGCCTCCATCTTATTTTAAAACAATTGGGCTTTTTTTGTTTATGATCAAACAGACCAGTCCTCAAATTCGGCCCTAGCTTAATGGCTTTTCTACCTTTTCATTTTATCTTTTTAAACATAGCATTTTAAAACCCATTAGATTAATTAACTATAATTAAACTAAGTAAATATCCAATTAAACTAAAACTAATTAGACTATAAAAACAAAAGTTAGAAACCTTGCCCTACATACCCCACACTTTTCACTCTCACACTTTCCTCTCTCACATTCAGACACCCTCCACTCCACACACCACACTCCCTCTCACGCCAAATCTGCCTCTGCCTCTGCCGCTGCCTCCACATGCCGCCCTCCCCACGCTGGCTTGATCATCGGCTTCTCATCGAGGTATAGGGTTGTGCAAAAAACCGAGGAACCGAAAAAAACGCTTCAAACTGACCGAACCGTTGCAAAAATTTGGGTTTGGTTTCGGTTTTATTATTATAAAAACCGAAAATTTCGGTTTAGTTTTCGATGGCAGATTTGAATGCATCGAATAGATCGAATCGAACCGAAATATATTATTATATTAAATATATAATATAAAGTTTGTAAATATTTGAGCTTTGGGCCTCTAAACTCTGTTATTATATATGCTTTACGTTGGGCCTCCATCTTATTTTAAAACAATTGAGCCTTTTTTTGTTTATATGATCAAACAGACCAGTCATCAAATCCGGCCCTAGCTTAATGGCTTTTCTGCCTTTTCATTTTATCTTTTTAAACATAGCATTTTAAAACCCATTAGATTAATTAACTATAATTAAACTAAGTAAATATCTAATTAAACTAAAACTAATTAGACTATAAAAACAAAAGTTAGAAACCTTGCCCTACATACCCTACACTTTTCACCCTCACACTTTCCTCTCTCACATTCAGACAGCCTCCACTCCACACTCGACACTCCCTCTCACACCAAATCTGCCTCTGCTGCTGTCTCCACATGCCGGCTTGATCATCGGCTTCTCATCGAGGTATAGGGTTGTGCAAAAAACCGAGGAACCAAAAAAAACACTTCAAACTGACCGAACCGTTGCAAAAATTTGGGTTTGGGATTTTATTATTATAAAAACCGAAAATTTCGGTTCAGTTTTTGATGGCAAATTTGAATGCACCGAACCGATCGAACCGAACCAAAATATATTATTATATTAAATATATAATATAAAGTTTGTAAATATTTGAGCTTTGGGCCTCTAAACTCTGTTATTATATATGCTTTACGTTGGGCCTCCATCTTATTTTAAAACAATTGAGCCTTTTTTTGTTTATATGATCAAACAGACCAGTCATCAAATCCGGCCCTAGCTTAATGGCTTTTCTGCCTTTTCATTTTATCTTTTTAAACATAGCATTTTAAAACCCATTAGATTAATTAACTATAATTAAACTAAGTAAATATCTAATTAAACTAAAACTAATTAGACTATAAAAATAAAAGTTAGAAACCTTGCCCTACATACCCCACACTTTTCACTCTCACACTTTCCTCTCTCACATTCAGACAGCCTCCACTCCACACTCCACACTCCCTCTCACGCCAAATCTGCCTCTGCCGCTGCCTCCACATGCCGCCCTCCCCACGTCGACTTGATCATCAGCTTCTCATCTCACGGTGAGTCTCTTTTGAAAATCTCGATACCCTCTCTCTGTTTTGTGTTTTGGGTTTTGTTTAATACTGAATCAATAAAGTTAGGGCTTTGAAAATAGTGAATCTCTGTTTTGTAGTAACAACATATGATCAAGATGTTTATTTTTTCAAGTTTTATATGCAAATAAAGTTAGGGTTTTGAAAAAATCGATAACCCATGTGCTTGGTTGCTTGTGCTACTTGGTTTCTTTATTAAAGTTAGCCGATTGCCTTTGTCTCATGTGCTATTTGAAAATCTCAATAACCCTCTCTTTGTTTTGTATTTTGGGTTTTGTTTAATATTGAATCAATAAAGTTAGGGTCTTTAAAATACTAAATCTCTATTTTGTAGTAACAACATAAGATCAAGATTAAAAAAAAAAAAAAAAAAAAAAAACAGAAATTGACCGAAAAACCAGCCAAAACTGAAACAAACCGAAACTGATTGAGTTCCAACTGTTTCGGTCGGTTTCGATTGAGAACTTTGCAAACCGAAAATTTCGGTTTCAGTTGGCCAGATAAAAAAAAACTGACCGAACCGAACCGATTACAGCCCTATCGAGGTAGAAGGGACTAAAGTCACTAAATCCACCAGGAGCAGGTATAAGTTAAGACCAAGTTCTATAAACTCCATCCAATAGCCAATAGGTCAATCTATGTATTTTATGCTTTGTACAAGACGTGGTCTTGTAAATGCCCTGTTTAGTTGTACTTCAAAAAAAAAAAAAAAAGTATGGCTTATCTCTATTAAAAATTTAGAGTAATGCTACAATTACAGACTATTTTACAACATTTTTACAAATTATTGATGTGAAAAATTTTTATTAGTTCTAATATGCGTTCACCACTAATATCACATTTATGTTTATCAATAGTTATTTGAAAATTACTAAAGCCACATTAGCAGTTTGTAAAATGTTGTAAATTAGTTTGTGTCTATAGTATTATTCAGTATGATATTAGTAGTGGACGCATATTAAAACTAATAAAAATTTGCCACATCAATAATTTGTAAAAATATTGTAAAATAATTTGTGATGAATAATGCTACAGACACAAACTAATTTACAACATTTTTACAAACTGTTGAGGTGGCTTTAGTAGTTTTCAAATAACTATTGATAAACATAAATATGATATTAGTGGTGAACACATATTAGAACTAATAAAAATTTGCCACATCAATAGTTTGTAAAAATATTGTAAAATAATTTGTGGTTGAAGAGTAATGCTACAGACACAAATTAATTTACAACATTTTTACAAAATGCTGATGTGGCTTTAGTAATTTTCAAATAACTATTGATAAACATAAATGTGATATTAGTGGTGGACACATATTAGAATTAATAAAAATTTGTCACATCAGTAGTTTGTAAAAATGTTATAAAATAGTTTGTGGCTGTGAAAGCAATACTACAAACACAAACTAATTTACAACATTTTTACAAAGTACTGATGTGGCTTTAGTAATTTTTAAATAACTATTGATAAATATAAATGTGATATTAGTGGTGGACGTATATTAGAACTAATAAAAATTTGTCATATCAGTAGTTTGTAAAAATGTTATAAAATAGTTTGTGGCTGTGAAAGCAATACTACAAACACAAACTAATTTACAACATTTTTACAAACTACTGATGTGGCTTTAGTAATTTTTAAATAACTATTGATAAATATAAATGTGATATTAGTGGTGGACGCATATTAGAACTAATACCAATTTGTCACATCAATAGTTTGTAAAAATGTTGTAAAATAGTTTGTGGCTGTGAGAGTAATGCTACCAACACAAACTAATTTACAACATTTTTACAAAGTATTGATGTGGCTTTAGTAATTTTTAAGTAACTATTGATAAATATAAATGTGATATTAGTGATGGACGCATATTAAAACTAATAAAAATTTGCAACATCAATAGTTTGTAAAAATATTGTAAAATAGTTTGTGGCTGTGAGAGCAATGTTACAAACATAAACTAATTTACAACATTTTTACAAAGTATTGATGTAGCTTTAGTAATTTTTAAATAACTATTGATAAATATAAATGTGATATTAGTGGTGGACGCATATTAGAACTAATACAAATTTGCAACATTAATAGTTTGTAAAAATGTTGTAAAATAGTTTGTGGCTAAAGCGTAACTCTATCACATTTATGTTTATCAATAGTTATTTGAAAATTACTAAAGCCACATTAGCAGTTTGTAAAAATATTGTAAATTAGTTTGTGTTTGTAGTATTGCTCATGATATAAATGTTTCTTTTAACCTTTTATGTAATATTAATGTCTCTGAAAGATGGTGGTGTAGGTTTGAATCGAACCAAAGCCTGTAATGTGAGGAGTGAATATCATTACCAACTAATATAGAATAACATTACAATAAATGTTTCCAAACATTCTTCCAAGTGCAAATCATGTGCATCAAATTTTGCCTTGCTATTTGTGATTTGATTAAATCTCTTTTCTACGATTAAATATATCAATGACACTTGATTGATTGTAACAAATTCATGATAGTAAAGGCATTAGGAGGAGAAAGAAATTTGTATACATTATTCTATTGTCTAGACGGATATAATTCCATGCAGCTAGTAAGGGAGTGTTGAATAATTAATTTTCTCTAAAGTCTGATTTAAGAACGTAAAGGTTCATTTATTTTCTCCTAAATATAAATTTAAGAACATAATGTTGTATATTTGTTGATGATGAATTTTTGGTTGCACTTGTATATTTGTGAGCACCCAAAAAAAGAAAGATTTGGTTAATTCATGTATCCTAGCCATTTTGAAGAAAGAATATATGTGGGTGTATATATATATATATATATATATTTTTTTTTTATCTAGGCAGTAATAGTCTGTTATTGATGTAATATTTTTTCTTTGGACACTAATAATTCATTATTGATGTATAAATTTAGTTTTATGGTGTTATTGCTCTTTATACTTTTTGCTATAACATTCAAAATCAGTTTTACTTATATAAGTTGAAATAAGTCATGCTTTACGTATTATCTTAGTCCCCCCCCCCCCCCCCCCTCTTCTTTGTCTATTTGTCTTTTTCTCTTTGTTTGCTCTTGCTAATGTGGATGAAAGATTGATTTTTTTTTTTTTAATTATTACTATTAGGAAGAAGCTGAGGTCAGCTTACTCCTTTAGGTTTCGGGTTATTTTTGGTCATTTTAGTGGTTTTGGGTGTATTTTGATCATTTTAAAGGTTTAGGGGTATTCTGGTCATTTTAAAGGATTGAGGTCATTTCGGACAGTTTTTAGGTTTAGGGTGTATTTGTATCATCTTATAAGTTTTAGGGGTATTTTTGTTATTTTATAGGTTTCAGGGGTATTTCGGTCATTTTTTAGGTTTATGGGGGTAGTTTGGTAATTTCTAGGTTTTTGGGGGTATTTCGGTCATTTGCTTTTAGGTTTAGAGATAAGTTGGTCATTGTTTAGGATTTGGGGATATTTTGGTCATCTTTTAGGTTTCGAGGGGGTATTTTGGTCTTTTTTTTAGGTTTATGGGCTATTTTGGTAATTTTTAGTGGTTTTTGGGCAAATTTTGTGATTTTAGAGATTTTAGGGGTATTTTTGTCATTTTAGAGGTTTTGTGGGTATTTTTGTCATTTTAGAAGTTTTGGAGATATTTTGGTCATTTTTGTAGTATTTGAGGCATATTTGGTGATTTTAGAGATTTTGTGGGTATTTTGGTCATTTAAGAGGTTTTGAGATATTTTTTCTTCTCAATTGGAGTGTATTTTAATTATTTTGGTGGTTTTAAGGGTATTTTGGTCTTTTTGGTGGTTTTGGGGTATTTTAGAGTTGGGTAATTTGTGGATACATTGAAGAAAATTTGTTACCAAACCACCTTTTGATCTTATTTTCTTTTGTATTTTTATGTTTTTTGTGTTTTTGGAGGAGATGAGAGAGACATAAAAGTAGAGCAAATTACATATTTAGTCCTGTTTTTAACAGAGGAGGTTACAGAACTCTAACTGAGCTAATTTCAGGTGGGTAGAGTGTCAAATTTCAAACCACATGTAGATAACTTAAATTTCAGCCAAACCACTAAGTTGTAATTTGCCCTTCCAGTTTCTTGGATATGCTTAGTATTTGGATTCAAAATGACATGGTGTGTGCCTTTGATAAACGTTGTATTTTGATGGGCAGTCATGATACTTATCCATTGAATAATTTACTATAACTACAAAATGAGTACAACTTAGTCAATGGCAAGGCCAGACTTTTAATTGAGGGAAGGGAATAAAAAGTTTTCACGATATATGATTAAAAATCTAATAATAATAATAACCATGTTACAGTCAATAAACAGTAGTAATAGATTGAAACTCTCTAAAAAAAATAGTAATAATAGAAACATAATAATTGTTTCTCAAATATCATTTTCAAACAACTAAGAAATATACGATTTAGTGCATGTTTTCATAATAGCAATTTTGTTAGTGTGTTGGCTTATTCCATGCAAAGTTTTCTTGTAATTGATCCCTCAAATTCTTTGTAATTTGTATTTTGTGGGTCTAATCATAATTTGGTAGAAGTTTCATGAACTAAATTGAAGTTGTACAGGCAAGAAGCTCAGTCTAGCGAGGAGAAGTGTCCAGCAAAATGGTACATGACAGCATTCTGAAAAGCAATTAAGGCGGTGATCTTTTGGGACAGTCGTAGGACGCTTAGTCTACCGAAATTGCAAAACTGTAGAGAATTTTGTTACAAACTCTCGCATTGTTCCAGCCTTAGCCCAACCTATATGTTTTTTTGATAGGTAATTGACTTTTATGAAAACTCAAAAAAAAAAACAAACAAACAAACATATACAAGTTTTAGGAAAAACTAAAAGATATAATAGGAGAAATGGAAACTAAAAATTAACGAGTTGAGTGCCATGACTCTAAAAACTCCATCAAAGAAGAATATAACAAGGTAAACGAATGCTAGGCCCACTCGAGAAAGGTTTTCAACTTAAACTTGAGGTTAGGAAAAGATAATTACTTCCACTCAAACGTCCGCTGATTTCTTTCTCTCCGAATGCACCATAAAAGACATGCCAAACCACTCAAATATCTGTTGATTTTTTTCACTCTACTCCAAGATTCCAGCATAGGTTTGACATAACTGGGCATAGACCAATCAAGCCCAATTGCACAGAAGCAAAAGCCCCACAAATTAGAAGCGCTAAGATAGTGTAACATCAAATGACTTTTATTGTTTCACCATCTGATTTATACATACAACACCAGCCTATATATACCCTATTTCCCACTAAAATAAACTCTAATTCCCATAGGAAGGTTGAGAGAAACCCAAAAAAACAAAAGAGCCAAACTATATCAAAATTTTCCATCTTTTCCCTCTCAAAATAGCCAAATCCTAAGAGAGGAGATTAAGACCATTACACCCATTACTTTAAGTTTTGTGTGTTGATTGGAGCTTGGGAATCATTGGAGTAGCCCAGAATCAGCAATGGAAGCTTGAAGTTGCAATTGGAACTCAATTGAGAATACGGGAGCTAGAGTAGATAAAGTACTTGCAGAGTTGGTTTGGAGCAGGAGCTTATAGGGTTTGAGTACATTGTTATTGCTAGACTTGGAGGGTATTATCAGTAATATGCATTGCAACTATCTATTTTAGTGGATAATTTTCAGGAGTGGAACTGCATAGAGATTTTTACAGCTGGTACTCGAGTTTTCTTCTTAGTAAACACTTTGGTGTGTTGTGGTGGGTGTTTACTTTTCTATTGTTGTGATTATTTCTATGTTTATCTATGCTTACTAATGTTAATTGGTTAATCGTGTACCCAATTGTGCTTTAAATTGTCAGATTAGCTTAAAATTAACATTAGCCATAATTGAAGCTTGGGGTCTAAATCATAATCATAATTGAATTTGATTTTCACAAATTCTTTTTTTTTTTTTTTGGTAAATGAAAATAGGGGTTCGCTAGGTTACGCTAGCCCCGGGCAGGACATTAAGGTTAAAGCATTTGGACCAATCCGTGTGGATGCCTACCAACGAACTCCTACTGGCAGCGGGACTCAAACCTAGATGGGTTAGACGAAGTGTCCGAACCTTACCAGCTGAGCCAAGTCCTATTGGCGATTTTCACAAATTCATTTTATAGTTAAAATGATTTTCACAAATTCATTTAACTATAAAATTACCCCAAAATAATTGGAAGAAATCAATTCCACTTTGTCATATAAAAATCAAGAATTGGTCATCAATGGCAAAGAACTTCCAAAAAATATATATTAACAAGGACAGGGACAAAGAAGAGTTAGATGTTCCATTGGTGGAGATTCCAGTTGTTGGTCAAGGTCTTGGTATAAAAACTTCAATCAGCCTTGAGCTCATGATTTAGGTCCAGCCCCTACCTTGTCAAGGTCACTGGACTTTGAGGATAAATGCCTTTTGGACCAAAATGGAAAGAAGCAAAAATGATTCTCCAACATTCAAGTACTATTAAAAAGTCCAAAGACCGAATCTTGTACTCGGGTCGGGGTCCAACAAAATGTAGATGGATCAACAATTGCTATTTACTTGCAAGACCAAAAAGTAGAATTTTTTCAATTCCAGATTTTATTAAATCAAGTTAATGTAGATTTCAAGTTTAATGCGCCCATTGTTTTTGCTAATACCAACGAATGTTATCAAAATGCAACATTAACACCTCACTCTTGTTCACTTTTAGTGACTCTACTCCACTTAAAATTCTTCTAACAACAAATTCTACCATAGGAAATTAGTTTTTTTTTATTAAAAAAAAAAACTCTTGAAATAGACATAGAAAAGAGGTTTAGTACAAAAGGTATATTTACATTAACTGCTTCAGCTGTATGATTAATAAATGATAAATAATTATTGATAGCTCAAAATCCTTGATATTCAGAAGGTAGTAAGCAAAAACAAATCCGTTAATCATAACTTCCTTGCTTACAAATACAAACAACCAACCAACCCCAGCCTAGTCCTAGGTCCGACCCATTGAACCCAACTCTCTCAAGCCCAAAATTAACACTCTCCTAAACACATACCATTCAACCCACTCTCAATCAGTACCAAGCCCAAGTCCAAACCCAACCAAAGTTAAACCCACAAGCCCCTATGCACCCAAAATCACCTGCCTACATTAAGTCCAAGACCAATTTCAAAACCAAATTCATCCACACCCTTGAAGCCCAATTATAAAATCAGCAATCCAAATCAAAACTTAGCCTCACAACACCTTCTCTTGGGCCCAACCTTGAAATCCAAATAAAAACCTAGCAAGCCCACATCTAATCTAACCCAACTGAAACCGTCTCAAACTTAGAGCCCACGTCGAAAATTGAGAGACACAGAGATCCGAGAGAAAGATAGAGATTTTATGCAGACTGGGTTCATCAATACTCTGATATAATATTAGTCAATAGGGTTCTCCAAAAAATTATATACCCATCACTAATTCCTTATAGTTTTAAAATACTAAAATTATAACTAATTTTATAAGAAAAAAACTTTATAAATTAATGTGAAAATAAATGTCATTTTTTTTTTAATTAGCAACATAGTAAACTAAAACTATATATTTATTTTATTTTTAAATATTAACACTATAGGGTTTGTGTAATAATAAAATTTATGGGGAATTACAGATTACACACCTGTAGTTTAGTCCAAATTTAACTTACCCACCCTTGATTTCATTTTTGACACTTTACCCACTTGAGGTTACTTCCGTTTAGTCTCTATTACCCACCTCTGTTAAAAAAGTTGGGTAAATAAGTCTTTTTACACCCATTTTATGTTTCTCTCCTTCCAAAACAAGAAAAAAAAAAATGAAAGAAAAACAAGATTAAAATATGGTATTGGTTTCTCACAATTCACAAACATGAAGAACATACACAAACATGAAGAACATACACCCAAAAAACTAATACAAATCAAATCAAGCAAATCCATGAGAGAGAGACATATGAACATGAAAAACATAGGAATTAGGGGTATACAGAAAACCCACCGACCCGCCAAACCTAACCCGACCCAACCCAACCTGCTGGGTTGGGTTACAAAATTTTTTTTTATAGTGGGTTAGGTTGGGTTTGGGTCATAAAATTACAAACCCGCCAAACCCGACCCGACCCACCCACCCATATTTAATATATATTTAAAATATATTATATATTTAATAATTTTTTTTTAAAATCAGCTGTAGGGCACTTATATTTATATATTTAAATATATATTATATATTTAATAATTTTTTAAAAAATCCAGCTGTCGAGCAGCACTTCCTCAGTTCCTCCTACTAATACTAATTATATATATATATATATATATATATATATAATATTATATAATTAATAAAATTTTTTAAATAACCAGTTTTTCCTATCCTATATAAAAGCCAATTAGTTCACACAAATCCTAATAAATTACTATTGTTGTTTAGTTATTAGTGTTGTTTGCCTTAAAGAAGTTACATTGATATGAATCTTTAGGTTTTTTAAATATATTAATATTTATATTTTTTTCTACTCAATTTAATAATAATAATAATAATAAAAATTTGTTAAACTCATGGGTTCAACCCGACCCATGTGCGTTGGGTTGGGTTGGGTTGAACTTATGTGATGGGTTGGGTTAGATTGAATTTTTTTTGACCCACCATAGTGAGTTAGGTTAAAAAATCCTCTCAACCCGACTCATGCACACCCCTAATACGAATTTGTAAAAACATAAGAACAACAAAAATATAGAAAGAAACAAGAAAAATAGGGAATTTGTAAAAAACCTAAATAGATAAAGCTGGGTATCAATGAACTTAGCAATGAGCCAATAACACCACCATGAAATTGTCAGTGCTAATAAACCTTTTCTACTTTATTTCAACCTTCCTTGTCTTAATGACAAGCAATATGCCAATAACACCACAAGATCTACTTTTTTTATGTGTCGTTCGGGTTCTCATTGACTAGAAAGACAAAGAAATAATTGAGGTTGAATGCTAAAACTTATATCCATAACTTCTGCATAATATAAAGGTACTGAAAGAAAGAAAACAACTTGTGCATATATAAAGGTTAAATCTCAAATTGGTGTTTCTTTTCAAATAAAAATTGTAAGTTTTTCCCTTTTCTCACTATCTTTTGGGTAAATAAAGAGTTGTTGTGATTGTTTTTAAATGAAGAAAAAAAAAAGGAAAAAAAAATTATATCCAGTTCTTAGCTATTCAAACCCAAATTAGTTCTTCTTCGTGTTCATAAATTGTAGCCACTGCACTCTAGGAAAAAATCCATATTGTTCAAAGGTTTGAGATTCACTAGCATTAGCCACTTTTCATTAGTTGAAATCCACAGCAACCAAGCTAAAATCTCAAATTGACCATAACCAAAACCCAAAACTCAAATCACATCCTACAAATCACACTCCACCTCAAATCTCAGACCCAAAGTAGTTGTGCTCCTCTACAAACCAAAACCCAAACCCATACGTGCTCCTCCACTGTCACCACCGTAACCCAAAGCTATCGCCAATCTGAATTTTAGCGTGAGAGATGAGAGATCATGGAGCAGATCAGTCACAGGACTTTCGGAGCCGCCATTCTTGTCCACCGATCTCCATGGCCAACGATTTCTCTCTTAAACCCTCTCTGCTTTCTTTGATCTACATTGAGCCCATGACCTTAAGCTCCACCCCCTTTCCCCCTCACTCTTCATTCTAAACCAAATCCATACCCATGGTGGAACATTTCTTTTGTGTTTATTGTGATTTGTGAGCTCTCTCTCTCCAAGCTTAAAATGCTGAAAATTTGTACGCGTGGATGGGAGTGTGTTTTGGGAGAGAGATGAGTGTTTGATCTGTTTTGGGTTTTGTTTTTGATAAAAAATGTGTTAGAGTAACGTTTGAAAGGAAGGTGGGTTACGGAGTAGTAATGAAGGGAAGCACAAGTGGGTAAAGTGTCAAAAATAAAACCACGGGTGGATAAGTTAAATATATGCTAAATCACAGGTGGATAATTTGTAATTTCCTCTAAAATTTATAATAGGGTAGCTGTAAACACCTTATTTTGTACCCCCTATGACTCTAGCCCTTGTTTCTCAATGAGGGCAATACTCTAAGGCCCAAATCTCATGAAAATTAACTTGAGGAAATATTTAAGGAAAATATAAAATTATTTTTGAAAGAATAAAACTATTTTTGGAAAAGAAAGGCTACTGGAAACCTTGAGTGTGCACACCCACACTCAAGCTGTGCGTACGCATGCTTAGGGTATGCCCCGAGCATGCATATGCAGCTAAGGTTCCAGAAGCTAAGTAAGGAAAGCTTTTTACATTAAAAATTGTGTAGAACAAATCCCACATTGTCTAGGAGCCGCTTTACACCCCCCATTTTATCACTATATAAAGCCATAAAAGATACATTTTTAAAAGAGACAGAGAAACGAAGGCGAATATACACGAGATTTACTAAAAAATAGTGAATCAAAGAGAGTTTTTTCACAAAACATCCTCAAGTAAAATTTTACTTGGTTGGGACCTATTCTGGTCTTGGCCTTTGAGTTCTTAAGATTACTAACCTTCTGGTTTGTTGTTGATTGGATTGGCTAAGGGAAATAGTGAAAATCAAGCTCTAGAGAGTCTTTGTGTTAAGGTAAAGGTTCTAACATTGGCTCTTCACTTTTCTTCTTTTTTGTTGTTTGTTTATGTGTTTTATTGTTTTAATATGTTTGTTTAGTTTAGATTTACTTTATGTCTCTGTTCTAAGTATGATAGGTTGTTAGATTTTCTGTTTTTCTTTGTTTTCTATTCTGAGTTGCTGGGTTGAGGTTCTGGATATGTATGCGTGTGCATGTTCATGCATGCATACGTATACTCGAAGTGTGCGTACGAATACAACTAGGATGCGCATGCATACCCTATGTATACACACGCAAACTCGTGCCCAAAAACCCTAATCCACTTTTATATGTTTTCTATTTTCTTTTATATGTTTAGCTTCTATTTAATTTGGTTTTCGTATCTTTGAGTATCTGTTCTTTTGCTTGGTTTTGTTTTGTTTTGTTTTATCCTCTTAAAGTTTATTAGGGTTTAGATTGTGTGAATACCATGAACATGCATTGATGTAAAGGTATTGTAATACAGTGAGGTAAGTGAGGTAATTCACACATAGATCACATGAATATGCATTTGAATGCTTGAAGTTATAAGTTGCTTAACATGCTAGATTGTATCTCATGAGTTTTGATGCTTGAATGTTTAGATATGCTTTGCTCAAATTTGCCTTGTGATGTTTCCGCCTTTAGAGATGTATGCTACATGCCATGATAGATGACTGTTAGGTTTGAGGGACGATATGCCATGTTTGCTTGGTTTAGATGCATCTTAGCGTGTGTGTGAGTTAGGATGGCATGTTAAATGTGCCTTTAACGAGATTAAGACTCAGAATACAATGAGTGGAGGCCGACCCATGGGTCTGGTAAAGTTGGGTGTCTAACAACTTCCCATCCCTATACCTAAACCTCGGGCACGTGCTCTGGTAAAGATCAGTTCTTCCACAAGGGCGCTATACATACCTAATCTAGATGGCGACTCCATTTACACTCTCCGCTATGGTCCACCCTAGGCCAAAACATATTTCCCTTGGACCTTTTGGGGGAAAAACCCCCAAAGCGAACTGATTGCGCCCACAGTAGCATCACTCTCATAAGTCACAAATGTAGCTTAATATCCAAAACAAAATAATTAGATGAAAACTTTGCTTTTCTTGCTAGAGCATGAGCCGTTATTAGTTATTTAAGCATGTGTTTTACATTTGATTTTTATTAAAACAAGTTTGTTAGTTATAAGTTTTGATCAAAATTGTGTTTTAACTGTACCTAGCTGCTAGAATTTAGTTTATGAGGTAGGAGCATTTACACTAAGTTGTATCTATTTGATTTGGTGTTAAGAAAGAGATAGAGATTGTTTGGTGCTAAGAAAGAAAACAAACAATTAGGATTTTGTATCTTCAATTCACAATTTCAGTTCAAATTCACCTATGCATGGACTTGTGTGCAAAATAGTGTGCGTAATTAACACTCCCCTTTATGCTTCTAAACCCCAACGTGCACGATCCAATTAAAAAAGTTATGTTCTACTGCTTAATCATTTTATAACTATCATAATCATTGTTTGGCAAAGTGGTACCTCCCTATGTCGTGAGGGCATGGGCTATCCAAGGTCATGTTCAAGCCCTAAGGATGAGTTTGGGGTGGGGTTTAAGATATTAGGACTTCTAATCGGGAAAAAAAAATTGGTTGAAATAGAAGACATCACATAGTGGCCCATGATATTAAGTATGATAGTAGGAGTTAGGATTTAGGATAAATACACACATATATAGCTAGTGCAAAAATGATGCGTGTGTTCATTTATGTGTGTTAAGAGGTGTGTAATAAACACCACTCAAAAGAGTATTTACAAACAAACATGACCAAAACCCCACTCTTCACAAGCTTGATGTAAGACCAACCAAGTACATGTTTCATATTATTTACAAACATGATCAAAACTTGTCCTTATAAGATGTTCCATACACAATGAGGTAAGGTATAATTCAAACAACAGTGTCAATTGGTATTGCGAAGTTAACACCTGATGATACTCTTGTTCCTGCAATACAATGAGAAACCAATAGCATAAATAGAAATTCTACTCTAGTCTAATTTAAGAGAATGTGTGTGAAGTTCTCTCCTAGAGACTTAAACCCCGGCCCTTACCCCCTACACCCCACAAGTACTTATACTTATGGAGTGACCACTACACTAAGGTGCGATGTGGTTAAGCCCTCAACTATAAATTGTAAGAACTTATGTGTGTGTGTGTGTGTATATATATATATATATATTATTCTAATGTAGAAATAAGGGTCGGGAGATATGAAGTTTCTAAATTATAGTGATTATATAATTTGTAGCTAAGAGCCTTGTAGTTCAACTGGTTGGCACCTTCTGATATTTGTAAGATATCTTCGTTTCAAATCCTCTCTCTCTTCCCTTGTAACTATCGAATTATTAAAAAAAAAGATTATATAATTTGTAGATTTCATGCGTACAAAAGATACATTTATACACATGCTTATTAGGCATGACAAATTTCATATTAATCGTATCATTTAGTCAAAATAGAAAAACAGTAATGTCCATTGAGATATTAAAAACTAGTTGTGTGAACAAAGAAAAATGAGGCAATTCAAGCATGCTTAACCTTCATTAAATTATCTTAGTCAAATGGTGAGAGGAACCACACATCCTAGACCATAACGTAGATAATAAATAAAAACTAAAAATCAAATCGAAAGCAATTGCCTCATCTGGAGACATGAGAGAGAAGAACCTTATCCAATCTAATGATCCTAAAACTTTTCCATGACAAACCAAAATATAAATGTTATGACGGATGTAACCTGATAATATAGTCTAGTCTGATTAGATCAAAATACAGTAATCTGGTTACATGCTAAGGCTTAGAGCATCCTAAATTAAGATATTTACAATATATATTATAGTATGTATGAAGCTGTAATTCCAACATAGAAATTATTGCTAAATCCTTATCCTTTCTACAAATTTTCAATTACTATGTAAGATAAGCTCCCTCTTTGCTTTTACAGTACACTTTTTTTCCCTAGCCCTAATGATGTGGGAAGCATGAAGGAAATTTTATTTTAAATTGGCTTTGTTTAAACTCAATTATATCTTTATAGGTTCATTGGAATTAGGGTTTAACTTTACTAGTAAAATAAGTTTGCTATTGTTCTCCTATGGAGGCAAGTTTATGAAGAAAAAAATTTCTCTTAGAGCTTATCCAAGGGTTTGGCACCAACTCCATCCAACCCTAGGTTCTTACTAGACTGTTCTTTCTTAAATAGTGTTGACTCTAAGCAAGCTTAGGTATTCCTAGGTTTTTTTTTTTTTTTTTTTTTTTTTTTTTTTTTTTCCTTCAATTTTTTTGCATTTTTTTTTTTTACTTATCTTGCATCAATTTTTGCTAAAATCTCAAAATTAAAAGAATTTAAATTTGTCTTCACACTATTGTCATGAATGTCAGCTCAAATGGGGGCTCCTACTTTTTAGCTCAATGCCATCACAATTGTCATGAATGTAAGCTCAAATGGGGCTCCTACTTTTTAACTCAATGCCATCACAGTGAGTTCTTGTTTGGTCGGTCCACAATTTCTTGCATGGTTATCAATGCATAAATCTTAAGCAGTTCTCACAAATAGGAATTTCAGATGGTTCTAGACTGGTTCTGGAATTTGGTGTTGTACCTTAAATTGATCAATCTCTCTAGGATCAAACTTGATGGCAATGTATCCAAGGCATTGATTAATTCTGAACTCATTGATTGAGCTCTAATGGTTCAAAGGTCGGCTACCACACTCCACGATTATCGCCAAATATTACAATTTTGAATATTGCACTTGATTACTATTATAGATAAATATCCTTACTCTTTTCCAAAACATGAATAGAGATCGGCCAGATAATTCTTGAAATATCTGATAAATCCTCATCAAGAGTTTTTCATCATTGGCAGATGCATCAGCCTCTTTACAATAATGCTTTAGATGTAATTTACAACCCATTGTCTCCCTTGTGCTTGAACAACAATAGCTTCTTCATAATTGTTCCTTTTTAATTGCAGAACTAAACACATTGTGGTCTCCTTGATCTAGACTTGAATAGATTTGCAGGGATTTGTTAGCTGGATAGGTGAAATGATACTCCTCAAACCACTTCTCTTCTCTTTTAGTATTGAATTTTTGCCAATAATAGGACATATAGTAATGTGTCCAAATGAACTTGAACCTTACAGTTACTTCTTTTCTCTTCACTTTTAAGAGTCTTTTGTTATTCCATATTTGTAAGAAGCATTGACCTTTCAAGTACTTAGTATGTATGAATATCTATTGAGGTCTTACAGGATTTAATTTCTTGAATTTTTCTCAAAGTCATTCGACTGGAAAGATACTAGAAAAAGCCAAGAACATGATATTGTTGGATTTACCTAAAAGATACCAGGAAAAGATTCTTTATTGAGAGTTGGATATTTTGTTGGTTCTTGGGAAGTCTGTGTAGTTCTCTTCTTCAAAAGGACTTCAAGACATGATGATTTCAGGTTTATCAATGACATGATGAAGATTAATGTGACTACAATGTTAAAAGGGAAAATTTTGAGTGGGATAGTATTTAAGTGAGAGGCATCATTTTTGTTCTTATTGATATTAGTACGTAAGCAAAAGGCATCATATTCTCTGAGAGATACTTCAAATGCTGTCTTTATAATTGTTTGGTCTTGTTAACATTGTAGACACTGTTACCCCAACTGTGATTTAATTCATATCTAACCTTCTACCCAGTGGGACTTTATTTCAGGAATATGCTGATACTAAAATGGAGCCAACGATTTCAATTTTTAGTCTAGTTTTGTTGACTGTTGCCATATATTAAGTATGGCTAATTGTGAAAGACAGACTTATTTTCAAAATGAATTGAGAAGGAAGTGCTCTAGAAGGAAACATGGTAGGCACTATTCAGTATCTATAACGCATTATTTCTCAAACATTTGTTTCTCCCTCATCACTTCTTGATGAGCTGGCATCCACGTTAGAAAATTCTATTTTTTGTGGTTATGAAATATAATACTAACACGTGCCCATATATGCACTCCTTCATTGGGCTTACTAAGTTGGGCTACTTAAAAGCACGAGTCTCTTTAGGTTTGAAGACTTTTTTCTAAAGCCCAATATTGGCCCATTTACAAAGTCCTTAGACTCAAAGCCTCACTGTAACCAAGCTCTCAACCATGGGGGAATTGAACCAATGGAGCTGGGGAACTAGAAGACTACATAGGGGACCTCTCACGTTTTATTTTTCATTATTTAATTACATATTTATGTTCTAATATTCTAAAGAAGTAATTGTCATGTAATAACTAAATGATTTGAGTGTCAAAAAAGAAAAAAACTAAATGATTTGTTTTATTTGAGGTTTACTTATTTGGATCAATAATTTTATGTTGTATAAGAAAATATAAATATATATTATTTTTAATTTTTTGTAGAAACCTCGAAATACCCTGAAATGGTATGTCGAAATAGATCGGTACCAAAATATTCCGTTCCACTAAACAAATCAAAATAGGGTCTAAAACGGTATTCATAACATTGCTTTCAAGCAAAAAGAAAAAGCTAAAAAAAAAAAAATGGAACTAAATTCTAAAAATGAAAAAATTGTAATAGAGAATCAAAAGAAAAAAAAAATTAACAGAGCAAGCCCACCCAGGAACGCTCTGAGAAAAATTCCTAGAGCCGCCACTGCACACGAGTAATTGTCATCATCAGTAAAACTGAAATAACCATACGTAGAGCATAAACAAAAACAACGTTGAATTAAGGTTGAAATTGATAAGTAGAACATCTAAACTTACATCATCTTCTGTTTCCTCAATTAACCTGTCCCATTTTAAACACAAATGATCAGACTCAGTGAATCAACATACTAAAATAGTTAATAGTTCGTTCGGAATAAGTTACCTTCATTGCCATTTTACTTTTTTTTTTTTTTTTTTTAAATCTCAGCAAAAGTACAGTTGCATTAAAAAAAAAAAAAAAAACAAAACAAAAAATGAAGCTTTAAGAAGCTGTAAATAACCCCCCCCCCCCCCCCCCCCCCCCCCCCCCCCACTCTCCACACCAAAAAATAGAAAAGAGAACAAGTACCATTCCTTGTATGGATGTGTTGTTGTAAGTTACATACCAAGCAGAAAAGAGAAGAAGTATTAGTATTAAGCTAAGTTTTCCTTTGAACTTATTGCTTTTTTTAGTTAACCATATAGGATAATGAACTAGGTACAGAGTGGGTTCTCCCACTTCAATATCCTTTCATCTTGCTGATTGAACATGTTTGTACTTGGTTTCAAAGATTGAATTCACAACTTTCTTGGTGTGTTTATTTGGGCTCAAATTTAACCTTGCTTGTTGCAGAATCTAGGATTTGACTTACGTAGTTTAATGTTCTCAATTATATGGTCTAATTTTACAAAAGTTTAACTCTAGATTAAACTTGCTAAAAGATGAAGGTAATTGGAATATTGGATCACATAGAATATCATATGGATGAACAATGAATTAATCTTCACTCGTATAGTGCTCCAATTCAATAAAATGCAATCCATTATATTAGAATTTGAAAATGTTTGTTGAATCCCAAAAAAATCTAAAACCATGCTCTCTGGTACCATTGCATTTGCATGGTTTGCACCATATTACTCTATGGGCCCTCTCCATTTCAAAAGTAAATAAAGAAACTGTGAATATTTTGGATTGGACAGCCATGTTGTGTATTAAGGATTGGCAAAATTCCCACCAATGAGTTCTACAGCTAAAATTTGGTTCCAAACTCTGTAATTCTAGTGGCTAAAGCTCAGGCAATAAATGAGCTATCTTCATTCTTAAATGTTAGGGAATGGTTTTTGTTCCCAAGTCCCAACTGGGATGAGCCCTGACCTATAAAGGAAATTGATATTTCCATGCTCCACCTCATGTACACACCAGATGATGTACAGATCTAAGCCAAGACAAATGAAATTAAATTAGACAGTTGGGGTATTTACTAATTAGCTAATTGGAGCAAAACATGGAGCACAGCCATTTTTAAGAGTGGTCCATATGCTAACCCATTCTGGCAGAGAATTTGGGTACACTTTTCAAGCAACAAAAAAACTTCAATTGCATTTCAGAAAATGGTAAGCTATGGTACGCAGTACCTATCTATGACCTATGTCCTCATCTAGTCCCCTTCTTCAATTCACATTACAAAATTACAAATTCCTTGCAACCTTGCTTTTTATTCTGACCCTCTCAAACCACAATCACCCTCCACAATCACCGCGTTTTTTGTAGTGTCAATTAATATTCGGTGTAAACCGCTACATTTTCACCCTCCAGTAAAAGTAACAACACATCATTGTTTTTTAACCGGTAGAATGAAACATCAAACAAAATCTTAATAAAAACGTTGTGATGTATTAAAATATATATATATATATATATATATATCATACACACGCACAATCGGCATAGAATATGAAAAGAAAGAAAACACATTAAAAAAAAAAAAAAAAAAAACACTTCGCGGTGTTGAACTTGAACATCAATTGGTTTTGGAAGCAACCAAATGGGAACAACGAGATAATCAATCTTTTTTTCTTTTCGTAGTTTTTTTTTTTTTTTTTTTTTTTAAGTGAATAGTGGAGGCGGAAGAAGAAGTAGTTGATAAACGTGAGGGTGAATTCGTTTTTGACCGGCTAAACCGTGTGTTAATTTGTAATGGTAAAATTAAAAAAAAAAAAAAGAAAAGATAGTAAAGAGTCTGGGACAATGGGGAAGTGTTTATCACATACTTTTGTAGGGCACAATCAGCACACAAATTCTAAACTCTACCGTATTCATATTAGACAACACAGGATACAATATTGTACTATTACTTCTGCTACTGCTAAAGATAAGTATATAAAAGTTCCACAGCAAGAATGACTACCACAGCACATCCTTACGCACTTAGATTACTCTAGCATAGAGTATAAATAAAATAAAAATAAAACTAAGAGTAAAGATAAAAATAAAAATAAAAAGACTACCTCCCCCATGTCCACCAGTTCCTTCCTATCCATCATCTTCACCTCCATGTCCATCACTGTGATCCCCTTCATCACCGTCCCCTCCATCAACACTCCCATCCTCTCCGTCTGCATCACTATTGTCGATCTCCTCCATGTCCACCTCTCCCCTCCTCTCCATCACCATTGCTTCCTCCATGTTCACTCCTCCCATCCCCTCCATGTCCACCACCCCCCTCCTCTACATCAAGGGCACCTCGTCTATCATGTGCAAGCTGGCCTCTCTGCTCAAAGTGCTCAATAATCTGTTCGACCTTGTCACTGAAGCAAAAACATAAGAGGCTAACAACAACCGTTATCACTAAAAAACCAGGTACTATTGAAGCAAAAAGAACAAAAATTAAAATCTTGTTCATTCTAACAGTAAGTGAGAAGGTGAGAAAAAGAGATAGAAGCAGGTAATAACAGTTAGTGAGAAAGTGAGAGAAAGAGATAGAAGCTAGAGGAAGAAGAAAACTGAGAGAATCTGAAAATATTGAATCTTTACAATAGGATTAGATATATATATATATATATATATACACATCAAAACGGTGTCGTAATCTGCTTTGGCTATAAAACGCCATCGTAGGGAGAGCCTGTGTTTACTCTAGATTGCTTGAGTGAAACGATGCCGTGTGTATCATATTAAGTGGCACGACATCGTTTTACTCTTTGTGATACTGTTCATACGGTAACTTGACTAACGCTGCCGTTTTGCTCTTCTTTTAGCCAAAGAATATAATGTAATAACACCACCCAGAAATATTGTTATTATATGAACTATTAGCTTCATGGCTCATATAAGGGCCTCTACAATAATTAACTCACATAACTTTGGCTATTATACTGATATATATTTTATATGCTAAAAACTAATTGCATCAGAACAAGAATAGTAAATATACTAAATCCTACTAATGTCTAATTAGTTTGTTATGCATCACAGATGCTACCCTTTTTAGCTACATTATTAGTGTAGCAGATGATTTGTCATGATCCAGCAGCACATCCTTTCACTGCTATAACATAAAATTAGGTGAATACTGTAGCAGATGATTTGTCATGATCCAAAGCAGCACATCCTTTCACTGCTATAACATAAAATGAGGTGGGATTTAAGAAATTCTGGGTACCGTATGCCATTTGTACGTTGGTGGCACAACCAAAGTAGTTTCATACTCTCATAAAAAAAATAAAAATAAAAATATAAAATATAAAAAAAATAATTAAAAAAATAAGTAGTCTCATACTTCCTTTTTTTTTTCTTTTTTTCTTTTAGAATTAAGTTGTCTCATGGTTTGTAATGAATATTAAAGAATGTTGGCATTATTTTGAAAATCTATTTACTCATATGGTTCATGATTAGGCAAGGTTCAGATTGATTGGAATCAGGATGAAAGCAGCCATCTCAAACCCAACTCTATCAGGCTCAACTATCTCTTTCTCTCCTGGGTTTCAATTAGCACAATTAAAAAAAAAAAGTAATCACTATGAAACAAATATTATACATTTCAAATCCTATTGTATCAAAAAATAAAACCAAAACCAATGGGTCTCTCCCTCACTCACTAGCTTCAAACATATTTGACATTGGAGAATAATTAGATACATAAACAATAATATGTTATAAGATCAACCAAACAATAGTGTTTGCTTAGGAAAAATATATTATTATTATTATTATTATTATTATTATATCCATCTGGTGGTATTAACAGAACCATTTGAAATTGAATTGATATATATATATATATATATATATATTTGCTTGTGGAATGAAACATATATTTTGTTAAAACTTTTGTTGGTGTCATGTGCAAGGCATGTGCTTAGGTCATGAAAAAAGGTATAACTACGTTAAGATAAATGTGGTATAATTTATCAAATGTAGTTTAATATCAAAATTTACATACTATGTATGAATTGAAATCTAATAACATAGACCAAAAGTGAATCATTTCAATGGCTATCACTTTCTTTTTTGGACAACCTTCTCTATTTACATAATCTTTTTCTTTTGGTAAAAAAGGAAATTTTGCTGCAAAACAGAGAACTCTATCTACATAATCAAAGATGAAAGATTTAATAACTAAACTTAAACCCTTTTCATTTGCCTTGGTCATGTAACATTGTTTTAAAAGGCGATGTTCAATGATGGTTTTCCATCTGAGAAAAAATAAATGAAATAAAAGTAAGTTTGTCGGTTAGCTTTGAACAAAAAGGAGAAACCACACTGTTAGGTTCTAAAAATTTAGAACAAGTGGCAAATTATGAGCACAAACTTGTTTAGACATATATTACTAAGTCTATAAGTTTTATCAGATAATGCTCAAGGCACTACAAGTCATAACACAAGAATAAGGAAGCTGTAGGTTCAGAAATTTTGAAACATGCCAAGTTCAACTTATTGAGAAGAAGGTTCGACTGATCGAGACATGGATTTGCAAAATTTAATTAAAGCCCAACAGCTCATTAAGCTCATTAAGGTTTCAGATCTATTTCACTAAGTATTTAAAGGAAACCCTAAGGCACATTTTGAAGAGACTTTAGAGCTTCTCTTTTGATCTGAATGGTGTTGTGCCTTCTCGATTAAAAGTCACTACCAGAAATTATTCTCATACCCTTAGAACCAGTAGATCCGAAGTTGCTGCAATAAGATTAGCTACAATTGATGATCTAAACCTTTGAGTGGAGATTTCAAAGTCATAAACTGAAGAGTTTGTGTGCAATAGATTCATAATAGAAAAAACCGTGAATTTGGAACTTGCCTGTGGTCATGTGAGTAAGTATTTCAAGAGGTAGAAGATTTAGGGTTAAGTCTATTGTAACAACTTTTATTCTATTTAGTGAATTTATTCCTTGAGGATTGTTTAGGTCAAATCCTTCTTAAGTTTTTTACTTTGAAACTGGATGATTTCATTAGTTTTTCTAGGTCATCATATCACCTATGTTATTTATTTTCCTCTTTATGTGATATGATGGATATGTGTTTAACCTGAATCCGGTCAATCAACCTAAGTAACAACTTGGTTAATATATTAGGTTAAACAATCTAAGTTTACAAAGGTCTAAATAACTAACACACACGTGCACACACATACACACACACACATATATATATATATATATATATATATGTAGAGAGAGAGAGAGAGAGAGAGAGAGAGAGAGAGAGAGAGAGAGAGAGAGAGAGAGAGCAGTTCATGATATAAGCAATTGTTGTAAGCTCTAAAATCTAGTAGAAATTCATTTATTGTTACTGTATATGACTCACGCCATCTCTGCCAGATTCAATATTCCCCACAACCCACACCAACATTTGTCATAAACTCAACCTTCAATAACACATTTAATTAGCAATATTACATCGAAAGGCAGCGAACATTAATATTTAAGCAGGACCAAAAGTAGAAAATATCAGTTCAAGGAAAGCAACAAGACTTTTTTGATCGGAAAATTATTGTGTACTCCCGGAGTACCATAAATGCGTGCTCCTTCCTCTCACATAAATGGTGGGTCCCACTAATTAAATTCATGGTGGGACCCACCATTTATGTGAGAGGAGGGAGCACGCATTTATGGTACTCCGGGAGTACCTAATAATTTTCCTTTTTGATCATGGGTCCAATACAAACATTAAGTGGAGTAAATTACTGAAAAAGCCACACTGAGAGGGGCTAGTAAAACATTGAAAAGGCAATTAACAATTTAACATGAATCTTATAAGCAGGATCACAATAACATTCAAATCAGGTTTTATACAGCGACTCACGGAAGTAGCCAAAAAAGGCACGCGCTTAAGCTGTAATAGTACGAAGAATTTAAAAAAAAATTATGATATAAATATAAAGAAAATGTTAACCATACAAACTTTTTTTATAATTTTTTTTTTACAAACTGCTGATATGGCAAGATGTTATAATTTATAAATGAAAAAGTGATGGTAGTAGTAGGTCCAGATGAGAATTAGTAAGAAGCTGGTTACATTAACAGTTTGTAAAAATGTTGTAAAATAGTTTATATTTGTAGTATTACTCTAAATATAATATGGTAGGGAATGTAAAAATTCATTGGCGGATGTATACACAATTTCAAGTAATATCTCTATCAAAGTGATTTTAGCATTAATTGTTAGTTGTTACTATGGAGTTTAAGAGCACTAGCAATAGCTTTGCTAGGCCAAATGTCATTATGACACACTAAAATTTACTTTATCTATTTTAACACACCACTTTACAATATAGTACTCTTCAACAAATCTTATATTTTAAGATTCAACACATTAAAATAGTATTAAAAAAAATCTGCTAAAAAAAAAAAAACCAAAAACAAAAAAAAAAAACCCTAAAATACTCCACCACCCCAGAGTCTACAACCACAACCATTCACAACCACCCACCACTATCCCATCAGATCATGATCCACCCCTACAACCAACACTACCCAAACCCCCACAACTAACAATCAAGGCCAAACCCATATAAAAAATCTATCAAACCTCATGCTACCGCTGTGACCTACACCGTGACACTGAGACCCACAAAAAAGAAAAAAAGAAAAAGAAAAAAAAAGCACAATCTAACCATAAACAACCACCAATGAACCAATTTTACACAAGCCATCCACCCAACGCCAACAACAACACCAATCCAAGAACCCACACCCGACTTGCCGGCGAAAGAGTGAACCTAAACACAGTGTGAGAGAGAAAAAAGAGAAGCCAAAAATCAACCCAATTAGCCAAGAATCAATGTACCCTTCTATAAGAGAGGAATATGGTGACCGCAAGAGAGAGAGAACTGGACAGCAGTGAGAACGGAGAGGTCAGCAGTGTTTGAGGTTAGCGGCAACGTGGCGAGATCGGCAATATCAATGGCGTGTGAGGTCAATAGTAGTGAGCCAAGAAGAGAGAGAAAGGAAGAGGGTGACCAAAGAGAGAGAAAAGCAAATAAGAGAGAGAGATAAATAGATATGTGTAGAGGAGAGAAAGGAAAGTAGAATAATTTTTTGTTTTTTTTTTTTTTAAGACTAAATTTTTTTAAGCATTTCTTCCTTACCTTACCTTTCTACTAATAAGAGAAATCATAATGAAGGTGGTAAAATTGCTAAAACACTGTTTTACCCCTTCAACCACTAAAATCCAACATTAGTGGTGTCATATCTAAAAAATTTTGCAAGCATGCTATAACAACTTACTATAGCTTGTGGCTAGCTATCAAGTTTTTAAGACACTTTATCTTCTCTCCCCACTCTCCAATCAATCTCTTATCTATTTCTCTCTCCGACTCTCCCCTTTCTTCGCTGCTCTCTCGCCTTTCTTTTCTCTCTCTAGTGTTAGCTCTTCGACTCTAACACTCACTTTCCTTTCTCTCGCTGTCAATCTTGTGAGTCGATTTCGTGGTTCCTGGGTCGTGGGTACATCTAGGTTGATTTCATGGTTTGTGGGCCTTCGTTGTGGGTTGACTTCGTGATTCGTGGATCTTGCGGTGGTTTTTGGTAGGTATTTAATTAGAATTGCTGCGGTTTGGTGGTTGTGGCTAGGTTTAATAGGTGATTATGATGTGGGTTTGTGAACTGTGGGAGTTGTGGGTTGGATTGGTGGTTGTGAATCTTGTGATGTGGGTTAGGTGGGTTTGTGATTTGATTTTGGGTGGTAGGGGTTTTGATTTGTAGGGGTTGTAGCCCTTTTAGGCAGTGGTGATGGTGATTTTGGGCGGTTATTTTGTTTTGGATTTGGTGGGTTGCAATTTGTAGGGATTGTAATGGTTGGGTGTTGCAATTGTGGGTGGTGGTGGCTATGCTATGGTTTCCATGGTTGTGACAGTGGTTCTGACTGTGGTGTGGTGGTTGTGATTGTTGTTTATTGTAGATATATTATTTTATTACGATGTTTATATTATTTTAATGAGTTGAATGCTAAAATAAAACCATTGATATTAGGTGTATTGTTGAATGAGGTGGTAAAATAAATAAAGTTGCTTTTTGAAATGCTAAAAGCTAAATTTTTTAGCACCATTGCTGTGAATAATAATAGAATGGTACTATTTATCCATGCCAAAGTTTTTAGCATTAGAACATGTGATTTAGCTAATTTCTTTGTGTGAACAATATCATTTTGCTCCGATTGTTTGTGTTTATCAAAACATGTTCTCAATTTAAGAATGGTAAACATGTATTAACTACATTTATGATAGCACACTAACTACATTTTTGTCTAAAACAATTTTTAGCTTGCTATAAATTCTATTAACTTGCTTATTTGTTTATTTTTATATTTCGAAATGAAAATTATATATATTTATCTTTAAAGGCGCCTACAGGTATAGTAACACAATTTCAATGACCTCTAACACTATAGTTCTGTAAAGCAAGTAGCAAATGTAAGAAAAATATTCACAGATGTAAAACCACAAAATATAAACATTAACTAATTCATATAAGAGAAATGTTTCTCAATGTGCAACTATCGTATTTAAGTTTGATGATAAAGAGTATAATCATTATAAGTGGATTGAAACTCTATAAAAAAATGAAAAAAAGAAGAAAAAGAAAAAAAAAAAAAAAAAGGTATATACAATCCAACATATGTATGATTTATGCAACCACCTCACAGGGAAAATCCAACTATAAGTCCACAACACATACAATTTAGAAAATTTTGATTAAAAAAATGCATAACTACTACCCAAGTTCCCAGTTATTGTTTCTTCTCAAAAAAAAAAAAAGTTCCTAGTTATTGAATTGCAAATTATATTTGGAAATAAATCAAGGTTCCTAGTCAACATATGCATAGAAAATTAAATAAAAAAGAACAAACTCTTACAGGATATCTAAAATCATAGTTCCCAAACAACCAATACTAGTAATCTCTTGGATTGAGCCTTGCATTCTCTTTGTGCGTCTACTCACAATCAAACCCCTGAAAAAATTAAAAAAACTTAATCAATGTTTATATGAAAACTGAAAAGGAAATAGAGATTATGACATACTTAAAATAAGTTAGTTTTGGTATAATGAAATCACAAAAGTCAATCAATTAGAGCTCAAATTCTTGCATTAATAACAAATTTCAAAGCATTAACTTTTTTTTTAGCTTGCCTCCCTAAAAAAATTTTTAGGCTCCACCACTGTATATAAGTTCGGTTTTCAAGAAGGAATTTTTATATGTTTACTTGTTTATTAATGATCAAATTAGTTATTCGATAACCATTCCTCTAATCTTAAATTAAGTTTTTCTCATTTTTGTTTTTTGATAGTCAATTTATATATCTTATTAATACTGACTCAGTTGTATTTATATTTTATAGGCAAAAAGTCACTTTTAGTCCCTACATTTTCAGGCGATTCCCATTTTAGTCCCTATATTTTTTTTATCGCTTTTAGTCCCTATTCTTAAAAACGCTTCCCATTTTTGTCCTTGCCGTTACATCAGAGACAGAGAATGATGATGTGGTAAACGGCAGAATAAATAATACTTATTTAATATCCACGTGGCAACTGTTAGTTACATACCCGCCCTTAATGGTCACGTGGCCCTCACGTGACAGTCCCTAACCCAAATAAAACCACAGATCACATGACCACGCCAAATTGAAATCCCTAACCCCCATATTCCCTCAACTCCTCGCTCACCAGTCACCGCACAGATTGAAGTCCCTCACCAGTCACGAACTCAAAAACATCTTCAAATCAATTGCTCCTCGCTCACCACATAGCTCAAAAACATCTTCAAATAAACTGCTTTCCATGGATTCAAGCTCGATGTCATCGAGTGGAAGCTTGAGGAAAACGGGCCCAACCCGATGCTTCTGCTCTGAGAAACCAGTTTTGGTCGTTTCGTGGACACCTGACAACCCTGGAAGAAGGTTCTACGGGTGTCCAAATTACTGGGTAACGTTTTTAAATTTCTATTAAGTTTCTGGGTTTTTAACTTTGTAGCACTTCAGGTTCCAATTCCATTTCCCTTTAGCCTTTCGCTTTTCCTTCTTCATTTTCGATTCAAGCTCGCAATCCCTTTAGTCTAAGTCTTACCCTTTGTCTTTCATTTACAGCCCTTTTATTTCTCTTATTTTTCATTATTGTCTTGCTAAGATGTAATCTTTCCCTATTCATGTTGCATGCCCAACTTAAATGATGTGCTAGACCGTCATTTTGATCTTAAACCAACACAGCTTCATAATATTTGACAACCAAAGTTTTTTGCTAATTCCTAGAGAAAACCCAAGTTGGTTTTCTTGTCTTGGGAACCCAGAATTTCTTTTCTTAAAAAAAAAATAAAAATAAAAAAACCTCAGCTTGTTGCTGACAATATAAATTGGTTTTCTTGTATTTTGCTAATACAAGTGTTGGAACATTGTGCTAATACTATTTTAGTTTTTGGGTAAGGTAGTATTTTGCTAATACTATTTGTTGTTGTTTTTCATGATTTTGGTTGAAGATATAATGGGTTTTATCTGGCTCTTGGGTGTCAGGTTGGACGCAAGTGTAAATTTTTTCAGTGGCGTGATGATGAAATCTAGAAGCGTGGCAAGGTGTTGATTCCGGAGCAGAGGCAACGGATTTTGACCCTTGAAGCTGCCATTGTAGGCTACAGGAAGAGAGAGAAGAGGCTGCTCATTTGCCTGGGGCTGTCTCTGGTGATAAGTGAGACAAAGGGTGTGCGGTGGAGTGATCATCGCACCAAGGGTGTGCGGTGGTGTTCACACAGTAACTTGACTAACGCTGCCGTTTTGTTCTTCTTTTATCCCTGGAATAGAACCTGGGGCTAAAGACTTGTAACGTGGATTAATTGCATGTTTCCTAATTCAATGCACTAAAATCTGATATGCTATCTCAAATGGCCGTAAAAAAATTCATTTCAATATTTTGTGTATGACTCTACCATGATTTGAGGTACTTTGAAATTCAATTTAAATGTTAATTTGGTTTTTCAATTCAATATTTGTGTGTGTTCTAATAGATATTATTGTTTACTCAAAAAATAATAATAATAATTCCTCCATCGTTTTTTTAATTGAATGTTGACATGTTAAAGTTAAAGGATCCATAATGGCTATTATTAATACTAGTATATATAGACTATTAAATTATTAATACTACTCTACCATGGATTAATTTTTTTTTTTCCAAAATTAAATCATTATTTTTTATTTAATTAATAACTCTTACATACCTCATGGGCTTATGCTTTAAGAAGTATAGATTTCCAAAATAATTGATGGAATGTATTAATTTTGAGAGAACTAAGGATGAGAGGGTAATAATTGAGAGAGAATTAAGGATTAATAGTTTAGAATTATTGGTAGTATTATTTCTTTGGCGAAACTACACTATTGATCCTTAAAGTTTACATTGTAAGCGCAATCGGTCTCTCAAGTTTCAAGTGAGTGTTATTTGTCTCTCAAGTTTAAAAAGCGGGCACAATTTATTCTTCTGTTAATGGTGTTAATCTCAGTGCCTACGTGACTAATGGAAAAATAATGTGACAAAATTTAGGTGATGTGGCATCAATTTCTTTCATTAAAAATCCCATGACTTGGTCAAAAAATCATTCAACCATCTTGCAACAAGTTATCAAACAGGTATTCCCAGATCAAACAAAAGAATGCTACCCTTAATATTAGAAACAGGAGAGAGAGAGACACAAAATCCCCACAAAAAGGTTTCACAGGATCTTCTCTCAATAGTAAATGAATGTTCAATATGTGTATAAAACACCCTTGAACGTTTAGACCCCAATTACAAAAATATCAATTCAAGCTTAATGTCAAACAATAAATGTGCGGAACATGAACATAAGCTAATAACCGAATTGATAAATAATCTAAACCATAAATAATCACAATCACAGTAGTAATTAAATGGTAAAGATAAAGGGAAGAGAGATGCAAACACAAGGACAACACTCGATGTGTTATTGAAGAGGAAACAGAAGCTCTCAGCGTAAAATCTCTCTGCCGCCCTCCAAGCGGTCAATAATCCACTAGAAAATGTAGTTGGGATACATGAATAACAATAGACCCTCCAAGCCTAATCTACCCGATGTACCTAAGCCCTCCAAACTTCTTGCTCCAACGAGGTTGTGTCGAACATTTTTCTTTTCTAGCTTACCGAATTTCGCTATAGCCCATAGCATCAACCAATATGAATTGGTTCCTTCCTAACTGCTTTCCAAAGTACCAAATAAACCTTCTCACAGATATGGGTATGGTGAGAAAATGATTTGGCCAAAAACCATTAAAGGATGTATCAATGGAGAGGAAGAGAGTAGAGGAATTTGAAGAGTCTCTTAGGTGAAGATTGTGGATGAATCAATCTTGTTTTTCTCTAGGGTTTTTCTTTCAAATTCTCTCTGGAAGCTCTCTACATTTCGTAGGTATAAGGGTCTATATATAGTGGTGTGTGTTTGGAATGCGAAGAGTCAATTTTTCCCAAACAGGGTGGTCAGGCGACTTGGCCTCGTGATTGGTCTGAGTCGGAGTTCAAGCCGTGAGCTAACGGCCTGGCCAGCCTGAGACTTTTGTCCCATAGTGCGACAGCTGGCATGACTCTTCAGCTCCCCTGCATGCTTCACATGTGTGTTGCAGTTGGCGGCTTGCCAGTCGCGAGTCAGCCGCGAGTCTCTGCATCCTTGCATAATCTTGAGTATTTCTTCACACTCTCTCACACACTACCCTTACATGAATCCCACCTAAATACAGGGTTACTAATTGCTAAAATACAAGCAAATTTGGCATAGAATAAAGCTAACAAGATGGTTGATTAAATTCAACCTTACAATAAATCTAGCATTACACCAATTTTCACAACAATGCCATAACTTTGCCATATGATAAGTTATAAGTGGTGAAAATAAAATAGTGGGTCTATGTGGATCCATAATTCCACCACTTACGAGTTGCCACATAATAATGTTGTAAAAATTGATGTGGTGCTAGACTTACTCCTCTCAGTAGCTAGCCCAATATTCTTTTGGAATGTCAGACCTAAACATTATTCAAAGGTGGAACCGTTCAAAGTTGAAGGCTTAGAAAGTACAAAAGGTGTTGAAGTTGGACAAAATGGGCTTTTGCCCTTTTCAACCAAATTAATTAGCTTTATGCTTCTCTTCCCAAACTAAATAGGGAAATGCCCCTCTTTTAAAACTCGATTTTTGATAAATCGAGTTTAAAAAAAAAAAAATTATGAAGCCCTATAGTGGCATTTTAAGAAGCCTATAGTGACGTTTTAAGGACCTATAGTGACATTTTTTAACTCGACTTCAATGAAATCGAGTTATAAGTAAAAAAAAACGCCACTATAAGTCGATTTCATTGCCTATAACTTGATTTTATTGAAGTCGAGTTAAAAAACATCACTATAGGTTCCTTAAAAAAGCCACTATAGGACTTAACTCGATTTATCATAAATTGAGTTTTAAAAGAGGGGCATTTCCCTAAATAGTTTGGGAAGAGGGGCATAAAGCTAATTAATTTGGTTGAAAAGGGAAAAAGCCCATTTTGTCCTGTTGAAGTTAATTGCTACAATTGTACTCGCTTGTAATTGTGATATTATAATTATTTTTTCATTAACCCGTAAGCCTATGGCCTACAACTATAATTGATTTTTTCAAAATTTGCACTCAGATTGAGCAAAGTGGTACTGGAGGTAATTGTAATAGTTGACAACAAAGAATTGAATAAGGAGTTTTTGGCTTGATTCCGATATGGATGGACCTGGACCCATCAAATAATGTGTTTTATAGATTAGCATTTGGGATTTTGTATCTCTCTCCTATTTTCAAATTTAGCCATTTTGGGTTGCATTCTTGAGTTTGATTTTGGAACACTCTTTGTTAACGAGTCATAAAATAGTGGAGTAATTTTCTTACAGGTCATGAGAATTTTAATGAGTGCAACATGTTTTAAAATTGATGCCACGTCACTTTAAATTTGCTAGGTTATTGTTTTATTAGCCACATAGGCACTAAGGCTAATGTCATTAATAGAATGACCAATTGCACTCACTTTTTAAACTTGAGAGATCAATAATATTTACTTGAAATTTGAGGGACTAATTGCGGTCACAAAGTAAACTTTAAGGACTAATATTATAGTTTCACCTATTACTTATATTGTGTTTAGCACTGGGATAAAAGTACGGTGGAGTTAAGGACAGGAGGTAGGTTTTAATTGTTATTTATTTATTTTTTTTACTTTGATACATTTATGATTTTTTTAAAGGCATTTTTATATATTTTTCTTCTTTTTTGTTGTTGTTGCCTTTTGGTACATTTTAGGCCAAAATGCTATTTTAGTTCTTAAATTTTGAAGTTACAATCAATTTGGTCTCTATATTTTGGTAGCAGTTAATTCGGTTCATGTTATTTTCAATTTGTAGTCAAGTTGTTTCCTGCCGTTAATTCACTATAAATAAAAAAAAAATGCCTGCATAACAAACGGTATGCACTATTGGCACACTTGAAGCTTACGTGACATATAAAATAATTATAAAAAATCATAATCAATATTAAAAATTACCAAATCAGTATTTTAATAATTAATAAAAAGACACATTAGAAAGGGGAAAAAAAAACCACAATTCTAAATTGATTTTTTAATGGAAAAAAAATGAATTAAAAAAAAAAAAAAACTCAAAATTAAACACATCAAGATCTGAGAAAGAGCTAGCAAACTTTGTTTGTGTGTTTGGATCTCAAGAAAATGAAAGAAAATGCAAGATATGCAACGGATCTGTGTTACCACCAACTGAACAAAGAGATTCAAACCAATATAACCTTTGATATACTTATACATATCATTGAAAACATTTGGATACAAATGGATATGGGTTCTTTACTTTTATATATGAAGAGGAGACAAAGTTTGTAGAAGATTTCGCGGAATCCAGGCCATGGTCAAGCTTTACGCAGGAAGCAGCCAAACCCCATGGCTGCCACCAGTGACCACCACAAACCACAAACGGATGGATAATGCCTCACAAGGGTTTCTCTTTCTTTTGATTTTCCTTTGATGTGTGCTTTATTGAGATTGTTTTTGACTTTGTGTGTCTGGAATGGAGTTTTGATTTAGCTTTCAAAATGGGATTGGAAATGTGGGAATGGGAGAAAACTCCAACTAAACTATCAAGAAAAAGAGAATGAAGAAGGAGATTGAACAATGACAAAGATTAGCACTTAATAAACCCATTTTGAAAGTTTCCAAGCAAGATCATGACTAATGAATTCCAAATCAAAACAAACCACGCTGGAAAATTCTGATTCACTTTCACTTTTTTTGGGTCTTTTGCAAACCTTCAATGTTTGTGTGTTTGGATTGCAAGAAAATGAAAGAAAGTCATAATTTATTTCTAAGATATGGATTTTTGTTTGTTTTTTTTTACATGACTTTTTTAATTATTAAAATGCTGGTAATTTTTTCTATTATTTTTATATGCCACATAAGCTTTAAGTATGTTAAGAGTGGATATGGTTTGCTACGTAGGTATTTTTTGTTAGTGAATTAACTATAGAAACCAAATTGACTACTACCAAAATGTAGGTAAGTAATTTTTGTTAATGAATTAACTATAGAGACTAAATTAACTGCTACCAAAATGTTGAGTTTAAATTGACTATGAACCTAAAATATAGGAACCAAAATAGTGTTTTCGTCTATATTTCATGATATATATTCATTTGAATCAATTCAGTCCATGTTTGGATTTTAAATTTGAATCCTAAAAATTAATTTGGAAAATTCAGAGGTTTTAATGAGGTGACTAAAGGTAATATCTTTCCAATGGAATTAAGCCTTTAAATTCAAATTTAAGTTGATATTTCTATTGGAAAAGTTTTTAATGAGTGATTGAGTCTTTTCTCAAATAAGTTGAGTCATAATGTATACACCTGAGAGAATAGTCAAATAGTAAAAAAAATGTCTTAATACTCTTATCATAAAAAATTGTGAAAATATCATTTTGGTCCCTATATTTTGGTGTGACAATTAATTTGGTCCTTACATTTTAGTAGTAGTCAGTTTGATCCTTGTTATTTTCATTTTGCAGTCAATTTGATCCCTAAAGTCAACTACCTAACAAAAAATGCTTATGTGACTAACGGATTGCATAATTAGAGCACTTGAAACTTACATGGCAAATAAAATAATAATAATTTTTAAATACAATTTTTATAAAGCCATGTCAAAATTTAAACTTAAAAAAAAATACATTTTCCCAATTTTAAGGATTGAAAAAAAAAATCCTCAAATTTTCTTGCACTTTCTTGACAACCAAACACAAACCCAGATTTTGACCCAACATAAAATTTCTCCGGTCATTACTCTCCATGTTTCTCCATAGAAAATAGAGACTAGCCTCGAGTCGACCACCCAACCATGCACCCCCACCCCCACCGACCACCAGACCCAATTGACCACCATGACCCACCATGGATCAATTGGACTAGCGTGATCCACCCAACCACTACTGATTTGTGTTTCACAACCACGAACAAATTAATTGCAAGTTGAAAATAAAAAGGTCAAATTTACTACTTACAAAATGTAGAAACCAAATTAATTGTGACCTTAAAATGTAAGGATCAAAATTATTTTTTCACTTAAATCAAAAAATAAAAGAGAAAAAGAGTGTGAAAGACCAAATAATAATTACAATTGATCATAGTATTAGTTTAATCTCACAAATATCAAGACTGATAGGTGTCACTATGTAAAATAAGACATTTCATTAGCTCATGTGATTCTCACAGAACTATTTTAAATTTTTACTAGACTTAGTACTGATCAATCTTTGTAAGTCTACCGTGAAAAACTTTTTATTTTTTCCCAATTCTTTTGCAGTTCTCTTGGGTGCATAGAAGGTGTATATTTGTATTTTTTTTTTTACGGTCTCTGAGGGGATGATTCTAAGCTAATACTGTCATTTAAGCTTGGCTTACTGTCACTGTAGTATCTGTCATACTGATACAGAGTAACAGAGATACAATTACAGCAAAGAAAGGTTTTGTGGTTGAAGCGTGTTCATGTTGGTCAAAGTGTGCATTAAATAAAAGTAGGGCAAAGTGTCCCCCTTGCTACATATTTTTTTTTTTTTGGGTTTTGTTTTGGGATCCCCCGTGTTACCGTTGATATGCTTTTCAAATTAAAAACGCTGCTTTATAAATTTTGGTTAGTCAAAGACCTATTGCTTGCTATTTTTAAGTTCTTCATGAATTTGTGCCCATGATTAGTAATTAAATTATAGTTGAAATTATATTATTTGGTTGATACACTGATTTTCATTTATAAACTATAAAAATAAGATTCACCAACCTTGTGTTGTTTGAAAATCATAAATAATTTTTATAACAGAATCGACTATTCACATTCTCAATATAATAATAATAATAATAATTTGATATCTTATGTGCGCAATTAGTTCTTTAAGTTTCAAGTGACTACAATTAATTCCTCAAGTTTTAAAACTAAGTTGTATTAGTCCTTTTATTAACTGCCGTTAGTGGTGTGACTTACGTAGTTAACGGAACAATGACTTGACTTTTTTTTAATGATGTGACATTTTTTTTAATAATAAAAATTACAAAATAAAATGCTGGTTTAGCAAGCCAAGAAAGCAACAACATTGAAACAAAATTAATAATTATTGATTCAGTAGTAATTGAGTTGTATCAATCTTGCCATCAGTCCTTTTGCTAAACCAGCATTTTGCTATTTAAATTTTTTCCCTTTCTTCAATATTTTAATTTACTTGTAGTTTTTCACCTTTCCCAATCTTCCCCTTCTTTTACTTTCTTTCCTCTCTGATTCTGTGATTTCTTTTCTCTCTCTCTCTCTCTCTCTCTCTCTCTCTACAAGGAATCTCTGTTCATTTTCTCTCTAATGGTGGAAACCTCTTCTCTGTGCATCTTGCCCTTGGCTTTGATCCCATCGATTTCTCGTTCCTCTTCTCTCTCTGCATTCACTTCCTCTTACAAATCCTCAATTTCTCATTCTCCTCGTCCCTCTCGTCCTCTACGTTTCTTTGTCAAAGCCTCTTCAGATTTCGGCAACTTTTTCGCTGACGATTCATTCGGCTTCTTCTCTATCATCTCTGTCAAATGCTTCTCTCTCCTTTGCGTCCCTTTGAATTTTGGCTCCACCGCCATCGCTGATCTCAAAGACAACAAGCCTCCTTCTCGCACTGTGTGAGAACAACCAATGACCTCTGTCCTTGTCGCTAAACACGCCATCTTGGTCTTCGATCTCTACAATGGAAGTGTGAACAATAGTTTTAAAAGTGTCTCAGTGATCTCAAGTGGGTTTGATTGTGTTTGACCAAACCTTACAACATTTTAAGGTGATGACCCTTTCTAGGGAAAAAGAAATTATAGAGTTTTTTATTTTTGGTTTTGTTCTTAGGCTGTCGCCGGCAGCGGTCAGCCTCCCCTTCTCTTGTGGGTTGGTTTGCGAATTAGTTGAAAATACTGTTTTCTTTTAACGTGTAAATTTATTTTGTAATTTTTATTAATAAAAAATGCCACAGCATTAAAAATAATTTCAAATCATTGTTTAGTTAGCCACATAAGTAGGACCACTAACAATAGTTAGGAAAAGGACTAATACAACTCAGTTTTAAAATTTGAGGGACTAATTGTGCTCGCTTGAAACTTAAGGGACCAATTGCATACACAGAATAAACTTGAGAGACTAATATTGTAGTATTAAAATCATAGATTATACCCAAGACTCAGAAGAGATTAAAACCATAACGAAATAGCAAAAACCAACTTAGTGTCAGTTTGTTGCAAAACAATACTTAAAAAGCTACTAATTCTAGCACTACTACAAGAATTATAAACGACGGTCTGGGAAAAGCCTAGGAGAAGATAGAGCTATAAGAAACTTAGAAAATACAGCTACTGATTGGAGAATCAAGTTTCAAGAAAGAAGAATCACAAATACATTAAGATGGGAAAACTTTTCTTCTATGAATTGGAAGAGTTGAGAAATTACTCGAAAAGGGCAAGTTACCACTGGACTTTTTGTTAAAGGAAATTGGCCAAAAAGCCAAGCCTATGAGATGACCTATTGCATTGAGAACCTCGCTATTAGCAAGGAATTGTACTTAAGAATTAAGGTCTACATAGACTATAGGCAGAGATTGAACTTATCGTGTATCTTATTAATTGACATAGACCCTACGGGAGGACTGTTGACTTGAACCTGCCAAGTCCTACCAACCAATAGAAACATGACAGCTGTTTAAAAAAAAGATGAGTCAGCTTCCATTAACCACACTTGCAAAGAAACTTAACTCTAGGTTAAAATGCAAAACCAAACCCACTGGAAAAAATCAAACCTATTATCTTCATCTTTCTTTTTCTCCCTCTCTATTTCGCTATTTCCCCACTCTCTTCTCAGTTGAAAATTAAAATCCCTAGAAGTCTAGGCCATGGAGCGCAACGCAGTGACATAGTCAACAGAGGCTCTCAGAACTAAGACGCCACAAGCTCTAGGGCGACTAGTTTTGGTATCAGATTTGGTGGGGAACTGAGGATTTCAGTGGTGGGGAGAGACAGATTTGGAGTTTTGGGTTCTTTGCTGAGATGGAACCCATGCCCACTTCAATCTCAACATTGATTGTGATGATGAGATGAAGGTGCACAGCGATTTTTTTTTTTTTTCATCATGGTTTTATTTTTGCACATCAGCGGCAAACTTGTTGGAACTTGGGAGAGGAGATTTTTTCATTTGAGTGTTGCTGTTGCATGTTGCTAGGTTCTTTGATTTGAAAGTTGTTGTCATTATTTATTTGTTTTTATGGGAAACGTTGTTGTCATTTGTATAAGGGAATATGAATAAAACATCAGAATCATTATCCCAAAATTATCAAGGAGGTCTGAATTACTCTAACTAATTCAAATACTTGCTCTGTGTTCATTCTAAAGGCATACACCAAAGATAAGGATACAGTTTTGTACATACCACTAACTTTGGTTGATTTTCATTTTCTTTTTTCCAAATTAACAATATTGAAGAAATAGTAAAGATTGATGTTCGAAAGTTTGAATCAAGATTGTATAAGTTATATTCGGTTGTGGGTTTGCAGCTGGCTTTGAAGAATTGGTTTTGATGCGAATACCGAAATAAAGTTAGGAAGAAAAAGAGAGAGGCAGATCGCAGATAAGATAATGCGTTTGATTGAAATTTGTAATTTTGTCGATGAGTTTAGTTTGCTTTTTAACCCAAAGTTAGGTTTGTGTAGTTAGTGGAAGCTGACTCATCTTTTTTTTAATAGTTGTCATGTTTCTATTGGTTGGTAGGGCTTAGGAGGACCAAGTTAGCAATCCTACCATAGGTTCTAATAATTTCTCGCTGAATTGAAAAAAGGCCCCTAATCATCGAGCACGGGCCAAAAGGCAAAGATTACAGAAATGAGACGATGTCGTTTGTCGTCCACTTAAAGTTGGGCAAAACACGACGTGTTTTAAATTACTAAAGTCATCAATTGTTACAAGATGGTTGGTTCTGTATTTGTTTAAGCGAAACATGACGTTATGAAGGAACGGCGCCGTGTCACTTAAGTGCAAAGTAGTAGATCATCTGTGACACTAGGGTATGTTTGGATACCACTTATTGCTAAAAATTGAAAATTGAAAATACTGTAGTAAAATAATTTTTAAATATGAATAGTAGGGATGGCAATTTTTGCCCGACTCGCAGGTACCTAGCTCGGTTCGACCCTAATGGGTCGGGTTTTACCCGGTCCGATTAGGAATAGGGTTGGGTATGGGTTTTAAAAAAAAAAACCCAAAACGGGTCCGGGTTTTATCAAAAATTCCGAGACCCGACCCGAAACCCAGCCCGGATAAAACCCCGGTACCCTGAAATTACAAAAATATTCCCTATATATATATATATATATATATAATCTAACCCTAATCTCTCAGTTCTTTAGTAGCAACTCAGAACTCATGCCTCCCTCCCTCAGTCCTCACCCTCACTCCGACACTCCCTCTCCCTCAACTCAGATGATGTCGGCAACGTCTCCGACATTCCATCTCCGTCCATCAAGTTCGCTTCCTTCTACTACAAAACCGGCATCATCTGGCATGACCTTCGCCGCTTCGACCTCGCTTCCTCTTGCTTCGAGAAAGCTACCGATCTTCTCTCTAACTCCAACACTGGCGCCGCTATCTCCGCCAACGATGCAACGAAACTTCTCCTCGATGTCAATCTCGCCAAATCTCGTACCACATGAAAACTCTCGGACCGAAACCTCACCGTCGCTTTGCTTAACCGGTCTAAAACCTTGCTTCTCTGCTCCAATCACTATGGTTCGCTCACTAACCAGTACTTAGCCTTCAGAAAATCTCTTCCATCGAAGAAGAATGAGACCGAATCTCTCTCTGAATCTCTCAAATTGATGAAGGAAGCATTGGATCTGTGCGAGAAAGTCGGCGGCGGAAATCTGAGAGAATTGAGATTAAAAATGCTGCGATTGTATTATAGTTTCATTTCATTTCATTTCATATTATATTATAGTACTTAGACGGAAGTCGGCGACGGAAACCAGTACTTAGACTTCTTACTGGCTTTATATTATAGTTTCATTTCATTTTGTTCTTATTTTCGTTTTGCCTGAGTTTTACTGCACTAAAGCTCCTGTGTTTGTTGGAATGTCTCTATGATTTTTATTATATATTCTTTTTCAGTTTGATTGCTATGAAAAATTGAGACTTCTTTGTGATGGTTTTAGTTTGTTGATATTACTTTTGGTTGCTGGTAAAGCAAAGGAACCGAAAAGTATGTGTGCTGCTGGTAAAGCAAATAAAATTTGGGCTTCTATTTTTTTTTTGGTTGGGCCACGAATTGGGCCCAATCCCTTAACGGGGCCCGCGGAGCCCGTGGGGCCTGGCTGGGTGGGTCCGCGCCATGTGAAAAAACCTTGCTTAGTAAACAGGTCGGGTCCGGGTATGAAAAAACTCGGCCCGAACCCGACTCGTTGCCATTCCTAAATAGTGCCGGGTGGGACCCAGTTTTTAAAGTTTTTTTTTTTTTTTTTTGCTGAATATTTTACTTTCTAGTCCCATGAACAGTGCATAGGACCTGCAAGAAAAACGCCAGACGCAAACTCAGCCCCTTTTCAGTGCAATCCAAACGGAGGCTAATACCAGCACACCAATCCACTAACGGTCTCTCTCTTCCACGTGTTATATTCTGATTGGAACTCTTGTACAGCCAGCAGGAGCTATTTTAAAAAATACTAAGCTAATAATGTTGTACATATGTTATAAAGAAAAAAAAAAAGTAAATTAATTTAATAATAAGAGTAAAGAAACATATACATTTTGATATTAAAAATTAAATTAGTAGCAAGTAGCAATCTATCACAAAGATCAACCTACTCATACCATATAATGAGTTAATGATAAAGTTTTCTTTATTACAACAATGAGTTAAACATTAAAAATAAAGAGACAAACCACGTAGAAAAAAAATGGCAACAATGTGACAACAAATATTAATTTTTTCTCCAGTATTCCTCCATAAGCATATTTTGTTTTGGAATTACTATTTTTTTGCTTTTGGTTTTTAATACTAAAACAGTGGGTATGCTAAAGTCATGAAAAATAGAGAAATATGTCTTGTAAACTCAGGAAATTAATGAGAGACTAATGAGATAATAGTTAAAATAAGTTAATGTGATATTTTTAGTTATAGTAAAAAAAAAAAAAAAAAAAAAAGGCTAAATGCGAAATTAGAACGCCACATGACAGGACCTCATGCGAGAATGCATAAGATGTCTACTTTTATATATATAAATAATTAATTTTATGAAAAATGATAAAATAATTTTTTTTTTATGGTTTTCTATATTTTTCACAAAAATATTGTCAAAATTTTTTTTGTTGAAATGATTTACTAGCCTATTAACATGAGACATCATTCTTTATGTTTGACAAGAAATCAAGGCTTACATTCAATTTAGAGAGTTGTGAATTTTAATAGTGACCAGAATTTGGTAGACTTGGGTCTGCATGTATGAAGTAAATGCATAGAAATATAGGCAGCCAAATGAGCATTCCACATTTGTTAGTTTCCTTTTTTTCTTATTTTTATACTCAGCTATGGGTTTCAATTAGTTCAACTGGTAAAGTCTCTGATGGTTGTATAGGAGATCTGGGATTCAATTTTCGGCTACACCAAAACCTAATTGGTGTCTTAGTCTGATGATAAAGAGCTATCATCAGGATGGACGCCATAGGTTGAAACTTTCTCAAAGAAAGCTATGCTACATGTCATATTGATTTGTAAAGCTTTATTCACAAAAAAAAATAGTTAAGTGTAACGAAAAGAAACGATATATTGTTATTCAATTTCGGTTGGGGCTTCATAAGCAATCCTAGAAGTTTTTCATGGCGGCCATTTCCACCTATGAAGAACATAAAATATAGTAGATTGATTTAATGTTCAACCAACAGAGTTATTAGTTTTGAGTCTTTCGACCTGAGTTATCGTCAACATTTAGTTCAGTATAGCTCTCAATGGGCTCCAACGCAAGACACGAAATTGTCTCTAAGTTTGAAATTTGAATAGTGGGTAGATTCCTGAAAATAAATGAAACAACCATCATTAGTACCTTACATCAAAAATAAATTAAAGAAGTTGTACATGAAGGTGGAAAAAAATCAAAACTAGCACAAAGAGTTCCAGGGAGATGTAAGAAATTTTGGCTTCCTTGCCATTCACACCTCATTTCTAATAATAACTTTCATGTGGCCTCCATATGGTAATACTAGATATTATTAACACGGAATAGGCAAGGAGCAGGAAGCTCAGTAGATAATTAAATATAGCAATCGACTATAGTCTATGCATCTCTATATAAGCTCATCACAGCTACCAAAAACAATATCAAAATCCAAAAAACAATTCCTCTCACAAAAATTTATACAAAAGGAAAAGAAACAACTGGGGTTGAGTTGAAAACGGGAGCTATAAAATAGGAGAGAGAGGATGGCTTTTTGTGGGGAGATTCGGACCCACATAGGGCATGCCATACCATTTAATGGGATAATATATCTAAACCTAAAGAGGCAGGTGGTATGGGAATTATTCCAACACAACTTAGAAACATTGCTATATATATATATATATATATTAATGAATCAATGATGTCGCGGAAGCTACAAGAAAACAAACATATTGCTTTCTGAATGAAAAAAGAAACCAAACACGTTAGCTTCTAAATAAAAATCTCGAATCCACGAGAGGATTCCTTGAATATACAAGGGGGTTCCTTGAATCCATAAGGTAATAAAATTCAGGAATCCACTAGAGAGAAATGGACAAAGCCTGTATTTTTATAAATCTGAAAACTAAATTGCCCTAGAGGCTATAATATGTTTAAAAAGTAAAGAAACTTTAGGGCGGCTATGAGAACGCCCGAAAACCCTAATCCGCACTAATCACGTAATTAGTTAGCAAAATAGTTATTTTTGCCAAAAATAGCAAATTTTAGATAATTGCAGAAATTGAAAATATTGTCTCTAAGAGACATCCTAAAATAGACGAGAGTTAATTTAACTTTTAAACTAAAAGTTGTTAAGGAAAAGCAAATGTTACTATAAATAGTAAAAACACTGCTCTCGAGGCTTTAATGAAGAAATTTGCCTAAATTTAGGCGACGCTCGAAATTTCAAGTCAAGATCAGAATGCTGTTTTTCTTCAACCTGTCAAATATCATGCAATTCCAACACAGTCAGTCACCCTTATGGCCTCTACTGGCATCCCTCTTGATCTTGCATTGTGACTTCTGGCGCCTCTATTGTTCTAGGAAGGCATATGCTGCCTGTTCTACATCATTCAATATCAAGCTTATTGTATGTTTAGTAATTCTCCTAATTAATAGCCTATGGGCCAAAGTTCTTAAAGTATTATATTTTCCAACTGTGTCTGGAAAGCCATATATCTTGGGAAAAAAATGGTTATTTCGGGGAATGGGATGGCAAATTGATAATGGCGAACATGTAAAGTTTTTGACAGATCATTGACTTCCAAAGGACCTGTAAGAGATCAAATCGAAGGTCCTCTTCAAACCTCAAGGGAAGAAGACCGATCTATAGCCTCCCTTTTCGTTTTAAATAGATGGCACCTACGTACACAATATACCATTGGACTTACAAGAAACCATAGTAGTTCACCCTGTACTTTACATTGCAGTAAATCCTGATCACCTCTTTCGGCCCGGCCCAACTAGACATTGCACAGCTAAGCAAGCTACAAAATTACGGTTTTTCGTATGGAAAAGTTTTCAAACCCACGATGTCTCTCCTGAAGCTGAAATTAACATTACATATCGTCCGAGATTGCACATGGGCTAAAGAATTTCGGCTAGCTCTTCCTGGGCCGTAGATCTCTCTAGTTTTACACTTTGGATCTACAATCTAGGCTGAACGTAAACCTCACTAAACATCATGTTTCTTCTCCCTCTGCGACCCCGTGGCCTTTGGCAACTATGGCTTTGCTCGGAACAAGAGAATATTTTGCTCTCCTTCTGATACTCTAAACCATCTTCTTCACAAAACAATAAATCTTGCATCAGAATTTTTTCACATCACACATCCAGATAAAGTAAAAACCTACATGTGTGAGGTATACAGTATGGCATCCTCCTCCTTTTCCTTCTGCATCACTAAACACAGGCTGCAACTATTTAGGAAACCTAGTAAATAAGCTTATAAGATATCAAATTATTATTTTATTGAGAATATAAATAGTAGATTATGTGGTAAAAATTATTTATGATTTCCAAACAACACAAGGTTGAGGAATCTTATTTTTATAGTTTATAAATGAAAATCAATGTATGAAATTAATTCAAATATTTTAATTTCAACTATAATTTTTATAGATATAATTTTAACCATAATTTAATTATTAATCATTGGCACAAATTCATGAAGAACTAAAAAATTGTATTCATGACTTTACTTCATATGTGGAAGGAATAAATTAATCAAGTAGCTCGGGGATAAGGCAACAAACTCAATCTTGTTAAACCACAAAATTGTTTGGATAGAGGATGAACATCAGTTTATTAAAGAAAGGATGTGTATCGATAGAGAACATTGTATTTGAAGTTTTCAGTAATGGAAATTTTTTTTTTCTTATAACAAAACTGTTGGAGGTTGAGGTGATATTCAAAAATAAGACAGTGGATACCCAAATCTGACTCATGTGAGTTGGGTTAATTTCTACATAGGTGATGGATTAGGTTGAAAAAGCCTTCTAATCAACCCATGAACACCCTCACTTTTAAGGAGAGAGTTTCTCATGAGACCAACATTTCATAATATGTGTGACCCACACATACTACTAGAAAGAGATCCCAAAATTTATACCACATTTTATATTAGATAACAAGTTTTTTCTATTATTTAATAAAAATATGAAATTTATAAAATTATTTCAATTTGAAGTCAACTGATTAAACTTTATATTTCATCTAAAACATGCACGTAAATCAATATCATTCATTAAAAAGTGGGTAGAGAGAGAAAACTTCATTTAAAGATGGACAATCCTCATGAACAGAAAAATATTGCATTTAGTTTGATAATGATGAAGAAAGATGGACAATATTTCAAATTGAAACAATTTCATAAGTTTGTAATTTTAATCAGCAAAATTAAAAATTTAGAGACTAATATCTTTTTTTTTTTAATATTATTATTATTTCATTTAGGACGTAATATAATATCTAAGAGGAAATAAATCCACACAATTTTTACTAATTTTTCTATTTTAAAATACATGTGGTCATTTTGTAAATAAAGTGATCCTTAATTCGAAACCCACCATCCCCAAACGTAAAATAATAATAATAATAATAATAATAATAATAATAATAATAATCAAGTAACAAGTTTTTTTTTTTTAGAGAGTTTCAATCTATCATATCCACTATTAATAATAGCTTTTTATCATTCAGATCTCTTATATTCCATCAGAGACTACCAATTGAATTAATTAAACCCATAAATAACGGTCTTTGGCTAACCAAAATTTATAAAGCGCCCTTTTTAATTTGAAAAGTATATCACCGGTAACATGGGGTCCCAAAAAAAAAAAAAAAAAGTAACACGGGGGAAACTTTGCCCTACGTTTATTTAATGCACACTTTGACCAACATGAAGACGCTTCAAGCCTTCAACAACAAAACCTTTCTTTGCTGTAATGGTATCTCTGTATGAAAAACGAGTGGCAAGCAGAGAGAGGAAGAGAATGGAAGCTGAGTACTGTAATGACCCACCAAGATCAAGTGAGGAAGAAGATGAGTTAGGACGCAGTGTTAAGAAATTCAAAGAGAGTAGTGGAGTTAAGCAGTTTAACCCATCTCGGAATAGTATAAGTTATAAAGATAGTCTTGTGGGAGACATTCCTGGAGCCTATGAACAAGCATTTAAGTTAGATAATGTCTGGGATGATGGAGAAGAGTCAGATACAGAAGTGGAGCCTCTCACTGAAGGAATGGCAGAAGTGAAGCTATCCAAGGAGACCAAGACTCGTATAAGGGCCCCATGGTCAAAGGTGCTAATAGTGAAAGTGTTTGGTAGAACTGTTGGTTTCAACTATCTCACTTTCAAGCTAAATGCATTATGGAAGCCTGCAACTAGGATGGACTGTGTGAATCTTGGGAAGGATTACTTCTTGATTAAGTTTTATTGTTCGGATGATTATGATAAAGTACTCCGAGGAGGCCCTTGGTTTATTGGTGAGCACTTCTTGGCAATCAAGCCTTGGGAACCTTACTTCAGAGCCTCAGGTGATAATCTAAAATTTGTTGCTGTGTGGGTGAGGTTTCCTGAATTACCTATTGAGTTTTATGACATGGAAGTATTGAAGGAAATTGGTAGTGCTATTGGCCTAGTGCTTTGTATCGATTCGTACACAGCCACTGGATCACGTGGAAGCTATGCAAGGCTCTATATACAAATAGACCTAGATAAGCCCCTAATTAATTCCATCAAGATAGGCAGGTTGGTGCAACAAGTAAAATATGAAGGTATTTCTTCCCTTTGTTTTTGCTGTGGGAGGCTTGGGCACAAGCAGGAGAATTGCTGTTACCAGGTCAAGGAAAAAGATAAAAATGGGTGTGTAGAAGAGAACAATCAGAATCGGGTACGGGAGGAAGATAAGCCAGTTGATAGTGTAGTAGAGAAAGGCCTGAACCAAGTTAGTGAGGAGGAAAAATCAGATCCTAACTTTGGTCCGTGGATGTTGGTTACAAGGAAAAAGAGTTTGGTTAGAAATGGACGGTCCAGATCTCTTGTTGGGAGTGATTTAAAGGGTGATGTCAGTCCAAAGGGCATGAATGTCCAAAGGAGGGGAAACTTAGAGGGTAGTTCAGTCAAACCTATGAAAGAAAGAGTGTTGTCCACTCAGTCTGATCACACACATGATGTGAGGAACGATTTTGTCCAAGAGATAGCGCTGAATGAAGATATGGGAAATCTGGAGATCAGGTTTAGTGCGGCAAGTCCGAAAAAGGGAGAGGGGGTGACACGGATTGATGGGAAGCTTCAGACGAGTTTCTCGGGCTCAGGTATAAGAAGCAATAGAAGTAATGGTGGGAAGGGCTCTAAATCTCTGAAGAGACAACACCCTTCTTCATCTGCTTCTTCACAGAGAGTTGGTTCTTCCAAAGATCTGCAGAGAAGAGAAAATGGAGGGGCTCCGTGTGGGTCGAAGCAGTCCAATTTGCAGTCCGAAAAGGAGTGGCTGGGCAGTTTGGCACCAGGGCAGGCTAGTGGAGGTTCCAGAAGAAGTCATTCTTCAAATAAGGGCAGCTCTGATGAAGGACTTGGAGTGGTGCGAAGTGGAGTGGGGTCCGGTGTGGAAGAATATCTTCCCAATCACTCCAGAGAGTCGCAGAATAGGGAAAATTCCGTTGGATCATCCGGCATGGGGGCTAACGGCCAAGCCTTGGTGGAACTTCATAACGGATGTGCCTCTAATTTCTTGGGAGGAGTCCGAAGCCTTGAGCAAGCAGAGAAGGCCATCGGTGGTGCCGCACTTCGACGAATCCGGATGGTTGATTCAGGAAAGGAAGTTAGTGGACCAGAGGGGTATGGCTATGGCACTAATGGGGAACCACCTGTATATAGATTTCTATGTTTTGTTTTGTTTAGTTGTTTAAAAAAAAAATCAAAAATTTTTTTTTCTTTTGCCTAGCTTAAGGTTTATGTTTTGAGTTCGTTATACTACTCTTGATTAAAGAATTTCATTGCTTTTATGCTCAATTCATTGCACATGCACGTAGCCACTTAGACACAACTTCTTGTTGAAAGATAAAAGTGATTAGAAAATCTTGATGATAAAAATGTGGAGACTGTAACCCCTGTGAGTTTTGAGCCAATCATTATTTTTGGAGGGTTGTTTATTGTTTCTAATCTTAAAGTTCATTTGGAAGTGCACAACATATTTCCCTTGTTGTAGTCTCATTGTTCTTTCTTTTGGCCAAGAAAAAAAAAATGATTTTATGCCACACTTGAATCTTTTGAAGTCATTGATGTTGAATGAACTATACTAGTCTTTGAGAGATGAGATTAGGCCATTTTTGTCTACTTTGAGCCATATATGTGTTTTTCTTTCTTGATATATTATTGCTAGTTACCCCGTTGAGCCTTTTAATTAGCCTTTCTTTCTTAAAGCCCTTATCCATAGTGTTTCAAGATGGAATTTGATTAGTTTGTTTCAATGTGGTGGTTTGTGCAAGAATTCAAAGAAAGAATTGAAAAAAAAAAAATAGAAGAAAAAAAAAGGAAAAGAAAAAAAAAAGTGTCAAAAAGAAGAAAATAAAAAGGGTTCTCATCAAATTTTGAGAAGTGAAATGGAAGGAAGGAGTACTGCTTTGAAGAAGAAGAGTTGAAAAAAAAAAATGTTGAATGGAAATTCCAAAAAAAGTTGACATTCCGACAAATCTTGAAAACACTTCTTATTATTTACTTTCACCCATTTTTATTTCATTCCCTTTGCTTTTACCCTACATTACATCCTAATAAAGTCCTTATTTGATCTTGAAGATTGTGTAGTTCAGATATTGATATGACTGAATAAAAAGTGTGATATAAATTCTTTTTGGCATCTTTTCATGAGACTACTTGTTCTTTCTTGACAAAGCGTTTTTCATGTGATTTATATGTGAGGTATTTGATTTTGCTTACATTATTCCGCTCACATATGTTGTTGAGAGTGTTACACCCCATTTCAAAGTGATTTCATTTGTTGAGTGATAACACCGGAAAGATTTGAGTCGAAGCATACTTTCAAATAGAGATTCGACTTAAGTTTATTCTAAAACTAAGAGTATGTTTGGGTTGGCTACCACTTTTCACTCACCTTGAGTTTTGATGGCATGAGAAATTTCTTTAGCATTTGTAGTGTTTTTGAACTTGAACTAATCCTTTTTGCAAAAGGCAATTGAAAAAAAAAAAAAAGATTTTCCTTGTTTTGTTTATTTTGTTTTTAGTATTCATTCTTAGAATTTTGTGGGTATATTCCCTACAAACCCTCACGAGACTACAACTCGTCCACTAGTGTAAGCTAGGGGTTTAAAGGCTTGTTGCATATGCTAAATGCAATCGAAAATTCCAGCAAAAGTGGATTTGTTAAGATTTCCTTTTTCTTTGTTTTGTTTTACTCTTTATTTGTTTTGCTCGAGGACTAGCAAAATGTAGGTTTGGGGGTATTTGATGTGCATGAAATATATACAATAAAGTACTCACATATCTACATATTTAGCTTTACTTTTATGTTATTTTGTAACTGATGATATAATATCTTTGTGTTGCAGGTAACAAGGGATTTACATGCAAAGTGGGGCTAAGCCAATTGAATCAAGCCAACTTACATCTAGCCAGGCATGAATTCAAGAGAAGACCAACCCAATTAAATTTAAGTCCAATTGGAGCAAGGAATCAAAAGAAATTTGCACCAAATCCAAGTCCGATTCGGATTAGGATTCCAGCCTGCACATCAGTTAGTATTTTTGGCATAACTTTTGGCTCAGATGTCCAATCGAGATGATTCAAGTTGCGTTAGAAAGTTAACTTAAAGGGCTACAACTTTGTAGTTTACCAAAAGCCAGAATTCGGAGCTTAAATGGGCCTAAATCGTCGGTTAAGTGAAGCTTAAAAATCTGGGATTTTCTCTAAACCGGAATTCAACTTGTAATAGGATTCCTTGACCTATTTAAAGGCTCTTTAGGGAAAAATTCAGAGAGACTAGTGCTAGGGCTGAGGCTAGTGCTAGGGCAGAGGGCTGAATGTATAGAGAGCTGCGGCTACCTCTTCCATGACAGTTAGTTTTATTTTATTTTTCTAGTTTAATGTTTAGTATTTTATTTTTGTGTTTTCTTTCAATTACTATGAGTAGCTAAATTTATAATTAGGGTTGGGGATGAAACCTTGTTAAGGATTATCAGTAATATTTATGTGATTTGATTTTTCCCACAATAATTGTTCTTTAATGATTTAAATTGTTCTTACTTCATATCAATTGACTAAGATGGGATTCTAGATATGAGTTCAATCATGTTTTTCTCATGATTTAGGATTTGTCTTAATTAATTGAATGCTTGGTTTATTAATTCTTGATTATAAAATTGGATATTGTTTGTGATTTGTCTGCCAATGGATACAATTTATGATTTGATTTTTAGAATTGGATATATGTTATGATTTGTTTGGCTACGGATACAATTGATGATTTGGTTTTATACTTAAGAAGCAAAGAAGAACATGCTTTTGATTTTTAAAATAAAGGTTTTAATGAGAATATTTTCCATGATAGCAAGATTGATTTCTAGATTATCATGTAGTGGTTGGGAAAAATTAATGATCATAAATATATGCTGATATGAATTAACAAGGCAGATTCCAAAACCTTAATTCCTTTCCCTTGATTGTTTACATCTTTTTATTGCTTTATATCTTTTGCTTAGTTTAACTATTTGTTTAATTTTATTATTTGCTTAGTTTATTTAATTTCAAAAGAACCAATTTTTATTAAACTAGATTAGGATTAATTTGGTTAAGATTTGATTTAATTTTCCTACGTTCATTCAAGTCCCTGTGGGTTCGACCTCGTTCTTGTCAAACTATACTTCGGTACGGTTCGTACACTTGCGAGTATTTTAAAATTTCACAACAAGTTTTTTGATTGGAAAAAATTTAGAAATGAATTTTGTGACCAACAGTTCCCATGAAGTGATAGATCCAGATGACAAAGAATTAAGCCATGTTTTTGCCTTATCCTTCAAGGAAAAAGGGAATAAACGCAGGCGAATAGAGTCATCAGTGAAATTCTGGAACTTACAAGTAGCACAAATCTCAAGAAAATCCTTTACATGCATATAAGGGTCTTCTCTATCCAATCCATGAAAATTAGGAAGAAGGTGGATTATCTGTGGCTTTAACTCAAAATGTGCAGCAGTGGTTGCAGGCAATACCATGCAAGATGGAGGGTTGGTGGTTATGGGTGAGAACAACTCCCTAAGAGTTTTTAAATCATCTCCTGTTTCTCCCATTGTGGATGAATAATCAAAACTATCAAGGCGATTTTCTTTATCACGTATCCAAGTTCTCATACACCATGCACAAAGAAATAAATTTTTTTTTAATTTAAAAAAAAAATTTAACTACAACTAGTAGAAGGAAAAATTCAATTAAGACCTAATTTATTTTCCTAACCAAGTCCCCGGCAATGGCACCAAAAAACTTGTTGTGAAATTTTAAAATACTCGCAAGTGTACGAACCATACCGAAGTATAGTTTGACAAGAATAAGGTCGAACCCACAGGGACTTGAATGAACGTAGGAAAATTAAATCAAATCTTAAGCAAATTAATCCTAATCTAGTTTAATAAAAATTGGTTGTTTTGAAATTAAATAAACTAAGCAAATAAGAAAATTAAACAAATAGTTAAACTAAGCAAAAGATATAAAGCAATAAAAAGATGTAAACAATCAAGGGAAAGGAATTAAGGTTTTGGAATTTGCCTTGTTAATTCATATCAACATATATTTATGATCATTAATTTTTCCCAACCACTACATGATAATCTAGAAATCAATCTTGCTATCATGGAAAATATTCTCATTAAAATCTTTATTTTAAAAATCAAAAGCATGTTCTTCTTCACTTCTTAAGTATAAAACCAAATCATCAATTGTATCCGTAGCCAAACAAATCACAAGATATATCCAATTCTAAAAATCAAATCATAAATTGTATCCATTGGCAGACAAATCACAAATGATATCCAATTTTATATCAAGAATTAATAAACCAAGCATTCAATTAATTAAGACAAATCCTAAATCATGAGAAAAACATGATTGAACTCATATCTAGAATCCCATCTTAGTCAATTGATATGAAGTAAGAACAATTTAAATCATTAAAGAACAATTATTGTGGGAAAAATCAAATCACATAAATATTACTGATAATCCTTAACAAGGTTTCATCCTCAACCCTAATTATAAATTTAGCTACTCATAGTAATTGAAAGAAAACACAAAAATAAAATACTAAACATTAAACTAGAAAAATAAAATAAAACTAACTGTCATGGAAGAGGTAGCCGCAGCTCTCTATACATTTAGCCCTCTGCCCTAGCACTAGCCTCAGCCCTAGCACTAGTCTCTCTGAATTTTGCCCTAAAGAGTCTTTAAATAGGTCAAGGAATCCTATTACAAGTTGAATTCCCGTTTGGAGAAAATCCCAGATTTTTAAGCTTCACTTAACCGACGATTTAGGCCCATTTAAGCTCCGAATTCGGGCTTTTGATAAACTACAAAGTTGTAGCCCTTTAAGTTAAATTTCCAACCCAACTTGAATCATCTCGATTGGACATCTGAGCCGAAAGTTATGCCAAAAATACTAATTGATGTGCAGGCTGGAATCCTAATCCGAATCGGACTTGGATTTGGTGCAAATTTCTTTTGATTCCTTGCTCCAATTGGACTTAAATTTAATTGGGTTGGTCTTCTCTTGTATTCATGCCTGGCTAGATGTAAGTTGGCTTGATTCAATTGGCTTAGCCCCACTTTGCATGTAAATCCCTTGTTACCTGCAACACAAAGATATTATATCATCAGTTACAAAATAACATGAAACTAAAGCTAAATATGTAGATATGTGAGTACTTTATTGTATATATTTCATGCACATCACCACCCAATGCTGAAACTAATTCAGATTATGATTCTGGTGGAGAAGTGCGATGTGTTGATAAGTTGCAAGGAAGAGATGATGGGGATATTGAAGTACATGATGATATGGAAACCGGAGTGGAAGCACTCGAAGGACTTGTTGAGGAGGCTGGGATGGAGTATGGTGGAAGCTGCAGCTATGAATCCTAGTCGAGCTGAAGTTCCAATGGGTCAGTTTGTGAAGATGAACATTCTAATGTGGAATTGTGGAGGTGCATTGAATCCGAATTTTAAGAGGAGGGTGTTTGAAATGGTTGTGAACCACCGTCCTTCGATAATGGTTATAACAGAGACTAGAGTGGGAGGTAGTAGAGCTGAAAAGATCATTGAGGCGCTTCCATTTGATGGCTTTATCACCACGGATACTATTGGGTATGCGGGTGGATTATGGATTTTATAGAGAAGTGAAGATGCGGAAGTTAATATGTTATCAGCAACAGAACAGGAAATACACGCAACGGTTAAGGTATGTGCCTCAAACCTTTCATGGTTATTTACAGCAATATATGCTAGTCCTCGTTTAGCTGAAAGGAGAATCCTGTGGTCTAATATAGGGCAATTGCATAATCTTCCTTGGTTGATGATTGGGGATTTCAATGAAATTCTTGGTGGGGAGGATAAATTTGGGGGGAACCAAATTAATTTAAACAGGGCCCTTGAGTTCAAAGAATGTCTGGATTCGTGCAATTTTACTGATCTTGGGTTTGCTGGCCCTAAATATACTTGGACTAACAAAAGACAGATGTCGGATTTGATTCTGGAAAGATTGGATAGATGCTTTGCCAATCCAATTTGGAGAATTTTGTACCCTGAGGCGATCGTTACTCATCTCCCTAGAACTTTATCTAATCACCATCCGGTTTTGATAGAATTATGGAAACCTAGTATGAATGGGTTGGACCGGCCTTTTCGTTTTCAGACTATGTGGCTTCTCCATCCAGATTTCTATAGGATCGTTAGAGAAGCTTGGTCTGAAGGTGCTAATTTAAAAGTGGCAACTACAGATTTTACTACGAAGGCCAAGAAGTGGAATTATGAGGTTTTTGGTAATCTTTTTGCGAAGAAGAAGAGGGTGTTAGCTAGGTTGAATGGTACTCAAAAGGCTTTGGCTGACAATCCTTCTGAGTCCCTTTTGAGGTTTGAGAATCAACTTATCAAAGAGTACTCCTCTATTTTGCTTCAAGAAGAGGAGTTTTGGCCTCTCAAGTCCAGGATTAATGTTGCTGCCTTTGGGGATCGGAACACCTCCTATTTTCATATGAATACGGTGGTAAGGAGGCAAAGGAATAAAATAAGGTGTTTGAAGGATGGTATGGGCGAGTGGATAGTCGAGGAAGAGGCACTGAAGGAGCATATTTTAAATGGGTTTATGAAGCTTTATTCTACGGGTTTGGAGATGTCCTACAGGTCTTCTGTTGTTTCTGAATTCTCAGGTAGCTTTCTATCTGAAGCAGATAGGAATTGGATGGGAAGGGAAGTATCCGATGAAGATGTGAGAAATGGTCTGTCGACTTTGAAGCCTTTTAAAGCTCCAGGGCCAGATGGTCTCCATGCTGGATTCTATTAGTACTTTTGGAATGAGGTGGGGAACTCAGTTTGTGAAGAGGTGAAGAATATTTTCAATGAGGGTATTGTTTTGGATCATCTCAATGATACGCTTGTGACTTTAATTCCGAAAGGTAAAAGCCCTGAGTCTCTGAATAATTATAGACCGATTAGGCTTTGTAATTCGGTTTATAAAATTGTTTCTAAGATTCTTGTGGAGAGGATTAGACCTTATCTCAATAGGCTTGTATCTCCTGTCCAAACAGCCTTTATGCCTAGGAGGAAAGGTTTAGATAATGTATTAGTTGCTCAAGAACGTTTCTATGCTTTGGATAAGAAAAAAGGAAATGAGGGGTATATGGCTGTCAAGGTTGATTTGGAGAAAGCGTATGATAGAATGGAATGGTGTTTTATACACAAAGTTCTCCATGCTTTCCATTTTCCTCAAAACCTGATTAGGGTGATTATGAGTTGTGTCACTTCCATAAAGGTGTCTATTTTGTTTAATGGAGGGAAGTTAGAGGCTTTTAATCCTTTGAGAGGTCTTCGACAAGGAGACCCATTATCGCCGTATCTTTTCATTCTGTGCATGGAGTACTTAGCGTACTTAATTGAGAGGAAATGTTTGGAGGGAGTGTGGAAGCCTTTGAAAGCCTTGAGAGAGAATATAGGTATATCCCACCTCTTTTTTGCGGATGATTTAATTCTTTTTGCTAAAGTAGAGGAGGATGCTTGTGAAGCTATATCGGAAGTGTTGGATGAATTTTGTGAGGAGTCGGGCCAAAAGGTGAGTATGGAGAAGTCAAGAATTTACTTTTCCCCTAATGTGCAAGCTGAAATTAAGAGTGGAGTCTGCTCTAGGTTGGGAATTCAAGCAACGGGGAATATTGGGAATTATCTCGGCTTTCCAATCAAACATAAAGGGGTCCCAAGAAATAGAATGAACTTTATAGTTGAGAGAGTTATGAGCAAGCTGGCTGGTTGGAAGACTAAATTTCTCTCCTTCACAGGTAGATCGGTATTGGTGAAATCTGTCATGTCTACTATTCCGAACTATATAATGCAGGCTGCTGCCCTTCCTCCTCATCTTTGTGAAAAATTGGATAAAATTAATAGGGACTTCTTGTGGGGTTCAACAAGTGAAAAGAGAAGGCTTCATTTGGTTGGGTGGAGTAAGATTATTAGACTGAAGGAAGAGGGAGGCCTTGGAATTCAAGCTGCTAGACTGAAGAACTTGGCATTATTAGCAAAGCTAAATTGGAGGCTGAACCAGGAAAAAGAAGGTTTCTGGGCTAAGGTTATCCTAAAGAAGTATTGTTCAAAGGATAGAATGAGAGCTAGAGACCCAGATAAGTTGCCATGTTCTCCAAATTGGAGAGCTATAAAAGCTGGATTTCAGACCTTTCCTGATGGTATTTGTTGGGGGGTAGGGAATGGAGAACGAATTAACCTCTGGGCGGATAGCTGGATAAGGGGATGCTCATTGAGAGAATTAATTGAAGGCCCTTTGACTCAAAGGGAGATTGATATGAAGTTATCAGAGTTGTTTCTTGAATCAGAGCAAGGGTGGAAGTGGGAAGCTATATCCTTTGAGTTGCCGGTTAGTATTAAAGATAGGATCAAAGCTATTCCAAGGCAGTTGGTTGGAAGTGGAGAAGATGTGATTATGTGGAAGTTTTCTAAGGATGGAGAGTTCACTACTAATTCTGCATATGCTTGGCTGAATAGATCTCAGCAAGAGGAAGTTAATTTCCAAGGGCAGTGGATTTGGAAATTAGACACTTTGCCAAAAATTATTAATTTTCTTTGGCTGTGTATGCATAACAGTTTGCCTGTCAGATCTATTTTGGCTATGAGGGGTATGACACGGGAAAGCAGCTGCCCTTTGTGTAATAATTCTTCGAAAACTATTAGTCATTTGTTGAAAGAGTGTGTGGTGGCAAAAGATTGCTGGTTTAATCTCAAGGTTCCCCTTGAAATGGTTAGTTCCTTTGCTGAAATGGATTTGTTTGACTGGCTGAAAGCTAATTGCCAAAGCAAGGTGTTACATTATTCTTTTGTGCCGTAGTCATATATATTTTCTTTTGCTATTTGGAATTTGTGGAAACATAGAAATGGCATGGTGTTTGATAATAATATCTTGAATGGAAGCTTACATAGTATTAGTAAAAATCAAGCTTTGGAATATTACTACTGTGTGGGTAAAATTAGAAGTCAAAAGAATAGGGTGGTTTGTAATATTAAGTGGGAAAAACCTCCCTTAGGATGGTGTAAATTAAATACTGATTGGGCTTCCTTTGGGAATCTAGGAAGGGCAGGAGGAGGAGGGGTTATAAGAGATAGTGAGGGTAGGTGGTTGAGAGGTTTTGCTCGGGCTATTGGCTTCACAACTAGCATCATAGTTGAGTTTTGGGCTTTAAGAGACAGTTTGTTGCTAGCTGTTCAGATGGGGGTGCAGAATATTGTGATTAAGTTAGATGCTAAGGTGGTTATTGAGCTGGTGCAGTCTTATTCTTCCTCTAATACCTTTTATTCCTCCTTGTTGGTTGATTGTAGGTCACTTCTGGGCAGGTTCCAGCAATACCGAGTGAAGCATGCCTACCGGGAAGCGAATAGAGTAGCAGATGCTATGGCTAAGTTAGGCCGTATGATGCAAGAACATTTTGTATTTTGGGATAATCCCCCATCTGATGTAATTTCAGATTTTGTGTTTTCTGATACTATTGGGGAAACTGTTTGTAGGCTTGCTGCCTCTAACTTAGCCATTTTGGCTTAGTTGTTTAATAATATTTCCTGTTAACCCAAAAAAAAAAAAAATGGTATCTCTGTATCAGTATGACAGATAATAAAATAGTGACAGTAAGACAAACTTAAATGACAATCTAATAGATTACTATATTTCATTGTGATCGTCTACCATTATCACTATAATGACAGTATTAGCTTAGAATCATCCCCTCAGAGACCGTAAAAAGAAAAGGAGAAATACAAAAATACAAACAAGTCTTACAGACTTGAACTCTATATAACATTTTAACAAACACCTTCTATGCACCCAAAAGAACTGCAAAAGAATAAGGAAAAAATAAAAAGTTTTTTACGGTAGACTTACAAAGATTGATCTGTTAAGTCTATTAAAATTTTAAAATAGTCCTGTGAGAATCACATGAGCTAATGAAATGCCTTATTTTACATAGTCCTATCAGTCTTGATATTTCTGAGATTAAACTAATACTGTGATCAATTGTAATTATTATTTAGTCTTTCACACTCATTTTGTCTTTTATTTTTTTATTTAAGTGAAAAAATTATTTTGGCCCCTACATTTTAAGGTCACAATTAATTTGGTTTCTACATTTTGCAAGTAGTCAATTTGGTCTCTGTTATTTTCAACTTACAATTAATTTAGTCTCTACCATTAACTTACTAACAGAAAAATACCTATATGATTGACAAATTGAATAACTAGTGCATTTAAAACTTATGTAGCAAATAAAATAATAATAAAATATTTTAAATGTCATTTTAAAAAGCACATTTAAATTTAAAGATAAAAAATTAAAAAAAAAAAAAAAAACCAAGTCCGTATCAACCAAAAGCCATAAAACCACATGAAGAAATAAGTCAAATAACAAGTCAGTATGATAAACTGGATTTCTAATCTAGAATCATCTAAAATATAAAAAATAAATAACATAAGGCCACTAGAAAAAAAAAAAAAAAAAAAAAAAAAAAAAAAAAAAAAAAAAAAAAAAAAAAAAAAAAAAAAAAAAAAAGGCAAAAAGTCATTTTTAGTCCCTACATTTTCAGGTGATTTCCATTTTAGTCCCTACATTTTTTTTTTTACCGCTTTTAGTCCCTATTTTGAAAAACGCTTCCCATTTTAGTCCCTGCTGTTACATTAGAGACGGAGAATGATGACGTGGCAAACGACAGCATAAATAATACTTATTTAATTTCCACGTGGCAACTGTTAGTTACATACCCGCCCTTAATGGTCACGTGGCCCTCATGTGACAATCCCTAACCCAAATAAAACCACAGATCACATGACCACACCTGACCACACATGCCGGCAGACTTGTAGAATCCCTGATCTCTTACCTTACTCGTTGCTCATCACTTGACCATAGATTTGCACAAAAAAACCACAAATAGGCAAGCACAAAAAACCACAAATCGGCAAGCACAATCACAGATAGCTTTAGAGTGTTTGTGCTGAGTAGATTGCGAAGGTTGTATTTCTCTCCAACTCTCTCTCTCTCTCGTTATGTCTTACTCTCTCTCTCTGTTATGAATACTGTTTTTAAGTGCTGGGTAATCATTCTGGGTCTGAATCTCAGCTGTTGGGTTTTGAGAATTTAGGAATTTTGAGATGTTATGTTTTGTTATTGCTCTGGAATTTCAATCTATCTCTATTTCTCTCTCATTGTGTCTCACTCTCACACTCTCTCTTCCTCTCATCCTTTATAGCTTTTGTAGTGGACATAATACTGACTGTGATAGTGGAATATTTTTGGGATTTGCATTGTTTGGCTGTTGTGTGTTGCTTTTGGTATTTGCAGCTCTGATTGTTTTACTTTTTGTTGGACTGTGTGCCTTACCGATCCATCCAACGACCAATTGGTGAAGGATAAGGGGGCACAAATCTTTTATAGCATTCGATCGCAGACCAAGCCCATTGGTATTGGAGCAAATTGTGAAATCCGTCACACTTTTGTTTATTAGGGACCACAATACTTTTGTTGGTAATTGCATTTTTGTCTGTATTGTGTGTCACTATTGTTTATCAGGGACCACTATATTGACCTTGATAAACCATGGAATCTTTGTGTTGGTATTTGCATTGATTGTCTATATTGTGTCTTACTTTTCAAGAAGTGGCTGGGTCCATGTGTTCCCTTTGTCTGTGTTGTATGCTTTTTTGTTTGTTTATTAGCCTAACAAAGTATTATTAATTTCAAAAAGTGGATATCTGTTTTCATTCCGTTTTCTTCCCGGGACTTGCATGTAGGATGGATGAGCTTTTTACTCTGCATGTCCACCATGGTGGGCATTGCATGTGGGACCCTCAATTGTATGTGGGAGGGACAGTTGATATAGTGGTCAAAAGTAGAGATTGAGAGTATCTGTTGGGAGTTTGGCTACACTTAAGTGGATAAGCTATGGTTTAAAATGCCTAGTGTGAACCTAGAGCAGTCAAATTTCCATCAAGTGGTTGATGATAATGCTGCTATGTTTATGACTGACTTGGTGAAGGGATATGGGGAGATTCATGTCTTTGTGGAGCATCCAGTGCATGAACCACTTGAGTTACCAGTGGAGGATTTTAAGCCCTTAGCTGCTAGACTACCTGGTAGTGAACTAGAGGTTTTTGTTAGTGATAGTGAGTATGCTGAGTATGTTGATGAAGAGTACAGACCTGATTTTTCACAATTTGGAGGCCATGATAATGCTGAATTTACTAATGTTGACCATGGTGAGCCACATGAGGTAGATGCTAAGCAGGTTTGTGCTAGGAGGGCTGGCAAAGCACCAGTTGTTGATGTTGAGGAGAGTAGTGAGGGTAGTGAGGATGAGAGGAGTGACTTAGAAGAAGAGCTAGAAATGAACATTGGTGAAGATAGTACTGATAGTTGGGACAATCAAGCTGAAGATGATGAGGTTGAACCAGGAAAAATGGGTGGTGGTGTCATGAATTCTGACTATGAGAGTGAGGAGCTACTTAGCCTTGACAAATCATCATCAAGCAGTGAGGATGGTGATGATTCAAGTGATGATGACATCCCTATTGATGAGGTTGACAATTCTATTAGGAGGAGCAAATACCCAATCTTTAGGCCAGTAGCCAAAGTTGAGCAGCTTAGGTTTGAGAAGGATATGTTGTTTATCTCAACTAAACAATTTAAAAATGCTATAATGGATTATGCAGTCCATGGTGGGTGGGGTATAAAATTTGTGAAAAATGACTTGGTGAGAGTGAGAGCCCGATGCCAGCCAGGGTGCAAGTTTGTTGCCTACCTTGCAAAGGTGCCAAGGGAGAAGAGTTTTAAATTGAAAACACTGAACATGGAACACACATGCAGTAGAAGTTATAGAAATCCAAAGTGCATAGCATCATACATTGGGAAGAAGTTAGTGAAGAGGGTTAGGAGACAGCCTGACATAAAGCTGAAGGACATTCAGAATGTTGTGCATGAGAAGTATGTGGTTAACATAAGTGCAGGCAAGGCAAGTAAGGCTAGAGAGAAAGCTCAAGATGCTGTTGATGGGGCCCACATTGCACAATTCAACCAACTGTAGGAGTACTGTGATGAGTTGAGAAGGTGCAGTCGTGGGAGCACAGTATTAATGAAGGTGCATACTTTTAATGATGGCGAATTGGCAGCTGAGCATGGATTGGCAACTGGGCTGCCATATTTTGAAAGAATCTACATCTGCCTGGAAGGTTGCAAGAAGGGCTTCTTGGCAGGGTGCAGGCCAATCATTGGTCTAGATGCATGGCATCTGAAGACCAAGACAGGTGGTCAGCTGATGTGTGCTGTTGGCAGAGATCCCAATGATGAATACTTTCCCTTCGCATATGCAGTAGTCGAGGCTGAAACGAAGGACACTTAGACCTAGTTTCTTAATTTATTGCTTGCTGACATAGGAGCTTGCAACAAGTGGGTGTTCATATCTGATCAGCAGAAGGTATGATGATAGCTTTATTGCTTACTGAATTAATTGTAGTTGATGGTAGCTTCATTGCTTACTGAATTAAATGATTGTGCTTTTCAGGGGTTGGTGAACACCTTTATTGACAATTGGCCACAGTACGAGCACAGGATCTGCTGTAGATATTTATACAATAATTTGAAGAAGAATAATCCTGGTGTCCTTATTAGAGACCTTTTTTGGAAAGCAGCCAAGGCTACCTATCAGCAAGCATATGAGAGGGCAATGAATAAGCTAAAGGAGGTGGATGAAGATGCATTCAAATGGCTATAGTCTCATTCAACAACTATCTGGGCTAGGCACATGTTCAAAAGTGATGGCCATAGTGACACAATCCTGAACAACATGTGTGAAAGTTTCAACAGCGTGATAGTTAAGTTTAGGAGCAAACCTATAATCACCATGGTATGCATAAATGTGCATTATGATCCATAGACCTGTGTAATGAATGAATGATTAATTCTTCCTTTCTCTCTATGTGCTTGCAGCTTGAGTGTATTAGGCTATATCTGATGACTAGATTTCAAGCAAACAGAGAAATGATTATGAAGGTGGAATCTGAGTTGTGTCTTAAGATAAGGAAGAGACCGTACAAGGAGAAGTTGGCGTGCAGCAAGTGGCTAGCATGTTGGGCTGGTCGTACCAAGTTTGAAGTGAAGAATGGGCTGGAGAGTTTCATTGTGGATTTGGAAAAGAAGAAGTGCAGCTGTAGGAAGTGGGACATAATTGGCATACCATGTTGCCATGCCATTTGCTGTATCGTTTTCAATATAGAAGATGCTGAAAAGTATGTCAATGCTTGCTACAAAAGGACTATCTACATTGATTGCTATGACCCTATTATAAAGCCCATCAATGGCCAAAATATGTGGAAACCTAGTGGACTGCCACCTGTGCAACCCCCTATCAAGAGGAGACCTCCTGGCAGGCCTAAGAAGAAGAGGGCACTGGAGCTTGATGAACCTAGAAGTCACAGAAAAAATAGAGGTCTAGGCATCTTAAAACAATGCAACTTATATGGGAAATTAGGACACAACAAGAGGAGCTGCAAGGGAAAAGTAGAAAGGAACTCCTTTTTGCCTGGGAGTGCATCCCAAGCCAGTAGGACCACTAGGAGGGTAAATATACTACTTTAACTTAGATATCCCCATTGTTTTGTTTTTCAGTTGGCAAACTATTAATTGTTATTTTGCTTGTGCTTGCAAGTAGCCAATGATGGTCATGCAAACAGCCCAGCTGTAGGCAATGCACAACCAGGCTCCAATGCACAACAGAGCTCTAATGATAATGTGACCACAAGTGCACCTCCACCCCCCACTGATAACCAGTCCAATCCAAGACCAAAAAGACAGAGGAAGAGAAGTGCAATCACCACTGAGACCTTGAATGCAACTGGGAATGCAACAAGATATATGGCAGCAATGAGATCTGCTGGAAGATAGCAAGCTGAAGCAGGACCTTTTTTTTTTTTTTTTTGTGCTATATGTTGAAAGTATTTTGGTAACTGCCATGGAACTGCTAGAACAATTGACATTTTGGTATACTTATATAATGGTTGACCAAGTCCTTTTTTTGTATGAATGGGCTGGGTAGACTTTGTCCTATATTTTGTAATTATTGTGGTACACCAAAAACTGTCATTGGTGTTAATTAGTGTTCATTAGTATTTACAGGTTGGTGATTATGCAAGTTTGGTGAATGTGCTGGGCAGTATTTAAATGATGTTAAATGTAATGATGTTAAATTTGTAAATGGCAATTTAAGATGAACTTTAATATGTAATGATGGTAAATGATGTTAAATGTAAATTATGCAGGTTTGGTAAATCTTTTACATGGTGTTATGCAGTTTAATATGTAATGATGTATGAATTAATGTGTAATAATGTATGAATAAATGTAAATTATGCAGATTTGGTAAATTATGCAGTTTAGTATGTAATGATGTAATGATGTATGAATTAATGTGTAATGATGTATGATGTATGAATTAATGTGTAATGATGTATGAATAAATGTAAATTATGCAGGTTTGGTAAATTATGCAGTTTAATATGTAATGAATGTAAATTATGCAGGTTTGGTAAATTATGCAGTTTTGACAAGGTGATTGGATGATGATTCCTGAGAGGATCAAATCAATTATGCACAGTTCTTAAAGCTCTAATATTACTACTTTAGCTGAACTCACAGATTTACAAAATTTATTTAATTTGATTATCTTAATTTACATGATTGACTGTCTACTATGTTTTTCTTTCTGATTTTATAACTCATTTAGTTTTTGATACTTATTTGTTCCATTTTTGGATGACTCTTCTTGAATTTGGAATAGTTGTCACCAATACAGCAAGTAAATTTGTGCTTCCTACTACAACAGCTGAAGCTGCTAAGGTTGGCAGCAACTCTATACAAGCCCAAGGCTACTGCCAACCTTAGGAGCTAAAGAGCAACTTGAAGGAGATGGAGTTTGTGTCTCAGCAAATGCACGTATTGAGCAAATTCAAGAAGATAAAGCAGCATCAGCAGACATGGAAGTGGAGTTCGAAAAACAAATGACTGAGATTAAGTGTAATAGTAGTTCTTTGGACATGATGACAGCTGAAAGTAATCACAAAGCTGTCATTGAGAGACAAGCTGAAGCTAGATAAAATGCAAATGATAATGAAATGAGGGGTTCACTAGTTAGAAATGACAATCAATGTAATGAATGTAAATTATGCAGTTTAATAAATGTAAGTATACGGGTTTGGTAATAAATGTAAATTATGCAGTTTAATCATGTCCCTGAGTTCCAGTTTTGATGACCTCCTATGTACTTATAATTGTAGGTTATAGAGCATAAAGATGTGACTGAGATGTCAATAATTTGAGGCATAAAGATCTGCCTCTTTTTGATTTGTCAATTACATATCATTTTGGCTTTGAATATCAGGCTGCTGGTGTGCTTTGAATATCAGGCTTTGATTTGCCAATTTATTGCATGATGTAATCAGGGGGAATAAACTGATAGTTTTGCAGCCAGTCAGCTCCTTTTATTTGAGTGATGCTAAAAGGACATTTAAAACCATTCAAAATTTACAGGACATTTAAACCATTCAAAATGCAGTCAGCTCCATTTTCTTGCTTGGTGATGTTTCTGCAGTCTCAAATTGTTGTCTAAAACAAGACATTTAAACCATTCAAAATTTACAGGTAATGCACAGTTAATATCACAAACAAGCCTTTTATCTGTGTATGAAACTAAAAATTTTGTTATAACCCTTTTAAGGTACTGTTCAAACTGCTTTGATGTTGAGTGCCCACAAGGCACAAACACTTCACAACAATGCAATAAATTGGTACACAAGTCATAGATTGATTAAAAAGACCATGTTCCATTGCTAAAGTGTCAGATCACAGAGAGAATTACACCAAACTTCAGGCCTTTTCCCACTAATACATACCAACACAAATTATGGCCTTTTTCCACTAATACCTACCCACCTAATGACCCATTCCCCCCCCCCCCCCCACCTACACCTATTTAACCAACCAAAAGAAGCATCAAACAGAGTAGCATCCCACTTATCACCAGAAACAGCCCCAGGCAAATGAGCAGCCTCTTCTCTCTCTTCCTATAGCCTACAATGGCAGCTTCAAGGGTCAAAATCCATTGCCTCTGCTCTGGAATCAACACCTTGCCACGCTCGCAGATTTCATCATCATGCCACTGAAAAAATTTACACTTGCGTCCAACCTGACACCCAAGAGCCAAATAAAACCCATTATATCTTCAACCAAAATCATGAAAAACAACAACAAATAGTATTAGCAAAATACTACCTTACCCAGAATCTAAAATAGTATTAGCACAATGTTCCAACACTTGTATTAGCAAAATACAAGAAAACCAATTTATATTGCCAGCAACAAGCTGAGGGTTTTTTTTTTTTTTTTTTTTTTTTTTTTTTTTTTTTTTTTTTTTTTTTTTTTTAAGAAAAGAAATTTTGGGTTCCCAAGACAAGAAAACCAACTTGGGTTTTCCCTAGGAATTAGTAAAAAACTTTGGTTGTCAAATATTATGAAGCTGTGTTGGTTTAAGATCAAAATGATGATCTAGCACATCATTTAAGTTGGGCATGCAACATGAATAGGGAAAGATTACATCTTAGCAAGACAATAATGAAAACTAAGAGAAATAAAAGGGTTGTAAATGAAAGATAGAGGGGTTAGACTTAGACTAAAGGGATTGCGAGCTTGAAACGAAAATGAAGAAGGAAAAGCGAAAGGCTAAAGGGAAATGAAATTGGAACCTGAAGTGCTACAAAGTTAAAAACCCAAAAACTGAATAGAAATTTAAAAACCTTACCCAGTAATTTGGACACCCGTAGAACCTTCTTCCAGGGTTGTCAGGTGTCCACGAAACAACCAAAACTGGTTTCTTAGAGTAGAAGCATCGGGTTGGGCCCCTTTTCCTCAAGCTTCCACTCGATGACATCAAGCTTGAATCCATCGAAAGCAGTTGATTTGAAGATGTTTTTAGGTTGTGTGGTGAGCGAGGAGCAATTGATTTGAAGATGTTTTTGAGTTCGTGATTGGTGAAGATGTTTTTGAGTTTGTGACTAGTGAGGGACTTCAATCTGTGCGGTGACTGGTGAGCGAGGAGCTAAGGGAATTTGGGGGTTAGGGATTTCAATTTGGCGTGGTCATGTGATCCGTGGTTTTATTTGGGTTAGGGACTGTCACGTGAGGGCTATGTGACCATTAAGGGCGGGTATGTAACTAACAGTTGCCACATGGATATTAAATAAGTATTATTTATTCTACTGTTTGCCACGTCATCATTCTTCGTCTCTGATGTAACTGCAGGGACTAAAATGGGAAGCGTTTTTCAGAATAGAGACTAAAAGCAGAAAAAAAAAATGTAGGGACTAAAATGGGAATCGATGAAAATGTAGGGACTAAAAGTGACCTTTTGCCAAAAACAAATGGTAAATTGCAAATTACACTTCTAAAGTTTAGGGGTGTTTGGATTTTACACCCTAAATTTTCAAAATTTGGGGGTGTAAAATTCAAACACTCTCAAACTTTAGGGGTAAAATCAAATTTTGAAACTTTTGGATGTAAAATTTAAACACCTGCAAACTTCAAGAGGCAAAAACCAAAATTTGAAATTTCAGGGTCTAAAATTCAAATACTCTAAAACTTTAGAGGTATAATTTGCAATTTACCCAAAAAATAACAAGAAGAAATAACAAATCTGTAAGCAACCACATCCATAAAATGGTCGAAAAGAACAAAATCCAGAGGAGGTTTCTAGAATGATCTAAAGAAATAATTAACTAACTTTGTTCTCGTTCAATGAGAGAGAATAAGGTTTTACAATTCTTTCTCCCTCTCTCTCCAACCTTTCTCTCATAGGAACTCCATCGTTTTCACCTCTCTCTCTCTCTCTCTCTCTCTCTCTCTCTCTCCTTTGTGGTGGTTGCAAACGAAAGCATATATCGGGGGTGATCACAAATCACAGATATGTGGTGGCAACAAGGAGGTAGAGATTGTGGCTATTCATGGTTGTGAAAAGAGAGTTTAAAATTTCATCTAAATTTGTGAAGTTGGGATGAGAAATTAGGAGGCAATAAGATTTATTTCAAAACTGGGTTTCACAGGAATTCATGAATTCATGTGCCAACAATGCTCACAATTTTGGGTAAAAAAATAAAAATAAAAAATAAAAAAGAAAGAAAGAAGAAGAAGAAAAAACACAAAAAATTTGAACTATATGACTATAACATAGTGGAAGTTGGCCAAGACATTGACAATATATTTGTGCTTGATTGAGTTGATTCTGTTTCAATCAGTTTAATAGGGGACATAATTTTAGCTTTATAACTATGACATATATTGTTTATGTTATCATAATTTTAGGCATATTTTTTAATATTTTTAGACATAAAATACATTTATATCTAGAATTTAAATTATGTAAGAACTACAAATAAGTAAACTAACACCCAAAGTAGTACAATAATACACATAAAACGTTTAGAGTACAAACCAAAAGTTAAATAGGCTACATTCAACATCAAACTAAAAAAAAAAGATTTATATATTAAGAAAATTCAGAAAGTTAATTATTACATTTATGACCTACAAAAATACCCTAGTTTAATTAACTTATTCTTAAAAGATAAGAAATGAAGTTAAAACTGTAAATCACCAAAAATTAATAACAAAAAAGTGAAAACCCTACTAGGTAAAAACTCTCCACAATGTTTATCACCCAAAAAAAAAAAAAAAAAAAAACCTTGCTGGGAGATACCATCGTACTTTCATGGCCTCACCAGAAAATATATTAAATAAAAAAGATAAAGGAAAAAAAAAAATGGTAACACAATTAGATCCATATAGTAGGGGTTAGTTTGGATGTTCAAAAGAGTGGAAAGCCCATTTCTTAAATAGAATTGAGTATTTGACCACGTCCAATGGGCTTTAGTGCTCACCGCAATTGCGAGACCCATCACTCAAAGCTTTAATATGTATGCAACACAAAATTATACCGTTTCGGACCTTTTGGCCCAACCTAAAACTAGGTCGTTTTGGCACGCTAACCCTAACAAACCTAAATCGTGTCCCTTTCTTTCTTTCCCTCACACACCTCTCACTTTGAAACTCAGACGCTTCCTCTCGTCTCTCTTTCTGTCTCTGTCTCTCTCTGTTCTTCAATTCTCTTACGTACGACAATTTTTCACTGCTGGCGTGTCCACCGTGTTGGAGCTGTATCAGCGCTGTGTTGAAGAAGCGAAAAAAAAAAAAAAAAAAAAAAAAAAAAAAAAAAAAAAAAAAAAAAAAAAAAAAAAAAAAAAAAAGACACCGCTCGGACACCAGAGTCCGACAAGTCTTACCGGTAACGTGGAATGAAATTGCATTTTAACCATAAAATTCAAACTATGTAGTTAGTAGTTATTAGTTTCAAACTATATTTTTTTCTAACAACTCGAGTCTAAAATGCTCGATTTAGGGGGTATAAATCGAGTGTTTGGGGGTCGATTTTCATATTTTGATCGGGTCTGAGTTGGCATTTATTCCACGTGGCGTCCACGTGAAAATCGAGTCTCTTATACTCGATTTACCCATATATATAAGATAAGAACAGCAGCACAGCAAAAACGAACTCAGAACAGAAGAACCAAAAAAAAAAAAAAAAAAAAAAAAACCTGAAGAAGAAGGAAAGAACTCAGGCCGGCGCACCCAGGCCAGGCGAGCCCAGGCGGCGCGGCCTGGGTTCGCGCGACCCTGAGGCCGCGCGGCCTGGGTTCGCGCGACCCTGAGGCCGCGCGGCCTGGGTTCGCGCGAGCCCAGGCCGCGCCGCCTTAGGGTCGCGCGAGCCCAGGCCGCGCCGCCTGGGCTCTCACTCTCTGTGATCTGACTCTTTCTCTCTCTCTGATCTGGTTTCTCTCTCTCGCTGATCTGATCTGGTCTTTTTCTTCACTGATGAACATCTTCTGTTTCTGGTTTTTTTTTTTTTTTTTTTTTCTTCACTGATGAACATATTTAAGCTTGATCGGATTCTTTCCCTCTCTGTGATCTTACTGTATTTGTTTTTTTTTTTTTGGGTATTTTGGCTTGCTTGTACATGACTTGGAGACTGAAATGTTTTCAAATTTTTTTGAATTGTAAATCGAGTCTCTAAGACTCGATTTTCAGGCGTCTCCACGTGGAAAAACACGCCACATCAGACCATCAAAATCGAGGCTTTGAGACTCGATTTATATGCCAAAATCAAGTTTAAGAGGCTCGAATTGCTAGTAAGTAATATAGTTTAGAAACTAGATCAACTAACTATAATGTTTGATTCTCATGCCTAGTTACCCAGATTACCCGGTAACGTGTTTGACACGTGTCGGACACCGGTACTTTGCCAAAAAAATGGCATGTTGGTGCAACCTAGACAAAGACCCAGCAGACATTTTAGCAATAATATGGCAAGATTGAGAAAGCACAAATTGGATAAACCTAAGGAAAATACACAAGCCCTCCTGATGTAGCAACCCAAAAAATAGTATTTTTTGCACACTCAAGAATACACAAGCAATCATCAAAGTAACATGGATGATGGCATATTTTGAATAAGATCGAATTCAATACCAATATCAACTTGACGAAATTCTTAAAATGTAGATTTAAAATTAGTAAGCTCAATGAAACGTATGACCATTACTTCAATGACATAGATAGAGGTATGAAAACATAAAGGATATATGTCATAGTTATAAAGCTAAAATTATGTCCCCTATTAAACTGGTTGAAACAGAGTCAACTCAATCAAGCACAAATATATTGTCAATGTCTTGGCCAACTTCCACTATGTTATAGTCATATAGTTCAAATTTTTGTGTTTTTTCTTCTTCTTCCTTTTTTTTTTTTTTTTTTTTTTACACCCAGAATTGTGAGCATTGTTGGCACATGAATTCTTGAATTCCTGTGAAACCCAGTTCTAAAATAAATCTTATTGCCTCCTAATTTCTCATCCCAGCTTCACAAATTTAGATAAAATTTTAAACTCTCTTTTCCAATAAATCCAACACACTACGAAAAAGATACAAAAACAGTAAAACAGATACAGACAAAAAAAAAATTTGGGTTTCCTTCCAAATCTGCTTATAGAAATTAAACAAGCTCCAAATTCTATTTCCCACAATGTATCTTCGATTAGGTTACGTAAAACAACTTAAATGTTTTAACTTTTCCAGGAAAACATTTTCCATGGAATTTGCAGACCCAATTTGCATTTTTACCAAAAAAAAGTCTCGAACTTTCCTTCATTTTCCTCCATTTTCTCAGAAACCAAACAAGTACTAGTTAGTAAATCTGAGCCATATAATAGCTGAAAATGTTTTCAAATTACAAGAGCACAAAATATAAAAAACAGTTACTAAAAATTAAAAAGAGCAAAAATGGTTCGGGAGAATGATATATATATATATATATATATATATACCTGATTGAGGTTGATAGTGGGCATCTCGCTCGGCTGGTTCAACCGGGAACCGGACATCAACCCGATCCAATTATTCACAACAACCGAAAATTAACCCAAAAAACCAGGAAAAATCGTTAGAAAGCTTGAGAAGAGATATTAGACACATGACAAAGCTTGAGAAGAGAGAGAGAGAGAGAGTCTGTGAAGAAGAAAGTAGAAAGAAGAGAAGGATGCCTTGTAGCAGGTTTTTTTTTTTTATGAGAAAGCTGAGTTCATTCACCACGCTTACTGGAAGTAGTAGTAATTAAGAGGGTAGGTGACTTTTTTCTGCCTTCTAAATTTCTAATAGTGTTTTTTAACAACTAAACTAAATACCCGCGTCTAACAGTAATTTAGATGCTAACCAATTGCCTAATAATCTAAACACACAATTTCCTTTTAAGTGAAATGGTGCGTTTGGTGCGTTTTGGTAAGTATGCATATCACTAATTCTACATGATCTTTTAAAGCATATAGCATTATAATACCAGTTGGTAAAATTCCTATGAAGGGTTTTTTAGTGCTCTATATAAGTTTTTTATTTTTGATTTTTTGGAATAAAATAGGTTTTAAGTCGTCAATGTGAATACCCATTGCAATGATTTTAAACTACAAAGGTATATTTTGAAAATAGCAAATTTATGGTTTAATTTAAAAGCAAGTTCAAAATTTAAGGTTTATTATTTAACTAAAAAATTTCTTTGATAAGGGAACCACTGTTTCAATAAATTAACTATACATTGAAGAGACAGTGACAGTGCACAAGCAATTTTCTTAAACTGCTTTTAGAAAAGACTGAGTTTTAACTCCAAGGGGTAATACAATTAGATTGATACCTCACCTTATGAAGTGAAGGTCACTAGTTTGAATCTTTCCTTTCCTCGACTAGTTGACGGGACAGGTTCAGGCTTCATCTGGGATAACTCTGGTCACATTGTAAGCACTCCCTTCTTCTGTTCTCGTATTTGAATCCATCTTCAGCGTTATATGCTATTGCTTCTTTGTTTTCCTTATCCGCAAAATTCAGTGGTGAGTTCCTAAACAATAATTATCATCAGATTATATTTGCAGAAGAAAACATCATGCAGCACCTGGGTTTTGTTGAAGGTTTAACATCCTTTCCTAATCAATTTGAAAAATGAATATCATATAACAAAATATACCATATTGCTAACATCCTGACAACCAATGTTGCAGCTGATACTTACATATTTACTTGCATTTATACTGTTCTCTAGAAAATTGAAAGATGGGTTCATTTTAAGCTTGAATTTTATGTATGAATTAGTGATATGCGTACTTACCAATCTAATTATATTTATATTTTTAATACTTATGGGTGATTGCTCCAATATTAATGAGAAAAGTCTTATATTTGTGTGTGACAAGCAACCAATCACCATGTTGTAGCTAAATTGGCAACAGATGGGAGCAGAATACATTGTTGTAAGGTTTTGGCTCTTTTCTTCCATTTTTTTTTTTTTTTTTCACTTGTTTTGACAATCATCATTCATTTAATGTACTAGCCCTTTGTTTGAGAAACAATGCTTTGGGTGCTGTATTTGCAGATTTATCTAGTAGACACAAGAGGCAATGGCTTTTACAGGGAAGGAAAGATTGTTGGTGTTCATCATGAATATGATCTGGCTGTCCTTAAGGTATGCACTGAAACTATCATTTAATTTCTTTGCCACATATTAAGTTTCTTATCATTGATATATAAAGTAGACTTACTTTTCCAGAAAAAAGAAAAAAAAAAAGAAAAAAAAAAGGTGCTTCAATCAACTTTAGGTAACCAGCTCATATATGATGGGTAACCAACTTTCTGAGAATCATATTTACTAGAGAAAGCACGAGGTTCTGCCAAGTGACACTTTGATAAATTAATTTTGCACAATATATATATATATATATATATGGGTTGACATTCGAAATAAACAAAAGGTTTTGTTCAAAACTAAAGTTGATAGCAAGCCCAAGCCCATTTTTATAACTTACATTAACCCCAGCCGAACTCTAATAAACAATACTCCATCCGTCCCACTTTTTTTGTCCTCTATTCCATTTTGAGATGTCCCAAAATATTGTCCCGTTTCTAAAAATAAAAGTCATTAATTTACTAATGTTCCTATTATACTCCTATTAATTTACTAATTTAATTTTTTGATAAATTTTTTTAAGGGTAATTTTGGAAACTTATACATTTTTAAAAGGTAGACAAGACAATAAATAATGTTCCTTTAAAAAGTTTGACTTTTCAAATAGAACAAAAAAAATGGGACGGAGGGAGTATATAATAACTCCTACAATAAACCCCAAGTACCGTACAGTTAAAAACACTCTTGGCTTGGCTTTGAAGTTCTCTCTCATAATGCATGTTTGTCATAAATTGTTTTCTCTCTCTAAATACATGCTGTCTTTGAATCTATACATAAACTGTTCACCTCCTTCCAAAACAACAGTTTGCAGTCTCAATTTAGTGATCAGTTGAAGCGATAAAGGTGGAAAATTAAGAGATTTTGGTGCTCTTTGGTTTTTGAAATGAAAGAGTTTCTCCCAATAAATGATAGCTTTGCATGTTGATGCTGTACAAATTTATATATATATATATATATATATGTAAGGACTCAAATGGTATTGGACCCTTAAACAATAAAATTTTTAGAGTGTGGGTAGAAGGGCTAGGCACTAACAAAACAAGCAATGGCGGACGTGAAATTCATAGGAATAATATCAAAGGAATTTAACTAAGTGTTTGTGAGGATCTTTATAAGGATTTTGGCTAAGTGTTTGTAAAGCAGGTTCGTCCTCGGCTTAGTCCAAGGACCTCCTTCCCTAGAACTGACAAACACAAGGGTTGTCCTCGGGCACCCTGATAACCCCCTTTTTCCCTTCTCCTTCTGGGGTTCATCCCCCCCTTTTCATGCTGGGGGTTCTATCCACTATATAGTTTTATTTAGTTGATCATTGCCGTCCATTTGTCGGTTATCTGAAATCTTTGTCTGAGGGCTTGTCCCCTCAGCCGCCTTTGCATGCTCTCTGTTAGTTGAAGTGACCAAGGCGTCACTGTTTGCTGGTCACTTCGCCATTAATGTGGCTAGAGTGTTGGCGGCGTACGTTTAATGGGCGAGTGACAGCTTCCCGCCATCAATGTCGGTTTGCCGAGGACGTGAGCATCCTCGACGAGGTCCCTTGATGACTTGGGTTTCGTACGCTTATCCTCAGGCTCTGCTTCTCCTCGGCGCAGACCTTAGGCCCAATGTGGAATGGGCCGGGGTTGTTAAGTATTTGAGGCCCCATAATAGCCCCTCAAAATTCTGCTGTCCGACCTCTCGGGCGGGGAGGAGGATTTTGACATTCTCGAGCCTGCCATTTTGGCTTGTCGAACTTTGCCCTTTCTGTTGGTGTACCCATCCTTTCAACTGTCCCTGCAACTTTCTTTAGCACAAAGGGCTCGCCCGAGGAGTTTTTCCTTACTTCTGTAAGTTTTCTTTTCTTTCTAATCTATAATTTTCCGCCTGAGTTCCTTCTTAGTTTTCCTAGGATGGGTAGGTTTAAATTGTTGTGCTTTAGCGCTCAGCTTTTCTTGGTTTTTGTCCCTAGCAGGGCTCAGTACTTAGCACCAAAGGGACTGGTTTCCACATTGGTTTGAGTCCGCAGACCATGTAATGCCTAGGTTCTGTCTAACACTTAGTTCTTTTTTTTTTTTTTTTTTTGTCTGAAGTAGCTGGTTTCCCCAGGGGCTTGAGTCCGAAAACTATGCAATGCCTAGGTTCTGTCCAGTACCTAGTTCTCAAATTTTAAGTAGTTAGTTTCCCCAAAGATTGGTGTCCGAAGACCATATAATGCCTAGGTTCTATCTAACACTTAGTTTTTTAGTTTTTTTTTTTTTTTTTTTTTTTTTTTTTTTTTTTTTTTGGTCTGAAGTAGCTGGTTTCCCCAGGGGCTTGAGTCCGAAAACCATGCAATGCCTAGGTTCTATCCAGTACCTAATTCTCTAATTTTAAGTAGTTAGTTTCCCTAGAGGCTGGTGTCCGAGGACCATACAATGCCTAGGTTCTGTCTAACACTTAGTTTTTTAGTTTTTTTTTTTTTTTTTTTTTTTTTTTTTTTTTGTCTGAAGTAGCTGGTTTCCCCAGAGGCTTGAGTCCGAAGACCATGCAATGCCTAGGTTCTATCCAGTGCCTAGTTCTCTGATTTTAAGTAGTTAGTTTCCCCAGAGGCTGGTGTCCGAGGACCATACAATGCCTAAGTTCTGTCTAACACTTAGTTTTTTAGTTTTTTGTCTGAAGTAGCTGGTTTCCCCAAAGGCTTGAGTCCGAAGACCATGCAATGCCTAAGTTCTGTCCAGTACCTAGTTCTCTGATTTTAAGTAGTTAGTTTCCCCAGAGGTTGGTGTCCGAGGACCATACAATGCCTAGGTTCTGTCTAACACTTAGTTTTTTAGTCTTTTGTCTGAAGTAGCTAGTTTCCCTAAAGGCTTGAGTCCGAAGACCATGCAATGCCTAGGTTCTGTCCAGTACCTAGTTCTCTGATTTTAAGTAGTGCCGAGGAGAGGACCCTACTCTGTTCTGGCCTCTTCGTTTGGCGCGACTCTTCTGATTATGAGGCGTCTCTTAGGTTGTTCGAGTAACGCGTTTTGACGCTTCGGTGCCTCCTCGTTAATGAGGCGCCTCCTCATTAATGTCAGTTGTGGATTTACGAGGATCTAGCGGCAGATAAGCCCCTTGGAATTTGGGCGGAGTTATTGCCTCCGGTAATCTCTCCTTAGGATTTAATGTGGATTGGCTCTCACCAAATTTTCGTCTTCTATATAAGGCGTTTTTGGGACAACCTTTTTCTTCACACTCGACAAACATTTGTCTCAAACTCTCCCAAAGACATTGCTCAGGGGTTCTGCAAAAAATAGCAGTTTGAGCCCCACTAAATGAATTGGCCCTTGGAAAGGGCGGTTTCGAGGATGCCTAGCCCCTCTCAGGAGCCAAGGATGGCACCCCGACCTTGGACGTCATGCTGGGGTTGGGGTAGGAGAAGACCGAAGATTCTCCTTCTTTTCAACCTAACTAAAGGTGGAACCCTCCTTGCTGTTTGGAGGAGGATCCAGAAAGAACGTAACCTCCCTCCCTCGGTTTTGGATCCGTCGGCCCTCTAAGCCGGCAGTGATTGATTTGGGATGGAAACCAAGCGGAATCAAGAGGTCGAAACGTCCGGTGTCGCGGCCTCTTCTACCTTCAACGTTGCCTTCCTTCCTCCATTTCCTCTTCTCTTGATCCTCAACCAGCCTTCCTTCCCTTTTTTGCTCCTCAACCAGCCTTCCTTCTTTATTCTGCTCCTCAACCAGCCTTGTTAGGCGTCTTTCTTTGTAGTTAGCTTTAGAACAAGCCCCACGGGCATCAATTGTAAGATGTAACCTTTTCTTCATATGTTAATAAAGAAGTAGACCTGTTTCATCTCTTTTATTTTTCGCATATTCTTGTTTCTTGTGATTGTTGCTTTCCAAGTGAATGTTGACAGTGACGCCTTGGTCACTTCAACTAACAGAGAGCCTGCAAAGGCGGCTGAGGGGACAAGCCCTCAGACACAGATTTCAGATAACCGACAAATGGACAGCAATGATCAACTAAATAAAACTATATAGTGGATAGAACCCCCAGCATGAAAAGGGGGGGATGAACCCCAGAAGGAGAAGGGAACAAGGGGGTTATCAGGGTGCCCGAGGACAACCCTTGTGTTTGTCAGTTCTAGGGAAGGAGGTCCTCGGACTGAGCCGAGGACGAACCTGCTTCACAAACACTTAGCCAAAATCCTTATAAAGATCCTCGCAAACACTTAGTCAAATTCCTTTGATATTATTCCTATGAATTTCACGTCTGCCATTGCTTGTTTTGTTAGTGCCTAGCCCTTCTATCCACACTCTAAAAATTTTATTGTTTAAGGGTCCAATACCATTTGAGTCCTTACAATTGGCGCTGTCTGTGGGGAGGACTTGTGTGCTAGCAAGTGCGATGGTTGGTGTGAGGAGATTAAGAGTAACAAAATAAATAAATAAATAAATAAAAACACCAAAACAATACAGTGTGCGGCTCTTCTTGACAAGATAATGAACTTGAATGATTATCCCTGTATCCTAACGTGTGAAACGAGAACTTACAATTATTGCCCTTGTATAAAACAACAATTTTTTTTTCTCAAACCTCACTAGGTACTCCGGGGATTTGGATCCTCTCCATTTCCCTTTGAAATGGAGAGTGTCCATTTCATGGACAGGATTTGTTTGAAAGAGATCTAGGGTCACTACTCTAGAGAATATGGTTAAGTTAAGGTAAAAAAGAAAAAAGAAAAATAAGTCTGTATTCAAACCTGGAGATGAAAGCGTGCAAGCTGGGCTCTCCGTCTCCAATGCCAATTCCTGTCTCCGATGCCAATTCCGTAAGTGGTGGAGGGTATGAGGACATTGGCATCGTGGTAGATGTCCAATCCTGCGAGATAGAGTTAAAGATCCACCTCTCTCCGATTCACTTTTGGGTAAGCAAATCATTTATCTTTACCATTCACATGCTTCTTCTTTACTTGAGTCTCGACTTTGTATTTCTATTCTCTAAGTTTTCTGTTTGATTATTCTAAAAAATGTATTGGCTTCAAAATATCTTTATAAAAAATTGCAAGAATTTAAATTGGGAGTTTATTACAGGTGATGATACTAATATGTAGGGGTGTTCACCAAACCACATAAACCGCAAAAATCGCACCAAAACCGCCTGCAAAATGACATAATCGCACCGCACCGCAAGTAACAGTGCACCGCACCGCACCACACTATCGCATGGTGCAGTGCGGTTTGCGGTTTTATAATAAGAAAACCACATAAACCGCACCGCACCGCACCATCTATATTAATATATTTATTTATTTTTAATATTAAATATATTATTAATAGTTTAATAACCCTAGTTTTCAAAAAAAAAAAAAAAGTTTGATAGTCCTAGCAAGTGTTGACTAAAAAAGTCAACCCAAAATAAAGAAAAACTAGCTCAATAATTTAAAACTTGGCCCAAACAAAAATAAAAAAAAAAAGTTTTTGGCTGGGTAGGAAAAGCACAAAATTTGAAAAATATACTGATTTCAAACCGCATCTTATACATAGCACCGCACATGTGACCGCAAAAATGAGGTACGGTGTGGTTATGGTTTTGGCTAAACTCTAAACCGCACCATACCACACCGTACCGCACATGTGACCGCAAAAATAAGGTGCGGTGCAGTTATAGTTTTAGCTAAACCGCACCACAAAGTGCGGTGCTAAAAATGGCCCAAAACCGCACCGCACTGCGAACACCCCTACTAATATGTATGATGCCAATTGCGCAATTTACCTGTTTTGTGGTACCTATCTCGTCCTTGACATATGCCAAACAGATTTGGCGTATGTATCATAGTTATTGCAATCGAACCAATGTTCAACTTGACAAACACTTTTATTGCCACCTGTAATAAGAGAAATTATATAGTCTTCTGGTGAACCACATCACTTGTCCACCATAAGAATCTTATAATTTCTCCTATAGTAGATGCCTTGGATTCAACCAATTGAACCTTGGTATGTAAATAGCTTGACAAAATGCTAACAAGAGCATGTGCAATGCATTTGGATATTGTATTTAAGCTGATGTCTAATATATTGTTGTTCTCTTGAATGCTCTAAATTGGGGTTAATAATGGCTAAGGAAGATTGGGTTGGTAATGTATATCCTAAACTATATTGTTACAAAATTACTTTAAAGCCTTTCTTTTTTTAAAAAATTTCTTGACAGGTTGAAATGGTGTTCAAAGTGATTTCATTTATGTGTTGAAATGTTTCAGTTTGACAACTCAAAACAAAGCAAGCAGCAAATAACACAACAAACACTGTCAACACAGTGATGGAGCCTCTCATGTATTTAGCACAATTTATTTTCAATAAGCATCTCTCTTATTGTTTCTATTCATAACCCACATTAGGAGGATGGTTTCTCTTTATATGGTTATCATTTGCTTCAAAACATGTAACGAACTTGAAATGTATCCATCCATTTATTTCTCTATAAATGGTCTACTGATTTGCAGTTCAAAATGTATCATGTGGTATTTACCAACCATTGTAATATTAACCATCTGTTGCTCTTTGTACAGTATTTACAAAATAGGCCAAGCTATAATGATTAGTGAGAAGTAATAGGGGGAGAGTCCTCCACCCAAATTGTACAATCAGATATGGCTTTGGAGTGTCTATCCAGAAGGTGGGCAGCATTATTGCCCTCTCTGTGGATGAACTTGGATTTCCAATTATTGAAGTTTGGCACCCATGACTTTACACCTGTGATCAGCTATTGGGTGGAAACCAGAGCTGTGACGGAGCTTGCTAAAGCCTGCATAACCACTTGGGAAACCACTTCCTAGGATAATCTTTCAGAATGGAGTGGATTCAAAAGCATGAAAAACATAACCCACTTAAATAATTTTTGATAAATACAACTAAATCCATAAATTATCCACAATAGAGAGAAATTTTCTATATCTTGGTAAAACGACTAGATATGCACTGCTATTTCTATACTTTAGATACTTGGTCATTAATATGGTATTCAAGAAAACACATGCCTAATAAAATTGCAAATAGGAAAGTAGCATTATTACAACTAGCTGCAACCTTGCGCATCTGGAATATCTAATTATTTTGAAATGAAATGTAATATATAATTTTTTTTTTTAAATTCATAAAATTATATATTAGGATTAATAATCTGTAACAAAACGTTTTCTCATAAGAGAACTTCATATTCTTTTTTATATAACTGTTTACCACACAAACAAAGGGCAAGTGTTTTTTTTTTTTTTTTTTTTTTTTTTTTTTAAGTAATGTATTTTGTGTTTTCTATAAATAAAAAATAATATATTTTTTACTTTATTTTATATTAAGATTTTCATCTATTCATATTATGAGCCAATTTGCTAGTTACAGTATAAAGTGTCGATTAAAATTTTCCAATTATGATATTTAGAAAAGAATGAGAAAAATAGCCTTTTCCCATTATTTAAAAATTTCACTTGTGGCATCCTACTTTAATATTATATATCTTTTAAAGTACACAATGTATAATCCTGATCTCTCTTCTTGAATACATTACTTATCTCAATACATCCATAAAAATACATTGAATCAAAACAAACCTAAATGAAGATACTTTGCAAAAAAAAACTAAATGTCTTATCAATCATTGCTTTACAAAATGTCATATCAATCATCGCTTAACAATGATTAATTTGATTGATTAGAAAAATAATTTGTTATATATAATCTATTAAGATTATTTTCTCTGTAGAAACTGCAATTTTTTCCACCCGAAGAGATTATAAAATAAACAATTATTAGCAAAATCTCATAATTAACTATGTGCATCATTATAATAATTGATAATAATAATAATAACAAAAAAAAAAAAAACCAAATATTAAAGAAAATACAATTGTGAAAGCTAAAACATGTCACTAATCCAATTATTTCCATTTGATTAACCTTTGCTTTTATCTAAACTAGTATGTAACCCATGCTACCGCATGGGAATAGATATATTATTAATCATGAGTTTATTCATGTATAAAAGGCTCAATTAAGTCTAAGTTCATATTATTAACCATAAAATTTTATTAACAAAACTTAGCAGTATATATATATATATATATAGACATTGGATATTCTTCCCATGTGCTAAATATTGTTTTCAATAAGGTCACACCAAATAGGTTGAAAGCCATCTTCGTGCAAGATTGATATCTGCAAGAGAAGTCAATCATCAAGCAAGGACCAAAGGATTTCAAAAAATGTTAATATTGACTCAATGTATGCGCATACACACAAATCCATCACTATATCAATTAAGAGAATCAAAACTAAACGGAAATATTACACAGAAAGATGAACCTTGGTGACGATGTTTATCCAAAAGATCCATTCACGCTTTTGAATCTTCAATCTCTATTGGTGATTGAAATTTTCGTAGCTTAAAAAATTTAAAATTAAAAAAAAAAAAAAAACCCCCTCAGAGTTGTACTCATTTTGTAGTTTGATGATGGGTCATTTTGTAACATGATGAGCATTTGTGTGAAGAAAAAACCTTTGAAGTTGCATGGCTGATAAAAGAAATTCTCTCCAATCTCTTTTTATAGAGAGATGGATTTGTGCGTGTTTTTATACATCCTTTATAGTTGTATTATCACGAAGCAAGTCCAATGGATTTAGATCGGTACTACCGATTCCCAAAGCATGAGTGTTTATTGTGTTATTAATTTCATCTCATCTCATTACCAAGTCCAATGAATTTTAATTGGAATTCAATTTTTCCAAGTGGTGCATCTCTTGCAATATTCTTTCATTTTTTTTAATTAATTTTTTGAAATTTATTTTCAATTCCCATGGCCACTTTCCATATTCGGCTTCCTGTTATAGTTCCCTAGGCACTTTGAAGTTTGAACCAAGAGAACAATGAACCTACGTAAAAATAAATAAAAACAATGAATCAGAGTAATGGTTCTCTCGAAAACAACCCAAAATCATATTATATTCTTCTGATTATTTTCTTTGTACACGTGTATAGTAAAATTGGACTCCAATTTCATATTCTAATTGAACAATTGGAATCACACGTGGCACACAATTAGAGTTCTAATTTGAAATTCAATTTCACACTCTCTCTGCTTCACCTATTATTATATATATAGATAAGTGACACTAGTATTTCTAATACAATTATTAAGAGTACTTTCTCTACAAAAACTACAATTTTGTTCACCCAAAATTATTTAAAAATAAAAAAAATTTATTAAAGTCTCATATTTTAATATCTAAATGGATCACTAAAAAAATGAAAAAGGAAAAAATTTTTTGATTAGGAATTGGAATACCAAAATACCTAAATATGCATAAAAGTCGATACAACTTCCCAAAAAGAGAAACAATTGTGAAGTGACAATTAAATCAATAATAACAAAAAGAACTATTAGCGGGAAAAAATTGGTTGAAACAATAACAAAAATGCATCAAAAGAGACAAATTTTGGGGGGGGGGGGGGGGGAGAGAGAGAGAGAGAGAGAGTATTGACCTTTTCGCAGTGAATAACTTGGAAAGAATAGGGGAGAGAGGTGGAATTTATAAGAAAATTAAGTTGGAAGAGTAAAGGTGGAAGCAGATGAAAGGTTCAAAAAAGTAAAACCATAGAATTTATGAAGATGAAAGGTTCAAAAAAGTAAAACCATAGAATTTATGAAGATGAAAGGTTGGAAGGGTGGAAGTAGATGAAAGGTTCAAAAAAGCGAAACTGTAGAATTTATGAAGATATAAAGGAAATCAAATGAAAAATTTAAGAATACATGATTGGAGAAGATGAAAATTTGAACTAAGAAGAAGACAATGGTTGAAGAAGATGAAAGGTCAAACAAAGTAAAAAACTAAAAATTGCAAAAAAAATAAAAAATAAAAAAAGGCTGCTAATGACATGGCACAAAAAGAGTTTTGTAAAATTTATTTTAAAGATTCCATTATTATATAATAGTATAGATAGATATGTATAAACATTGTTTTTGGTTTTAAAATCTTCATTGATTTTATTGCTTAGTTATAAACATCCAAATAAAGTAGATGAATTTATAAATGCAAAATTATATATAAAGTTAAAACTACCCAATGTGTAAAGTTAATCTATTTATATATTTAATATATTCTCAAAAAAATATTTATATATTCTAATATTGTCAACAAAATTTAGGAATAAAAATTAAATAAGAAAAAGAATGATTATATAGGCAATGACGTGGTGAATGAGGTAGTGCAATATGAGCATAACAACAATAAATGCTACGTTTTAGCTTTTAGAAATATATATAGATATAGATATAGATTGCTTACAAACAATATATACATATACTCTTCTAATCTATCATGATAAAAATTAGTATGCAAATCATATGGATTTTTCCATTTTTCCAGTATTTTTTTTTTTAATCCTAGTCTCAAGAAACTTGGGTGTGGTATCAAAACAACCAATAAATCCCATAGCTTTTGAAGCAAATCCAGATCAAAACAACTCATAAATTCCACAATGTTAAAACACCCACCAGTTGATTTTAATCCCTAAACTCAAAACCAACAACCAAAAAAAACCGTAGCAAAAAAAACCAAATTCTGTACCAAAATCCATAAAAAAATAGCTATATCGTACTATGTTTCCTTCTTTTTTTTCTAGTAACCAAACCAATCTTATTGAAAAAATCAGAGAGAACTTACTGTGCTGTGGTTGTTCCAGCGACGCAGTCCGACAATGCTAGGCTGGTGTGAGGACTTCATGCTAACGATGTCTTGGTGTGAGGATGGTGGTGGTGGTGGCAGCAACAATAGCGGGGTTGGGAGAGGAAAGTGAAGCATTGTAGATTTTTTTTGAAATTCTCAGATGGGTTTCGTGAGAGAGATAGCTTGCTAGATTAACCGTGTGTTTAATCATAGTTAAATTTAAAGTTATTAATTTTTTTTATTGGGATGGCATATCTAAGACCCTTGATATTTTTCAAAAAGATTCCGTCTATGAAATGGACACTCTCCATTTCAAAGGGAAATGGAGAGGATTCGGATCCGTCCTGAAGGAATCAAGGTAAGCGTTTAGATACGGGAGACCAAGACTCTTTGTTGTAACCAGGCAATGTGATCAAAAAGTCAAACAGTGATAATTGGGCACAGTGCTTATAATGGAAATTAAATGAATTTTGACAATGTAAATTTTACTATCTTTTTCACAACTTATTGAGCAACATATGTAAACATTCACATCAATTTATGCAGAAATTATTGTCTATTATTACCTATCAATTAACAATTATAAAAACATCTATTATTACCTATCAATTAGCAATTGCCAAGTGATGACCAGGATGGTTGATACAACATTTTTCCTTAACCGTACTTGATCTAACTTTTTAAAATGAGATATGTTACGTCTACAACAATTTTACAACAAATCACAGGTGGTTAGTTGTTATTGGTTCAAATTTAAAACTAACACTAAGATTACTTTTTTGCTCTAACAATAACAACCAGTAACAACTTGCCACTTAGGATTTGTTGTAAAAATGTTGTAGACATATCATTCCTCTTTTAAAATATCACTTTTTTTTTAGTGTAGTCATATCTTTACATTGATTATATATACACACACATTATGTCCTCCCTTTAATGATTTCTTTATCAAAATACACGTTCCAAATTAATATATCATTCAAAATCAACTCAAAATATTATCCGTCAACCAAATGGTTACATGATAAAGAAATTCAAGAAAATAAAATAAAACCCCAAACGTTAAGGAAATCTAGTATGATTTACCTTATATTAGATTTTTTTTTTTTTTTTTTTTTTTTTTTTTTTTTTTTTTGAACTTTTCTCTTCGGATTATGAGATAACTGAAAGACAAGCAAAAACAAAAAACAAAAACAAGTGTTTATATATAATAGATGTGATTTATATCAGAATGATGAAGAAAAATGGAGCAAAGTGAGCTTTTTGATCAAAGAAAGCAACGCTGAGAAGGTTGAAGAAAAACTGGTTTGCAAGATAAAGAAATAGCTAAACGGCAGTGTAGTTCTTGAAGCATAGCAATACATAGCAATATTATAAGACTTGTAGCTTTTCTTAATGTTTCTGTACAGTTTAATGAATACGTGACTAGCACGTGTTCATATTAAAAGTTAGTTAGTCTGTTTTTAGGCGGTTAAAGTTTGTTAGTTAGTTTTCTTCTTCACTTGCTGTATGCCTGTATATAAACAAAGCTTCCACACATTTCGAAATTAATCAAATCATTTTCACTAATCTTGCTTAGTTTTCTAATAATTTAAGTTGAATAATTCTTTGTTAGTGTGTACTTTTTAATGAATGAATGTCAAAATGTTATGGATTTTATGGTATTGAATTTTTTTTTTTTTTTTTTGCCAACTAGTTGACACTTCCTAATGTTTTCATAATATCCAAGTCTCAAATATATTTTCTCCTGTTATAGCTATATTGAATTATCAAAAAAAAAAAAAAAAAAAAAAAACTCTATTATTAAGAATACTCATAATTAATTTTCTAACAAGACATCCATAATTCGAATTTCAAATCCCTCGTTCTCCATTAACTTTAACTATTAGATTACCGAAAAAAGAAAAAGAAAAAAGAAAAAGGGACCCAATCTAACCAATTGCTAAGCCTTTCCGAGCCAACAGCCTCTTCCCTACTTAAATAGTGCGGATATATAATTAATGTCTTTCAACATAATGCTACATATACTCCATTTGTTTCACTTTAAAATGTTATACGAAAATATTTTCAGCATTTACCATGTTTATTTCTCTATAAATTTTGGCCAAATCTGAAAATATTTTTTGTTTGACCATAAAATCATTAATAAAATATTGTAAAATGTTTTATCTTTAAAAATTTAATAAAATATTTAACAAAAACATACGGTGGTTCTCTTTCAATCCTCCCATTGGTTGGTTGCCAATTTGGTGGGTTGGACCACTGAAGCCGGTGGCCAGACAACCAAAATTGATTTTCCGTCCACTAGATCAGTGACTCCAATGACTAAGCCTCCGGTTTTAGTGGTTTGTTTAGTTGTGTATGAAAAATTTTACACAACATACTAAACACATGAAAATATTTTATCAAAAATATTTTTAAATGTAAAATTTTGTCATTAAAAATATTTTATATTTACATAAAATGAAACAAACAGAACGTTAAGGGCATGTTTTTGGTAGACTGTAATAGACGCTGTAATGTAATAGTTATTCTTATGGTTTGGTTATTCTTTAGTTTAGTTATGTTTTTATTACAAGAAATAATCATTCCTTATGAATAGCTATTTTTCAAAATAAGGAATAAATATTTCTCTTTAAAAGGTTGTATTAGCTATTCCTTAGTAAGTATAATAATTTCAAAACATAATATATTTCCAAATAAACAAACTTTCCATATACATCTAACAATTATAAAAATAAAAAATAATAAAAAATAGCACATATTTCTCTTAAATTTAAAAATAACAATTTTTAAAGAGATATAATTGTATGAGTAAGAAATTTCCTAAAATAAATGTAAGTTTCATTCTAATGTTATAACTCACAACCAAACTAATGAATATGTTTAGTTATTACATTACAACACATTTTATTCCTAGTAATAAAGATTACAATTCCTGACGTAATTTTTATTCAATGTACCAAACATACCCTAAGAGTTTGGATTTAACACAAAATTATAGAAAAGCATTGGTTTTGGAACTTCATTGATCCTATTGGTGTAAATTCAGCACCCTAATATTTTTGTCCACTCTGGGGTGCTCTAGAAAGTTCTCTATAGGATAACACATGACTCTACATTGACATGTTGGTTATACTATCTATCATGTCATTGTGGATAAATCGGGATGAAAATGTGAAAATGAGTGTCCATGGTTCTTCATGGGCTTACTAGTAGTGCAAACTCAGGGGATATTTGGTAAGGTATTTTAAATAACGGTTTTCATTGTTTAAACAACATTATACATATTTCTACATACTTTTTCATCTACATGTATTTTCAAAAAATACAAACAACGTTGTTAGAACAACATTACCAAACAGCCCCTCAATCTTTGTACTAATGTACTATGTTTTTTTATTTGCATGTGCAATATTTTACAGGATAAAAGGAAGTACTTTCTAATTTCTGTCAACAACATTGACATTGATATATAGTAACTAAACGACCTCACTTACTTAAATAGTTAACTTGTGCATACAGAGAAAACTAGGCTATAACAGTGGCTATGACTATATATGAGAATCTAATTTTGAAATTCTTATTTTATATGACTAAGATATGCTTAAAGAAACAAGGTACATACCCATGAAATCAATCATGAGCCAATCATTTGAAAACCATCCAGCAGGTTTGTGAAAATAGGTCTCGCCATAAGGTGGTGTTGATGTTTTAAGAGACATAGCAGACAATCCACTGGTATCAGAATTTGAGTCACCAAAGTTAAAAATTGCAAACCAAATATAGGATTCATTGTGGACGCCAAAAAAAAAAAAAAAAAAAAAGGGGGAGAGAAATTGCAAAGTTGAGAATGCTAGGAGACTTCATATTTGATAAAGAAAATGAGACACAAATGATATTGAAACCAAGAACTAAAGTTTGATGCTTATATTGCAAGAGGAAAGGTCACTTCCCTGTTCTAAATCTATATAGAAGGATATATATATATATATACACACACACACATAGATTTCAAATTCTTCTTTGAAATCTGCTAATGATGAATATTACATATGATGATGCACGAAAAATCAGCAGGCTGAATGCTTCGGGCTTTGATGGGCTAGCAATTGCGTGGAAGGCTTGAAAAGAAAAAAAGACAGGATCAAAGGAGACCGGGGTGGACCGGACAAGAACCCTCCGATACTTAAGTTAGTTTCTCTCAAACTCAAGAATTCCAACTTTGTTGGGGAATAGTGGAACTTACCTTCATTTGATGATGATGAGTTACTTGTCTTGTTACTTCCCCCATATTTGTGGAAGTCTGAAGGTTTAAACTTGACTCTTACAATTGCTAAAGAAGTTATAATATTTACTCTTATCTTTTGTAATTGTCATTGGAAGTTTAAATACTTGGCAAGAAGTTATAGTGATGAATCGGGATCTTTCACATGTATTAAAATGGTTACACGTGGTCCGATTCATGAGCTCTTGTAGATAACTCTCTGGAAATTTCCAAAGTATTGGGGATCGTCCAGGTGCTTAACATGGTTTTCAAACCCGGACCGGACTGTACGGTCCGACCGGAAAAACCTCGAACCGCTCACTTTTGCGGTTCTTTTAGCCTCAAGAACCGTTCTATGTGAAAAAAGCACGAACCCGTGTGAACCGCGGTCGGACCTCATGGTTCTGAGAACCGTGAACAGTTCTTACGGTTCTCATAAGTGCCTTTAAAAAAAAAAAAAAATTAAAGCCTTAAATGGCACCATACCGGAATATTAACTATTTTTGGTCGGAAAAAAAAAAAATCCACCAGTAAAGAATTTGAATAAAAGTAAAAAGAAATTAGAAAAGAAAAATACAATAAAATAGCGCTACGTTACCACCCACTATTTTATTATCTCATCAACCAAACAGTAACTTAGTTCCACTTCAGTCATTAAAACAAAATCCAAAAGTAAAATCAGAACACAAAATTTTCTGAGCAAGCAAACAAAGACCATAAGAGAGAGAGAGATAGAGACCATGGAGAAGGTCGTAAACGCGATCGGAGATTTGGAGGAAGGAAGGGGTGGAAGCGACGGCGTCGGAGTGATACCATTGCAGCGTGGAAACAAAGCGGAGATGAGAGAGAGATCAACTGGTCTGACCAAGGTGGAGACTGGAGACTTCTAGAGACGTTTCTGAGTTCTTCTGCTTTCTTCCTTTAGTTTCATCTGCCTTTATGTGTATTGCTTTTTTTATCTCTTCCTTTAATTTCATTTACTTTTGTTTTTAGTGCTTTTTTGGGTTTGTGAATGTGAGCTGGTCACGTGGCATTGGAAAGTGGAGTTGGAAAGACAGTCTGAGCTTTGTTTCTTACAAAACCTTGAGCCCCACAGGACATGATTATCATCTTCTTTTGTCCACTTGTTGGTACGTACAAATGATGTTTTTAATTTTTTTTAATAAGAAAATAGTTATTATTATTATTGAGGTAGATATATTAGACATAGTTAAAATATGGATTTATAGTTTTAATTGGATTATTTTAATTAATTTTTTTTTATTTTTTTTACTAATTTAATATTTTTATATATATTTAAAATAATTATTAAATTAATTATGACGTCATCAAGGTTCAACTCCGGTTCGACCTCGATTTGACTTAAAAACCTTGACCCTCTCCCTTTTACGGTTCAATAAACGGTCCGGGTTTCAAAACCCTGGTGCTTAACTGATGGATGACCCTCATCACTATGGACGATCGTCTCCCGATACTTAACCAAATTTGACATATGCGATACATATACTAAGTTCATGGACAAGCCTTGAGTACCCAGTCTATATGCAACGCACTGAGTATTGAGATATAGCAAACAAACACCAAGCCAAGGAATTTCATAACACTTGATAGTTCAATCCAATTGCAAGCTTATGACACAACTTCGGTTAAATGCAAAGACACTCATAATCAATTACTGGATAAAGCATACTACTTGGTAAATCACTTGTTTCCTAGAAAACCAAGAAACAAAAAATAGTATGTCATTCAATAGCTTAGCTATGGCAGAATTTAGATCAATGGAGACTACTTTTTCAATTTTTTGTGAGGTCACTTTGCTAAAACCTCTCTTAGCAGACCTTCATATATCACACTTATAACCGACCCAATTATACTATAACAACAAGGTTGCCATTCATATAGATTCAAATCCAGTCTTCTATGAATGCACAAAGCACATTGAGATAAACTACCATATGGTATGTGAGAAACTCCAAAATGAGTTAATCACAAATAGAATTTCTTCTTGGCAAGTTGGGTATCATGAATATTGACCCCAACTCTAGGGGAAGTGTTGAGGAAGACTAACCCAATATAGAAATTTGTTGAAACTTATCAAGAACATTGCAACTGTCAAGCTTGTAGTTCAGAAGAAAAGAAGAAAGAAGACACAGAAGCGGTGTCATTTTATGCTATAGACCCAAACTTAGGAGAAAGTATATTATGTTTTAGTATTACCAACTCAGCATCTCTTTTGGTGTTTCCTAACCAATAAATGATCACCACTTGTCCCAAAAAATCCACATCAGCTTGTTGCAGTGAACCAAATTAAAAAGACAATTTTATCCCTAAAATTTTTCAAACCGTGCCACTTTCTCCCTCGCTTACTAAACCTGAAATTCCAAAACCCCTTTGTTTCTCTCTGTCTCTCAGGTGCTCCCTCTCCCCCTCCTTTTTCTCTCTCTTAAGTGCTTCTCCTCCTTTCTTTCTTTCAACTTCGAATTTTGCTGCCAAACATAGCCACTGCCAAGCATCCAACGAGATTGGAAGTTCTTTCTCTCAACCAGGATTTTGCTACCAAACACAGCCACTGCCGAGCATCGCAGGTCCTACGAGACTGGAAGTTGAATCCTCTCAAAACCCTAAATCAAACGTCGCAACCACTACCTAGCATCTCAAGTCCATCGACGATTTCGAGAATCCGCCACAAAGGAGTAATATTTCTTTTCATTTGCTTCCTTTCATACCTATTCACATCTTCTTTTTCATTTTAGTTTTATTTGTTTGCAACTGCGGAATGGTTTTTTTTTTTTTTTTTTTTTTTTTTTCACTTATTAGTTATCACCAAAAAAGAAAGGCAGAGACACATTTGAGTGTGGAAAGGAGATATTTTTTTTAGTTTCTTTTTATTAATTTATTTGAAAATATAGATGGTTTTTTTTTTTTAATTTACTTATAACCAAAATAAAATTTAAAAAAAGAAAAAGAAAGCAAAGACACATTAATGTGTGAAAATGAGATAAATAGGAATACGAACCTAAAACATGTTGTACATGTGATAGCCTAAATAGGAAGTTTATTTTTTTTTATGTATATCCTAGCTTTTGTGAAACAAAGACTTGAAGAAACAGGGCATTGAAACTGATTCATATCTCTTTCAATTTGGCACTGGTGTAGGGATGTGATGCTTTTGTTCTTTTGGGCAACATATTTGACTTAAACAGCTGCTTTTTAGATGGGATATCTAACAATTTGGATAGTTGATACCTTTTGTAACAACTCTTTTGAATACCTTTTGTAGTTAATGAAGCTACAAAAACATGTTAGGTTCAATATTTGCATTTTGAGTAGCTTCTAGTTAAACACAAATTCTATATGAAAATAATGAATATTTTTAAATGTGATGGTAAAGTTCATTTCTATAAGTTCATCTTTGAATAAGACAATTGTGGATGAATATTTTTACATGTCCTCCCAAGGTGGAATGGAGTGTGGGTGTGAGAGAAAGAGCTGAGAGAGGGAGAGAAGAGTAAGTTGATTTGGGAATTTGATTTCAAAAAGCGGAAGAAGGAGAGAGATAAGTCGGTGGGTGGGCTTTTGAAAAAATTTCAGGGTCAAGATGGTCAATTTGTTTGGATTAATCTTATGTGGTTTTTAAGAATAGGTGTCAGCCATTTATTGGGTAGAAAACAACAAAATGGATTTTGAATTGATAATACTGAAACAGGGTATACTTTCTCCAAACTTAGACCCAATCTCTTTGGAATTTTCAATTTTAGGATCAATAAAAAATTTCAGTTTTCGCTCAAATAATAAATTTTATATTTGAAGTTAGTAGGAATAGAATATACACACGCTCAAACTCAAAAAGCTGACAAAGAAAAATAAAGTAGAGAATGAAGAGCAAAAATACTCAAATTATCTATTTTATTTACCCAAGCAATATTATTCGTAGCAATAAAGAAGAAAATAATTTAAAAGTACATAATAAGTTAATAATCCATGGTACAAGAATTTATTTATTTATTTTTATGTATAAGTACCTAAGAATCTAAATGTTGTGATAAGCCATTTCCAAGGGTACGGGTGGATCGGAAAAGGCTCCGGTTGAAATTTGGTTGAAAACAAACTTGTTAGTAGCTTCTGTATAATGAATTTCATCCCAATTTACTCTAAAGGCGTTCACATGAACCAACAAATATTTGACTTCCATTGACTGGGAATTTTCCTCCACAATCGCCATTGTTGTACGTGCCTCCGTAGTCACAAGAAGCAACGAGGGGAATCTCAAATCCTGATATTTTCAACCAAACAATTAATAAACTTCGAAATTTTTTTTCATTAATAAAATATTTTAAACGAATAAATAAAAATGATAAATGTTAATAATCATTTAAATCTAAATGATCGATCATCATTAATAATAGGGATAGGGATAGAACTAGGTTTGGACCAAAGGCCGGTGGCACCTTGGTTTTTTTTTTTTTTTTAATACATATTGTTAAAAATAATTATAGTATATAGTTTAGTTTTTATAGAATATAGTAAAAAATTTATGTTAACTTCTTAAAATTTATGCCTGATTCCCTATGAAAAATCAAATTGGCCCAAAGAGACCTCTTGAATTAGAAATAACTGGCCCAAATCTAGACCCCTTAAAAATACAAAGGTTAATTTAATACACAAACTTGAGTAATTAGCATAATATTGAAGGTGTGGGATGTGGATCTATGCAATTAAAACAAACTAGTTGATGTCCTGTGCAATGCATGAGCATGATATAAATTTATTTTAAAATATCATATAGGAAATTATCTTTATGACCGTGCAACGTAAGCTCGTCCTTTATTGATTATTTCCTTACATGGTTAAGATAAATAAAAAGCTAATATGAAACGTTGGAGCAACTTATTTTCAAAAGTAAATCCAATTAGTGCTATTATGTCTATCAAATATTGATATGCATGTCAAAAAAAAAAAAAAAAAAAAAAATCATATAGTTGACAGGGCTTCAAAATTGCGAATCCTAGTCATTTTGTTGAGTTTGCAAAAACCATAAGTATTAATGTAACTTTGACAAAACACCAAAAAGAAAGACACATATGAGTAATTTTAAGAATTTATTTTGATCAAACCTTTGTCAAAGAAAATATTTATTTTTAATCACTGTCATGTTTTATGAGTACATCAAGGGTGACTATACTTTAGCCTAAGTGAAGATTCAATACACTTTTAGGCATGTCATAGCCATACATCCAGATACTCTAACCAAGCTAATTGTTGAATTAGTACAATCATGAACAATTATTAAATTAGTACTTGTAAGCTCAGTTGTATGCTCATCCAAGGCACTGACATTTGTTGGGAAGATGTCTCCCAAATTCTTGCATAGTAGTTGTAGTAGCAACATCACCATTTGTTTAGCAAAAAGAAAAAACATACACCATTAAGCCCAACAACCAAGTGAGAAAAACACATTTATAAGTGAAGGGGTTGATCATCGTAAACATTTATCATTTGAACTACTTTCCCGAGTATGGTTTAGGTTTAGTACCATTCGCCTATTAAGTCTTGCTCTATTACAACTATCAGTATCATGGATCATTGCTATGTCATTAGGCTTTTTACTCCTATGATTTCCACCTCCAAATTTCTTTGACAACTCTATGTTTGTGTAATACATCTATGCAATCTTTTTCTTGTACACGATCATACGCCTTCTTTGGAAAAGGCATTTGAAAAATACTTCCTTTGTTTTGTTTTTATTTATTTATTTATTTATTATGTTTTTCTTTTCTATGGATTAACAACTTTTTTTTTTTTTTAATTTTTTCTTATTGAATTATAAACTAAATATTGCAAATGAATATAATATTTTGGGATTCAACAAACAAATCAATTTTTTTTTTTTGGTGTGTTAACAATTATTATTTTTTAATTTCCTTTCTTATTGAATTACAAACAATTTTTAGAGATAGGTAAGCTAAATACTTCAAATGAACATAATATTTTGAGATTGAACAACAAATCAATATTTTTCCAGTGGGCTAACAATTGGTTTTTATTTATTTATTTTTATTGTAGTATAAATAGTTTTTAGAGGGGTAAACAAAATACTTCAAACAAACATAATATTTTGCGATTCAACAATAAATAAATAACTAAACTATTTAAGAGAAACATTAAATTTTGAAAATGATCATACCTTTTTGAAATGAAATGTAAATATTGGGAGAGAAATTATAGAAGCATAATTTGAGGCCTAAGGAGACGGGGATATATAAAGAACATATTTTACAACATGCAAAGCCTTTCACCTACACGTGGGAAGGGTCAAGCCTAGGTCATAATATGTAAGATAATAAATAGGATTGGGCTTTTTATAAGGTTTGGTTTATTTTTAAAATGTAGTCCATTCTTTAGAGTAATTGTCATTAATAGCCCATATTTTATGTAACAGTAAAAATAAGTTATTGTGATCTATTGGGTAATAGTTAGAAAAACTTAATGAAAGAGGTTAAAAAAGCTAAATGCAAAATTAGAGCCCCACATGGCAGGAGCTCATGCACTCTCGTATGAGGTCTCTGCTTTTAAATATAATATTGATATTGATTTTTGCATACAAAAGAAAATATATTGACCAAAAGATATTTTTAAGATATGCAATTTGCCTCCAAATATTCACATGTTCAATTATGAATGAACGAAGTCACTAATCCATTTCTTGATACTTCTTTCTTTTTAGTAAAAAAGATAAGATAACCTTCAATTATCACCAAAAAAAAAGGCATAAGATAACCTTTGTGTTGCAATCTCGTCATCACAAGTTTTTTAGTTGACCTAGAGTTATAAATTTTATTCCAAATCACATCTCACATTATTTTTATTTCTCTTCCACATTATAATATGAAAAGCTGAATGGAGATGATAATTCTTCTGATCATGTCACTTATATTTATATAAAGGACCTGGTTGAAATTCCTCACAAGCTTCATTGTGCATCAGAGGACATATGTTGGCATTACCATAAAGGCGAGGGTCATCGTATTGAACAATGCATTAGTTCATTATTTTTATTCATTTTCTAAAACGGATAGTCAATAGCATATAGGAAGTGACTTTCTGATTTCTCCACAATGAACTATTATCCCAAACACAAAATCAATATAAACCATAATATATAAGCAATGTTCCTCACAGATAGACAAGATGGAAAGAGACGCACAAAAATATTGTTTCCCAAAGATATATGATGAATCCACTTACATAAATTTGGAACTATTGTTTTCCCAAAGACATTATAACGATAGATTGGTGTTAAATATGCAAAATTCTTGAGGAGTCTGCGGATCACCTTTTGCTTGCACTATGGCTTCAAAATTGTGGAATATGGTTTTCAATTTATTTGGTGTTCAGTGGGTTATGCCACCAAGAGTTTTGGATATGTTATCTTCTTGGCAAGTTTGTTTTGGGCATCACCAGTATAAAAGAATTTGGGAGGCAGTTCCACATTACTTAATGTGGTGTTTATAGCAGGAATGCAGTGCTAGAAGTTTTGAGGACCATGAAAGGACCATTCCTGATTTGAAGTTGTGTTTTCAGAATTTTATTATTTCATTGGCTGCCATCTTTTGGTTCCTTTTCCTTCACTTCTCTTTTAGATTTTATTGATCATTGTAATTTACATATATGACTATGATGGTCTCTAGTATACTCCCTGTATACAGTGTTTTTCCTTTTCAATAAAGTACGTTATTTATCAATATATTAATTAATTTGGAACTAAAAGAAGGCTTTTGAGAATTAATTGGCTAACTTATGGTCATAGATGGGTGCACGAGAAACATACATTCATGCATCACAAACAAAGGACTAAAGTTTTTATTTCAGTAAATAAGAAGTCACATCAAAGTAGTTCATCAAAATGAGTTTGTTCCATGTGTATCTTGCATAGGTTAAGTGAGATTCAACCACTGAACAAAAAGAGAGAGACATGACTTACTCATTGTATGTATTTGGGGATTTCGCCTTTTCTTAGAAGGGAAAGAGAGTACTCAGCAGTGTCAATAAGGTCTTCAACGTTATGCAGGGATGTCTCTTCAGAAGCCAACAGGTAGATAGCACAAACCTCTGCTTTCTTAGCCAATCTTGCTGCAGAAGTGAGTGGAAGCTTTGGGGAGTTGATGCTCCGCAATATCTGGCGATAAAGAGAGAGAACTCGTCCTCTATTCCTCACCAAATCCTCTGCTGTTGCCCATATGAGACCTTTTGCCATTTCTCTGCACTGGGAAAAATTTACAATGTACTTGTTTTCTAATAAATTGGTGATGTTGAATTCATCCAATACAAAAAGAGTAAAATGTTATCATCATTAGATATACATGTTCCTTTAATTTAATGCAGATTATTAGTGTCCCTCTTCCAAGAACCTTCACATTGCAAAAATAGAAAATTTTAAATGTGTCCTGTTTTGGTTTTTAAGAGACACCCAAAATCACACTAAAGTCCTCATAGATATGGTGATGAAATTAATAAGGCATAACAGCAGAAGTACTGGCTAGACTACAAGCATCAACATTCAAGATATGGAAATGTACCCTTACAAAGTTATCATTCAAACAAAAAAATTATGAACCAGGATTGCCTGAAAGCATACTTGACACACACACGGTTGAGAGCAAGACGCACCAACTACCCTCCCTCCCCACAAAATAAAATAGCTAGTATACATGGCTGAATTAATAAGGCTAAATTCAGCATCATTGACAACCAAACCTTAGATCTACCCCAACCTCACCCACTTTATGGTCACTAGGCTCTGCGCAATTGATAGGTAAGGTTGTCTCCATCTAAAACAAGTGTATGAAACTGAATATTTGCGTGAAACACTTCTTTTTGAACAAATCTATGTCAACTAGTACCTGTCTACAAAATCAGTGCTTTGTTTCTGAACTCCCTTATCATCAAGCCCATGCAATGCACTCTTGTTGAAGGCATTATAATGTTTAAGGTCCACTTCCAGACAACCTCTCACTGCATCATAGCTGGAATTTTCTATCATCACCAACAGAATCATGCAGTTTACCTCGTTTTATCTCCTATTACACATTTCCTCATCCAAGCAGAATTAAAATATTTGTATCATTTTTTTTTTTTTTTGGATAAGTAAATAAATTCATTAAAAATTAAAAATTAAAAAGCACTGCCCAAGTATACAGGCTGTATACAATAGGGAACAAAAAAAAAAAAAAAAAAAAAAAAAAAAACATGAACAAGAAAAGAAAATCAGCTACTAATGAAAGCTCAAGGAATCCATATAATCTAGAAACTATTTGTGCCAAATGTTGCTAGAAGCTATAACTAACAAGGACAAATAAATTATCAGTTCTTTTTCTTTTAAAGAGGTGGAAGGGCCCTTTGGACCCACTCCCGGGGAGTAAATCACTGATAAAAAATTATCAGTGATGAAGAAAGAACAAAATAATCACACATCTGTCCAAATTAGAAAAAACACAATTACAAACTATATAATGTAGAGCCAACAATCGCTAGAAAAAGAAAAAAAAAAAAAATACTAATTGTTTAACTGTACATATCAATAAATAAGATAACCCATCACAATTGCTTTTTCATTGACTAAACAAGATTTTCAACTAATGGTAATATAATTCCTTATTTATGATAGTACAGGTGCATGTGGTGATTGCTGAACTATCTGTCAACCAACATCCACATGGTTAACAATACGAACCTGGAGTCAGTAACTCCCACAGTCTAACAGGAAACAGCTATCAAATGGCCAAGAGGCTAATTTTCTACATGGCCACCTGATGAAAATAGTGCACCAAAATGAGATAATATTCTCGAAAAAAACATTCAAAAGAACATAAACTTCACCTCAATATACACAGCTAATGCAAATTTGAGTTTTTTTGGGGTAAGTTTACACACAACCATGGGAATGGGATACACTCTCTTATGTGGAAATGAGGCACCATTTGAGCTAGAACTCATTGATTTTTCTCTATTTTTTTCTCAATTAGATTTAACCAAAAAAATTGCACAGCCAAAAAATCATGTACAAAGTATTCATAATCGCCAACTCTAATAATTTCTCAAGACATCATGAGTAAAATGAGTAATAAATTCCTCATAACAAATCAAATGCAATTTGAACAATAAGATTCTAAAAACATGTACACACTTAAAATGCCTCATTGAAGACGTTCATATACAACAACAACAAGCCTCATCGAAGACATTCATATACATGTTAAAATTTAGCTCATCCCACAAGCATTCTTTGTAAAATGTATAATTAATAAAATCTTCCACAATGTCATAACAAGATACTTACAAGTAGCTCTCCTATTTCCTTACAAAACAATGAGTTTGAAAATAACTATTGCTGTTTTAAGGAAATCCCAATTAAGCAAATTCTACTTACCAGTTACCTCACAAGGCCAACCAAGTCCAACTCGAGTGCGCCAAGCGATGCCAACTTGAACCTAATGAACAATAGCACAACCCTATCAAAACGACACAAGACTAAAACTAGCTCTACTGATGGGAAATTAAATCAATAGAAAAATAGAAACACATCTATTCATAAGTATATGGTATAAATGCTTACTTATATTTGCTTAACCCTTCAAACCCATTAAGACAACCCCGAAAAAGATCCAAAGCAGTACTCAGACTCCACTTTTAGTCCATCAAAAACCTCTTTCTTAACTACATGATTACCCTAAATGACGTGAAAACCCAAATTTTTAAATATTAAGTTAAACGATCTTTAAGCTTCCAAAATAAGCTCCCATCAAACCCCTTTAACCCCAGCCCTAAAGACCACCCAAATAAAGTCTCAGAATGTGTTTTAGGAGTTCAAATACAGTTTCTATAGCTTATTTTGATTTTACAAAATTGCACTAAACACAAGACCTTTCTAAGCCTAAAACCTGATTCTTACGAACTCCAAATAAATATAATTTTAAAATTACCAAACTTCTCACTAAACATCATTTTATACTCCACAAATAAGTTCTAGATACTGTTTTTGAATTCCCAAGCTTTCATCTTGAACACACTAATTTTTCGATATCTTAGAGACCCATTTTGAGAATTGTTGGCCAACTTTAAAAGGAGTATAAAAACCTTGTTTTTATATCATAATGAAAAACATTCGAAAGTTACTCATATCCCAACTAAAAAGCTGCTACGGCCAAAATGTATGTCTAAAACTATGGACTTTGGTTTCAACAATCTCATGGAAGGCTTAAAATCCTTATTTTCCAGACACATTACAGCAACATAACCAAAAAAAAAAAAAACAAAATCAAAAACAAAAACAAAAAAACAAAAAGAGCTCTAGTTTTTTCTAGTTTTCTCAATGCCAATCCAAGCAATCTAAACAGAAATTTGGAATATTTTTATTTTGAACCCACTAAACTTTTTAACTAATCCAAACACTTTATAATCAACTCATAATAATCATAATCAAACCATTCTCCTTTTCTATGATTAATTTGTTAGAAATATGGATCTTACCTTAAAATTTATTGGTTGGCCGAAAGTCGAAGGATCTTTTCTTCCCAAGGTTGTGTTTTCTTTTTCTCACCACTTGCGATAGGAATGAGTGAAGAGGAAAGGATGTGTGTGTTTTTTACTTTTTTAAGAGGTTATTGGGCGGGTTTTACTAGTCAACCTTATCAAAAGCTTTTTAGCCCAAGTCTTATAACAAGGGCATTGGACTCCTAATAAGATGTACAGTATTTCTGAAAATCCTTGTACAGCTCCAACATAGAGTACACTATCAGAATTTTACCCTTGTAATGAAAAAAAAAAAAAGAAAAAAAAAAAAAAAAAGAATTAGAGCAAGAGCTACCTGGGAAGCTATGATGGCAGGAAGGCACAAATGGAACAGTTGCATTGGACCAGAATGCCAATGGTGTTGCTGTTTTCTGTAAGCTTCATAAGACTCCAGAAGTTCACAAAGGACCTAAAAATGAGCTTTTAAAATTTGAGGCATCATCAAATTTGTAAAATTGTAAAATGAAAGGGAGAAAAACCTTTGACTTCAAAAGGAATATTGAATGTGTTACAGTGAGAAACATGAATACTTATGAAATCCCAAAGTAATCATGAATTTATGTCTTTAGAAATTTTTACTTTCTCAGCTATAAAAACCTCCACATTCCTAATTGTCATCGTGATTGCAGGATCACCAAAAGGTAACGGAAATTATGTGCTTAGCTTGAATTGTAGAGAAGTACAGAACTGTATAAACCGGGGTTACCTTCACATCATCAAGGAAGATGAACTTCCAACCATTGAGATAGGCACAGACTGCTATATCCATATCCTCCACAGTTGTCTGCTCAAGCCAGCCTCCAGATTCCTCTAGTGCTGCTCCATCCAAAGAAATTAAGGTAGACACCATTAACCTGCTGCTCCACCTCAAAGTGGAAGCACATATTAACATTTTGGAGGCGTGTCAACAAGTTTTCATCCTTGTCCACAAAGGCCCACCTAGCCTGAACCAAACCCAGCTCAGGAGTATACTGCAAACAAGTGATAGAAACAAATTAGTTCCATGGAAAAAAAATTGGCTAAAAACTAGCAAGAGTGAGCTAAATGAGTTTCAGACACCTTAAAATGTGGAACTGTCTGCTTAAGGAAATCCGGATTTGGTTGAAAATCAGCATCAAAGATTGCAACAATTTCATAATCCTTCACATAATCACAATTCATTGCAGACTTGAGATTTCCTGCTTTGTAACCCGTTCTAACCAATCAATGCCTGTAGATAATGTTGACACCTTTGGCTACACTTGGAGACCTCTCCCTTAATTAGCCACTGTATGTTCTCATCATCAGAGTCATCCAGAACTTGGATCAGAATTCTGTCTTTAGGCCAATCAAGTTGGCAGACTGCTGAAATAGATTGTTCATATATCTAAAGGTGTTGAAAACAAAGTCATTATCACTAACATTGTGAATAGCCTGTGGAAATTAGTACAGCATTTTTTATAACTTCATACCATTTTCTACTATTAATGATGATTCAGTCAAACAGAAGGGTGCCAAAATGTAACCTATTGAACTAAAAACAAGTTGATATAATTGAAAAACAATACATGTCACAAGTAGGTCATACAGAACACATAAATCAGGAAGCATTGAGACACTTACTTCTCTCTCATTACACATAGGAATTTGAACAAGAACCATAGGATAATTGCATCCCGAACCTTCCAAATCGTCTGAAGTAACCTAAACACTGCAACATACTGCAGACTGGACTATGAAGAGAGAAATACAAGAGCTAGAGAGAAATTGAATTGGAGGCACAATATAATCAGAATGAATCTTCAACCACCCAGCATAGATCATGTTAAACCATCCTTGTATCTCCGAAGTTTGTGGGATATGCAAATTATGGTTCTGGAAATAATGCCAACCTTTCAAATGGGCAACCACTTCAACTGCCAGAAATGTCAAGGCCATCACTAAGAATGCTAGAATGATTCTAAACAAGAATCTTCCTTAATTCGATTTCTCATTCTCCATTGAAACTCCTTGGCCAAATATCAATTTATTCTTAATGACACCAAGCAATGTCCAAAGACCATTTCCGAGCCACGCAATGGAACCTACAGCTCGATGTGCCATTAGAAGCAAAACCCATGTCAATTGTTTTGCATTCTTTCCCCTATCCTTATCAATCAATTGGAATGCAGCCTCAGAACCATTCATATCTAGTACAGAGTAATTGTGGTTCTCCATGGCTGCTACTTACCACTACTGGATTACCCTTCCTTTTACACTTTTTTGGCTAACTACAAAAATCTATTAATGGAGCCATATTTACCTCTCAAGTGTAAAGAATTCAGACACAAGTGCGCAAACAACTCCATTAAAACAAAGCACACAAAGTCCACTATACAACAACCAATCCATTAAAACCTTAACATTTTTAATAGTTCTACAAAACCTAGATCCAACATTGAGAAACTCAAGTACACAGTTCCTAGCCTAACCACAAAGAAACAGAATTTCCATTCAAAATTAGGACAAAATTAGAAGAAATACTGTTTACATAAAAGAGAAGAGTAGTCTTATAATATTAGAAGAACCAAACTATTTATACAGAAGAACTAGAGAAAAAGTAAAACTAGCATATATAAATATAGTAAGGCTGGCTTCAGGCTTCAGGCTTCATCATATGCACTTCTTCCAAAGTCGGTGTGTTCCCCATGCTTTGACAGTCATTTCTTCTTCACTTATATTTCTTGTTTCTGGAACCAAAATGTTAATGAAGGCTTCCATCACTAGAGCAAGTATGGCAAAAAGAAGAACAATATATTCCTTGTAGGCGCATCCAACGGGCACTGACATGTAGGCCATTAAGCTCACGAGTAACAGGGAAATTGTCAATGTCAAAACAGATCCCATACTCTTAGCTCTTCGAGGTAAAGGAACACTAAGCCATCCTAGGGGTCCACTGATCACTGCATATGCACCCACATAGAAAAACATGTAAACAGAAATGGCAACAGCAACATCCACTTCGAAGTACACCACACTATAGTCATTCAATTGCAGTAGACCAAATATCATACATAATGTGAAGGCCATCACATATGCAGAAGATCGCAACACTACCCGTCTTTTGTATCGACCAAATAACTTAGCTCCCAAAATTACCATAATGAAATTTGTGTACCCAACTGCCATGGATGAAATATAAGAAGTAGAGGCAGACACACCAACAGATGTTAAAAATACTGGGGCGAAGAAGTTTATGGCAAATATTCCCGTCATTTGCATGAAAACCTCTCGTACACATGCAATAAGTAGATATGGCATGTACTCGAATCTAAAGGATTGAGACAAGGAATCATAAACTCCCTCACCCTCTGCTACCAATTTTTCAAATTCAGCAACTATTACTCTACCTCTAGTCCTTTCAAAAGCATTTTTAGCTCTTTCAATGTCTTTCATCTCAATAAAATATTGTGGACTCTCAGGAACAGTAGCACATAGACTCAAGGATGCAAGAGCTAAGGCTCCTGAAAGACCAAAAGACCACCTCCACCCTGACTCAATCTTTGCCCATAAATAGTTTATGGTTGATGCCACAACAAATCCGCCAAAATTAAAACCGTAGTCAAATTTAGTAGCTAAGGACTCTGCATACTTAGCTGGAGCAGATTCTGAAATATAGACAGGAAGAACCTACAATAGAATGTAATAGTTTACATACATCACTTTAACATTCATGAAAAAATCATTTTCTTATAATCATACACAAACATCATATAAGTTAATTTTTAAAATTCTAAAATAAGATGTAATACCTGTAGAATACATCCTACTCCAAGACCATAGATGATTCGACCAATAAATAGGGTAGGAAGGTTCTTTACTAATGAGAATATGGACCCCACCAACACGAGTCCAAAGCCAATAGCAACCAAAAGCTTTCTACCATATAGCTTCGAACATACAAATGCAGGGAGGATTGACATTGCAGCAGCAAGGTAAAGGCATGCAACCAAACTATTAAGTTTATTGTCAAAAAATGAACAATAGTTGGTTGTCTTTGTAAATTGCATTTTTTGGTAAACACCAAAAAGTGTGAGTGATTCCTTCGTGTTAACAGCACCTAGAATCAAAATAGCAAATATTAAACCCATATTCAAATATATATATTTCTTTTCTTTTGGTGTAAAACATTTTGCTTAACATTATTTTCCAATATTTAGTGAAATTAGGAAATGCAAGTCAAATAGTTTAGTAAAAAGCAAACAACCACACATGAGTGGACAAAATATGATTTATGCTTTGTGAAAGTCATTTTCTGCCTCAGTAATGTTGCATAAGAAATAAAAAAAATAAAAAGGCAGGTTTTTGCTTCTATCTAGCGTCCGTTTTTTATAGTCATGATTAATAGTGGTGCTACGCTGTGTTGATTTTCTTAGGCAGCAGCTTGTTCTAAGGTTATAACTTTGATATTTGATTTTTTATATAGGAAGCAGTTTGCATACAAAACAAGGAATTTCTCTTCTTCTTTTTTAATGGGTAATTGCAATAACCACACATGAAGATATCAAAGATAAAGACAATTCAAGCTTAGAGAACGCCTGTCTAAATAGCTTAAGACCTTAACAAAAGAAGCTAAAGAAATTGAACCCGCAGGTACAACAGAAAAACTTAAACAATTGATTATTACTCAACTTCTAGAAGATAATAGTTTACTCAAAAAAAACTTGTATAAACTTGATACAAAACTAAAAGAATTACAAGAAGGTTCTAATACAAAACAAAAGATACTTAAAGATTTCTAGAGAAATTAAAGATTTTGAAGTTTTACTTCAAACTAGTGTTAGAATTATTAAAAAAGCAGTATGTGCTCAAGATTAAAAATGGAGATTGAACCCACAAAGATATTAAAGGAGATGAAATAACAGAATTACAAACTCTTAAAAGATGGTTTGAACAAATTGAGAGATTAACACGAGAAAACAGAGAATGGTTAATAAAAAACTAAAAAAGAGTACTTGAGAAAATGGCTAAAGCAGTCAATTGGCTATGAGCAGCTATGGTTGCCATGAGAGAAGAAAACAGATCCTTCTTCAAGTTTTTAGCAAAAGATTTGACACAAAAGATAGTAGATCTAATCACCCGCTATGAAGATTTCTCGGAATTCCAGAAACATCTCTTTGATGCAATTGGAAAGGTATCAAGAGATAATAAAGAAGAAAATGCAGCTATCTATAGATTAGTTGAAATCAATAAGACAACTCTTAACCAAATTAAAGATCAGATGAGAGAGTTAAAAGAAAAGAGTGAAACAAACCAAGGCCCAAACCTATCTAAAGAACTTAGAGAAGTAAAGGAAGCTATAATTGAACTGTATAATGAAACTAACCAAACCAATCATTTAGTTTCAACTATGCTAACCGATATACTTGAGATCAAAGGACAAATCCTTAATAGGGATAGAGAGACTTTAGAAAAGAATAATCAGACTAGAAATGAGACGACCAAGGTCAAAGAAAAATTGATTTGATTGGGGCTAGTTTAGGAAATGATATGACTACCCTACATGATGTAATTAACTCAAATGTTAAAGATGCTTATGTAAAGACTCTAAGTGAGACGAAGAAGATTAAAGCCATAGATTATACCCAAGACTCAGACGTGATTAAAACCCTAACGAAACAGCAAAAACCAACAGGATTTTGGTACAAAAAGAGTTGTTATTTTGTAGTTGAAAATTATATTTTGTAGTTGTTGATACAAAAAGAGTAAACTAGTGCATTTTGGCCTCTCAACAGGATTCACTACCTAAAGTTTCAATATTTAGATAAATGATTGAGTAGTAGTTTCTTAATCTTAAATACTGTTATCATAAAGCAATGTCTCCTATAATTAAGAAAATAACTCAAGCATCTCAAAACTTTATCAACAATTATATATTATATTGGGATTTGCTAACATTTAAAACTTTACTGTGACGAAGTTCTCGGCTTTGTAAGTTGGCTCTCCTAACTTCCTTTGCTGTAGTAGTAGGTTTCCTTCTGTACAAATTGGTTCTCCTTGTAGTAAATTAATTGATTCAAGGCAAGGTTTCTTTGTAGTATGTTGTATTATGTTCCCATCTGTGGAAATCTGTTCTCCGTGTGGTTAATTTCTTTGTGGGGTTTGAAAAAAACTTGTGATTGTAGTATTTAGTTCCTCTCTGTGTTATTTGTTTGACATGTAGTTAACTATTTGATTTAAGGTTTAGGTTTTCTTTGTGGGGTACTCTTGTGTTTGTAAATTTTGTTCTCCTAGTTGTTAATTTTGTTTCAAGGATTATTTACATATTATATAGGCTATGGATTATCTTGCTAGTAAGTGGAAAAAGCTTTTTCTTTCTCACAGGGAGGGTAAGAGTGTGGTTATTTCTAGAAACAAACACAATCAAGAGTTTCTTGTTGTGGCAAAATTTCTTACTAATAGAAATGTGATGCTGTGGCAAAACATTCAGGCCTTTATGGCGTACCACTCAGAATCTTAACATTAGAGATGCGGGTGATAATTATCTCTTGTTTGCTTTTGAACTTGAGTTGGATGTGGATAAGGTTTTGATGGGAGTTCCATGGTCTTATGACAGACATCTTGTTACATTCCAGTGCTATGTGGAAAAAGCTCTATGAAAGATTTGGAATTCACTATGTCACTTTTCTGGGTTCAATTTCATGGTCTGCCGTTTGGTCTTTTAACTCCTAATGTTGCCTTTTAAAATGGCAAAACTCTTGGGGAAGTCCAGCAAATAAGCAATCAGTTTGAGATGATTGGAGGGAATTTCTTGTTGGTTAGAGTGGCTATTGATATTTCCCAACCATTGTGTTATGGAAGGAAACTTTCTTTTGATGATGATTCAGAGGAATGGATTTCTTTTTAGTATGAATGCCTTCCTAATATTTGCTATTGCTGTGGAAGGCTTACTCATGATGATAAGGATTGTGTTCTCTGGCTGCAAAGCAAAGGTACTTTGAAATTGGAAGATCAGCAATTTGGACATTGGCTTCGAGCAAACCAGTTTAATCCCTCTCGTAAGTCTTTAGTGGAGGTTGCAGGTTTTGGCGGAGATTGTTTTCAAAGTTCTCTAATTTCTTCAGTAAATGACAAATCTACGGGTAGCCTGACTGAACCGGGTGTGGCTGAGAATATGAAAGTTGGGGGTAGTGAGTCTGCTTTGTTGAGTTTGGCTGAAAATTCTCCGGTGGCAATTATAGTTGATGCTGAACGGTTTACTGTGCAAACTTGGGAAGTTTCTGAAAAATCTAACTGTGGAAAAACTGTTACGGATTTTGAGGAGACTTTAAAGGATATAGATAAAAGCCTTTCTGTGGATAAGGGGTTTTTGAAAACTGATGGCATTTTTTTAGGAGATAATCCAGCCCCTGGAAAAATGGAAAAACTGTGTCTTTTGAAAGACGTAGAGTTGGTGCAAGGTGCTCGGACTGGGGAAGAGTTTGGAACTACTAAAGCATTGAAAAAGCCAGATAAGAATAAGGATAAGTCTATTGCAAAAAATAAGGGAATTTCTGATTTATCAGTCTCACCTTTGAAGAAGGGTTGTACGAGTAAGAGAGGAAATCATAGCTGGACTAGGATTCATTCAAAGTCTTCACGTGTTGGGACTGGAGTCAAGCTGGTGGATGCAGAACTTAATAGAAAAAACTCTGGTGAGTTTCAAACTGCAGAACAAGAGAAAAAAAAAAAAAAAATTCGAAGAGGAGACTTCTAAATTGAGTGTACTTTTGGCTACTCATCTTGGATCAGCGGCGGTTGCTAAGCAACTCTGCCGGGAACAATAAGTCTTTCTAAGTTGGAACTATTGAGGGCTTGGGAACCATCGTACAGTTAATGCCTTGAACGAGGTGATTATGATAGAAGATCCCAACATTGTTTTCTTAATGGAAACAAAATATGATAGAGATTGGATGGAGAAAGTTCAAGATAGATGTGGGTTTAAACAAGGTTTGATTGTTCCTAGTGTAGGAAACAGTGGAGGTTTGGCTCTCTTTTGGAAGAATGAACTTCAAGTTAATGTTATTAAATATTCTCTGTCGAATATTGATGTTGAGGTCAATAGTGGAGATGCTATTGGTTGGTGGCACCTTACAGGGTTTTATTTGAATCCTGACACTGCTTGTAGTGAAGAATCTTGGTCTCGTTTGAAATATCCTAGTAGTATTTCACAGTTGCCTTGGTTGGTTATTGGAGTTTTTAATAAACTTACTGGATTATCAGAAAAGGAGGGGGGAGCTACTAGTCTGGCTCAACAAATGCAGCATTTTGTAGATATATTGAGTTGATGTGGCCTTTGTGAGCTAGGATTTTCTGGTCCTAAGTTTACATGGCTATATCAACAAGCAAATGGTACTCAAATAAGAGAAAGGTTAGATAGGGCAGTTGCTACTTGTGATTGGTGTATTAAATTTGCTCACGCTAAACTTTTTCACAGAACTTCTTCGGCTTCAGATCATAATCCTTCAGTTTTACAAATTTTCAGCAAGAAACAGAGGAAGGAGCAAGGAAAATTATTTCATTTTGAAGCTATGTGGTTAGAAGAGAATACCTATGAAGAAGAAGTGATTTCGGCTTGGGAGGAGGGCTTATTGCTGGATTCGGAATTTCCAATTCTCCAATGCATGGAACACTGTCGCACAAAGCTTGATATTTGGAATAAAAACGTTTTTGGCCATGTAGGAAATAACATTACCAGGTTGCATAAAAATTTAGAATGGCTGGAGATGCAAGTGGCTACTCCACAGAATATTGCTTCAATGAGCGAGACTCCGCTTGAATTAAACTGTTGGCTTGATAAAGAAAATTTGATGTGGAAGCAGCGGTCAGGATTGAATTGGTTTTGAGAAGGTGATAGAAATATTGGGTATTTTAATTCAAAAGCTTCGAACCGGTTGTAGAAAATTATATTGAAGGTTTGTTGGATCAGAATGGTTGTTGGCAAGACGAAGAAAAAGAGATTGAAAAAATTGTACTTTGATTATTTTTCGAACTTGTTCAAGTCTTCATGCCCCTCGGATTTTTCAGAATTACTAGAAGCGATTGACCCAAAAGTTACTCATGCAATGAACTCTATTCTGACAGGTGAATTTCAAGAGGTGAATTTCAAAAGGTGAATTTCAAGAGGTGGAGGTTTATAAAGTTCTCAAGCAGATGTATCCTCTTAAGTCTCCTAGCCCTAATGGTATGCCTCCTTTGTTTTTTCAACATTTTTGGCCTGCTATTGGGAATGTTGTGGCTAAAACAGTTTTGGATTTCCTTAATCTTGGGATTATTCGTCCTAAGTTTAATGAAATCCATATTATCTTAGTTCCAAAGATAAAGGACCCAGAATTTCGCCCTATTAGTTTCTCTAATGTGATTTACAAGTTAGCCTAAAAAATTCTTGCTAATAGACTCAAAAAAGTTCTGCCAAAAAGTTTAGGTGATTCACAGAGTGCTTTTGTGCACAGAAGATTAATTACAGATAATGTTTTGGTGGCTTTTGAGACTATGCATCACATTAACCAAAAGAGGGGGAAAATTTGGGGAAATGGCATTGAAGTTGGATATGAGTAAAGCTTATGATAGGGTTGAATGGATTTGCTTGGAAAAAATTATGGAGAAATTGGGCTTTAAATCTAGTGGGAGACAACTGATGATATAGCGTATTTCCTTTGTTTCTTATGCAATTAAAATTAATGGTTCCCCCGTGGTAATATCATCCCTTCTAGGAGGCTTCACCAAGGGGATCCATTGGCTTCATACTTATTTTTAATATGTGCTGAAGGTTTATTTGCTTTAATTAAAAGATCTGCTCACTGTGGTTCTATGGAGGGTGTAGCTGTTTGCCATGGTGCTCCTATTATTTCTCATCTATTTTTTGCAGATGACAGCCTTTTTTTTGTAAGGCTAACATGAATGATTGTACTGAACTTTAATCTATATATTACTAAAAGTTTAAGCGTACCATTTATTTTTGTTACGCTCCAGTTAAGCCACATCAATGTCACGTCATCATTTATTTTCTTATTTTATTTTTTATTTTTAGATTTACTGGTTGACATTTAATATTGAGCATTTCCTTAAATTCGGATGTTACTCTTATCTTCAACTTTATCATGTGTCCCTCCATTAACCAAGACTCTACAAATGCCACTCTACAAATGCCGCTATTATATGGAATTTTAACAGTCACCAATAGGTTAAAACCTCCTCGCATCCTTTATTTGTTGTAACTTCTTCCATTTATTGGGTATGATATGACAACTCTCTCTCTCTCTCTCTCTCTCTCTCTCTCTCTCTCTCTCTCTCTATATATATATATATATATATAGAGAGAGAGAGAGACACACACACACACACACACACACACACACACACAAATTTCAGCCAAGTGGCTATATCAATTTCAGCCACGTTAACATTTAAAAACATCAAACATTGTGACTTTTAAGGATTTTACGTTTTTAACTAACCATTTAATTCAATACTTTTTAAATACACCTTTTAAGAATTAACTATAAACAGGTGCCTTTTCGTTTGGTTGTTGATGTGAAACGTTTTGATTTCTAAATTCTACAAATAATATCACACGACTAAAAAAAAAAAATGCAAACTAACGCAACATTTTGCCTGGCTCTGGATAGTTTTAATTTTTACAAGTTTCATAGCAGTTCTTCTTTCCAAAAAAAACCACAAACACTTCTCTCCTCCCTATCTTTGTACGTACTTCTCCTTTTCTCCACCTCCCGCTGTACTTTATTTCCTACAATAATAATTTTGAGACTTTAACTTCATAAAAGTTTTGCTCATTTTGCCTAAATCCTCAGAAACAAGCAAATTGTCAAAGCAAGCCAAAAACCAAAGGTCAGATCCCTTCTCTCATTCTATAATTTAGTAATCTAATTTTACCTATCTTAAACCCAAACCAATAGATACAATGAATGGATAGAACTGCTTTTAGCGGCCTTCTTACCCTTCTGATTCTTTGAATGATGCAACAGGTTTTTCTAATTCATCTTACACGCATGTGAAGGATATGGGAGAGTGAGCGGTTGACGTGGAAAACAAAGAGTCAAAGTCGAAGTTTCCATTCTTTTTGAACTTTGAAGTCCTCAGTCTCCACTCCGCTCTCTTCCTCGACAACGATATTGCTCAAAACACCAACTCCTTCAAGATGGTCATTCTCTTTCTCTCTCTCCGACTAAATCCATTTTAGTATGAATGACATTAGATATCTGTGAACCGTTTTAACTTTTATTTAGTTTTACTAATTCGTGAATGTATGAATTGCTTTTAGTTTGAGTATTGTTGGTTTCAAAAGCAAATTTGGATTATAAGAGTCTATTATAAACCTAAGAATTTTTTAAATTGACTGGGTTTGTTAGCTTGTTTACTCATTAATTTTTTAATGTAATTCCTTACTATGATTTCGTAGCCGATAAAGCACATCTCAAGGTCCTTAAAAATTGAAACTTCTATTGCAGTTCTTGTGAATTAAATCTGAATTTTTGGAAAAAAGTTTGATTTCTTGATTGAATACTACTTAGTATTGGATTTGTATTTTAAATTTTTGTATGGTAGTTATTTTTATAGGTTGGTAGAATGGCAGGCGAGTCTGTGAAACCAAAATTAGAGCCATTACAGAGGGGACTGCACCTTTGGATTTCATAGAGCATGGGTATGTGCCATTTAATATGCGGATTCTCTTTGGTTTCTTTTATTTTTCTTTTTGTTTGTTAGCCCACCATGAAGCTTAAATATAATTCAAATTATTGATATTGAACCATACTTTTATTTTGTTGTTTTGTTGTGATTGTTTAATACCTAGAACATGCTGCTTCTTTTTTGACTGATATCTTATTTGGTTATACAAGTTGAACATCTGATATCTATGTTTTGAATATATCATATAAATACAGATCAGTGGAGATAAAAGATGATATCATATCCTTTTTATGTTTTGCTGATACAATGCATGCATATTCTTTAAAAAATTAGGTTCCAGTCTTCTCTTTACAAGCCATGAGCCACTAGTTTAAAGCCTTTGTTGTGTATTATTGTGATTAACTCAGGTGAGCAACGATGAAATGAAGACATTATGGTCGATGAAATGAAGACATTATGGTTGTTGATTGTAACTTCTATTTATTTTCCTTTTCAAGTGTTATGAAAACTAAGAATTAATTTTGCCAATGAAGCTTACAATTGTTTACTATAAACGGTCCACCTTGGCAAAGCTAATAACTTCCAAGTAATAAGGTCTAGCTTTGATTGCTATTGGACTCACATTGAAATTCTCTCAAACTGTTCTTTTTTAATTATGTGGAATCAGAAAAACCACAGAGTTTATACATTGATTGTTTAATCTATTGAGTTTTTTGTATGCTTTTTGGTCAGAACTTAAGCTCCGTTTGGATTGCGCGTTCCACGTTCACGTCTGCGTCTGCCTTTTTTTTTTCTTTATTTTTTGCACCAGCGCCTCTTGCATTGTTCATGGGACATGAACAGTGCATTAAGGCAAAGCTACAGTGTCAAAAGAGTGAATAGTGTTGCAAAAATTATTTTTTTATTGTTTTCAGCAAAATAAGTGTTTTTCAAACGCACACTTAGTTTACTTTTGCCTTTTCTAAATACATCAATATATGCATGACTTCCGGAATCTTTATTGCTTTATCCTAGAATTTGTTCTAGGTTTTGGAGCCTGGATATGACTTTTTATTTCTATATTGCATTTTGAATTACTAGATATGCCTGTTGTGGGGAAATAACTTTTTGAAAAGATATAAACAGAGAAATTCCAATGTCATCGATGATGGAACTTATATAGCAATTGATATTTTTTTGAAGGTAAAGATTGCAATATCTATGCTATTTAGCAAAAAAAAGAAAAAGAAAAAAAGATTATAATATCTATGATTTGGATTTATAAAAAACCTGTGGCTACTCATTCCATCATTGGTACTTTATTCTTAGTCTTTTTACATTCATAAATGTGGTGTTTACAAATTATTTGATTCCAAAAAAAATTGTCACTGACAAACATTTAATAATTAGCAGTTAATGACCGTTAGCTTATTTGGTTATTTGCTTATGAACAACTTTGAACAATTTTTAAGACTCCGCTTACAATTGTACTTCTGTCAACTTTCAACAAACAAAATTTTCTTAATTAAATTCATTAAAACCATTGTTCAAATTTTCTTTATATGTTTGTATGGTGTTTTCTATCAGAAGGCGGCTTGGGTTTTGAAAAGGTTTTCAAATTGGTTTTTAGTGAGTGAATAGTTTTGTATTACTAAAATAATTTAATTTTCTATTTAATTATAGATTTTTTATTGGAGGTTTTTTCAATGAATTGTATTTCTTCCTAATGTATCATATAATATTATATATTGTGGTACATGTTATATACTCAGTATCTTCCCCGTGCATCACACGGGTTAGCGACTAGTGACTTCTAAAGGTGTATGAGGATGCTTCCGGTCAGCAGTTGAATAGAGCAAAATTTTTTTTGTTCTTTAGCAGTAATATTGACAATGAGATTTGAGAGGAAATTAAAACAATATTTGGGGCTGAGATTATTAAACAATATGAAAAATATCTTGGACTTCCTTCTTTGGTGGGCAGAAATAGGAAAAAAAAACTTTTAATGCAGTGAAAGAGAAGTTGGCAAAAAAATTGACTGATTGGAAAGAAAAGTTATTGTCAAAGGCTGGCAAAGAGATTTTGATTAAGGTTGTAGCACAAGCTACTCCAACTTATACAATGAGTTGTTTTAAAATTCCTAATTACCTATGTGATGAATTGACTAGCATGATACGTAACTTTTGGTGAGGTCAAAAACAGGATGAGAAGAAAATGGCTTGGTTAAGTTGGGAGAAACTGTGTGCTTAAATCTTGTGGAGGGATGGGGTTTAAATTGTTAAAACCTTTTGATTTGGCCTTACTAGCTAAATAAGGTTGGAGGTTATAGATGGCTCTTAATTCTTTGGTTTATAGAGTTTTTATGGCAAAATATTTCAAGGATTGTAATTTCATTCATGCCACTTTGGGGAACAATCCATCCTACAGTTGGAGAAGTATTTTAACAGTTTAGGAAATTGTAAGGAAAGGAATTAGATGGTGTGTGGGAAATGGGAGGAGTATCTGGATTTGGGAGGACCAGTGGCTGCCAAACTCTCCTTCTTATAAGGTGATTTCTCCAATAAACTTTTCTTCGCAGGTATCTTTGGTTAGTGGCCTTATTGATGTAGAAAATAAGTGCTAGAACTTGGGTTTGATTAGAAGTATTTTCCTCCCTTTTGAAGCTGAGAGAATTGAAGGGATTCCACTGAGCAACCGGTTAACTGATAACAAGCAGATTTGGGGTGAGACTTCCAATGGTTTTTTTTTTTTTTTTTTTTTTACACAGTTAGAAGTGCATATAAAATTGCTATGGATCATTTTAGCAATGACCAGGCTGGTTCTACTTCTGATGGGGGAAGTATGCATTTATTTTGGAGGAAGCTTTGGAAGATCAACGTCCCTCATAAGATAAGACACTTTGCTTGGAAAGCTGCATGGAATATTCTTCCAACAAATGCAAATTTGATTCATCATCATGTTCTCTTAGATGATACATGTGAAGAGTATGGTTTGAAATCTGAGTCATTGGTCCATTTTTTCTGGGAATGTCCTAAGGCGAAAGAACTTTGGGCGTTAATTGATCAGTTTCAATCTTTAAACAATATGCATTTTCAGAACTTTGTGGATTTTCTTTGGTATTTGTGAATGGAAGCAAGGTGGTCTAGCGAGTATGTGGCTCTGTCAGTTTCTATTGTCTGGACTCTTTGGACAAATTGGAATGATGTTATCCATGGTGGGAAAAGGAAAAATGGCAAGCAATTTTTACATTGGTGTCAGCAGTATTTGAGTGAATATTGGGCTGCGGTGGAGGTTCCAGTGATGGATTATCAAGTTTTAGAGTCTAAATGGCTTCATCCGATTGAACCTTCGTATAAGGTTAATGTGGATGGGGCTGTATTTGAGAGTCAAGAAGAAGTTGGTGTGGGGGTTGTAATTAGAGATCATGAAGGGAATTTTATTGCAGGGTTGAGCAAGAAGCTTCGGTTTCCTCTAGGTGCTGTCGAGATTGAAGCAAAAGCCTTTGAATCTAGGATGATATTTGCTGGAGATATTGGGATTCAAGATTTTGTATTGGTAGTAGATTCATTGATCTTGGTTCGGGCTCTTTGTGATACTTCACCAGCTCTGGCCTCTATTGCTCATGTGATTTATGGAGTTAGAGCGGCTTCCTATGAGTTCCATAACGTCAAATTTTCTCATGTTCGTGGGAAGGGCAATGTTCCTACTCATATTCCAGCTAAACAAGCATTATGTTTTGATGACTTTTCTGTTTAGATTGAAAAGAGTTGTTTGTAAGTTGTTTGTAATCTTAATAAAGTTGTTTGTAAGTTTTATAAAAAAAAATTATACTATATTATATTCTTATGAAAACAAATATAAATTTTATATTGTATATTATATTATAAACATTATATATTAAATATTTCAAGAATCAAGAGTATTATATATTGCATCTTATAAACATAGAGTGATAAATAAAACACATCATATTATATCCACAACACAAATATACGAGCCATTCATTCAAATATATATATTTTTTTATCCAAAAAAACATCAGCCATTTATTCAGCAGTAACTTTTTGGCTCAACGCCCAACCATTCATTATTAATTAATAGTTAGCCCTATTCATTTAACCAAAGCACTCATTCTTCTGTAACTCAAAAATATACAGTAGTATAGCAGAGAGAGAGAGAGAGAGAGAGAGAGAGAGAGAGAGAGAGTGATAACAGTGACAATGTCACAGACTCATATAACTATACAACAAAAAAGACTAGAGGTATGATTAAGAATATAAACCATGTTCGGGAATTACCAATCATAAATCCCAAAACTCAAGTTTAAAAGCCAAGATTCATTCACGATGAATATGTTGATGATGACATAGGCACATAGCAATAGAAAAAATTAGGATCCAAAACCTTAACAAAGATCCTAACCCACTTGAAAAAGAAACTATCTATGAAAACTTAGAAAGAACAAGATCCTCCAAATATTTTATGATGAAGAAGAAATCTGAGACTCAATAAGATGATGAGAACCTAATACTATATAGACAAGCCAAGTTTAGATAAGAATTGAGAGAACTCCTAAGCTCCACAATGAATTAGTGTTTATATATTTATTTATTTATTGAGGCTGATAGCTAGCAACTTCAAGATAAAATATTGATTTTTTAAAATATTGATAATATGGCACTAGTTTATATGTATATATGAATATATATAACCATATTATTAAAACATACCTCCAATTTGTAGACAATATCCAGCTACCATCCCTCCCAAAATTGAAATTGCAAACAGCTGGCACTTGATCAAGCATTGTGACCTATTCATAAAAATATAAATGAGATTGTTTTTATATTTTATTTTTAAATATCATTCGTGTGAGTGCATGGTTTCTCTACAATATTAGTAATTGCACTTGTACGGAAAATAGGCAATATATATATATAAGAACAAAATGATTTTGTGATAATACCTATCATAGACAAACAATAATGGCCTGGATCTTCTCAGAAAAATAAATAATGGCCTGGATGTAGCCGGTGGGGCACTATCCTATAAATAACAATGAAGTTAGAAAAAAATAAAATTATATAAACATAACTTGAGTGTATATATTTAACAGGGAATTTATACAACATACACACGAAAAAGTGAAAAACTCAATTACATAAGATAATTATCATAAGTTTAGAGGTCATGATACCTGTGATTGGGTGCTATCACCATCTTGAGGGACCAGATTAATTTCAGAATCACCCTATACAAAACAATTTATTTAAGTAAGCATAAAGGGTGGTAAATTAAACTATCACAAGATTTAACCTTCAAAATATGTTGAACTTATGTACTCTAACGTTGGGATTTTCTTTCTTTGGCTTGCTTTTAGAATAATTTCAAATCTTTGTGATCCATGTATCTTCAAGTTGATGAGCCAAATTTTGTTCTTGTTTGTGTTGTTTAAATTTCGTGTACATGATATGAAAAGCCAGAGAATGCATCACCAGCTACCACACTAGTGCAACACAACATGCCACTCAGTGCAGTAGCTAGTGCATCAGGTGATGCAGACTCAGCTGCCACACTAGTGCAGCACAGCATGCTGCCCAGTGCAGCAGCTTGTGCATCAGGTGATGTAGCCACCCAGTGTAGCTCGTATGCCCAGACAAGCACTGGACCAAGTCAGACAAGAAGTTCAAGATCAAATGAAACTCAGATTAAAGATTCAAGTAGAAGTCCAGATTGTGTTTTAGAGTTGAAGAAATTGAAGAGTTGTAATTACTCATCTAAATGACAGTGTAGTTTAGTGTAGTTTTACTTGATGCGTGTACAGAAACGGCATGTAGCTTTTTGTTAGTCAGTTTTAGTTAGTTTTAGTTAGTCACGTGTGTGAGTTTGTTATGTTTGTTTTCGCTGTGTTCACACGTGCATATATTAGTTAAGTTAGTATATATACAGTTGTATAGTTACTGAATCAATAAAAAAATGAAATCATTTTTCATCAAGATCAATTTCTCATACGATATCAGAGCGATTTCTCAGACGCTTCTAATTTTCTTAGGGTTTTTCAGATCAATTTTGGGAATTCTCTCTTTTTTTCTCATTCACCATTATCATCTTCTTCGAGTTTTCTCAAGCTTTTCTCAATTCACTTCGAGCTTTTCTTATCCACCATTGTTGTGTTCTACAAGCTTCTCAAGCTTCTTCAATGGCAGGAACAACAGCAACTAATGCTTCCACTACAGAGGCTTCATCTTCTTCACAAGACTCGTATAATCTTAGTGATCCTCTGTTCTTACATCCTGGTGAAAATCTAGGAGCAATTCTCACTTCTCAACCACTGATTGGGGGAGAAAATTACCCTGCTTGGGCAAGATTAGTGAGAAAATCTCTAATTGCGAAGAACAAGCTAGGGTTTATTGATGGATCTTTAACCATCTCTTCGCCATTGGTGAATTCTCCAATTGCTGCTCAGGCATGGGCTCGTGCTGACAATATGGTGGGCACCTGGATCATCAATTTTGTATCACCAAAGCTCCAAGGTAGCATTATCTATAGAGATACTGCTTTAGAAATTTGGACTGATCTTCGAGACACTTTCAGTCAAGGAAATGGAACCAAAATCTTCAATATCTAGAAACTAATTGCTGAGATTCATCAAGGAGAGCAATCACTCACTGATTACTTCACTCAACTCAAGATTTTGTGGGATCAATTGCAAAATTTGAGTCCATTTCCTCAGTGTACTTATGGTCAGTGTGTGTGTGGGATTAATCAAAGGTTGAAGAATCTTCAAACCAAAGAGTCCACCATGAAATTTCTTATGGGAGTGAATGATGCCTTCTCTCAAGTAAGAACTCAGATCTTGTTGATGGATCCTTTGCCTTTTGTTAATAAAGCTCATTCTTTGTTCATCCAAGAAGAGATGTAGAGGTCTGTGCATAATGTTGTTAGGGTTGAATCGACTACCTTAGCAACCAAGAACTCAGGAAGCAACCTCAAAGGCAAAGAAAGGCCTTTATGAACTCACTGTGGAAAGCTAGGCCATACTGTGGACAAATGCTATAAGTTGCATGGTTTCCCACTAGGATTCAAGTTCAAGAACAGTAACAATGCCACTGCTCATCAAGTTTCATCCAATCTTGAACTGATTCAAGGCAACACTTTCATTGGAGTTACTGATTCTGTCCCATCCATGTCTGTATCTCAAGTTCCAGCCTTCACTTATGACCAATACCAGCAACTTCTGACCTTAATTGGTTCTTGTTCTACTCAACAATTTCCTAAAGGTCAAGAACCTCATGTTGCTAATTTTGTGACTTGTCCATCCAATGTTGTTGCAGGTAATCCTATTAACTTCAAACATTTTGTTTTCTCTACTAAAATTGTGAATAAAAGAGCTTCTGATCTTCATACATGGGTCATTGATACTGGTGCAAGTGATCATATAGTATGTTCCATTCAATTGTTAACTTCTTATACTGAGATTTCACATACTATGGTTGAATTGCCTAATGGGTAAGCAGCTATTGTTACACATATTGGTACCATTCAACTCTCCTCCCACATAACCCTTAGCAATGTTCTTTGTGTACCTTCTTTTACATTTAATCTTCTGTCAGTCAGTGCCTTAACCAAATCTCAACTTATATGTTTGGTTTTTTTGTCACAATTCTGTTTTCTACAGGACCTTACATGTTGGAGCACGATTGGAATGGGCAAAATGCATGATGGTTTGTACTTGTTACAAGACTCAAGCCTTTCTCAAGCCACTACATCCCTCTCTAATTTCCTTTCCAAGCAAAATTACAAGTCTTTCTCTGCTGTTTGTTCCTCTTCCCTCTCTACAAATGTGTTTTCACTTTGGCATTCAAGGCTTGGACACCCTTCTGATGTCAAGGTTCATTCTTTGAGCAGTTCTTTACCTTTTCTTAAGAATTGTTGTAATAAGCCTTGTACTATTTGTCCTTTGGCAAAACAGAAAAGAATTCATTTTCCTTTCAATAATAATAAGTGTGATTACCCATTTGATCTTGTTCATATGGATGTTTGGGGTCCCTTTTCTGTTTTAACCTCTAATGATCACAAGTATTTTCTTACTATTGTTGATGATGCTTCTAGAGCAACTTGGGTTTTCTTGCTCAAAGCTAAATATGAAGTTAGACCACTTATTGTATCTTTCTATAACATGATTCTTACTCAATTTGGAACCAAGATTAAATCCATTAGATCTGATAATGCCTTAGAGTTTAGCTTTAATGACTTTTACAGTTCAAAAGGGATTGTTCATCAATTGAGTTGTGCTTACACTCCACAACAAAATTCAGTTGTGGAGAGAAAGTATCAACATATACTTGCTACTGCTAGAGCATTACAGATTCAATCCAATGTTCCTCTCTCTTTTTGGGGTTACTGTGTCCTTACTGTAGTCTACTTAATCAATAGACTTCCATCCCCTTTCCTAAATCATAAAACACCCTTTGAACTTCTATTTCATAAACCTCCTTCCTATTCACATCTTAGGATTTTTGGTTGCTTGTGTTATGCTACCAATCTCACTCCTCATAAACACAAATTCACTCCTAGAGCCAGAAAGTGTGTCTTTCTAGGATATCCATTCAATGTCAAGGGTTATAAACTCTTTAATCTTGATTCTCACACACCTTTTCTGTCTAGGGATGTTGTGTTTCATGAATCAAGTTTTCCTTTTGCTTAAGATACCTCTCCTAAACGTGACACTCTCATTCCTTTACCTATTTTCCCTCCAACTCACTCATCTATGTCTCTTGTTGTCCCTTTCTCTATTCCTTCTCCTTCATTACCTATTTCTGATGACACCATTGTCCAAATTCATCAAGATTTTGATGAAGATATCCATGAGTTTCCTGATGCAAATGATGTTTCTGATGCACCTGCTCAGCCTGCTATTTTTAGAAGGTCTTCCAGACCTACTAAACCACCTTCTTACCTTGAGGTTTATCACTGAAATCAAGTCACATCAGCTGCCATTCCAAGCTCCTCCATTCATGTTTCAGGTACTTCTCTTCCCCTTCAATCCTATCTGTCATTAGATCATCAATGATGACTAATCTCCTTTAATAGTTTGAGACATTATTTTTTGTAAACTAATCTCCTACAAAACCATACATCAAATAATATTTATCTATCTCTCTCTTAAAAAGAATATATAAAATTAAAATTTAGATCACAACTGTACTTAACTATGCATAGTCACATATCCAAGTTAAACTAAGTTTCTTTTTTTAAAAATATAATTTTTTTTAGTTCTTTTTATTTAAATTGATGGTTCAACTATGAGATTCAATCCTCTATATGAAATTTACCTTAGTTTAGTTAGTATTATTCATCAATTTCTATATTTACATCAAATTATTCTTAATTTAATTAGTATTTTATAATTTTATTTAATTAATGTGTACATATAAAAAAATTTTTAAAAAAAAAAGCCCCATTAGCCTTAATTTTTTTTTTTTTTTCCTTCTTTCCGTTAGATCCCAAACTCAATTAAATCATATGCTCAAAGCAAGTCCTCATACTTTCACACTTTCACACACTTAACAAAAACATATGCTAATTTTAGCAAAAGTGGAAATGAAATATACCTGTTGAACTGAGATATCTTCTATTGGTAAGTTGTGAATTGTGCTACTTGGTAGGGGAGCAGCTGCCTATAAATTACACAGAAACAAAGTGAAAAAAAATGGCAAAACAAAACCAAATATAAGAGTAAAATCACAATAAAAGAGGAAATGAAATATACCTGTTGAATTGAGATATCTTCTATTGGCAAATTTGGAACTGTGCTACCTGGTATGGGAGCATCTACCTATAAGAGAAAAATAAAAAAGAAATGGAAAAAAAAAATATAAGTGAAAAGAAATGGCAAAACAAATATATATATATATATATATATATAAAAGAAAAAATTCAATATCAAGGTATAAATTATATGCCAAACCAATAAGATCTATCACTTACAAAGTAATAAAATAAAAAGAAGTGGTTTATGAAATCCTATGACAAGGGCAATGGCAAAGAATCCAATTGTATCCAATTGCTCTCTCTCCACAGCTTTGCAAATACCACAAACATATCATCAGAATTGGAATGTCCCTTTGAGGCCAATTTTACTTTCCTGTTATTTTCTTTGAGGTGCTATTTTTAATTTTAATAATCAACTAGGTTAATTTTTATTTTTTGGGGACAATAATCATCATATGCAAAGGTTAAAATCTAGAGCATCTTATCACAACTATTAGTATACATCCTTTTCTTACTTTCCAACTTCTATTCACGTAACTGAAACTATATAGGGCTGAATAATGACTATCCTCGATTAAAATCTCATTTCAACTACTGCTAGGCATTAACCACCTATTGGTGCTACAGTGCTCAAAGGCCCTATAGGGAATTTTTGGTTTAACTACATATTATTGCTAGATATCAACACAGCACAAATTTCATCTTTTGTGTGCATATTAATTTAGTATTCTTTCTCTTTTGAATTTAACTTGCTCTTTAGTCTTTATCAATGTTCATTCTTTATTGTTAATTAATGATATGCTTTTGATTCCATAAAACATTTGGATATTAATGTTTTAATTCTTAATCAATTTTGAGTGTTATTTGAAAAAGGAATTCTAGAAGTGACGTTCTCAAGTAAGAGCAGTTTGGCTTTTCCTTAGTGGTAGTTGTCCTACTCTTCCTTGTAGTATATGGTTTCCCTTCTCTGTAAGAAGGAAGTTGGGTCCTCTAGTAGCATTGTTTACTTAGAGAAGTGGTTGTTTTTCAGTTTGTACTTAGTTTATTTTTGTGCATCGATATTTATCTTTTAAACTGTCCAATGGAGGAGTTATCTAATCGGTGGAAGAAATTAACATTGTCTTCATCCGAGGATATTCCTGTTGCTTTGAGATCGGATAGAAAGAAGAGGGAGTTTGTACTCGCAGGAAAATTCTTTACTCGTAGAACTCTCAATGTGGAGGCGGTTGCGAAGACTTTCAGACCTTTATGGCGCACTAAAGGAGGTTTCAACGTTTCAGTCGGTGGGGAAAATATTCTCTTGTTTTTCTTTGAATTGGAAGTGGATGCTGAAAGAGTTTTTCAAGGCGAACCTTGGACTTTTGACAGACATCTAGTTATCTTTGAAAGATATGATGGTTATTCTCCTCTTCACACGTTGGGTTTCAAAATGACGGCCTTTTGGGTGCAAATTCATAATTTACCTTTTCCTTTCCAAACTGTTGAGACTGCTTTCAGTATTGGTGAGACCATTGGTCCTGTTATAAAACCGAAAGATTTAAGTGAAATGCTGGGTGCTAATTTCTTGAGGGTAAGGGTGATTGTCGATGTCTCTAAGCCTTTGTGTAGGGGAAGGAAAATTTCTTGGGATACAAGGGTACTCTGAAATTAGATGATCAACAATTTGGACCGTGGATAAGGGCTCCTCTTTTTAATCCGGCAAAGAAGTCCGTGGTTGAAGCCAAAGGATACCAAGTATTGAGTAAAGGTGATGAGGATTTGATGATACTTCCTGCGACTCGGGTTGACTGTGATGTACCAGGACTCTACCAGGGATGTGATAATGTGACTTCTTCATCTCAGTTTCAGATTGATGTTGCGAATACTAATAAGGGAACTCGTGCTGAGGTGGGGAACTTGGCTTCTATGAAGGATGCTTCTTCTTCGGTGAGACACTCATCAATGCTGTTGCAGGATGGTAAGGCAGTTGCTGGGGATTTTCCGAATTTTGAGGAGCAGTTACACGCTTTAGATAATGATATTAATTCCTCTCCTGCTTTTTCTGATTTACATCCCGAAAATCTTGGGATTAATTCAGTCGGTCTCCCTATATTTTCTCATGACACATCAGCACAAGCAAGTCTGAAGTTAACTAATAATGAGGTTAGGCGTGAGGTGGATTCCTTGGAGGCTATTCGGGCTGAAGAGTTTAATGTGGGCTGGACTTCTAATTCTAATGATAAGAAAACAGCATGTGTGTCACAAACAAGTCCGAATTTAAATAAGAATGAAGTCAGGAGTGAGGTGGATTCTTTGGAGGCTACTCGGGCTGTAGAGTTCAATGTGGGCTGGATTTCTAATTCTAAAGAAAAGAAAACAGCCCGTGGGAGGCCTAAAAAATCTTCACAGGGTGTTTTACTTCATGCTGCTTCCAGTTTTGTATCTCCAAAAAGCTCTCCTATGCCTACCCGTGAACAGAAGAGAACCTGGAAACGCATTGTGAATAAAACTTTTGAGTCCAACAGAGATGAAAGCTGTGAGTTCTGACCTTGGGGGGAAGAGAAAACTTGCTGAAACAGAGAGCAAGGAATATCATTCTAATGCAGCAGAGAAAAAGAAGAAAAGTGAGGTATGTTCAACTACTTTAGCGGAGGAGGTTGCTCGCAACCCCGCCGAGCATAATGAGTCTTTTAAGTTGGAACTGTCGGGGGTTTAGGAACCCCCAAACAGTAAATGCCTCGGCAAAGGTGGTCAATAAAGAAGAGCCCATCATTGTTTTCCTTATGGAGACAAAGTTGAAAAAAAATTGGATCGAAATGATTAAGGATAAATGTAAAATGAAAAACTGTTTTGTAGTCCCTAGTGTTGGGAATAGTGGTGGTCTTATTTTATTGTGGAAAGAAGAATTAAGGGTGGATGTTCAAACTTTTTCTCAAAATCACATTGATGTTTGGGTGGATGGAGGGGAAATTGGTTGGTGGCATTTTACAGGTTTTTATGGTCATCCGGATATGGCTAAGAGGCATGAATCTTGGGCGAAATTGAAGCATTTGAAATCTCCGTCTTCTTTAGCTTGGCTGGTTATTGGTGATTTTAATGAGATTGTAGGTCTTTCTGAAAAGGAGGATGGTAGTATTCGTCCAAGAAAGCAGATGGAGGATTTTGTATCTACTATTAATTATTGTGGATTGTGTGATTTGGGTTTTATTGGGTCTAAGTTCACTTGGTTCTATCAAACAATTAGTGGAGTTCAAATAAGAGAAAGATTGGATAGGGCTTTGGCTACATTAGAATGGATGTCTCTTTTTCCTATGGCCAAGCTTCATCATTTGTCCTCTTTGGTTTCGGATCACTCTCCATTATCCCTTCATTTATCTCAAAGAGGGAAGAAAAGAAGACAGAAAAATTTTCAGATTTGAATTGTTAGAAATTGGGTTGGTTTAGATCCAACCCATAAACCATGGCCCATGGATCGTCCACATGGGTTATCTGATAAGTAAGTTTAATTTAAACTTACTGATATTGGTATGAGTTATCAATATCAGTAGTGGGGTAATTTAAACTTAAGAGATGAGATCTTTTAGGGATCATACATATCTGATAGTAAGTGAATCTCTACTAGTATTTAAAATACTCCTACATCAGTCAGATAGAGGTTAGACATAGTGAGTGAATATACGTATAGTTTTGAGTGCTCTCTCAAAATAAGCTATCTCTCCAAGGCACCATCTATTGTTCCCTAGAATTTGGAGTATGGAAATTAGGATAGACTCTAGTAGCCTTTCTTACGACTTGGAGGTGTTCCACAAAGGAGATCGTGAGGAGTTCGTAAAGCAAGTAAAGAATAAGATCCGGCAATTTGGTGATCTATTCCACCAAAAGATATGTGTCTATATGACCTCTAGTAAAGTATATAATTATTCAACATCGGTATCAGAGCCGCTTTATGCTTGATTTCACTTTTGAATGATGCCATGATCTCTGAAATATATAATCCTATATGCATGCTAAAATTAAATGTTTAAGTAATTTTTAATTTTCAGATCTGTAATTTTTAGAAGCATGTTATGTCATGTAGAGAGAGAAATAAAAAGCTGTAATTTTTTTGATTGTTTACATGTAATCCGAAATTTGCAGGCTTATTTTGACCCATTAAATCTTGTTTAATGTCAAATATTTTTTAATGGTTTGAAAGTACATTCCGTAAGCTTTAAAACGACAGTTTACATGCTTAATTTAGACTTTAAATGAGAAAGTTGTGGTCTTTTAAAGATTATGGTTGTATTTGATAAAATCTGAAAAATTGATGTCTAAGCTTGAAGACGACGAACAATAAAAGGAAAGTTATTTTGTAATAGTGTACCGTGCGGGCTCCTCTAACCACTAATTGTTTGAGTGGTTATCTAAAAAATAATAAAGCCCCACGTTGATGTTAGTGTATTAGTTACACTTGAACACTATCCTTGTTTCAGTTACACACAAATATAAGAGCCCCACGTTAGTGTATTAGTTACATTTTGATAAGGATACTGTGTAGAGCCCCACGTTGATGTTAGCCCCACCTGCGTGTGCGTGTACCACTAACAACTGATTATCGTTGTTTCTTTTAACAAGGATATTGTGCAGATCACGTTGGGGTATCACATATTGTTGTTGTTTCCTTCAACAAGGATACTGTGCAAGTGATAAGCCACACGCAAGTGGCTGTGTGGGTTTGTAATATTGTTTACAAATACTGTGTGAGTTTGTAACATAGTTACAAAGCCGGAATTGAGTTATATGAAAACTTAATATATTACTTGCACAGTTAATCACAATTCGTACAGTGGGCTTTTTTATTTTTAATTTATAGTAAAACTATATATATTCTTAATTTTGTTTAGACCACATTTTTTCTAATATGACATATATTTAATATATGTAATTGTAGTGGCATTTTTTTTAACTGTGATGTTAAAATAGAGTTGTGATAATATGAGAAAATTGTGAAATTAGTTTTCTAATTTTTTGTATAATTATGCATGTTTTTAATCTTTGAATTAATTTATGATGTCTTTTTAACATATTGTGATATGATTGAATTGATATTATATGAATGCATTATGTGATGAATATGTGTCCAAAGGGTTTATGAGACTCTTTGGCTCATCTCTACGGTTAGAGATTATATTGGTAATTTATGCAACATGTATATTTTTATTTATTGTTATTGTGGATGGATAAGACAATTTTGAAATTATTTGGTAACATGGCATCCCCAATTTTTTAATTACAAATAGAATCTTTGTAATAGGGTACTTGAATATGTAATTTTTTTTTGGGCCAATGTTTTTTGGCAATTTTTTGGGCCATTTTTTTTGGCAATGTAATTTAAGGCTATGTAATTTAATTTTGGAAGCCATGTAAGGGGATATGTTTCACGGTTACCTATAATTTTCAAATTTTGTCTTAGCATGTAGTATGAAATTACCAATAGGGCTTATAGTGGAGCCTATGCACAATGCGTTGTGCACAAAGATGTATGGACACATGTTATATGTATGATTTAATATGTGGATGGTGTGATGTTTTATTCTTCACAAAATTTTATTTAAAAATCAATTAGATGTGTTATTCCAATTTACATAGTGACAGATGATTATGAGCTTAGCGAAATTTTCGATCTCACTATGTAGAAAGGAATATCATGGTCTAGTTGAATTTTTGGAAATAAAATTTAAAAATGTATGTGCTAATGTCAACTTGTGTAATGAATGTAGTGAACATGGCCACTAAGAATGTAGTTGCTGATCTAACTAAGGGAGAGAAACTAGATGGAGCCAACTATGATATGTGGCATAGAAAAATTCAATATCTACTTAATGAACAAGAGGTCCTTGAAACCCTAACCAATGTGATGATGCAACCTGAAAATGGGAATACTGCCCAACATCGCCGTGACTTAGAGGCCTATGAGTCTTGGGTTAAGAAAGATCGTTGTGCATGCTTCACTATGCTGAGTAGCATGCACAATGATCTTATTGGGGAATTTGAGAACTACCCAAATGCCCAAGATATGTGGAACCAGCTTAAGATTGCCTATTGAGGGACTTCAGCAACTAGGTTGCGAGCTCTTACTTTGAAGTTTGAGCAATATATTATGGATTCAAAGCATAGCATAGCTGAACATCTAAGGACAATGTCTGCATTGATTCGTGACCTAAAGCTTGCTGGCAATAATCTCTCTAATAAACAACAGGTCACAGCGGTGATATGTTCACTGCCTAAACCTACTTGGGGGCAAATGAAGCTTGTTTTTGACATATAGTGAGAATATCAAGACTTTTGATGATATTTCTCATCATCTCGAGCTTGAGGCAGAGCGCGGGGGCGCACCAAAACACCCTCCTTGTCACCCAATATGCATAGCGAAAGGCATTCAGGCCTAAACGCAAAGGACAAGGGAGGAATGCCAAAGGAGCTAGTAACCTTGGGCCTAAAGAAGGCAAGATAGCAAAGCGCCAAAAGGGCAAGCGTGCTAAGAAGGACAAGGTAAAGATTAAGTGCTACAACTGTGGTAAGAAAGGTCACTTCGCTCGTGAGTGCACTGAGCTGAAAAAGGTATCCATTCTTAACAACTCTGCTATTACTTATGTTTGTACACATGTTTTTGTTGCTCATACTATTCCTAGGTGGATTGTAGATTAAGGAGCAACCAAACATATAGCTAGAGATAGAGTTGGGTGTGTGGATTACAAAAAGATACCAACAGGCACACAATACGTTATTTTAGGTAATGGAGCTCAAGAAGAAGTCATAGGAGTTGGAACCTACCAACTCAAATTGCGTCTAGGACGTACGTTACTTCTTCATGATGTGCTTCATGCACTTGGTGTCCAATGTAATCTATTTTCAGTACTTACTATGCTTAGACTTGGATTTAGTTTCCGTTTCGATGGTCCTCAGTTGGATTTTTATTTAAATAAAACCTTGTATGGACATGGTTATTTATCTAATAATTTCTTTATGTTGGATTTAGATCATTCCTCTTTTTCTTTTATTGCTCATAATGATGATGTTTCTGATCCTGTAATGTGGCATGCTAGACTTGGACACGTAGGAAAAGATAGATTGGCTAAACTAGCTAGAGAAGGCCTATTAGGGTCTATCACTAATGTAAGCCTACCTATGTGTGAACCTTGTCTAACTGGAAAGGCCTGTAGGAAGCCTTTTGGTAAGGCTCCAAGGGCAACTCATCCTTTGGAATTAGTCCATTCAGACATATGTGGACCTATAAATGTTAAGGCACGCCATGACGCCACTTATTTTCTCACATTTATAGATGACTATTCACGTTTCAGTTATGTCTATCTGATCTCCCATCGCTTTGAAGTATTAGATTGCTTTAAGCACTTTGTGGTAGAGGTTGAGAATCAGAAAGAAAGGAACCTAAAGGTTTTTCGAACTGATAGGGGTTGTGAATATCTGTCTAAACAGTTTCAGGAACTGTGTGAGGAAAAAGGAATACGCAAGCAATTGACGATTCCAGGTACTCCACAACAAAATGGTGTTGCAGAGAGAAGGAATTGTACTCTATTAGAGATGGTTAGATCGATGATGGTGCAAGCTAACCTACCAATTTCGTTTTAGGGGGATGCATTGTTGACTGTTGCCTACATCCTTAACCGTGTGCCTTTTAAATCAATTCCCATAACACCATATGAGTTATGGACTGGTGCAAAACCCATTTTCGAGAGCTTGCAGCCTTGGGGTTATACAGGTTTTGTTCACAGTACTTCCCATAAGTATGGGAAATTAGGCTCTAGAGCAAGTAAGAAAATCTTTATAAGATATTCAGAAAGCTCAAAGGGGTATGTAATGTATGGTGAACATTCTAATGGTGGAATGACTGAGATAGAGTCTCGTGATGTCAACTTCATTGAAGATAATTTTCTAAGCATCAGTGAAGCAAAACAAGATCTTTAGCTTTATGAGCTGCAAGAACTTGAAGGTGTCATACCATCTTTGGGCGAGGGTGGAGAATCACAACTTCATCTTGAAATCGCCAAAGATAGTGGGAGCAAATCGCTAGATAGTGACACACAAGGAATCAAGGTACGTAGAAGTGAACGTGGAACTATTCCCCGTCGTCATTTTGAGATTGAGGGGGAATCTTTTATATGTGATTCATTGGACCTTAATGAGCCTGCTTCTTATGAGGAAGCTTTAGCTTCACTTGCTTCACATGAATGGATAATTGCTATGAGGGATCAGATGGATTCTATGGCAAAGAATCAAGTTTGGGAGTTGGTTGACCTTCCGCCTGGGCGCAAGACCATTGGAAACAAGTGGCTATTAAAATAAAGCGCAAGGCAGATGGATCAATTGACAAATATAAGGCTCGTCTTGTGGCGAAAGGCTATACCCAAAGAGAAGGGATAGACTATGAAGAGACTTTCTTCCCAATAGTGAGATTTGTCTCTATTCACCTTATTCTAGCTATTATTGCACATTTGGATTTGGAACTCTTCCAAATGGATGTAAAGACTGCATTTATCAATGGAGAACTAGACGAGTAGATCTATATGGATCAATCTATTGGCTTTGAGGTCAAGGAACAAGGGCGCAAAGTGTGCTGCCTTAAGCGTTCCATTTATGGCCTAAAGCAAGCGTCTAGACAATGGTATTTCAAATTTTATAAGGCTATTATTTCGATTGGTTTCAAAATGATGGAAGAAGACCATTGTGTGTATGTCAAATGATTAGGAAAGAGTTTACTTATCCTGTCTTTGTATGTGGACGACATTTTGTTGGCTGGAAATGATATGGAGATGATTGTCACAACCAAAAGGTGGCTATCCTCTATTTTTGAAATGAAGGACATGGGAGAGGCTAATTATGTGCTTGGAGTTAAGATCTTCAGGAATCGCTCAAAGAAGCTTCTTGGTTTGTCTCAAGAAACTTACATAAAGAAGATCTTAAAGCGATTCTGTATGCATAAATTCCAAACCCATAGACACTCCAATTGAGAAAGGACATACATTAAGCCTTGAAGATTGCCCTAAATCAGAAAAGGAAAAGAGAGAAATGACAAGAGTTACCTATGTAAGTGCAGTTGGAAGTTTGATGTATGCTATGTTGTGTACTCGACCAGACATATGTTTTGCAGTTGGTATGGTTAGTCGTTATCAAAGTAATCCAAGACCTGTTCATTGGCAAGCAGTTAAAAGGATTTTTCGATACCTTCGTGGGACATCGAATCTCATTCTTTGCTATCAGGGTGGAGATTTGAGATTGAGAGGTTATTCTGATGCTGACTGGGCTAGTGATAGAGATGAGCGTAAGTCCACTACAGGTTATGCATTTCTACTTAGTGGTGCAGCTATCTCTTGGTGTAGTAAGAAATAGTCTTGCATTGCTTTATCCACAATGGAGTCTGAGTATGTTGCTTGTTCAACAGCAGCACAAGAAGCTGTTTGGTTAAAGAGATTTTTCCAAAGCCTAAGGGTGACATCTCTTGCAAATGAAGCTGTAAAGATGTATTGTGATAATATGGCAACCTTGGCTCATGCTAAAGATCCTAAGTATCATAGCAAAAGTAAACACATACAGACTCGTTATAACTACAATCGTCTTGCTATTACACAAGGAGAGGTGATCCTCCAACATATCTCCACTAGCAGGATGGTGGCTGATCCACTTATTAAAGCCATTGCTAGATATGCCTTTCAGGCTCATGTTAGGAGTTTGGGACTTGTAGGATTTGATACGTTTTTTGGATACCTTATGGACATTTATGTTTATTCATACTTTATGCAATAATGATGTTATTCATTTTGATTCATCTTGTGATGTGATTGATATTGCATACTAAGCACACATTATTTGAGAATATGTCACCAAGCTTAGATCGGTCTACTCACATAGATGATCACCCTAGCGCTTGAGTAGCGAGTAGGATGAGACATAGTGATCACTTTGTTTTTCTGTAAATCAAGTAAGTGATCATCTTTATGCTTAGGGAGGCGTGCAAGATAATATAGTGAATGTCGCCTTAGCTAGGCTAAGATGAGACTTATGGGAGTCGCACTTGAAGTGTATCCATAACTTCATGAAGCCTGAATAAAGCCAAATGTGAGATCTTGGACAGGAACTTGATGTGTAATTATGCTGAGAAACTCAGGTTGGTTGCCTTTGTGGCAATTGGACTAAGATTTGTATGGTGTTTGAGTGTGACAAGCCTAGTTGAGTGGGAGCTCCACCGTAGCATACAAATTATACTGTATGTGCTATAGCCGACCAATTAAGAGAGTGATTGGATAGATCCCTACTTCATCACTATGTGAGCCCTAGTCGACCATTATATGGTCCATTCTGTGCTCTTTTTCGACCTAGAACTATGTTATGAAATGAATGTTTGATGTCGCTACTTTAGCATGTCATCTCAGGGCCATGATATAAACGGTCTCGCGGAGCATGTCTAGGAAAGCAGTCAAGTGTGAATGAATTGACATGACTGTCTAGGGAAGATTATTTAGAACACACCATTTATTCTATGGCTTATAGCCCGGGTGATTATGAGGAATTTGTTTTTCAACATAATCATGAGCATATTATATGGTATAGGATCAAGTTTTGTTTTGAGTTTTGAACTCATGAGGGATTAAAGAAACTTGATCGGGTGTGATCAAATAATCTGGGACATAGACGAGATATTATGAGCGATGTACTATGTTAGTTTAGATGGTGACTTAATATAGTACTACTCTACACCTTCTTGTCAGGTCGCACACTCCATTTTTCTGTATAAAGAAAGGATTGGACAAGAGATTGAGAGGAGCCAGTTCTGACTGTAGTACCCAATGTGGACGAGTGGGAGATGTTAGAAATTGGGTTGGTTTAGATCCAACCCATAAACTATGGCTCGTGGATCGTCCACATGGGTTATCTGATAAGTAAGTTTAAATTTAAACTTACTGATATTGATATGAGTTATTAATATCAGTAGTGGGGTAATTTAAACTTAAGAGATGAGATCTTTTAGGGATCACACATATCTGATAGTAAGTGAATCTCTACTAGTATTTAAAATACTCCTACATTAGTCAGATAGAGGTTAGACACAGTGAGTAAATATACGTATAGTTTTAAGTACTCTCTCAAAATAAGCTCTCTCTCTAAGACACCATCTATTGTTCCCTAGAATTTGAAGCATGGAAATTAGGAGAGACTTTAGTAGCCTCTCCTGCGACTTGGAGGTGTAATACAAAGGAGGTCGTGAGGAGTTCGTAAAACAAGCAAAGAATAAGATCCGACAATTTGTTGATCTATTCCACCAAAAGGTATGTGTCTATATAACCTCTAGTAAAGTATACAATTATTTAACATGAATCAATGTGGTTGAAGGATTTGAGATGTGAATAGGTTGTCAAGGAAGAATGGAAGCAAGGTCAGATGGTTGGGTCGGAGTGGGTTCTTCAAGAATGTTTAGAACGGTGTAAGACAGATTTATGTGCTTGGAATGCTACTGAATTTGGTCATGTGGGAAGGAATATTATGGAGCTTCAAAAAAAAAAATTTGGAATGGCTAGAAGTGCAACCCATGTCCAAGGAAATAATGGAAGCATTAAGGCATACTCGAATTGAGTTGAATTGTTGGTTGGATAGAAAGGATGACATGTGGAGACAAAGATCAAGGATTAATTGGTTTCAAAATGGAGATAGAAATACAAGTTTTTTTCATGCTAAGGCCTCGGCTAGACAAAGGAAGAATTTCATGAATGGGTTGTTAGATGAAGATGGGGTTTGGCAAGTTGATGAGGATAAAATGGGAGAGATAGCAATTGGATACATTAGGGATCTCTTTTCTACTAGTAATTCAGTGGAATTTTCTGATTTACTCTTGGCCGTGCAACCTAAAGTGACCCAAGCAATGAATGATTGGCTGGTTCGACCTGTTGTGGAGAGCGAAGTTAAAGGAGCCTTGAAAGAAATGTACTCACTAAAGGCACCTTGACCTGATCTGATGCCTCCTCTTTTCTTCCAACATTTTTGGAGTACTAGTAGCATGGTGGTCACCAAGACGGTACTTGATTTTCTAAACTTTGGTATTTCTCCACCAAACTTTTATGACACTCACATTACTCTTATCCCAAAAATTAAAGAGCCTAAGAAGATAACTGATTAGAGGCCTATTAGTTTATGTAATGTTGTGTATAAGATTGCTTCCAAAGCTATTGCTAATAGGTTGAAACGAATCTTACCTTCGATTATTAGTGATACACAAAGTGCTTTTGTCCATGGAAGGTTGATTACTGATAATGTTTTGGTGGCTTTTTAAACAATGCACCATATTAGTCTGAAAAAGGGGGGTAAGGTAGGGGTAATGGCTCTTAAATTAGATATGAGTAAAACTTATGATAGGGTTGAGTGGGTATGGTTAGAAAAGGTTATGGAGAAATTGGGCTTTGTTGATAGGATGAGAGCTTTGATCATGAGATGTGTTTCTTCGGTAACTTATTCAATTAAAATTAATGGTATACCGAGGGGGCATATTATTCCATCTAGGGGGATTCTTCAAGGAGACCCTTTATCACCTTATCTCTTCCTTTTGTGTGCAGAAGGTTTATCAACTTTGATTCAATCAGTTGTGGATAGGGATCAAATGGAGGGTGTGAAAATTTGTAGAGGTGGTTCTAGATTGTCTCATTTGTTTTTTGCATATGATAGTCTGATTTTTTGCAAGGCAACGTTAAAGGAGGGTGATGAATTACAAACATTGCTTGTTGTGTATGAGAAAGCTTCCTGTCAACAACTAAACCGTGCTAACACATCGTTGTTTTTTAGTAGTAACACTTTAAGAGATGTTCAAGAGGAGATAAAGAATCGGTTTGGTGCCCAAATAATTAAGCAACATGAGAAGTATCTTGGTTTGCCTTCATTGGTGGGGAAAAATAGAAGAACTACCTTCAATGCTATTAAGGAGAAACTAGGGAAAGTTTTGGCGGGTTGGAAAGAGAAATTACTTTTAAAGGCAGGGAAAGAAGTTCTAATCAAAGCAGTGGCTCAAGCAATTCCGACCTATACTATGAGTTGTTTCAAACTTCCTGACTTGCTTTGTGATGAACTAATGGGAATGATTCGAGTTTTTGGTGGGGACAACGAAAGGAGGAAAGGAAAATTGCATGGCTTAGTTGGGAGAAAATGTGTGAGCCTAAATGTGTTGGAGGAATGGGTTTCAAAAATTTAAAATTGTTCAACAAGGCTTTGCTTGCAAAACAAGATTGGCATCTTCAAATGGGTGGTGATTCTCTTGTGTACAAGGTCTTTAAGGCTAAATATTTCCCAACAATTGATTTTATTCATGCTTCCATTGGACATAATCCTTCTTATACATGGAGGAGTCTAATCTCTGCCCAAAGCTTAATCATTGAAGGTATGCGATGGAGGGTTGGAAATGGAGAAAATATTAAGGTTTGGCAAGATAGGTGGTTGCCACGAGGTTCAACTTATAGTGTAATTTCTCCAAGGATGTTTTTGAGTGATGATACAATGGTTGCTGATTTAATTGATTCAAGCACTGCCAGGTGGAAGAATGAGGTAATTGATAGTTTTTTTATTGATTATGAAGCTGATTTAATTAAAGTATTTCTTTGAGTGCTGCATTACCGCTGGGCAAACTGGTTTGGGTTGAAACTAACAATGGAAAATTTACGGTTGGGAGTGCATATAAATTAGCGGTTACTTTGTTCAAATCAAGGAACCATGGAACTACTTCTGATGGTAGTTTGTTAAGGAAATTTTGGAAGAAAATTTGGTCATTGCCTATCCCTCATAAGGTTCAACATTTTTGTTGGCGTGCTTGTCGCGATATTTTACCAATGAAGGCCAAATTGAAGAGACATAATGTTATAGCTGAAGATGTGTGTGTGTGCTGTCAGGATGAGGCAGAAATGAATGGCCACATTTTCTGGGGTTGTCCAAGAGCACAGGAGGCCTGGGCTGCTTCAAAGATACATCTACTGCCTCTGGATTCTAATATTAACTTTTTGCAGGACCTTTAATGGCTTGAAATGATGAATAAAGTTGCTGGGGATGAGAAGTGTTCACAAGTGGTTATGATAGCTTGGGCATTATGGTGTAATGGGAATGAGGTTTATCATGGAGGTGAAGCCAAAAATGGCATGGAGATAGCTCGGTGGGCAGCAGGCTACCTTCAGGAATATTGGTCTGCAATTGAAGTGCACGAAAAGGTTGATTCTGATATGGTGCAGCAGCCCGTGGACAGAGAAGTAGTTGCTGGTTCAGCTTTTTTGCAGCAGCCTGTTGACAAAGGTGTGGTTTCTAATATGTTGCAGCAGCCCACGGAAAGAGTAGCAGTTGCTGGTTTGGATTTATGGCAGCAACCAGTTCAGACAGATGTTGTTCCTAACATGTTGCAGCAGCCCGTGGAAAGAGTAGCAGTTGCTATGCCTTCGGCTTGGATTCCTCCTCCAATGGGTTTATGTAAAATCAATGTAGATGGGGTCCTTTCTCACACAAAGAAGTTGGCTGGAATTGGGGTGGTAATTAGAGATCACAGAGGCTGAATATTGGCTGCATTGTGCAGAAAAATTTGAGCTCAATTGGGGGTTCTTAAAGTTGAAGCAAAAGCCTATGAAGCTGGCATGTTATTGGCAAGACATTTGGAGTTGATGGACGGGTTGTAGGAAGGGGATTCTTTGATTATTTCCAATGCCCTCAAGCGAATTACAGAACCTCCTACCTCGGTTGCTGCTGTTGTGGAAGGAATTCATGTTTTAGGATCAACTCTTGGCATTGTCCATTGTTCACATGTGAGAAGAAATGGCAATCAGCCAGCCCACATTCTAGCAAGACAAGCTTTAAGCCTTGTTAATGATGTAATTTGGATCGAAGAGACTTCTTGCTATATTTATGAAGCTCTTATCCAAGATGTATGTGGATATTGATGTTCTAATAATATATCTATGTGTATTCTATCCAAAAAAAAAAAAATTTGAGTGTTATTTGGATGTAGTTAAGCATCAATTAATGTAGTAGACCTAATGTTAGTTTGTGTTGCTTAATGTACTTTGTGCAAGAAGGTTAATTAAAAGGTCTGAGTTTACATGTGCAGGAGATGAACTTTATGCAATCTTCTATAGGAAGTGGACCATTCAAACAATGACACAATAACACATTAAAGAACGTAAATTCCATTCATGTTTTCCAACTATAAGAAACTTTTTCAAATAGTTCAATTTGCAGTAAATCTGAGCCATATAATAGCCAAAAATGTTTTCAAATTATAAGAGCACAAAATATAAAAAAACAGTTACTAAAAATTAAAAAGAGCAAAAACGGTTTGGGAGAATGACATATATATACCTGATTGAGGTTGGTAGTGGGCATCTGGCTCGGCTTGTTCAACCGGAACCGGACAAGCAAAAACAGTAGAAGAGTTTTGGCCCTCCCAAATATGCTTCTGGACTTGCGGTCACCGAATAAAGGAGCCTCGTGAAGTATATCTAGAAACCTAAAATGACCACAAACCATTAAAATTGAAACCATCAGCATCAGCTTCTGAATCTGAATCTGAATCCACCATTGCAAAGTTTTTGACTAATTATCTAGGAAAAACTTTCTTGACAGCCAAACGCAACTTAAGTTTACAAGTCTATTATGAAACAAGAAGAGAAGGATGTAGAGGACAGAGAAGACTTACAGGGAGCGCGTTGTCTTGGTGTGATGTTGAGGGTAGAAAGAAGAAAGTAGAAAGAAGAGAAGGATGAGCTGAGTTCATTCAGCTTACTGGAAGAAGTAGGTAATTAAGAGGGTAGGTGTTGTAAATTTCTAATAGTGTTTCCTTCAAGTCCCACGTAATTTATTAGGGTTTAGTGTTTACACCAACTCAAAATGCATGTCGTACTTATACGCCTGCTATCAGCTATGGGGTGTACAACTAGAATATGACTAAACATTTAAATTCCATAACATTCTTTTAGTTTCAAACGAATAGAATGTACTGCCAAAACTCCACCTACAAAATGTAATGGTCAGGGGCTAATAAATGGAGCTTGATATCTCCTGAAAAAACAAATTCTCAAAAAGTGCTTCATTATTACAGGATGGCTAGGTAGGTGAGGTCTTTATTATTGCATGTAATTGGTTTTTTATTTATTATTATTTTTTTTTCCTGATTGTGACAGTGATACGGTGCGTTTTGGTGCTGGTCTTTTAATCCTCAGTATTAGACTCAAAACGACACCGTTGCATCTGGCTGCACCCTTCATCAGTGTACGTAACAGCTGCATCTGCTCTGCTCTACAGGCCAAAAGTGTTGAACACAGTTTCAGTTTCAGTTTCAGTTTCAGACCTGTGAAGAATTCCAGACCTGTGAAGAAGACAAAGAATATTAAATGTAAAGAAAACGTACCGTTTCATTTTACATAACATAAGATTAGGCACTTCAATCAAACGCACCGTTTCACTTATGTATTGCGTTGCTCTCTTAGGCGTGCTTTAATGAAACGGTGCGCATCACCCTTGTCTGGTTCACTCGGCAGTTCAGGCTTGGAGCGAAAATTAGTTAGAGCTGTGTAACTAACTCCCTAAATATCAGGAGCTTAACTTAATGGCTTAGCTTAATCTGATTGTATATAAACCACTCCGTGGGCATAGTTGTAATGTATGAAAGAATTCTCTGGAATTGTATAGAAGTTTTCTCTCATTCTTTTTCTCTCTCACTGTCTCTCCGCTCCTCAATTTTCTTGCTCTTTCTCTCATTTTCTCAGACTTTCTCTTCTTTGTAATTGTTCACATACACACACTTGATTTCTCTGTAATCACTACAGAAGCTTAGTCCTCTGTTATTGACTCTTTCATCAAAAAGTGCCACTCCGCCTCCTTAAAAACCCAAACCCACCGATCCCAACCCTTAAAAACCCAACTCACACAACCCAACCACCGCACAAACACACAACCCATGAACAAAAATCCGGCCGCCGTCTCTCTCTTCTCTCCATAAGCCCAAACAAAACCCACTGATACAAAAAAAAAAAATAAACCCATAAAAAAGTACAACAAAACCCACAAAAGCATCAGTGTGAAGAGAAAAGTCTTATTTTTGTGTGTGACAGGTAACCAATCACCATGTTGTAGCTAAATTGGCAACAGATGGGAGCGGAATACATTGTTGTAAGGTTTTGGCTCTTTTCTTCTAGGTTTTTTTTTTTTTTTTTTTTTTTTTGGGGACAATCATGTACTAGCCCTTTGTTTGAGTAACAATGCTTTTGGTGCTGTATTTGCAGATTTATGTAGCAGACACAAGAGGCAATGGCTTTTACAGGGAAGGAAAGATTGTTGGTGTTGAACCAGAATATGATCTGGCTGTCCTTAAGGTGTGCACTGAAACTATCATTTAATTTCTTTGCCACATATTCTGCAGGACGTGCTTTGTCTGCTTAATGGTTTTGGTTGGTCACAAATACTATTTGCTAAAAGGAGTGCCAATACAGTAGCCCACTTATTAGCTAGGCGTGCAAAAAATGAGTCACGTGATGTAATCTGGATGGACGAATCCCCTCCACCTGTAGTGCAAGCTTTGTACCTTGACTCTATTTCCATTTAATGAATTATGAGGATATTTTCCTCTTCCAAAAAAAAAAAAAAAGAAAAAAAGCTGCAATTCATTTCTTGAATTGGGAAAAAGGTGAATGGTCTTTAGTTATAATCCTAACTTGCAATACTACCCTGAGCACAACCATCTGCAATCTCATGTAATGCAGTCTTTTGACATCATACAATGACTTGAGGCAACTCTTGAATTCCGTAGATATTGTATCACATAGTTTTTATCAATTCAATGCATTAAGACATGATAAAGCTATTCACAGTTAACATTATTTTTTGGGCTGAAGTTTCAATAGAGCTAACTCCTTTGTGGGTTTTGGGCTGGTTATTATAGTTGACTAAAGAAGCTTGTGTTAGATAGCCTGTAGTGAACATAAAGAACCTAGATTGCAAAGAGCTATCAAGGAAAGGATTGAAAGAAGTGCAAGAGTGGATGGTGGACAACTGGGTTCCTAGAAATTGCTAAATTGAATTAGATACTGAAATGGCTATTGAGGGAAATTTAGAGTGAGGAAAATGACTAAAATTAGAGTTGCTTCTGAATATGTTTCAATGGAGATTTGAGATATTTGAAGCTGGCCAATCTCATATTAAAATGAATTTCTTCTGAGTGTCTCTCAATAGTCCTGTATCCAAGCAGAGTTTGATTGTTTCAATTTTTTAGGGTGGTGCTTTATTCTTGAATGAGTTCCCAATTAATTTGTTTTCTTTTTTGTATTCACTTGCTAACTATGTACTTTGAGGTTCCATAATGAGATGGAAGTGCTTTCAAACTCTTATCACTGATTCATTAATGGGTCCTACCTATGTATTTTGAGGTTCCATAATGAGATGGAAGTGCTTTCAAACTCTTATTACTGATTCATTAATGGGATTTACGTGGTTTCTTTTTTATACCTATCCTATTTTGTTGTGATGTGTTAGGGATATGGCGCCACTTGCATTTTGGTTTCTATATTGTCTCTATGGAATTATATAGCATGGTCTTCAATTTCCTCTTGAAGCATTATTTGTAGAATTAGGTTCAATCTTGCTTGAAGAATAGTAGCTCTTTATAAGACTCATTTGACATTTGGAAGAACATAATTTCATTACAAAACTCGACATTTGTAAGAAGGTAGCTCATTAAATTATTTGCATCTCTATCATATAAACGCCTAAACATTCCTCTTGGATATGACATTTTATGTTTCATGTTTATTTTTAAATAAATTTAAGGTTTAATGTTATACATGGTTAATAGATCCGCAACAAGTAATAATTTACCTTAGCCATTTATGCAGGCAAATTTTGAGAAACATAAACCTATTAATATGCCCAAAGGGTTTTTTAAAAACACTATTGAGATTTTCACCCAACTCTCTTCCAACTTTTGTAATCTCCTATCAAATATATGGTGGTGATATATGCTCTACATAGCATGCACTTATTTTTACGTATACATGGATTATACATTTACGCAGTTTTTTCATGCATAGAGAAATATCACATTTTGCTTAAATTTTTTACACATCATAAATATTCTACTTAGGCTATAAGATAACGTTTTATAAAAATATTTTAAGATGCACCGTGCGTTCCACGGGACATTGGCTAGTTGTATAAGAATTGGTCATTAATGGCAAAGAACTTCCAAAAAAATTATATTAATAAGGATGCGGACAACAAAGAGTTAGATGTTCCATTGTTGGTCATGGTCTTGGTATTGAAACTTCAATTAGCCTTGAGCTCATGATTTAGGTTCTGGCCCTACCTTTTTCTCAAAAAAAAAAAAAAAAAAGGTTCTGGCCCTACCTTGTAAAGGTCACTGGACTTTGAGGATAAATGCCTTTTGGACCAAAATAGAAAGAAGCAAAAATGACCCTCCAACATTCAACTACTATTAAAAAGTCCAAAGGCCGAATCTTGTACTCGGGTCGGGGTCCAACAAAATGTAGATGGATCAACAATTGCTATTTACTTGCAAGACCAAAAAGAGGAATTTTTTCAATCCCAGATTTTATTAAATCAAATTAATGTAGATTTCAAGTTTAATGCGCCCATTGTTTTTGCTAATACCAACCAATGTTATCAAAATGCAACATTAACACCACACTCTTGTTCAGTTTTAGTGACTCTACTCCACTTAAAATTCTTCTAACAACAAATTCTACCATAGGTAAATAAAAAAAAAAAACTCTTGAAATAGACATATAAAAGAGGTTTTGTACAAAAGGTATATTTACATTAACTGCTTCAGCTGTATGATAAATAAATAATAAATAATTATTGAAAGCTCGAAAGCCTTGATATACAAAAGGTGGTAACAAAGTCAGAAAGGGGGAGGAATTCTTTGGCTGTGCTTATTTTATTACTGGGGTTTTGATAAGAACCATCCTCAAAACGACTCAGTTCTAAGACACATCGTCTCTCGATCTTCATTTAAGCCAAACGATGCCGTATTGCTGCCGCAAGGCTCAGGCCAAACTGCTCATACGTCAAATGATGTCTCATCGCGGTGTAAAGGATCAGTGTCAGCCTTAATACAAAACGGTGGCACTGTTCTTTATGCTATGTGTTTGTTTCACATGTGATTTGTGCTGAACCACATGTCTGCTAATGATTAGTTGTAGATCAAATCAGGGATGGCCAAATCCAACACACGTAACAAATACTATTTGTTTTCTTCATTAAAGTATTTAAATGTTGTAGCAAGATTAGACATTTTTGGATAGTTTGTTTCCGTAACTCAATTCTCTATTTCCATAACTCATAACTCAAAAATGGTGAGACTTATAGCAAAAGGTCCGTTTGGATGCACCGTCACTCTGTTTCCATAACTCTGTTTCTATCACGCAATTCTCTGATTTTTGAGTCATGAGTTAAGGAAACTGAAAACACGTTTTGACTATTTTCAGTTTCTAATTCTCTGTTTTCAATGGCAAACTCGTAAATAACACTACACACTTGGTCCCACAGTCAGAGCTATTCACGTGAGGCGCGCCTTTTGATGCTCTCCTCAATGGCTCTCTTCAGCTCTTTCATCTCAAACTTCTCTCATCTCCATTCCAGTACCACCACAAAGAAGCTCTCACTGCCCTCACCTCCTCACGCACTATTTCACCGATCCGAGCTCAGCCAACCCACACCGCCGTGTCACGATAACGCAGTGCTTCACGCGCCAACCACCGACCTCTTTCTCAGTTGTTTCCACAGAAATCCGAAGGTATTCTTCACATTTGAGCTATTTATATGTCTGATTTGTTGGTAATAGCAAGGTATCTCACATTTGTTACATCGAATCAAGGATCGGTGATGAGAAGTTTGCTTTTCTGTTTTTTTTTTTCCTTTTTTTTTGTTTGTTTGATGTTTGGGTTTTCGCATTTGATTTAACTGTATCAACCCGTGGTGATGGGTTTTCAACCCTTGGTGATGAAAGTTTGCATCTCTGCTTTTTTTTTTTTTTTTTTTTTGTTTGATGTTAGGGTAAGCATCTGATTTGATCTATTGAAACCCTTTATTATGGGTTTTCAACCCGTGGTGAACCTGTCTTGTGCTTCTTTGTTTTTGTTTTTTATTTTTTTTCTTTGTTTGATGTTTAGGTAAGCATCTGATTTGATCTATTGAAACCAGTGGTTATGGTTTTTTTTTTTTTTTTGAATAATTTATGGAACTAAGGTCTTCAGAGTGTAAGAAATGTGTGATAAATGGTGTGACTTTTCTGGAATTTGTTATGAAAGTTCCCTCCATTAAGCTTCTAGTAGTAGAGAGTAGAGATACAGAACTTGAGGCCTGGACCAGTTTATTTGTGTGAGGGGTTATGGAATTGGAAACTTATTACATGGGGAAAGGTAGAGATGTTTACTCAGATATACCTTCTCGTACCTGCAACAGAATCAAGTCAAATGTTTAGAATTGAATTTGTGCAAGATTTGCATGAAATAATTGGTCTAAGTTATAAGTCGCTTTTCTGTTCTCTATCCTAATGTCAGTTGACAATAGTTGAATACTAGTGCCCTGCTACCTTGTCTCACCATGATAAAAAGCTCATAATTAGGACTGTAAGAGTGGCCTTCACTTTAACGTGAGTTTAATGAAATTAACCAATAATGATTTCTTGCATCTTTCTTTGACAATCAAATGCTTCATTATTACAAAACAACATTTTGCAAGTCTGGTAATAATGTTTTGCACTTAAAGTTTGATCAAGTTTGAGAACCTTTTTTGTCTACTTTTGATATGTGGATCTAGGCTTCTAGAATGTGATCATGTAAGGGTATCTGCACAGTATTAGGGGATATAATGCTCTAAGCCTATTCTGGCATGAAATTTTTTTTTGATAGGTAAATACCCAAAATTAGCTATTCTGGTATGAAATTTAATATATATATATATATATTAAATCAGGTTTGTTTTATATATCATTTTATTCTAGCACGTGAATTTGACATTTAGAATTTAAAACTTACCAAAGTATAAGAGCCCCGGTAATCCGCTAACATTCTTGAGGCTTTGGTTAATGACAATCAGGTCCAAAATTTTTTAAAATTAGTCAATTTAGTCCTCAAACAATTAGTTATTTTTTTTAACAGTTTTAGAGACTAAGTTGGTTAATAACATTCTCGAGGCTGACTTGGACTTGACCACTTGATGCATGTGCATGAATTTTGTAATACTTCACTCCCTTTCCAACCAAATTGAACCTCCCTGAGCTGATTATCAATGGGTTGGACTCATTACAGGCTTGGTTCGTGAGCTAGTCACCCTTCAAGAGTGGCTCAGATTTCTACTGTGGTCATCTTTATTGTCAATTGGATCATCCTTAATGGGCCTCATTATTGACACTGCAGTTTGTGGCTTTAGCAGTCTAACTATATTAGAATAATTTTGAGCCTTTATCGACTAGGGTCTTGAAGCTCGTAGAAAAATGGGTCATGAACATTAGCCCCAAGCATGTGCGTTGCTAAGATGCACATGTACAAATACGTGTACATGTATAGAGGTACAATATTTCTTGAAAAACTTACGATATGATACGTTGGAGAAACGTGTATTAATATTTATTAAATTTTTTTTATATTGTTAAACATTTATTTTTGTATATATTCTTAAACATTTATCAATTTTAAAGTAATAATGGATAATAAAGTAAATCCATAAGCATTAAATGATGTTTAGAATACAAACCAAGATCCAAAATCCAAAATAGTAAATAAAAGATAATTAGATAAGAGTCCAATATTAAAAAAGGGCAATTTGAAGCTTTGTCAAATAGTAAGCTAAGTTGTTTTCTTAGTGGCCTCAAGGATGATGTGAGGTTGGTTGTGAAGATATTTATATTTGCAAGAAATAATGTCAGTTTTTTCCCATCTTTAATTTTTTAACATTTAGCTATTTTTTATAAAGGACAACGATATTAATTATAAAATTATTTTTTAAAAACCAATAATTATACAATTTTTTAATTTATAAATAATTGAATGTTAAGCTGGACATCATATTCTATCCTAAAATCAAGGGAAAATGGAACTTCTAGCTTTAGCGTATTGGATAATCTTATTTTTGGTCTTTTTTGACCCTTAAAATTCAATTTGCTATTGCTTTTAAGTGTTCCAATGAATCATTGATTCTTCTCCACACCCCGTTTCTCCGATGAATAAAATTGATTCTATGTGCATGTGTTTGGACTTGATAGAAAACATGATAGGGTGGAGGGTCTTGGCTTCAAATTTGTATTTCCAATTTGTTATTGAGAAATGATATGTCTACAACATTTTTACAAAAAATCTTAAGTAGCAGGTTGTTACTGGTTGTTATTGTTGGGGTAAAAAAGTAATCTTAGTGTTAGTTTCAAATTTGAACCAATAACAACTAACCACCTGTGATTTGTTGTAAAAATATTATAAAATTATTGTAGACATAGCATCTCTCTTTGTTATTATTATAAATTTATTAGTTGCTAATCGATTCACTGTATGTGACATTAAATTTTTGCTATTGTTAGCAAAACCTTTTTTTGGAGATTGACAACTTCATTTATTTATTTTTTCCGAATAAATTTAAGGTAGTGATTATAGTTATTATTCATTATTCAACATGAGTGTGCACGTCAGTAACTAACTTTCAAGCTTTAACACTATCCAAACCTTCATTGGTACAAAGTACACTTGTTCATATCTTTAGGACCTAGAGATTATGTCCACTTTTTCTGTAGTATTATGATCAATTTGAATTTAATTACAGAAAGATATGCTGCAGCTACACAACAAGATGTCCTGATATATCCTATAGTGAGTTTAGCAGTTTCAATGGTTAGAATTTGTCCTTTTTTATTTGGTAACATGTTGGAATTTGTCTTGAGAATAGGCTTTGTGAATCGTTCTTGATTTTATTGTCATTGTGTTCTTGGCATGACAATGTTCATCCAGTCAGCAATCAATATTTAAGAATGTTAATTGCATAGCTTTTGTATCTGACTACAAAATGTCAGAAGTCTTTGTTAGTTGAGTTTGTATGGGACTTAGAAACTACTCTATAAAAGTACTTATCAAAACAAAAAACAAAAAAAAACTACCCTATAAAAGTGTAATGTTTTGCTAAATATTTGTGTCTTCTTGATCTGCTTATAGCTTTAATACTATTTATGAATTTTTGAAGAATGATTCAATACATGTCATTGCAGTAATATATACATATTAATATGGATCCTATGCTCAATATTTGTTCCTCTAAAAATACTGGGATATCTTTATTGTACTTGTAAGATGATTGTGTGTGAGATGTGTGTGTTGTTCTTTAAGATGACTGCAGAGTTGATAACATGGGATGCCAATTGTGAGGATGTGTTGTGTGACTCTGTACTTGGACACTATGTTTGTGGGAATTTGCGTCCTTATCATGCCAATGCGCAAGTGTGGGAGGAGATCACAGACAATCTTAATGCCCGCATGGGGAAGGCCTTTACCATGAGGCGGGTAATTACGAGGTGGAAGCGTATTCGATAGAATTATCACAGAGCAATGGTAGGCCGTACCAGATCTCTTCAGCCTAATGTTTCCCCCGTGGCCTCTCCAGACCGATTGTCAGATGACCCGCCTTAGTAAGAGGCAGATGCGTAGCTAAAGCAATTTAGTGCATGTCCCTTTTGATATACTACTGACATATTTTGTTCCCATTATGTTCAGTAGCGTACTTTCTTATGGATTACCATGTACCTAACCATGCACTAACCTAGTTGTATTTGTGACCATTTATTCAGTTTACTAACTCATTGCTTCGATCTTCCATCTTTTGTATATCTGGTCACATTGTATATGTGTTAAACCTTGATGAAGGATTTATATATTACCACTGTTTCTTATATATTACCACTGACTCCACATTCCGTGCATGCTTTTTCTTATCCGTGTTAATTTAACTGTGAAATATTTTTCATTTTTTGGACCCCTTAAATGAATCCTATAGTCCTATTGTTCAATTCTTAAAATTATTATCTGTCATGAGCTTACCACGTGAGATGTTTTAAATAGATGGCACATGAATCACAAGAGATGGATGGGAAAAAGTGGCCTCCCCATGTAGAACATATTTTTGTTGAGATAATATTGGAGGAACAACTTAAGGGTAACATGACAAACGGTGTGTTCAAGGGTCCTACGTGGGCATCAATCATAGCTGAACTTAACTAAAGGACCGGGAAAGACTTTATCTGTAAGCAAGTTCAACAGAAGCACAATAGGCTCCGTAGCAAACAATATAAGTGGAGCTAGTTGCTAAGACACACAGGACTAGGGTGGGACGAGCAGACCCAATCAATGACTTGTTCTGAGGAGGTGTGGTAGAATGTGATTGTGGTATGTTTACTGTTGTTTATTAATTATATAACTTATTGCAATTATTTATTTATGCAATTTGCCTCTTGTGAACTGCTGCGTTTAGTGTGCTAATGTTTCCAAGGAAATTGCAGAGCAATCGTGGTGCAGCTAACTTAAGGAAACAGGGATGCCCAGACTACCCATCACTGCAGCAGTTGTTCGCCCCTAGTACTGCGACTGGGAACCTGCAGATCTCCTCAAACACTCCTCCTCTGAATAGTGATGAGAAGCGTGCCTTAGAGGAAGAGCTTGCCAATGCCAATGCCAATGCAAGTGCACCTACCCATTTGGACGATGACTGTTACACCCTTAACTTTGACAGTTTCCCGCACACTGTGGAGGGTGCTGAGGTTGAGGAGGTAACCCAACGGGCGGAAAAATGTCATGTGCAAGATGCAAGTGGCAAGGGTAAAAAGGTCTCGAGGAAGTCGGATAGGATAAGTGAAATGACTGTGGCCCTAAAGGAGTACACCACAATGACGAGGGATAGGTTCAGTGGTAAACTGGGCAAGCCAGGCGGTTCATCTGACCAATTCGCTCAATCTAGCGTAGAGGGTGATCCTTGCTCACTTCCCAAGGCAATAGAGGTGCTGAATTTGTATGTGGATCTGAATAACAAGGCCTATATCAAGATGTTAAAGGTTTTGCAGCAAGAGGATAATAGGGTAGTGTTTATGTGTATGCCGGAGCATAGGAGGAAGTCTTGGATTGACGACATTCTAAACCCGGAGGAGGATTGAGGGAGAGCAGTATTGCATTAAGTTTAAGCTATTTGGTTTTTATGTACTATGGATTCGGGTTGTTCTATTTACTTGTTTTTGTTTTGTATGGATAATACGAAGGTTTATGTTATTTATGAACTTGGGATGTTTGTATGGTTTGTGTTATATTATGTGACGGATTTGGATTTGGGTTCGTTGATTTTTATACATTTATTATGTTGACTGTTGAATTAGGTGTTTATATTATGTGACGGATTTGGATTTGGGTTCATTGATTTTTATACGTTTATTATGGTGACTGTTGAATTAGGTGTTTATATTATGTGATGGATTTGGATTTGTGTTCGTTGATTTGTATACGTTTATTATAGTGACTGTTGAATTAGGTGTTTATATTATACATTTATATTATGTGATGTACTTGTTTTAATAACATATTTACTTTTATATTTCTCTTTACATAACCTACCTGAATAGTGTATTTGTGCTAATGTGTAGGTCACTTATGGCATTCGGAAATGACTGGTGGCAGGCGATCCAAGACTATGACTTTAATGATGCATACTTCAACAACATTGGTTCCAGCAATGACTGTGAAGAAAATGATGATGACTGTCCCGATTCGAAGTTCGAACGTGAAGAAGAAGCAGAGTTTAATTTAGTGAATCCTATAGTCGGGGAGATGTATGCATACATGCAGCGGCATTATGATAAACAACCAATGCGAACAAGTGCGTTGACCGGCAAGGCGTATATGGATGAGGTCACTGTTGGTAATCCAACTAAGTGTTACGAGATGTTTCACATGACACCTGAATTACTGTTACATTTAGTGGACAAGTTGGCTCAACGTGGTTACTTGAGGGACGGACTTGGTGAGGTGAATGCCACTCAGGCCGTGGCCATGTTATTGTACATACTTGGACACAACATCCGCTTTAGATGTGTTGCAGACAGGTTTCAGCACTCAACAGAAACCATGTGTCGGCATTTTTGTAAGGCATTGCAGGCTGTCCACCACTACGCGAAGAATTTAATTAAACCTAATCAGAAACATCTTCAAGTGAACAGGTACTAGCCATGGTTTGAGGTACAAAACATTCTCTTACTTAACATACTTCGTATAACAGTAAAATAATATGATATTTGATATGTGCTTGCTAAGATTAATGAAAAGGTCCAATGTGTAGAGATGTATAGGAGCAATTGATGGAACGCACGTGAGGGCCCGACCTCCTGCAAATGCGACTCAAGCACACAGGGACTGCAAGAGCCTTATAACAACTAATGTGCTGTGTGTGTGTAACATGGACATGCAGTTCACATTTGTCCATGGTGGGTGGGAGGGCAGTGCGAATGACTTAAGGGTTTTCGTGGAAACGATCAGTGACCGAAAGCATGGATTCCCATGGCCACCAACAGGTACTATACATTACTGTGACTTTAACTAAAGTTATTTTATCCTCCACGTGGGAGTAGTATGTTTATGAACAACTTAATTACGTGTTGGCTGGTTGTGTGTGTGTGTAGGGTCGTACTACTTGGTGGATTCGGGTCTACCAATTGGCACTAGTTTTCTCCCCCCTTGCAAGTCAACTAGGTACCATGTGCAGGAATTCCACTCAAGCGGTAGACGAATAACATCAAAGAAAGAGTTGTACAACTACAGGCACTCGTCCTTGCGGATGGTTATTAAGCGGTCTTTTAGAGTGCTGAAGGCCCATTTCCCCATTCTGAATTTAATGCCAAACTTCAAGCCAATTAGGCAGTGTTACGTGGTTATTGTGTGCTGTGCTCTACACAATTTCATATGCATGAACAATCGGAGTGATGAATTGTTCAGAACAATAGGGGAGAGTGTTGGTGAAGGTAGTGCGACCAATAGCGAAGGCAATGGCGATGCTGGAGCATCAACAAGCTCAGCGACCCAAAGGCATGTACTAGAAATGTCAAGTGCATCAAAGAGAGCAATGGCCCAATTTAGGGACAATATCACTGACACAATGTGGGATGATTATGTTGCCCATGGCAATGTAAGATGATTATATGTTGAAAATGGCAATTGACCATTTACTTTGCTGCAATGTAGATCCTATGGCTTTGCAGCGTAATTGTTTTGGCACTATAATATGTGATGGAAATATTATGTAGGTGGATGTATAACTTAGATCAACTTGCAACGTTACTGCACTATTTTGGAATGACATAACAACGTGTAGATATGCTCTCGACATAATTATGTAACGTAATTCAAATGTACCAATTATTATAAGATATATTTTTGGAGCATAGTATACCCACAACATTTGTTCACAGATATTTGATATGTGGTATAAGAAATATTGTTGGACCATCAGACATAACAAAATTTTACCACTATTATAAGATGATATTATGAGGTGCTGCAAAATTTGAAGAGGGGATAGATGAGGTCTACAATGAGGCTCTTGCAATATATCACATCACTTATGATTATGCTAATCATCGAAGAGATGCCAAATATTGTTTCTTTAACCAAAGGATTGCAGGTTCAGTATTGCATTAAATTATATGCCAAGAAACAAGATGAAAGGTCCTTTGTCTGTCTTCGATATGTTTTACGGGAGATATTTAATTAGTTGACGGAATATTGTACAATTCATCATAGTTCATCATAGAGAAATTACCATCTTTGAGTGTAACATATTATTTAAAAGAGGTAGAGACTAGAGGACATATGTATAGTATATTTTTTGGTATGTCGTCCAAAGAAAACTAGAACTGGTTAAAATTGTCTAGGTTCCACGTAGTGGAAATGACAAATGTATTATAAGTACATAATATGTTATATCTAGCTCCTCAAACTACCGAAAAAAAAAAAAAAAAAGTAGTTCACCATAAAAAAATAAAATAAAATAAAAAAATTGCATAACACACGTGACCAATAATGTACATAACCGACGGATGTGTGTGTTACATCATCCTGCAAAATATATAGGAACTCAAAACAGGGCATGTGATCAGTAATGTACATTACACACGTGACCATCAATGGGTCATGGCAGACGTAGTTGCGTATGGCCATGGCCCCCCAAAACATTAGAGAATACAAAATAAACCCCAAGTATAGTCCAAGACAAAAATAAAGCTACCCTATACTTGTAGACTTTGTCTTCAGCAATTTGGAGTGCGAGCTTAGTTTTTTTAGCCTTGCACTTTGCTATCCTTAGGAGCTCTCGTGCTTCTGCTTCCCTTGCATGAGCCTCATCCCTTTCATTTCTTGCAGCTACGACCTCGGCCTTATATCTTGTAAACCTTTCATGGACAAGTGGTGCTATTGCACGGCCACGTGGGCATGTGTTCTTGTCCAACCATTTGAAGAACTTACATGCCTGATCAAAGTCCTGCATACAACATTGAAGGCATATATAAGATGGTCAGCAAAGATAGAAAGAAAATGACAAGTCAAATATGTGACGACAATAAAATCATGTAATAGTAATCGGCGACCATTGCTGACATCCATAGAACCTCCTATCAAAATTACGGATAGACAAGGAGGTCCTTTCCACACATCGATCCAGATCCCACATACGGCTGCTAGAAGTGGACTCATAAGTAGTGGTAGAAGACATTCCACTGCTGAGAAATTTAATGAGTATGCTTTTTATTAGTACTTCAAACAACATAAGTTTTTTCAATTCCAATGATATCAAGTTAATGATTGATGTGCTATATGTGGTTTCAAAACAGCCTTATAATTATTGCAACGAAATGAGTTTTGAGTTTTGCCTAAACCAAACAGCCTTATAATTACTGCAACGAAAGTCTTATATAAGCATTAGTATTTATCCTTCTGTTTCTCTTACTGTAGACTCCTACACAATCACATGATGTGTTACATATTCCTATCTGCTTCTAGTTATGATTCACCTCAATTTGTTTAAAAACTTGTTAAAGCTTAAAGGAGCACTGGATCAAGTTCTAGCAACAAAGGCTGCTAGTCTAAACGAGAAACAAAAGTTGAAAGGACTAATTACCTTTGAACTATGAGCACATAAAGCATTCAGGAGCTACACGTGGTTTTAAAACCATTGAGATCACTATTTGTCAACCTCAGATTCTGACATCTCACTGATGATCATTTATTTTGTTGTGTTGTAGAAGAACCATAAAGTGAGAGGCACATGTAGCAACCGAATTAGTCCAAAACAAGATTAGTGTCTTTAAACTTTTAAGTCCACTGTGTCAAAGAGCATCTACTTCAAGTAGTAACACAATTTTAGCCAAAAATCCATTATAAAGATAACATTTAACAAATGATTTAAAAGCTTTTAGTCGAGAGTGCACTTGAAATTTAATAAATTAAGTTGCACCTAGAGAAAAATGATAATTATGAAAGATATTAATTAAGTAATACAGCAAGTTGCAGTTGGTTCTGCTCTAGCTAATGCATCGCATCCAAATCATATCCCATAGATAAAACACTTTTCAAAATCTTCAGTGAAGTTATACCAACAGCAATGGCAACAGAGTTCAATGCTTATTCTATAAAGTCAAAGCCCAATTCAATTCACAACCAGATCTTACCTAAACCAATCCCCATCAATTCACAAACATAGCCCATATGCTCGCTCATTCTCACAGACCCATAACTACCCAGTTCTCACAATTTGCACAACACACATTGAAATAACTTGCATTGTTTTCAACCTTCAAATGTCCCAAAAGATAATAACTTCACCAAATCAAATGCTAAACAAAACAAAACTTTAAAAAAAAAAAAAAAAAAAAAAAAAAACCATTATCCCATAACTATCCAAGTAACTAATTTCACACACAACCTAACCAACAAAGTTCCCAAACAGATTTTTTTTTTTCTTAACAAGCAACAAAATAAATAAAACTAACACAACAAAATTAAATCAAAACTAAACCCTAAACCCTCTAAGTAGTAAATGACTCACTTTTTTAGATTTCTGGTGGCCCCATAGTACAAACATTACAAAAATTCTAAAATTTTCTCGGTTATACTTTCTTGGCAACCAAATAAAAATTTAGACCAAAATTTAAATTAAAAAAAAAATTGAAGGCTTTAAAAGGTTTAAAACCAAGCAAATTGATGGATGCAGTTTGCATCCACCAATTATAGACCTATAGCAATTAAGAATAATATCATATAAACAAGCAAACCAGATAAATAAACAAAAAAACAAAAAACAAAAAAACAGAGGCAAACAGAGTTCAAGCTAAAACCTAACATTTTTTCTCAAAATCCGAATGCGAAACACATAAATCAGATAAATAGACAAGGTGAGAGAGTACAGAAAAGGATGAGGTAGCACCGTCTTGGGTCGGAGGAGATTGTCTGTGACAAAATCGGGAAACGGGTCAATTTCTTTATGTTCGTCGGTGCCGCTGGGTCATGACGGAGGAGATCACGCCGCCGTACACGTCAGAGAGATGGGTGTTGTTCACTGGTGACGGTCCTGACGAGGTAAGGGAGCTTGAGAAAGTTTTATGGGTTCGGGTTTGTGCTTTGGGAGAGTGACATGGCTAAAGGGGGAAGGGGAAATGAGAAAAGAGAAGGCTGATGGGGATGATAACAGTAAGGCGGGTAATAAAATAGTAAGCATCTGACCAAGTGATAGAGTTGGGGCCCATAAATAGTGTGAAAAATATTGAGTGATAGAAATGGAGTGATGGTGCCAAACAAGTGTATATTTTAGAGTGATGAGTGATAAGTGATAAGTGATGAGTGATGAGTGATGGGTGATGAAAATTGAGTGACGGAAATTGAGTGACAAAAAAAAAAAAACCATCCAAACAGCCTCTTAACAAATAGAGAAGGTTTTTTTTTTTTTTTTTTTTTTTTTTAATTTTCTTTTTGATCATTTTAAAATTTCATAACTGAAAAAAAAAAAATTAAGGCCAAAGAAATTGGATTTAGGTCAGGTATGGATATCTATGGATAAACAAACCAAGTAACATTTGGGTACAGACAGTCGGTACTAATTGAATAAGGTCATTGAGTATTTATGGGTAAAATAATCAGGTTGGGTATGGGTATACCTGACCCATACCCGATCCATAGCCATCCCTAGATCAAATTCTGTTGTAACTGTTCCTAAGAGCTACAAGTTAATTTCTGGGTAGGGGTGTGCATGAGTCGGGTTGAGGAGATTTTTTGACCCAACCCTCCATGGTGGGTCAAAAAAATGTAACACAACCCAACCTATTACATAAGTCCAACCTAACCCAACCCAACAGGGACAAACCCAAGAGGGGGCAAAGGGGGCTCGAGCCCCCCCTGGGCCCAAAAAAAAAAAAAAAATTTTAGCAACTAAAATTTTCCAAAAAAATGAGAAAAGAGCTTGGGCCCCCCCTTAGTTTTAGCTCAGGCCCCCCTTCCAAAAATATGAACCCATGCCCACATCCGACCAGCCCATGACTGATGACCCATGTAAATCTAAAAAAAAAAAAAAAAAACTTAGCTCTCAGTCCAAAACCAAACAAAACGGAGAAAGCAAAAGCAAAAAAACGAAGGAAAAAAAACAAACAAAAAGAAAAGAAAGGAAAGTGAGACTTGAGAGCTGAGATGCGAGACAGAGAGATCAGAGATAGAGAGGCGAGACAGAGAGACCCACCTTGTGATGCCGCCGCCGCTGCTGACGCCCATGCCGTGTTGCCGTGACGCTTGCGAGAGCGAGAGTGCTACAAGACCCATCTTGATCAGTTGATCTTGCTACCAGAGACCCACGCTGGTGAGACCCACTTGCCGCCGCCCACTTCAAACCCATTTACCACCGTCGCTGATTGCTCGAGACCCACTTGCCGCCGCCGGCCCTCCGCTTATTGGTATTTACTCTTATATTTTCCTTCAAAACTTAATAAATATAAAATGTTTGTGATTTGATCTGAGAATCTGAGATTCACAGAAACGCTTGTGCCTTGTGAACTGGTGGTGTTTCATGTTTGTGTTTTTACTGATAAACTGAACTGATGTTGGTGATTGACTGATTGTGAATTGAATCAGTGCTGCAGCTGTTGCTTGTGGTGTTTTTTTTTTTTTTTTGTTTGGCTTTTTGGCTTTGTGACTTTGTGACTTTGTGTTTGTGACTCTCTATATAGATAAGAGAGATAGAGAGAGAGAGAGAGAGAGAGAGTAGAGTTTGTAGTTGTAGAGATTAGTTTTTTCTTTGTTGACTGGTAGTTAGGCATAATAGGGACAATGGGAGTTGGGCAACGGACAAAAGGTAAAGTTAAAGTCTTTAACTTTACCTTTTTCCTTTTTTTTTTTTTTCCTGTAAGGTTAATTAGTATCGGTAGTGGCCAGTGGGATTCATTGGGTTAGTGGGTCAGTGTTAGAAAAAGGGAGACAACATAAAGACATAAATAAAGGCAGACCAAACACAAAAAGAAAAAAACAAATCATACAATATAGAAAATTGTCACACAAATTTAAGAAAATAATGGTGATTCTTATATGATTCTTATTTTATTTGTAGATCATGAAAAAATCAACTACAATACTTGATTTTTTCAAAAGAAAAGGTTCAACTTCAAATTCTTCCAAAGTCAATGTGGAATTGCCAACAACTAATGTTGCTATTCCAATTCTAGAAAATGTGGATGTTCCAATTCTAGAAAATGTCGATGTTCTAATTCTAGAAAATGTCGATGTTCCAATCTCTCAAACACAATTTCAAAGAATTGACCTTGATTCTTTGGATTATGATCCCAGAACACACAAACAAATATGGGAATATCATGTTAATCAACGTCATGAAATTCGACGGGATTACATTAAAAATGGTCCGCACCAACCTCCTCTAGAGACATTCAAAAAAAAATGGAAAGCGCAATCGTAGCTTTCAAGCTTCTTGGTTTAGAAAATTTTCAAAATGGCTTGAATATTCTCCTACAATAGATGCAGCTTATTGTCTACCTTGCTTTGTCTTTCATAATCCAAATGGGGTTGTGGGACAAAATGCATTCATTGTTGGTGGATTTAAATCTTGGAAAAAGGTTGGGGGCAAAGATTGTTATTTTCAACATCATATAGGAAAAGATCCTAACTCAGCTTATAGAGTTGCCGAGCAAATGTGTAAGGATTTGATGAACCAATCGCAACATTTGCAAAGGGTAGTTGATCATTTCACTACTGAACAAATCGCAAATAATCGGTTGCAACTGAAGGCCACAATTTTTATTGTCCGGTATCTTGCCTTTCAAGCTATAGCTTTTAGAGGTAATGATGAAAGTTTTAGTTCATTAAATCGTGGGAACTTTTTAGAATCATTGGGTATTGTGACTTTTTGGAATGAGAAGGTTGCTGAAATAATAGAAAAAGCTCCTAAAAATGCAACCTACACATCACCTAGGATTCAAAAGGAAATTCTACATGTTTTATTAGCCAAAGTGAAGAAGGCCATTCGGGAAGAAATTGGTGATGCAAAGTTTTGAATAATGGTTAATGAAACTCGTGATGAGTCCATGAGAGAGCAAATGGCTGTAGTTTTTAGATATGTTGATGTAGAAGGCTTTGTCAAAGAACGTTTTTTGGGCTTATTCATGTTGCTGACACTGCGGCTTTGACTCTAAAGAATGGGATATATTTTTTGTTATCTCAACATTGCTTAGATATACAAAATATTTGAAGGCAAGGATATGATGGAGCAAGCAACATGCGAGGTATGTGGAATGGATTACAAGTTTTGATTTTGAATGGTTGCTCATGTGCTTACTATTGGTAAATCTGGTTTTGTATCTCATACAAAACTCACAGCGGAAGCAACAAACATGCATCTATTTCATTCACGATTGATAACTTGCATTATTTAAATTTCAGAGTTTAAGAACAAGATAGCGTACCTTGGTGTAGTGAAATTCAAAATAAAAGATTAGAAGTACTTGGGAACACTTTTAATCTTCACTCCAATTCCACTTTATGCTCAAGAAGTGTAGTCTTTCAATCAGTTTCTAAGGGAGAATAATGAGTGGCTTCACTCACACATACACACCATTTCACAATGGTGTCTCTCTTTTTCTCTAAATAAAAAATTATGTATGTTTATTCTTTTATAACTAACTGATTATCTAATTGGGCTGGCCTATTAGGCCCTTCCAAATGGGCTTTAGTGTGTGACTTGGAATGGAACCAAAAGGGACCAATAAGACACTTGCTCCAATGGGCCTTGGGCTTTTCTGTCAACTCTTGACAAGTCCAAAGTTATCATTAATTATATTTAATACCACTATATAAATATAATTGCACTCTAGGCCTTATTAATAAATTATATCCTAAGACTTTATTATACATGCAACACCTTCATAAAATATTCGTAGTAATTCAAAGTTATGAATATAGACTGCCACTTTGAAGATTACTACATCTTAATCCTTGAGTACCTGATTTAATCTTTTAAGTTATTCTTCATATATTTATGTAATCCAATTTCATAAATATATACTTTAGTAACTCCTTACTAAAGTGGTTAGGCCTAACACTCTAAATAACCAAACCCATTAAACTTATCTCAAGGGAATATTTTATATCTCCATGGAATATTTTATATCTCCATTAAGAGATTATGAATTCCATCTTGAAAATATATGTTCCATCAACACTAAATGTGGCTGCCCAACATACTGAGGTTTTGACCGTTACTTTAGATCTCATTTTTGATATATCAAAGCAACCTATACTTCATGATCAGGTTCATTATTCTCTTAGGATTAAGAGTTCATGTAAATATAAGTCGTGAGATTTATTATTCATTTGACAGTCGTTAGGAGAATAATAAATCTCACAGCGGTCCAATTCAATATGCCTTAACTCTTAAAACATATTAACACATCAACTAGAAGTCTCGACTTCCATGATCAAGACAAATCATCTTAGTTGATATGTTATAGTCTTCACAGATGAAATGCCCAATTTTATCGCCGATTACGAACTAAAATTCTGAGTTTACAAAAAACTTGTGACTTATATCTTCTGTGACTAAATCACATACTATGCATCTCATGGACTATATGATAATGTCCAAATATTCATGTTACCATTATTTCAGGTAATAATAAAACAACTTTATTAATTACAACATTAAGTCATACATAATGTCATACATAACATCATACAATAGGATTTAAGAGCATTAATCCTAACACTTACTACATCCGTTGTTTTGCACATTGCTTACAATTGGCATTAGTAAAAGCATCAAAACAAGTTAATATTTTTTTCTTGCATTGCTTTTTCTGATCAAAATTGTTAATGCTTCATGCAAGCGCAATGAGCAATTGAAAGTTGCCAATGCTAATGAAATAGCACGTTTGATTAATCTTAAAGAGCTTGAGACTGGAAGTGGACTTAATCAAATTGGTTACAACGACCTGTAGAAACATGTTGGAGTTCACATTTTAGATCAGTTTCTAGCTAATTAAGGATGTTTACTTCAATTGTTGAAGTTTTACAAAATATAATTGATGGAGAACATCGAGCAGAAGCAGAGTCAACTTATGAGGGTTTAACTTCATTTGAATTTGTCTTCATCTTACATCTTGAGAAGGAAACTATAAAGATCACTAATAAACTTTATCAAGCTTTGCAAAGCCAATCTCAAGACATTTTAAATGCCATGCATTTAGTTTCATCTACTAAAGCACTTATCCAAAAATTTAGAGATGATGGAGGGGATGGCTTACTCACCACTGTGATATCCTTTTGTGAAAAGCATTGCATTGATGTCCTAGATATGAATGCTCGTTATGTTCCGAGGCGAGGTTGAGCTTGTAATCAGCAAGATAACGTTACAATTGAGCATCATTATCGAGTAAATATTTTTTTTGCTACAATAGATTCTCGACTACAGGAACTAAATTATCGGTTTAATGAAAATGCAATAGAGTTACTTAGACTTAGCTCAGCTTTAGAACCTCATGAGGCATTAAAATATTTTAGAAGTAGTGATCTTTGTTTGTTGGTAGAGAATTTCTATCAACAAGATTTCACAGATTATGACAAACAAGTGTTAAAGAAGGAGTTTTATCATTTTGAGCATAATGTAGTCCAGGATCCAGAATTCAAAGAATTGAAAAGTTTATCTGAGTTGTCTCAATGGTTAGTGAGAACTAGAAATTCAGAACACTACAAACTTGTTTATAGAATGATGAGACTTGTGCTTACTCTTCCAGTTTCTACTGCTACTACAGAGCGAGCATTTTCAGCTATGAAAATTGTCAAAACTAAGCTTCGAAACAAAATGGAAAATGATTTTTTGACGAACTCTTTGATGTTATACATTGAAAAGGATATAGCTTGACATTTTGTTTGGATTCAATCATAGATGATTTTGAAGATTTGGAAGAGTGTCGAGTTCCCTTTTCATAGATGATTGTATAAAGAAACAATAGTGTTTCGTGTCTTTTGTTTTTGTTAGTAGATGATTGTATCTTAATATATTAAGAAACAATGATTTTTGAGTACTTGTCTTGGTTGATAGTTTATTAATACTATATGGATGCATATTTGAAAATTTTTTTTTGCACTTATCTCCCACCCCCCCCCCCCCCAAACTTAAATTCCTACGTCCGTCTCTGCAACCCAACCCATATGGGTTGGGTTGGGTCGAGTCGGGTTAAACTCATGGGTTGGACAATTTTTTTTATTACTATTATTATTAAATAGTGAAGAAAAAAATATATCACACTTGCCACCTAAGTTGATAAACAAAATATATATTCATATATAAACTAATATTCCAATTTAGTTGTAAACAAAATATGTTTAATTATCCAATTGAGTTGATAAACAAAATATAAATGAACTAGTATCCTAATTCACTTATAAACAAAATATACATGAGTTCCTAACTCAGTTATAAACAAAATATATCTAAAATTTTTAAAATTTTTTATTAATTATATAATATATTTAAATATATATTGAAAAAACTAATAGGATTTTATATTATATATGATAGTAGGAACTGAGGAAATGCTCTATAGTTGATATTTTTTTTTTAATGTAAATTTATTAAATATATAATATATTTTAAACATATATTAAAATATGGGTGGGTCGGGTCGGGTTTGGCTGGTTTGTAATTTTATGACCTAAACCCAACCCGACCCGTTATAAAAAAAATTTTGTAACCCAACCCAGCCCACTAAGCCCTAAAAACCGACCCAACCCAGCGGGTTGGTTGGGTCGGGTCAGGTTTGGCGAGTTGGCAAGTTTTCTGCACACTCCTATTTCTGGGGTTGGAGCATTCATGTGTTAGGTTTAATGCATTTTTAGTTAGTATATAAGCTGCACTTTTGTAAGTTTGGCTAATGTACTAATAATCAAAACCACATTAGTTTTAATACTCTATTACAATTCCATTCAAATATTATATTCTCTTTCCCTAAGTATCTTTTTTTTTTTTTTTCACCCAATCCTTCCCAAAAATCTCCCACTCTACTAGAGATTAAAACAGCCAACTACATCAAATAAATCAATTTTTAGATCAACAGTTCAAGCTTCAAGACTTGGGGACTTTGAAGTATTTTCTCGACCTTGAAGTGGCAAGATCATCTAAAGGCATTAGCTTGTGTCAGAGGAAACATGCATTGGAAGTGTTAGAAGATGCTGGTCTCACTAGTTGTAAACCTACAAAGACTCCTATGGAGCAAAACCTGAAATTGAGCAAAAATCAAGGAAAATTGCTAGCTGACCTTGGTGTTTACAAAAGGCTTGTTGGAAGGTTGTTGTACCTCACCACTACAAGACTAGACCTTACATTTGCTGTGAACAAGCTTAGTCAGTTAGTATATGACAAAGCCAAGAAGACCCCACTTGTTGTTTTTTGAGTGCTACAATATTTGAAGAAGTGTCCAAACCAAGGTATATATTTTCCACCAAATTCAAGCCTACACATAAAGGGTTTTGCAAACTCAGATTGGGCAGTTTGTGTGGACTCAAGGAAGTCAACTACATGTTATTGTATCTTCTTAGGTGACTCCTTAATGTCTTGGAAATCCAAGAAACAATCCACAATGTCAAGGTCCTTAGCTGAGGGTGAGTACAAGGCTATGGTGTAGCTATTTGTGAAATATCTTGGATTCTTGCTTTGTTAAAATATTTTGAAGTTCAACATCATCAACCAGGTTTGTTGTTTTGTGACAACTAGTCACTAACCCATGCGATACACGAAAAAATTTAGAAAAATGTTCAAGAACTTATTTATTTATTTATAAGATTAATTCCTAATATTCATATACTCCATTCTAGACTTGCAAAAGCAAAAAAATTTATAAGTCTTTTCTCCTCCTCTGACAATCACATTTATTTCTCAATTAAGTTGCCTTGCTTCTCATTTTTGGTACATTTTGTGGTTGGAAAAGAGATATGCAAGTGAAATGTTTAGTTCATATTGCAAAGTTACATGCAACTTATAATTTGTTTCTAAATATTTGATGATTGATCTATTTATTAAAGCCTATTATACAAACTATATCCCAAAGTTGTAAGGAACAGGAACATCTCAAGTAGTTCAATGGTTAAACACAACCTTTTGTAACTCTCAGCATTCCTTTAGAAAAAAATTTCAATATCCAACCTTATTCACAATTTTTTTTTCAATAAGTAGCGTAATTTTCAAAATGTTTCCTCTTTCCTTTAGATTCAAATAACCAACAAGCTAGATCACTCCCCTCTTATATCTCCAAAGAACCAAAAAATGCATTTGAATTTGGCCATAATTATTTTAAAGATCAACCAAAGAACCAAAAATAACACTTGAATTTGGCCTCAATTGTTTTAAAGATAAACCAATTACAATGTCAATGCATGTAATCAAGCCTTGAATTATTCAATTTTTTCAAGTGACTGCATGATAGGTTGGTCCAATAGCTGGTTACAGAGCGATACAGTTTTGGCATGGCATATACTGATGTTCTTATGCTATATATCAAAGAGTAATATAAATTCCTTCATGACATATAAAAGAGCATTACCAACATTATATGTCAATAATTACAAATTAACTTGTAGGAAACACTACTAAACTCATTGCTATACACACATAGAAGAAGTTTGCTATGAAAGATAATTTTAGAACTCAAATAACTAAAAATCATTATAATGCGGCCATTAAATATGGGTTTAAATTCATCATATCAATCATTCAAACTAATTGCATTGTCTAAAAGCAGAAAAAAAAAATTATAATATTTAAGAAATAATAGATCTTGATGATCCTAAAAAACCACCTAAAATATTAGATCCTGATTAACTTGTAAGTAGTAATGATCATTATGATACAATTTGTTCTCTCTCTCTCTCTCTCTCTAGCATCAAGCTACTATCCCAACTCTTAAAACCTACATTTAGTAGGTAAATTTTTCTGAGCTATTCTCCATAGTATTTTCAAATTCCATCACTTCTTCTAGATAGATCTCTGTTCTTGACATCACCCCCTGTTGCAAAAAATATGCTAACCTCATTGTAAACCTCCCTTGAGAATTTGTTATGCACATAATCTTATCTGGCATATTCCTTATTGAGAAAGGAATTTAAACAATGGCACAAATTGAAGCTACATCAGGCAGATCTTGTAACTTTGCCAAGTCCCACTCTTCTCTCACTACATCAATTAGCAGACTAACCACTAGGGGTTGTTTTCATCTTCTTCTTCTCTTCCCTCTAGAGATAGGTTCCATAATTCAAAATCCTAAAAGGATTTTGAGGAGAACTTTTGTGATCGGGCAATTCATTCAAAACGCGAAGTCATTCTTTCTAATTTTCCAGACACACCTCTTCCCAGTCCGTTTAACTCTCGGGGTTAGGAATCTCTCTGTGAGAAACCCTTTAGGTGTCCTAGCGTGTTTATATAGGAGTTCTACTCCAACACACATGCCATCGATACCTCTGTCCCTCAGTTTACTGCGGTATTTTAAGGAACACATATCATAGTTACTCCAAAGTTCATTTCCGAGGTACTACATGCCCCTAGGGTAGCTCATCCGAATTATCCTAGTCATCTTTGTCTTCGTTCCATCTCTTGAGATGAGTTGACCTCATGATTCTCAGAGAAAGCCATGGTGTAGGGTGATCTTCTCAACTTCACCACACTTGAATTGCTAAGGGTCCAAGGATCCTTAATATGATGATGACCTTTGTTCTCACTCCACGGTCTCACTATAACACTATCACTGAACCTTGTACTCATTTTATTTTCTCTCTCTTGAAAGGTCTCTTTGTAGACTTTCCTTCACACATGATAGTATCTATGATATATATCTATCAAGACAGTGCTACATGTGATAAGCTAATCTTTCCTTCAGCTATCACATGCATTCTCACACACATACACGTTCTTATTCTTTCGACTCCTCTCTTCTCTATCATGGGTGCTATTAGTCAGGGATCTATGCAAAGGAGCGTTGCTCAGTTGGCCTCCAAGGCTAAGTAGCCTCGTTAGGAGTCTACTCCCACCCAGCAGGAGGAGGTTGACATTTGAGTTACTAAGGATGCTGCCTATGCCTCTCGACCCTCTTTTACATCTATTCCTTCTTATTCTTCTATAGTATAGGCATCTCTCGCTGCCATCATGGATCAGCTTCAGCTCATATGTGCTGATCTTGGTAGTCATCTTGATCATTTTTTTGATGAGATGTGTCAGATGAACACCAGGATTGATCATATCGCTCGCAAACAGTCTTATCTTGGTGGTTTCACTCCTTCTCCCTCACCTGATCCTTTTGTGGAGTCCTCAGCTAGTGGAGATGATGATAATGGTGATGCTTTTGGCTTTGCTCATGATGATAAGATGACTGTTTCTTAGTGATTCACCCTTTGTTACTCGTGACAAAAAGGAGAAGTATTTTTGGTTATGAGAGAGTAGCCATGTTGTTAGGGGGAAAGCTAGACTAGTGATAGGGGGAGAGTACTTTTGAAATATGTAGTGAGGTTTTTGTTGTACAGTTCTCATTACATGTACCTTGGTCTTATGACCACTTTTCATCCTTTGTATTCTTTTGATATATGTGATGATGTATGTTTCTCACCTTTATTTCACGTGTGTTGTTTATTTTCTCTCTCTATACACATGTTTCTTACTTTATATAAGTTGTCTATATTTCACACTTGATGCCTTGATGGATCTTGTCTGAGTGTTTTAGTTAAGATAGGTTGCAAGTCTTTCATGTCGTGATCTCTCTTCTTGCAAAGTTTTTCAAGAGTTCATTGTATTAGTTAAACTTAAGTACTTTTTGTGTATTAGTTATGGAGATTGTTGTTTTATGCTTCTATCATAATTATGCTTGTGGTTTTGTCACGGATTGCCAAATGGGGAAATTGTTAGGGCCATATTTTCTATGTAATTGGCTAATCCTTTAACAAAAAGTACTTTACTTGTAATTGAGTAGATCTAAGTTGAGTTTTATATATCAAGTAGTGTGTTATTCAAACATATTAAATGGTATCATTAAAGACATGAAGGTTGATCTAAAAAACAAGTGAAGAAAAACTATTTCATTAAATCTTGACACAAGCTCAACAAATGCTGCTATCGAAGATTAATGGAGTAGCTCGACACAAGCTCAATCTATCAAGATCTACGATTTCAGAAATCTCAGATCTAAAATTCGGACCATGATGACTTGAATGATTAGAATTTCTTTTCTTACAACTCTAGTCATATATAAAGCTTATTTTAAAAGTCATCACACACGAAAACAAAGACCTAGAACTCATACACTTTGTGAGAAGCTACTGTGTTTATGTGCCTTAGGGTTTTATAATCAAATACTTCCTGATCTTCATCGTTTATGAAGTGAAGAATTTTATAGCTAACAACAGTCAATCAAGTTGTTGGAGTTAGTTACGTATTGGGATCCGTGCAAAAGAGTCAATCACAGATTGGAGATTTGTGTAACAAAGAAAAGAAGTCTGCTACAAGATCAAGTTCAATTAGGTATTAAAGCAAATGTTTAACTGTAGGTTGGTATATTGGGATAGATCAAGATAGTGGTAAGATTCCTCATACTTATAACCTCTTAATTATTGATTAGTGGATTTTTGGGAGTAGTAACCTTCACCTGGTGAGATTTTTGCCCTGCGAGAGGTTTTCCTCATTTGACAACAAATCACTGTATTAATTTATTTTTCATTGTATATCAGTTATTTGGTGATTTGTTGGTGCCTCTATGATTTGCATGTAATTTGACATAATTAATCAACTTGGATAATTGAATTAATTAACCGGGGTCATTCTATCTTAATCCAACACATTGATTATTCTATTTATCATGTCAATGTGGATAAATTGGGATGATAATGAGAAAATGAGCATCCATGGATCTTCATGGGCTTACTAGTAGTGCAAACTCAATCTTTGTACTAATGTACTATGTTTTTTATTTGTGCGATATTTTACAGAACAAAAGGCAGTACTTTCTAATTTCTATCAACAACACTGACATTGATGGTGACCTCATTTACTTAACTAATTAACTTGTGCATATAAAGAAAACTAGGCTATAACAGTGGCTATGGCTATGAGAATCTAATTCGAAATTCTTATTTTATAAGACAAAGATATGCTTAAAGAAACAAGGTACATACCCATGAAACTGATCATGAGCCAACCATCCGAAAACCTTACAGCAGGTTTGTGAAAATAGGTCTCCCCATAAGGTGGCGTTGGAGTTTTAAGAGACATAGCAGACAATCCACCAGTATCAGAATTTGAGTCACCAAAGTTAAAAATTGCAGGAAATTTGCAATTTTTTAAACTAAATACAGGATTCACTGTGGAAGCAAACAGCGAAAGCATACAAAAGAAAGGAAGAGAAATCGCAAAGTGAGAATGCTAGGAGACTTCATATTTGATAAGGAAAATGAGACACAAATGATATTGAAACCAAGAACTTAAGTTTGATGCTTATATTGCAAGGAAAGGTCACTTCCCTATTCTACATCTATATATATAGAAGGATAAATAGTTGTCAAAGGCATAGATTTCGCATTTTTTTATGAAATTTGCTGATGATGAATATTATATATGTAACTTAAAACCAATTTAAAATTCTAGAAAATCTTTTTATAGGTCAATACAAATGTATTTTGAAGTAAGACATGGTTTGATAAGGTGGAAATATAGGATCACAACTTTTTGAACATACAACTTTGCCACAAATTAATTTTATGTAGCGGACGGTAAGTGATGGAGAAAAAATAATAGGTTCATACAAAAAATTGGTGTTCTTAGAATAACTTAAATGCTTTGTGTTCTGGGATACATATTTTTGTTGATTTTTTTAAAAAAACTTCCAGAAAAAAGTGAGATTCTTGCACATAAGTTGAAAGAAAAAGCTGCTGACAAAATGGATCTTTTTGGACATTAAAAGTCTTTAACCTATACTCCATTTCCTATACCATAATTTTTGTTCCACTCACATCATCCACGTCATGATAATAGCAAAAACTGTGATTCAAAAGTTGTGTATACATATTTTCTCTTATATTTCACTCTAACTCAAAAGTTGTGTACATCTTTTATGTGCGGAATGTGCCTGGTGGACAACTATATATCTTTGCTTTACAAGTCATCTGAAACTGTCTTTTATGTGCCTAGTGAACATCTATCTATGGCTTACAAGTCATCTGAATCTGATAGAGTCCCAAAATGTTGAACATATGATTTGGTCTTGATTACTTTACCACCCAATGTACACAATTTGTAGTTTAAAAATAAAAATAAAAATGTAAATGATTTGATTGGGAACTAAATTGCTGAACACAAGGTAGGATGTTTGACCTGAAAGCTAAGTGAAATAATCATAACTACGGGTGATGGAAAAAGTTCATTGTCAAATTAAATCAAATATATTTGGTAATAAATTGTGAGCTTACTTGTGTGCCGATTACGATTCACTTTCAAGCCCCAAAGATTTGGGTAGAGTTCCGTATTTGGGGTTGTAACGTTGGCCACTTAGCTTGTTCCAGTAGAACTATAAAAGGATAGAAAAATATGAAAATAGGAAACAAAATTTTACTTTTTCACGTGTATTTGTAATATGTTGGGATTGATCCCCATCTCATCCATTCTAGACCGTTTCTTTTGTCCTTAAGATAGAGATGGAGGTAAAACCCTCTTTTGCAGCACTTTTCCTCTGTTTAGTTTTGCTCTTTTTTTAAGAAAGTATTACTAGGCACCAAAAAAAATAGATAGAATTATTGTGGATAAATTTCATTGCAAAGCCATCTCCCATAAATTTTATGATAGTCATAGCTAACTTAACAATAGAAATCAATAAGACAAGTGAATGAGGGTTTGTGGATTCTTTGCTGGGAAAAGGAAAAGACTCATATTAGACAGGACCGCTTATAGCACAGAGAAAGTAAGTTAGCAAATGCAATATTAAAAAGTGCTTTATTGAAATTTAATGATGTAAACAACCAACAGTTGCTTTAAGAATCATAAAGTCAATTGACCGCGTAACCAAATTAATGGAAAATTATGGAAGTCCCTATATTTTGTAATTGTATAAAGGATCCAATCAAAGAATATCAATGATGAAATTGACAAAACTTGAGAACATGGGTCTTAACTAGGACTTACAATTGGTAGCGGATGATGTGCAATCGTTGGAAAACCACTCCATCTTTCATTTCCACTGCCAAGTGCCAACCAATATCATATGCTTCAGAGTGATGGTGATTTCACCATCAAAATGAGTTAATTTCATTAGTATATCATCTCTTATTAGCTAAAAAGCCATTTTTTTTGGATTGGATTTCTATGATAGAGAATACTGTTAATAATGGGCATTTACAACACAAGAAATATGATCTCTCATTTTAGTTTGTAATTTTCAAAATAAAAATTAATATGATGTGGGTATTTCGTGGTGTAATTTTTTTTTTTTTTTTTTTTTTTTTTTTTTTTTTTTTTTTGTTTTTAATGAACATTTTCATGTGTTATTAGAGCAATCAGTCATTGTAGGACACAGTTAGCGTTCTCATTGAGGCCATAATGAGTAGGATGCAGGACTATTAAAGTGAGGGTTGATTTTAATAATGTAGAGAGACTTTTATTTTAGAAATTTCTTCCATCTGAAAGTTGTGGCTTTCTCATTTATTTATTTAGGGGTGAAAATGTTTTACCTTGTATGCTGATGTTTTAATCTACTTAACATTCTAAAGTTTAATTATTCTTTTTTTTTTTTTTTTTTATGAAATTAGTGAAGGCTGCATTAGATATATATTATTACCATTTTCAGTCAAATATGTTTATAATTAAAAATAAATAAATAAGAAGAAGAAGAAGACGAAGAAAGTTTATGTATTTGAAGTGAATTTTCCCCTGATCGTTGTTGTCACCAAATGCCAGATATGGACCCACGTGCAGTGGGACCCTCTATATAGATTGTCTTAAAGAGGCAGGCCGTGCATCGTTCAAGTTTGCTTTGGGTTGCTCCTTTGGAAGGTGAGGTATGCACTTGTCCAAAATCGTAGTCAATATATGTAGTAGAAAGATTTTTGGCATTTAAGTTTAAAGCGTAATTATTACGTGCTTAGTGAATGCTATTATTAATACTAAGCTGCTTTGTTTGCAGGAAGTGCCAGGTGTACTAACTTGTTGTCACCGAGATAAAGGTCTACTTGAAGATGGTGCAGTTTTAGATCCACGGATTACAACTTATATCACAGTTGTTGGGTTAGATGGGCTACTTCGGGTCCCACATATGGACCTTAACCATGCCTTGATCACGGCGTTGGTGGAGAGATGGTGGCCGGAGACGCACTCATTCCACTTGCCCCACGGTGAGATGACCATCACGCTACAAGACATGGAGGTTATAATGGGAGTACCTATAGATGGCTTGCCAGTGGTGGGATATACATATATGAGCGATTGGGGCGACCTCTGCTCCGAGTTGCTAGGGCATAGGCCGCTGACCAGAGACATTGGTGGTAATAAGAACACTGGAGCGATAGAAGGGCCGAGGGTAAAAGCCAAATGGCTTGAGGAGCGGTTTAGAAACCCTCTCCCAGCTAATGCCATCGAGGAGCTTGTGCAGCAGTATGCTCGGTTTTACATACTGGGGATGTTGGGTGGTACGCTGTTTATGGACAAGTCTGGCGAACGGGTCTCAATTATGTATCTACAATTTTTCAATCCAATTAGCAACGGAAAGAATTATAGTTGGGGTAGTGCAGCACTAAGTTGGCTATATAGACACTTTTGTAAGGCATCAGAGAAGACAGCCAAGCAGATTGGCGGTGCACTGCTATTGGTGCAGTTGTGGGCATGGGCGAGGTTTCCACACATATGTCCTGTGATGAGGCATCCACAGCAAGCACTGCCCCTAGGTCCACTTGCTATCAGGTATGTAGGATGTAGGATCTTAGATAGTTACCGTTTTACATTTCCGTATTAACTTTTTTCACATGGGAATTATGTAAGTAACTAATATGGTTTTTATGTCTGTATTGCTAAGATGGAAAGGAGCTAAGATAACAATTGAGCATGCAATGCACGTCCTACGCGCCTATCGTGCGTTGCTTGCTTCGCTACGGCTAAATCAGGTATCGTGCCTTACAAGTGGGAACTGTTTGGCATGTAGTTGTTGTACGTACAATTTGCTTTGGAATGAATAAAAGTTACATGTATTGTTCACATTCATTACACATTTTTTCTAATTATATTGTTAATATGGTTGTTTACATCGGTTGGATCATTGCAGATTGTGTGGGAGCCATACAGAAATTATTTGGATTCCCTGCTACCGCATATTGTACAGCAGGCCAACACATATGGAGGTCTATCGTGTCACTCATACATTTTGGGTGGTTAAAGGCCATCACCTTGAATTTGTCCTCTGATAGTTTAGGATGAAGCAAGGCATACCAGTCGATGTCGACACTTCAATTGACCTTCACAAGATAACTCTCCAGAGCAAGCAGCAAAAAAACTAGGCTAAAGAACATGCCCTGCATATTGCTAAATGGGCTGCGCACGCCACAATTGCCAATGCACCGCCCTTTCATGGGGAGATAAACTACAATGACGAGTATATGGTGTGGTTTCGTAACCATACTGTTTGCCATATTACAAAAGATACCTCGTACTGGGACACTTTGGTAAGTTTAGAAAGAGTGTTTTGTTATAAATGTACCTCGCTTTGCATAGTTTAGTTCAACCTACTAACACTACTCTTGTATATTTGTGACAGGTTGAATCACAGTTGAGGATTATGGCGAAATGCGAACTAGGGTCTGAGATCTACACCGACTATATTAATGCCTTGCAATCTGTTGAAGAGATCGGTCGGTTGACCTTGGACGATGCACGCGATGCGGGGAACACAAGTGAACTGACAGTAGGCCGTGGTCGGCAAGCAGGTGGACGTCAAGGGCGTGGATGCCATCAATCTAGTCAGCGTCATACATCTAGTCAGCGTCCCACATCTAGTCAGTGTCCCACATCTGGTCAGCATCACACACCCATGCCCACATCTAGTCGATGTCTCGCATTTGCTCAGCGACCCACATCTACTCGGCGTCACACACTCGTGCCCACATCTAGTCGGCGTCACACACCCGTGCATGACCACACCATGGAGGAAGCAAGTCAAAGAGTAGATGAGATGTGTTTGGACACTGGTTATGACATGGGCTCCATGGCACACGATGATGCGGGTCCATCCTATACATTTGCCCATGGGGACACATCTCGGTGCCTATCCATGAGGAGTGATGATACCTGCCCACCCACATCCCCTACTACATCTCCGTTGCCCACCACCCATATGTCTCCCCCACTGACTACCAGCATTGCCCCTGCAGATGTACATGGTAGAGATGAGATGAGATTCATGCCCACCCCTGGGCGACCCACCCCTAGTGCTGTCCCACCTGAGTTTGTGCATACTGAGTTTATCCAGACACAGATACCCACCCCCTTACCAGAGGCTTCACACATTGAGGATCGGCCGCGAAGGCCGCAATGGACACTGACACATCCTTTTGACTGTGGGACTGGACATGGTACTATACTTTGATTTAATACCGATTACATATACATCTTTTTATAGTTAAATGATTTGCATATTAGTATTTGCTTGTGTTCTTTTCAGGCAAGGTGAAACCAGTCAAGGAACCAGTGAGGAGAAGAAAACGGGGATGATTTTCATTGGTCAAGAATCAGTGTTGCTTTGGGGAGGAGACACAGCTGGTAATTAATGATGGGGTGTTAATTTAATTAATTCTCATAGAGCATGAATCAATAATGTTAAGAAAGTCTAAATGAGATACTGAGTCAATAACCTTCATTGGGGTGTTAATTTAATTAATTCTCATAGAGCATGAAGTTTTTCAATGACTATTTTATGACATAAAATGGTGTAAATATGCACTTCTATGCATTGGCAGTGAATTAATGATTATAAATTATTTACATGGGCATTTGTATCTCAAGTTGCTGACTATAGTGTGGCAGCTGCCCAGCAAGGCATTGTTTACATTAATGAAGTTGACAAGATTACCAAAAAGGTTTCCCTTTTTTCCTGGTCAATCTCTCTATCTCTTTCTGTTTTGAAGACCACTTCCATGCTCCTTTTTTATACTATTGACATCTTCCACTTATCCACTTTGCAGGTCGAAAGCCTTAATATTAGTAGAGATGTGTCTGGGGAGGGTGTTCAACAGGAGGTTTTGAAGATGCTGGAAGGAACAGTAAGTGCACTTGTTATGTAAATTGAAGATATTAGTTAATTGATGGTCTCTTTTAAGTTAGTAAAAGTATTTTATGCAATAGGTGTATGCAATGCTCCTTACATGTATGTGGGATCCACACACATAGATCCACATACATATGAAAGTGACGTTGCATATACTTGTTACATAAAATACCACCTTGGGCAACAATAACAACCACCAGGTATGTTGTCCTTTGAACATGATGGAGATGGTCTGGTACTATTGAGGCAGCCTCCGAGCCCTTCTGTAGAATATTATAACCTTAGCATAGATGAATGAATTAACTTATATGAAGAATTGAGCATGGAATCACTAATTTTGTGCATTTGATCTAATTCTGCACCTTGTATTTTGTAAAGTTACATTTTGATTTTGCAGACCATGCCTCTGATCTGCTAAATCTCACTGTTTCTAGTCTGGTGGCTTTTTCGGTCAAATTTATGTGTTAGTCAACTTTTTTTTTTTCTTGGGTTTGGGGGAGAGGGGGAGGGGGGGGGGGGGGGATTCTAGTTTTCAATTTGATTCTTTTTTTGTTTTTTGTTTTTTTTTTGTTTTGTTTTGTTTTTTTTTTTCATATTACATTGTTAAGTTGGCTGTGATGGCCTACTTATAAAAAAAGAAAAAGTTGATTGTGATGACCCCAGTTCTTTACATTTTCTGTTTCCACTTGCAGGTGGACCTCCGGGACAAACCAGCACTTGAACAAATTTTTGCTTCAACAAAGTAAGTACTAAATGTTTATGGTTGAATTTACAGTTTTGCAGTCTCTTTAAACTATGAAAACAAATAGGTGCTTTCTACTTTGTTGGCCTCTCATTGTTCTGCACATTTTCTATCACTTTAACTGTCATCTTTCGTGCTCTCATCCATACATCTTATTCAGATGTCGTCAAAAATCAAACTCTTTAGCTAGAGGTGGTTTTCCTTTTGACACATGATTTTTCAAGAGTAAATCACTGGCCATTTTTCTTCCATGAAACCTCTTTTTAAGTTCAACGTTTCAAGTATGTTTCTACCTGAAAGAAAACATAACCTTAGATGATAAGGCATGACTAGACTACCATGATTTTACACAACCAATAAGCAGCTTGTTTGTTATCACACAAAATGATTTTAAAAAAACTGTGCTTAATTTTGCAATACTTTACCAAAAATGATCCTCCTGCTTAATTATTCTGGCTATAAGGTTTCTTGTCTGTCTCTTTTTACTGCAGATTTGAGGCTGTCATACACTTTGCTGGCCTAAAAGCTGTTGGTGAAAGTGTGCAAAAACCATTGCTCTATCATAACAACAATTTAATTGGGACAATTACTTTGTTGGAAGTCATGGCTGCACATGGATGCAAAAAGGTATTCCCTCATTTTGCTGGTTGTTTTTATTACTTTCTTATACATGCACAAGATTCATATTTTCTAGAATTTATAATCAGGACCATCGAGGTCTCTTAACACAATTTTTCTGCTTCCGTTCTGTTTTTCAGGAAAAGTAAGCATTTTTCTAACTATCCTATGTCATTTTCTCTATTTAGAGTTCCTTCATTCATCCTGGAAATGGTTTGCAAGGATTCTGTTTTTTCAATTATTAGCTTCAGTGTTGTTTTGGCTCTGTCACTGCTCTTTTAATACTTGGTACTGTCTTGTGTTCATCACAACTTGTCTATATGCAATGTCTGACCTGCTTATATTTTTTCCATCTGTCTTAAAACTTAATTTGCATCATTTAAAAAGAGAGGGAAAAGTGAATGCTTTTTACTCTGCTCGTTGATTCAACTTGAAGTCCAGAGGCCTGAATTTCCTTTATGTTGAAAATTTGTGAGTTCTTGATGTATTACTGCTTAGTTGGTTTTGAACATAACAATGAAAAATTGTCATCTCATGTAGTATTTATGATTGGTATCTTTCTTTCTTCCAGTTTCCTTTTATCCCCCAATGATGGTTCTCCTCACCTAAAAATTTATGGTATAAATGACAAAGTGGTTGTGAATTTTACATTCTTGACTGAAGTGTAGTTTTGTTGGGCAGACTATTGTTGCTGATTGTTCAAAAGTTTTAATTAAATTCTATTTGGTTTTACCATATTTTAATTTGTCTGTGTGCGTGCGCTTTCATGGCAATACCTAAGAAAAATCTTGCTTTAGCTGCTCTTGTGGGCACTGGAAGACCTCATTTGGTTTGGGAGGTTCTAGTAACAAGAGACTTTATTTGGTTCAGTAACAGTGATATTGTAGAGTTGTTACCCAACGTTTATGCTACTCTCTTTTGGGAAGGAAGGATTATATACTATATAGTATTTACCAATAAAATGGAACTTACAGGAGATGAGGTATCCATTGGCCACTGGTTAATTTAAATATCAATGTTTTAAATTCCATTTTGCACCAAATGCATATTCTCGTACCAAAATTAAAAATAAAAAAAAAACTCTTTCCATGCTGGGATGTTCTGGGCATTAGGTTCTATTTTGGCTCGAGCATTTTTATTTATATACACGAAATGTTATTTAAAACTTTTGACATTTTTACAACACTTTATATGCCGTGTAGTATGCCAATTGCAAAATGCTATAAATATATTCAAAACTTTTGACATACCATTTTGACTTTTAAAATTAAACATGCTCATAATATTTAGTCACAATAACTCTATTACGAAAAAGTATGCGGTTAATATGTTGCGAAGAAGGATAATCACACAATTTTTTATCTACAACTACAAATCCACCTACAAGAAAGAAAGAAAGGAAACAAAAATATTTGAGGAACAATAAGAAACTATCTAATTAGATATGCACAGCCATCAACCTGCTTGTAAATTCCTACCATCCAAAGAAATGTGCTAGTAAAAAATAATATTCAAAACTCTACAAACTACAATGCACATAGCCAAGCCATATCATTCAAAATTTCTTCTGCACTACAATGTAAAATCATCCAGAGCCATACTCGAGTTTAGTGGACTCGAGTACCTCTAAAATACTCAAGTTCTACATACTCAAGTATGGCTTTGGATGATGTTACAGAGGTATACAAGCTGTTCAACACAGTACTCGAGTCCTAGAAACTCGAGTACCAAGTGGCACTGGGTAAATTACTTTTCGATCAATATACCTGAGCCATACTCGAGTTTAAAGGACTCGGGTACTTCTAACATAGTACTCGAGTCCTTAAAACTTGAGTACCTACTACCACACTTATTACCCACCTACTCACAAATGCACTGCACTGGCGCCAACCGTCGGAGTAAATGCATAGTTAATGGTACTCGAGTTCTTTAAGCTCGAGTACCTTTTAACCAAATATCACCTCGTCAACATTAAGCTATTTTCAGTAGAGAGCTCTTTCCAACTCCATGTGCGAGTCAGATCTTTTCAGCATAAACTTTACTGTTTGGTCACCATCTGCAAGTCTTTGAGCTATGTCAGTGTCTCCATCAACCAACGTGCTATCCATTTCACCGTTGGGTCAACCCTCTTATGACCAGTAGATAGAAGAAATTGTTAAATGCTTAGTTTTTAGATTTTTATGCATGAGTTAAATGCCTTCAATACTTAGTTTTTAGATTGTGTTCGTATGAGATTTTTATGCATGAGTTTCATGTAATGAGTTTTGCAATATTAACTGTGTACAACTGGTGATACATACATGGTTCAATATATATAGTGGAAATTTAACTGTGTAATGAGTTTGGCCATTTTCTCCTCAAAACGAGTATTAAATTTAATTACATAATATAATAGTAGAAATGAAAACTGAAACATCTTTTTATTATTACCACCTACTCACACATCCAGATGGTTTTGAATCTGGACCTTGTAATCTATATACGGTAAGAAGCAAACCACATCTTGTAAGCTATAACTCATTGGCATTAATAGTTCAAAACCATCAATATAAAATTAATATGAAAATTGACAAGAAATATTTTCTAGCTATATGCTAAACATAAAGAAAGAAATGAAAACATAAATCATATCGATAGCATTTACTCGTTCAAGGTTAGAAATTTGAGAATTGTACTTCACTAATGTGAACTTATTATCTTTAAGGTAAACTGAAAAAAAAAAAAAAAATTTCTAATAAAATTCTAATAACATTAACTATTTTTTTAGATAAAGTAAAAAACAAAATAATAATATGCAATTAATATAAACTTATAAATTACGTAAACTCCTTTTTTCTTTCTATTTATATCAAGTTATCAATTTCTTCACAATTTAAAATTATTTGATATAAAAGTGGGGCTGTATATACGGTTTGGTATATTTTTCCCTTTTCCTACCGTACAGTTTCTTAATATAATCTTTCCTTCTCATACTTACCTTACCTATGAAACTTGCATATAATATGAATTCATTACTCAACAAAGAAATTGGCTTAATAAAATAAAGTCGAAATGGTTGACATTTTATTATTTTATATGTGTATAAAATATATATATATGGTTAAGTGCACATTATGATCGAGATTCAATTATTTATATGTCTATACACAAAGTCAAGGAGGTTGAGCTTGAATAGAAATTGTTTTTATCATACACCAAATTTATGTAACTATTTATAGATTATGACAACTTTTAATATTGTTAAAAATAGGTTGGTGATGGATTTTCACTTTTTCTATGTGTACTACGATGGAGAGACGTATTATCATGAGTTGTATGGGTTGTCATACCAAGGCTCAAACCAAAAGCAAAAATGTGTTAAGGTGAAGCGTGGGATAGGCCTTATAAATTTGAAACGAAGAATATTGAAGGCGATGGGGTTAGACTAGTCTAGGCATAACATTTCCATCGTGTATCGAGCACCTCAACTGGTTGTAGGCACCCAGGTTGTCTACAATTTACTACAATTATCGGGTGGTGCCGAAGTGAAGATGATGGGGGAAGTTGTTGAACAAATGGTGGTGAAAGGATTTGTTGCTTCGGAGCTTTATGTCACTGTTAAGCCCACCATAGTAAAGGCTGGAGAGGGTTCACAACATACTATTTTGGATGGAACTATAGATGAGCGCATTGAGTGAATACCATTGCAGTCTTATCAAGAGTGTGCAGAGAACACAAGAGATGGGTATGGCAATGAACCATGGCAGAAATTTCCTAGTGTGAACTCAACTGAGGAGGAGGCAGGGCCCCAGGGTGTGCATGAAGGAGAGCATTTATCTTATGATGAGTTGCATGGGGGCACATTTGAAAATGAAGATGATTACGGACTTGGTGATGATGCAACCCATATTGATGTTACTAGGGATGACTTCGAAGAGTTCCTAGATACCATGGGTGAACATGAGGATGTTGATCATATTGAAGATGTGGTTGTAGAAGAGAATAGAGACACATGCCCCGGTCTAGATCCTACGCTGGAATGGTTCACCAAAAACACTTGGGATAATATGTTTGATCCATCACCAGTTATGCAAGCGGAAGTATCAAGTTGGATGCCTGGGGAGCAGCCACTGAAAGGGATGGTATTCGCGACTAAATTGGCAGTGCGATATGCGTTGACCTGGTACGCAGTGCGAGAGAATGTTAGCTTCAAAACTGAGCATTTAGACTCAGAGAGGCTTATGGTGAGTTGTGAGGATGATTCCTATCCATGGTCAGTCTGTACGAGTTGTTGCAAGGGAGACAATGTCTGGAAGATCGCAAAATGCAAGGGCCCCCACACGTGCGACAAAATTCAGAATGCTCATGATGGTCGGATGATTGATTCAGCGTTTCTAGCATACATACTTGAGCGCTATATACGAGAAGACGTTGTGTATAAGATAAAGAACTTACGCCACGTTGCTTTGGCAGACTTAAAACACGAAGTATCTCACTACAAGGTATTCTAGCAACTTGCATTCTTTTTTCAATACAATGTAGAGACATCAGTTTTATGTGAAGTATAAGAACGATATTTTTTTTCCCACAACCCATGAATACCTTATATTATGAAAATTGAAATTGAAAAAGAAAAAGAAAAAAAGGAATAAAGAGAAAGAAATATTATCTTCAGGTTATAGCCTTACAAGTCCTGATTTGTTTTCTTCAACTATAATTATTTAACTTGTATTCATTTCTAACGTAATCATTATGGTTCACATACAAGGTATGGGATGCCAAACAAAAGGCCGTTGCAGCTATACGGGGATTTTAAGGAGTCTTATGCAGAGTTGTCGCGTTTTTTGGCAGGACTTCAAGATGCAAGTCCGGGTACACAGTATAAGTTACTAGTGGATGATAATTATGAACGGGGAACCTGTACATTCAAGTCTGTATTTTGGGTGTTTCGTCCATGTATTGTTGCATTCAAGAAGTGTAGGCCTGTGATTAGCATTGATGCAACCCACCTCTATGGAAAATATAAAGGAAAATTGATGATTGCAATGGTGACAGATGCTAATAATAAGACTTATCCACTAGCCTTCGTCGTTGTCGAGAGCGAGAGCACAGAGACTTGGGGTTGGTTCTTGGCTTGTATAAGAACGTATGTTACCGACTGAGACACCTGTGTGTCATATCTAACAGACACCCTGGGATACAAGCTATCTTCAGAGACACTAATCGAGACTTTTCCCTACGACCTCCCATGACAGAACATCGTTACTGCCTTCGTCATCTATGCAGTAACGTCAACAGTAGATGGAACAATGAAACTTTAAAGAATCTAGTATGGAGGGCAGCAAGTGCTACCCAGGAGCGAAAGTTCAATGCCACCTTCGATTTAATTGAGAATATCACCTGGGATGTGCACCAATATCTAAAGAATGTGCCCAAAGAGAAATGGGCTCTAACTTTTGACAAAAGTTACCGTTATGGGGCGATGACTACAAACGTCTCCGAGTGCTCTAATGGTGTTCTAAAGGGTGCTCGTAGCCTGCCCATTACGGCGATGGTGAAATACACATGGTTCAAATTTAATGCTTACTTCGATGATCGTCGCAATAAGAGCATAGCGCAGTTGAATTCGGGACAAAAATGGACCAAATATGCCTTGGATATCTTCATGAGAAATAAGGCAAAGGCAGAGCATCACAGGGTGACGAGATTGAGCGCGCAACAACAATCATATCAAGTAGATACATCGCATAATCCAGGGACTGCTAGACGTGGGGATCACACATATGGAGTTAATCTACTGCATAGAACTTGCACATGTCAGAAATGGAAACTGTACAAGATACCATGTTCACATGTGCAGTTTGTATTAGGTATTGAGATGATGCAGAGCAGTACATTGACCCATGCTATAGCGTGGACGCACTGTTCCGGAGCTATGCTCCCGTTTTCCCTGTGTTGAAAGATAGATTATCATGGCCAGATCCTAAAGAAACTCGAAAAGTCCTCCCTAACCCCTGATTGATTCGAGAAAAAGGTCGCCCTATCTCAACATGAATCAGGAATGAGATGGACGAGGGTGGGAGACGGCCAAGAACCACACCATGGAAGGAGGGGGGGAGGAAGGTGCAATGCGGGTTGTGTGACCAAGAGGGGTATAATCGAAGAACATGCCCTAAGCTGAATGAGGTACCGACGAGTGGTGCTCGAGTCATGGAGTAGGTACACGAAGTTTGAACCGTGGCATCCTTCTAAATGCAACTTGAAACAAAATGCATGATATCTGGTTGAAGTTATAACAGGGTATGCATCTTTTGTTTAGGTCTTTTGCTCTCTTTACGATCTTGTATTATTTTTTAATTATCATTAATCAGACTTACTCACCAGGTTTGCTGAAACAGGAGAAGCGTTGGTGTCTTTTGTTGACAAAATGATTTTTGCTGGATCACCTGGTGTGGGTAAGATTGTATGATATCTTTTTGGACAGTTGTGTGGACTTGGTTTTGATTTCCAATTTCTAAAGAGGATTGTCACTTTATTTCATTTGCAATAACTCTTGATGTCTTAAGTATGTATAGATGTTCTTCAAAACAAATACCAATTAGTATTGGCTATATTTTGTTGTTGCCATTAAAAAAAAGGAAAAAAAAAATAGATGGCATTAATTTGAATTCAATGATTTCATACTTCATTTTCTCAACCTGAAGAAGATGTTAAATTATTCTGGAGGTAGTCCTGTTGCCAACAAGAGGTGTCTCATATTTAGATGACTTTCTAGAGATGAACTTAAATATCTTCCACACTTTTGTAAGTTCTTCCTTTCTTTCTAGTATAGTATAATCTTGGAAAGGAAGCGTACTTGTGTTCTTGCTTCTATCAATATAATAAAGAAGTCACTGCACTCAATTTAGTTGTTGAATTGCTTATAGGTTGGCATGGTTGTTGTTTCTACAATGTTGGTGTAGAAGAGAATAGAAGTTTGCTTGATTAATAAAATTTCCATGGAAATAGTGCCCACATCTAGTTTGGTGTTTATTTTTGTTGATTAAAAATAGGGCTTTCTTGCTTGGTTTTTGATTAAAAGCAAGCATAGGTGCTGATTTGTCCATTATTTCTTATTTTTCTAGAATTCATATTTGTTGTTGCATCTGTTCCAGTTTTGTCCTGTGTCATTTATTTTACAACTAGCTGTAAAAGGGGTTGCACTTTAGCAACTACTTGAAATGTAAGCAATGCAAAATGAATGCTTGAAAGGCTCTTAATAATTTGATGAAATTTTTTTTTAAACAACACTTTTAAGTTTTAGTGATTCCTTAATGTCTAGTATTTTCTTTTACAGTAATTAACATCTCTACATATTTTTTACCCTTTTAAAATTGTTGTTATGCTATCAACAAGGCCATAAGAAAGACATGAGGTGGTGTCAGTTTGTCTATAATGGATCTTGCAGAAGCATTACCAAAGCCTTTCAGTAAGTCAAGAATTTCTTGAGAAGTTCACGTCAGTTTTATTGTATGTACTTTAACTTCTAATGCTGACTTTGGTAATACACAGATTGGGATAGCTAACAGAGCAGTTGGAGAGACCCGTATCCTGTCTTGCTTTTCTTTATTTATTTATTAATTTTTCAATTCTTTGTATTTCTCAGTTCTGCAATATACCAGTAGACTGTTCTCTGGGTGGAAGTATTGTCGGCTTTTCATGACTAAATCTTGGTTCCAAACCTTAACATAGATAGAAATGAACATGGCCAGTAGTAGAAGTCATTGCATTTACATTTTCAGAGTCCAACAAGAATTGACTGGAGATAAGAGGTAGTATTTCTTGCATTAGTAACAAGATTTATAGTGAATTAAAATTTGAAAATTTTAAAAATGTGGACAGGATGAAAACTGGAAAACTAGTCCTTGTGGACTTGGCAGGGTCAGAGAAGGTGGAGAAAACTGGAGCTGAAGGGAGGGCTCTTGAAGAAGCAAAAATGATCAACAAGTCCCTCTCAGCCCTTGGGAATGTTATAAATGCTTGGACTTGTGGTTGAGGCAGAGCAAACCACATCCCTTATCATGATTCCAAGCTTACTCGGATTCTAGAAGATGCACTTGTTGGTTTCTCTTCCTTCTGTCCTTGTCATACCACTATCAATTTGTAATTAAGATCTGATCTTTTGCTTCTCATCTTACAGGGTGGGAACTCTAGGACTGCTTTATTGTGTTGTTGCTCCCCGAGTGTTTCTAATGCATCAGCTGGCCTGTCAACCCTAAGTTTTGGTGCAAGGTACTAATTCAAATTCCCTTTAGTGTTAAGGCCAAAACAGGAAAAAGGGTACAAATAAGGCTACTACTATTTTAATTCCTAACATTTACCTAGTATCAAAAAGACTCTTTCCTGATCTTTTTATTACAATAAGTTAAGGCTCTGCCTCCTTTAAAGTGATGAATATTTTTTTACATAATTCACCTACCTTTTGAAATTCACACAATACAAATCATTCCAAATAAATGTAATTTTTCATAACAGGAACTCAAAGTTTTGGGTTCTGGATATAGGCATATTTTGCTTTAATTTTATGATCTTCATTCTGTTTCTAGAAATTTCCATTGGGGCAGGGCAAAGCATATTAAAGCATCACCACGTGTTACCTGTAATGAGGATAAATATTCCAACAAGAATGAAGCTCTCTGTCCTGATAAAGATGAATCATGCAAGAGAATTCTAAATAAGGTCAAAATTATATTATGAACTCTTTATATGACCTGCAATAGTTGATTTTGAAAGTCTTTATATAACTTGCAGTTTTTAACACAACTTCCATTCATATAGTTGAAGGAGAATTTGGATATTGAAGATGTGAAATTACTTGAAGAGTTGTTCATACTTGAGGGAATTTTATTTGATCCATATTCAGTTGAAGAGTTGGAATCAAGTTATGAAGATGTTACTTTACGGACCATTTCCTCATTACAAGCAGCTGTGGAAGAGCTTGTATTTACTGTTGAGGAGGTAAGCATTCTGAAATTTCTGAAGTGATGGCGTACAAGCACCATTTGATGACTTCTGGTTCCTTATTTGATGCCATCTCAATAAAGAAAACAAAAGAGAAAAAATCTAAAAAGCTACAAAAGTTCAAGGTGGGAATAAATATTAGTGCTATACTTCTCTTCCTACATCAAAATGCAAGTCAGTTCATAGTCAACTTCTTAAAGCAGTCTCCAAGACTAATCCTTTTACTTTATTTTTAAGAGAGTTTTCCGATATTATGAATGTGAAAAATCTAAAAGTATATTGATGTTTTGGTTCTCATATAAGTTTTGGGATTTTATACTTTTACAGCTTAAGATGGAAAACTATTCTCTCAAAGCCAAAATAGTAGCTGCTGAAAGGCTTGATGTGCTCCACAAAGAGAGTTGCAAAAATTCAAACGTTCTGCACAAGATTTTAAGTGCTTTCAGTTTCTTCAATGGATGGGGTCAGTCTCTTCTGTCAGGTGGCTGAAATGAAGACTTAATTGGCATCTCATGGTGCTGTCTAACATACAAAGTATAAACATTTACAGGAGGTGCATAGCAGAATTCATAAATTTTCTGTACTCTATTAAACTTAGGAAATATTGGCAGTGCCAGTACAGAAACAAAAAATTAATAAATAAAAAAAATCACAAGTTGTTTCCATGCATAGATTCTTTAAGTTATCATGATCAAAATGAAGGATAGGATATAGAAAATTTATGTCAATCATGAACATATCATAGTTGTTTTATTAACTTATGCATTTGGCAATACTATTAGGTTGATCCAACCACTGGTGAGACAGAGGATGATGGTGTTGAAGATGAATACCAGCTAGAGGACCTGGAGGTTGTAGCAGCTAATTACATGTTGAAAGTGGGGGTCTCCAATTTCAGAAATGCATGGGAAAGCATGGGTGATGACTGCAAATTGATAATGTTGTTCACAAATATCATACCAAGTTCAATCGATGGATTAAAGAATTATGCTACAAATGACTTTTATATCTTTATTAATTTGAAGTTAGTTGTACCAACTTTGAAATTATTTGTAGCAAATCTGCAATTGTTAAAATGGTGGTCGCTTTGATTGTTTCAATATAAGCCATATTTTACTTATGAAGGAAATTTTGTGCATGTTTCATGGGGTTTGGCAGTGTCTTCTGACTCTTATCCATTTCCATGAAGTTCTAGCTTCATTCACCAAAACCAACTTATCAAACAAAAAAAAAAAAAAAATTGTTCACTAAAAAATCAAATCAATGTAAAGATTTTAAGCAGCAATAACCGAGAACTTCATATGGACGTAAAAATTTTATGTGCATGATTTTTACGCTCCAGAAATTGAGGCCACATACAGATTAATACTCGAGTTTAAAGAACTTGGGTACTAACAGTACTCGAGTTCCTCAAACTTGAGTACTGTGTTAGTATTCCCAAGTGCACACTCTGTATGTGGCCATTACAGATTGATACCCGAGTTCTTTAAGCTCAGGTACTGAACATAGTACTCGAGCTTAAGGTGCTCGAGTATCAATGGGCATACATATTGATACCGTAGTTAATTGGTGCCAATACAGAATGGTACTTGAGTTTAGTGGACTTGGGTACCATAGTATACAATACTCAAGCTTCATGGGCTCGAGTACTATGCAGAATATTTAAATCCGAAATGCCATGTCATCGTGCCACAGTGGAACTGGAAAATGTGGTACTCGAGTTCACCAAACTCGAGTACTTAAAAAGGTGGTAGATCCCCATTTATTTCTGAAACAGTGTTTTTGTGCAAAAAAGTTCAAAAATTGATGGTATTTGGCCATTTTGGCCTAGGAATTTAGATTTTATTTCCTTCAAAAGTCCACCTGTGGACTTAGTTAATGTGATGGAAGATGATTTTCATGGCATGTATATGACCAGGCTTTGCCTGGAACATGATGTAGCTGTTTAGTTTTCTTTTGCAATATATCGTCTCTGTTACTAAAAAAAAAAAAAAAAAAAAGAAGCTAAAATAGCTCACCAAAATACAAAAAGTGCTCTACAATAGTAAAGAAATATCTAAATATTTTACCTTCAGAGCTACAATATACAACTACTTTTGGCTACATACGGTAGCTTGAAGCTAAACAGAAAAAATATTTTTTTATTCCCACTAGCATTAAAATAATATTCTTCTCTTTTTTTATTTAATTCTTTTTCTATTTCTTTTCCTTCTTCCGTTTATCACACAAAGACAAAGACACAACTCCTTCTTAAGCTCTTCGCTCTCATAGTGATCAAACTTTCATCCTCCACAAAGGCTTTAGCTTTATTGATTCCCATCATCCTCATCCACAAACTCTCACCGATTCATCAACCTCCTCATCGCCGCCACCGAAGCTCACGCACCATTGCAGATGCTCACGCATCATCACCGACCCACGCACCATCGCCAACCCAATTCATCATCCTCCTCAACCACTTCGAAGCCTAGCTCATCTTTGCCGAAGCCGCCGTTGCCTTCCTCAGCCCATTGCTTTGGTTTTCCGCTAGTCTCAAGTATCACTCTATTCTTTCTCTCTTCTTTTTTTATTTTTATTTTTTTTAATAATGATTTTTGCGATATGATTTGTGGTTAAGACTTACGAGTTAAGATATGTGCTTTGTGGTATCTGAGATTTTGATTAGTGATTCGGGTATTTTTAAATTCGTGATTAAAATGGTGAGGTTTGTTTGAAAAGTTATAAACTTTATCCGGGAAAAGAAAAAAAATATATTATATATGTGGTACTATATTTTAATTTAGTTTCTAACCTTTCAATTGTATTAACTTGATTCTTAACTTTTTAGAACCAAGTCAATTTAGTCATTATTGTTATCTTTTGGATAAAATTACTAACGTGACAAATGACTAAAATAAAAAATTTTCGTTGATGAGACAATAAATTAATTTTTTATTTTGACTATTTTTTATGTCAGCATTTTTTCATCAAAGAGATAATGACTTGTACTAAATTGACAAGACACTAAAGTGTTAGGGACCAAATTGAAATATGATGTAAATAATAGAGACCAAATACGTCCGTAATTTATATATATATATATATATATAAACAATTAATTGTTTTAGTGACTTTTTATATTTTCAATGAAAATTATATCAAAATTTTCTTAAAATGATTAAACATTGCCTTAAGGTACCCCCTTAACATGACCCAAACAAAAGCATCAACTTTTTTTTTTTTTTTGTTGAATATTACACACTTGTTTCTAAGCTAAATGTTAATGGATGTATTAAGAAATTTGTTAATCTACTATTTTTAGAAAATTTAAAAAAAAATTAATTTTTTACGGCTTTTTATACTTCTCATAAAAGTAGTAGGGTGAAGTGCAAACTACACCCCTAAAGCTTGGGGGATGTTTGGATTTTAAACCTTGAAATTTGATTTTACTCATTGAAGTTCTTTTCTGTTTGCATTAGCAAATCCTCTGTCCATATTTTTTGTTAAGTTCCATAAAAATTGTCACACATATTTAATTTGTCCAATAAAATAATGACACGTCTTTTTTTAGCCTATAAAAATTTAAATAATTAAATATAACATGACATAATAAAAATAAGGCAAAAATGCAAAACTGACTCTCTAACTTTCGGCTTTTGTCATTTCAGTCCTCTAACTTTCAGTTTTGTCATTTCAGTCCTCTAAGTTTCAATTTTTGTCAATGTGGTCTTCCATTAGAACTTAGTTATCTTTTTCTGTTAAGTGATCAAAACTACACCGTTTTGACTTTTTTTTAATAATAATTTTCATAGTTAAATGAAAAAAAAAAAAAAAAAAAAGCTGTAAAAAAAGAAAAAAGAAAAGAAAAAAACATTCGGAAATGGCGAACGCAAGATCTGTGCAAAACCTGTGCCTCTATTCTTAACCCTTATGCTTACGACGTCTTCGCTGCCAAGATCTTAATCTGCCCCTTCTGTTACCAGCGCAACCATTCCCCTCCTCACTATTCCATGATCTCCGATACTAATCTCCCCGAGTCCCCGGCGAAGTCTACGCTCAACACACCACCGATCAATACACTCCCCGAGTCCCCTTGAAGAACACTCGCTCCGTTATCATCGACGCCATGAGGTGTCCGAGCGGGACCACCGCGATCTGAGCCAAGATTGATGTTAGCGAGAGAGGCTCTTTGCGGTACCAAAAGAATTGGTTGAGAAATGAGAGGACCACACACACTACGCTCCCTAGAATCCATGTTCAGAATGTGAAGCACGGGAGAGAAGGGTCGTCGGTGGTCAGAACCGTTAGAGCTACTTGCTCAATCGGATATTTCTCGGTGTCAGTGGAATTTTTCGAATTCAATACTCGAGAGTTCTGGACTGTGTATGAATGAGAAGATTTTGAAGCTTAGCTTAGTGTTTAGAGAGGTGGAAATATGAAGAGAGAAAAAAAAATGAATTGAAAGGAGGAAAGAGATTATGAAAATCTTACTAAGAGGAGCTTTGATTTCCTCGTTATTGTTCATCTTGTTCGAAAACAAAAAAGAGGAGATGGGCTATGTCAAATCGGCTTTGAGGCGTGAGGCGTGCCATTGGCTTGTTGCCCGAGAACATGACTACGTTTCATTTGGGACTCAGATTCAGGTTCGTGGATTGGACTTCTCCGACATGTTCAAGGTTTTGATATCTCAGGTTACTTGTTTGTGTTTTTTTTTTTTTTTTTTTTTTTTTTTCAGCTTTTTTAAATTTTCTTTTAATTATAAAAATTATTATAAAAAAGAAGCTAAAAGTTAGAGGGTCATTTAACGGAAAAAGATAACTGAGTTCTAACAAAAAACTACATTGACAAAAATTGAAACTTAGAGGACTGAAATGACAAAACTAAAAGTTAGAGGACTGAAATGACAAAAGCTGAAAGTTAGAGGGTCAGTTTTGCATTTTTGCCTAAAAATAATGTAACATCATTTTATTAGATTAACTAAAGATGCGTGGCAAACGAAGTAGAACTTTAAGAAGTAAAATCCAAATTCTGAAATTTTAAGATGTAAAATTCAAACACTTTAAAATTTTAAGGGCGTAGTTTGCGATTTATCTATATATATATATATAAAACCGAAGCTTTTGAAGCTCTCACAATTTTCCACATCATCACTATTTTCTTTTTCTTTTATTTTTTGATTCTTTTTATTTTAGGTTTTATATCTTATAACAATAATATTGAAAAACGTATACAAACTTGGAGGCCTATTTAAGGGCTCCATAAAACTTGATGGACAAGAAAATATATTCTAAAATAAGCCCTAATTAATACCTAACCATTATAGGAACCAAATTTGACCTAAAAAAACATTAAAAGAGCCTAAAAACAAGGAAATAAATCACCTAGATCTAAAATAACGTTTTTTGCATTAAAATACCAAATCTCTTCTCTCCTTAAAACCCTAGCAATTATCATCTCAAAACCCTAAACTCAAAGCGTAGGTTTTGTCTTTTTTTATTTGCTTTCATATGTGCCTGAAATTTTCATTCTATCTTATTGTTTTATTATGTTTAGAATTGATTTTCTTATAAGTATTTGGGTTAATCTCTATATTTTGATAGTGTTTTTATGGGTTTGGTTTTTGAGTTGAAATTCTAATAATTATTTTATATTGTATATGGCAGATAAAGAATCTCTATTTTTTGGAGAAAAATCAAAGCTGCAACCTATGTCTTCCAGCCCAATGTGTGGAAGCATAAAACCCAACAAAAACTTGAAGTATATGTGAAGCCCTAGAAAGCCTTGACATTTAATTATGTATTATGCAGTTATGATTACAATGCGATTCAAATCTTAGTGCTTAAGACCAGCAACAAAACCTATTGATTGTCTGTGCATGGTTTGTATCAGTTTTATATAATTATAATTTGTAGTTGTGATATAGAAATTTGAGTTAGAGAACATGCAACCCTTTAATTTGAAGTTAGGAATTTGCTTTTGATAATCAAGTGTGCTATTCATAAATCACCGTTGAATTTCCAATAAATTTATACAAATTCTGAAGCACAATTATTTCTTATGATAATCCCCCTTTGGTTCTTAAATCTTTTGGTATGTGGCTATAAATTTTCCACAAATTAAATTCATATACAAACTAAGGCACATTTATTTCTTATGATAATCCCCTTTTGGTTCTTAAAATTTTTGGCTTGTGGTTATATATCTTGACAAGTTCTAAAATTATTTTGCGATGAATATTGTATATTTTATGTTTATTTTGATAAGTTATAATGTTTTTTCATTTTAAATTTTATTTTAAGTAAAGTGAAATATATTCCGTGCATCGCACGGGTTAGCGACTAGTTAAAGTAATATTAAAACTTTTATAAAATGTTCAATTAACAACACCATTAACGAGCCATGTATGCCACTCGGAGTCTCCCTGTCGCTACGAAAGCTGGCTCTCATCTTCTCTTAGGCTGTGGAAAATTTTGTCCCTCTTCATAGGTGTGTTTAGTCCTTCCTAGTGCTAAGGTACTTGTGAAGCTTGTGGGGTTTTTTTATGGGTTGGTGGGAAGCAGTCCTTTCTTTTTTGATTTGCAAGTCAGTGGGGACAATCATTATTGATGAACTCTCAAGGTCTTGGGGTAAACTCTCTCTGTCAGAAAAAGAGAATGCTGGTATTGTTCTTCCTAAAGCTCCCAGAGTTAATGAGTTCATATTAGCTGCTAAGTTCTTCCTAAAGCTTCCTGGATTCTATGATAATTCGGGTTTAGAGGAAGATAAGGGTGGTGGTTCGGGGAGTAGTGCTGAAAACACGGAGGGGGAGATCAGTGTGCAGGCGGCACCGATGGAGGTTATTGCTCCGATGGAGGCTGAGGATGGTGGAGAGGGCATTAATGCAGACGTTTCAGAGCAATTAATGGCAGGTTTGAATTCATAGCTACAACCCTATAACGGTCAAAAGGTTAATGAGGGGGAGTATTTTCCTCACACGTTAAATACTCCTCAAATAAATCCCACAGCTGGTTTAGGGAATAATCAGCGTGATATGGGGAGTATTTTGGATGGAAATAATGAGAAATTGATTGCATGAAATAAGGGGGAGATATTGTCTACTGATGGGGGCTCGGCTACACACTTTAGGATGTCACGTGATTGCCATAATAAATGTAGAGAGCCATTAAATGCTGTAATCGTGTGTATGGGGAAGACGTTACAAACAGAGGCTGCATTTACTCAAAACGGGAAGTCAGTCTCAAATGAATCTGGACCAATTTCGAACCAAATTCTAGAAAAGGAAAAAATCTCAACAACAGCAATGAAGGGTAATGAGCCGAATCAGTCCAATCAGCCTCCATACCGTGCCATCTGGAAACCACTTCCATGGCCGATTCTGAAGGTGAGCTCTGACGAAGCTATTTTCCGAGAACAAAATTCTGTGGGTGTAGGAGTTGTAATCCGAGATAGTAAGAGTCAGGGCGTAGCTTTCATGGTTTGGAAAATATGGACATAACGAAATCAAGTCAGAACTAACCAACCTTGTTGCAATCCAAATCAGCTCGCAAACATGGCCAAAGAACTCCTAACGGAATTCCAGGCAGTGCAGCAACCTTCTTTACTACAGTCCACACCGATCCGAGTTCTTTGGAGAGCTCCTATCTTGGACATGGTAAAGGTCAATTTTGATGGTGCACTACTCAGTAGGGAGCAAATATCAGGGTTTGGAATTGTTATGGCTAGATGTTTTAGTAAATTACACTACTCTTATGTTAAGAGAGAGGGTAATATGGTTACTCATGTTTTAGCTCTTTTCGCTTTAAATGTTTCAGATTATAGTGTGTGGATGGAGAATGTTCCACCACAGTTTCATTCTTGTGTTTTTAGCAAACTTTGATGGTATTCATTGAATAAAAAGCACTACATTGATTCTCAAAAAAAAAAAAAAAAAAAAAAAAACAACACCACGGGCCCTTGTAATAATATTGAAATAGTGAGTTTAAAGTTTTCAATCTTGAAATTGTATGTTAGACCCACCATTTCAGTGTTTTATTTTTATTTTATTTTATTTTATTTTTTGAGAATCCATTTTAGTGTTATTAATTAGATACTTGTGTCCGTATAATAAATAAATACAGTTTTTTTTTTTTTCGCTAATTGTGTTAAGTATTATATTCATATTATCATCATCATCATTAATAATCATCATTATTATATTATTATAAGCCTTTGATTGTATTTTGTTTCTCTTTTCAATAAAGTCTTTTTTCCATAAAAAAAAAATTATTATTATATTATTACAAGGTTGGGTAGCGTAGGCAAAAATGAATAAAAAAATTATCCTCACTTTTTTTTTTTTTCTATTTTTTAGAAACAATTATCCTCACATTTTTGGATGTGTTTAAGAAAAACCCTCGACTTTCCAAAAAGAGAAAACCTCTGAACCCAAACGTCCGACTCCAGCGCCAAGCTTGAACCCACCAAATTAACCTTGGAAAATTGGAAATCCTTCGGCAACCGCAGTTTCCTCAAGTCTCTCACACCTCCACGACGCCGTTAGATAGATGACGCAAGAGGCCAATCTACATACTCGAATCTCATCTCCCAGACATGTACTTGAGGAGATGTGTACGTGTTTCCAGTGAGCTGCGTACAAAATTTACATCTCCCAAACTTTGGACCACATAACAAGTAAACCTTAAAGTGCGTGCATGCATGACATCTAATTACTGAGACAGCTAGCGTAAGAAGGAAATGAAGACATTAAGTTAGTAGACTAACTTGTCATGATTGCTAAGATGATCATCCATTCAAACCTGGAGGGCATGGAAGGCTTGCATTTATAAGTACTTTGTATTTCATAAATGTTAGGACATATGTGGATCATGTTAAAAACATATGTTAATTTAGAAATTGGCTAATCCTTTGACAAAACGCACTTTACTTGTAATTTGGTAGATCTAGGATGTATTTAATACTTCAAGAACAAGAATTCAAATATTGAACCCATGCAAATCTGTTCAATAATCAAGTGAAGAAGTGTTTATTTTAAAACTCGACAAATAGCTTGACAGATGTATCTATCGAGATTTAAAATGTGAAGCTCGACAACTGTATCTATCGAGAATTACGAAAATTAGTTTTTCAGATCTGATTTCACGCATATTTATGTGTATGTGTTAGGCTTTCTTTTCACACAACCCTAAACATATATAAGGATTATTTTAAAGGCTGTCACACTTGATGCAACTTGATGCAAATGTTTTATTCAAGCATATTGTGACTTGAGACATATGCCATAGTTCATCTTTCTCTTGAAGAAGTTGCTGCGTTTGTACGCCGTTGGGTTTTGTAATCAAAGAGTTTCTTGATCTTCATCGTATAGATGAATTGAAGAACTTTACAACAAACATCCTTCTCAAGTTGGTGTTCTAGTCACGTACTTGGATCCGTGCATTGATTAGTTAGTCACGTGCTGGGAGCCATGCATTGAAAATAAGAGATTGTCACTACAGAACAAGTCCAATTGGGTATTGGGGTAAGGGTTCAACTATAGGTTGGTATAAGGTACTGAAATTCCTTTACTTGTAACCGCTTGTTTTGATAATAGTCGATTCTCGGGAATTGTGACTTTAAATTCATCCAGTGGGGGTTTCTGCCTTGGAGGTTTTCCCCATTTATAAACAAATCACCATGTTAAATTTAATTTCCGCTGCATTTAGTTATTTGGTGATTTGTTTGTGCTACCACACGTTATTGCATATTAATTGAATTAGTTAATTAACTTAGCTAATTAATTGGATGATTTATCACAATGGGTCAATACATTCTTGGCCTATCAAGTTGGTGTGCTAGTCACGTACTTGGATCCGTGGATCGATTAGTTAGTCACGTGCTAGGAGTCGCGCATTGAAAATAAGAGATTGTCACTACAGAACAAGTCCAATTGGGTATTGGGGTAAGGGTTCAACTATAAGTTTGTATAAGGTACTGAAATTCCTTTACTTGTAACCATTTGTTTTGATAATAGTCGATTCTCGGGAGTGGTGACTTTAAATTCACCAAGTTGGAGTTTCTGCCTTGGAGGTTTTCCCCATTCGTAAACAAATCACCATGTTAAATTTAATTTCCGATGCATTTAGTTATTTAGTGATTTGTTTATGCTACCACGCGTTATTGCATATTAATTGAATTAGTTAATTAACTTAGCTAATTAATTGGTTGATTTATCACAATGGGTTAGTACATTCTTGGCCTATCAAGTGGTATCAGAGCAGACACACTCTAATTAGGGTTAATCTTTACTGTGTTATCCATTGACCCCTGTTGTCATGGCTGCAATCTGCATGAAAAGATCTTTGATTTCAAATACATCTTGTTTTTATAATCCCTACTTGATTGAGTGTATCATAAAATGCAAGTCTAAAAGTTATTTGAAATCTATCATGATGATTATTGGAAAAGATCTTAGCATGACAAAGAAGAAACTAGATTGTCTCAGAATGAAAATGTGCAGAGGAGTTCATCTGAGAAGAGTGAAAGTTAAAAGCTTTGTTCATAAATGGCAAATGAGAGAAAACACCATTCCTACTAAACAATTATCTAAGTATGAGGTGTGCTTCATGATGAAGTCCGCGTTTAAAGTTATGGACACGTTTTTGTGGTACCTTGAAAGCAGCTGCTTAAGACACATGATTAGAGACAGATCTCTCTTTAAGGTTTTCAAGTCTAAGAAAAGTGATAATGTCACTTTCGGTGACAGGAGCAAATCACAGATTAAAGGAAAGGGAACCTTCTCTCTACCTAGACTGCCAGACATTGCAAATGTGCTATATGTAGAAGATCTGAGAGTGAACTTGTTGAGCATAAGTTAGATATGTGATCAAGATTTATGGTGCTGTTCTTAAAAGGGAAATGTCTTGTGTTGAATAAGTCTGGAAAAAAACTCATAAGTGGTGTTCGCACTCTAGACAATTGTTATGGTTTGGTTCTTGATGTTGATATTGTGTACAGTAGTATGGCACCAAAGGATGGGACATGCTAGTTACAAACATCTTTCAATTGTATCTAAGCATGAATCAGTTTTAGGGATACCAAAGCTCAATAGAATGGACAATGTTGTGTGTGGATCATGTCAGCTTGGGAAACAAACAAAAGCTAAACATCGAGCACCCAGACATTTGCTACATCTAAACCATTGAAGCTACTACATCTGGATCTCATAGGTCCAACTAGAACCAAGTCTCTTGTTGGGAAGAGATATATCATGATTGTGGTAGATAACTTCACTAGGTACACTTGGGGTCATTCTTCTAAGATCCAAGTCAGATGCTCCTAAGCACATTAAAGCCTTGTGCACAAGATTGCAAAATGAGAAGAGCTTAAAGATTGATCAAATTTGAAGTGATCACAGTAAGGAATTTGAGAACTTTTACATGGAGTCTTTTGCACTAGATCAGGTATATCTCAAGAATTCTCTGCTCCTATTACTCCTCAGCAAAATGGTGTAGTAGAAAGAAAGAACAGTGTTATTTAGGAAATGGCTAGAGCCATGTTGCATAACAAGGATGTGGCTAGAAACTTGTAGGGAGAATCTGTCAACACTACATGTCATACAGTTAACAGGGAGTATTTCAGACCCAGTACCAAGAAAACTCTCTATGAGTTATGGAAGGGAAGAAAGCCAAATGTTAAGTATTTTAGAATCTTTGGTGTTCCATTCTTAAGGATAGAAAGAATGTGGGAAAATTTGACTCCCAAAGCGATGAAAAAATATTTTTGGAATACTCCTCTACAAGCAAGGCTTATCGGGTATAAAACAAAAGAACCAAGAAGGTGATGAAAACTATAAATGTTGTTATCGATGAAGCTTTAGAGTTCGGTTTTGAGAAAATTAGTGAGGGAATCTCCAAAGAAATTCTTCCTCCCGAGCCTAAGGATGTTCAAGAAATTGTTGATCAAGAGCCTGCATCTCCAAGTACTCCTAGCACTCCAAGTGTTGTAGAAGGTTCAGCAGACATACCTACCTCACCTGATTCTGAATCTCATGAAGAGAAAGGACCTTCCTTTAGGATCAAGTTGAATCATCCTCCTGAAGTTATTGTGGGAAACATGAATGAACTTACTCTAAGGAAGCGTACAGTTGATAAATGTGTTGCTAACTTTGTGTCATATTCTTGTTATTTGTCGCAGGTTGAACCTGCCAAGGTTGAGGAAGCTCTTTAGGATGAAAGCTGGGTTGAGTTTATGCATGATGAACTGGTTTAGTTTCAAAGGCATGATGTCTAGACTCTAGTACCTAGACCGGAAGGTGAGCATATCATTGGCACAAAGTAGATATTCCGCAATAAGACTGATGAAAAGGGTAATGTGATCCGTAACAAGGCTCGTCTTGTGGCTCAAGGATACTCTCAAATGGAAGGAGTAGACTATGATGAGACATTTGCTCCAATAACCTATATGGAGTCCATCAGGATTCTTCTAGCCCTAGGATATCACTTGAAGTTCAAGCTTTACCAATTGGATGTAAAGACTGCTTTCTTGAATAGGTTTCTTAAAGAAGATGTCTATATGGCTCAACCAAAAGGATTCATTGATCCACACTTTTCGAACCATGTGTTATACCTCAAGAAAGCACTCTATGGTTTAAAGCAATCCCTCAGAGCTTGGTATGATTGGCTCACACAATACTTGGTATCACATAGGTTCACAAGAGGAAAAGTTTATCAAACTCTCTTCATCAAAAGGGAAGACGGCGAGTTGATAGTTGCTTAAGTCTATGTTGATGATATCATCTTCGGGTTGACAAAAGATGAACTTGCTTAGAGTTTCTCCAAACTCATGCAGGCCGAGTTCGAGATGAGCATGATTGGAGAGTTGAATTACTTTCTTGGGTTGCAGATCCATCAGCAAAGGTCAGGTATATTCATATCTCAATCTCAATATGTTAAAAATCTTATGAAAAAGTTTGGTTTGGAATCTGCCAGTTCTGTTAGAACCCCTATGAGCCCAAATGTTAAACTCACTGTTGATTTGTTGGGAAAAAGTGTTGATTCGTCTCTACATAGAAGCATGATAGGTAGTCTTCTTTACCTTACTGCTAGTAGACCTGACATTAGTTACAGGGTGGGAGTGTGTGCTAGATATCAAGCTAATCCCAAAGAGTCTCATATGATTGCTTTGAAAAGAATCATAAAGTATGTCAAAACCATTGCCGATTTTGGTGTGTGGTATAATAAGGACATAAATGATGTCTTACCTGGGTATTCTGACGTAGACTGGGCTGGGAATGCTGATGATAGAAAGAGTACTTCGGAGGGTTGTTTTTATGTGGGTAATAATCTTGTCTCCTGGATGAGCAAAAAACAAAATTCCATCTCATTATCCACTGTAGAGGTTGAATACATCGCTGCCGGTAGCTGTTGCACCTAACTTCTATGGATGCAAAAACTCCTTGATTATGGTATTTGTCAAGAACATCTTACCATCTATTATGACAATACCAGTGCCATTAACATCTCCAAGAATCTGGTTCAACATTCTCGTACTAAACACATAGAGATTTGACATCACTTCATTCGGGAGCTTGTTGAAGATGGTACTCTTACTCTTGAGTTCATTCACATTGATGTTTAGAAGGCTAATTTGTTCACCAAACCTCTTGATAGCAAACAGTTTGAATTTCTTTGCCAAAAAAATTGGTGTTATCTCTGATAGTTTTTAGACCCCTTAAAACAACAATTGGATTAACCTAGTTATTAGCCAAGTGATTAACTTAGTCAAATTAAGCAATTCTTGGTTATCATAATCACACAATCATATCAAGAATATATAAAGCAGCGGAAAAGTAAATAACACAAGATATGATGACCCAGGAAACCACACGGTAAAAAACTGGGGAGGATTTGACCTAGCTATCCTCAAGGTAAACCTGAATCCATTATGAAAGAATCGAAATTCATACAAAAGGACTTATAAGCTCCCCGCTTGACTTCCTAATGCTACCCACCAGTAGAACTTACTGACACGACCACGTGCGAGCTCCGAATCCACGGACTCCTTCTTTCTTGGATTCTTCAATCAGCTACAAGCTCCTCGCTTGTGTTTCTTTAAGCTCCAATGGTAGCAACCAAGTTGATCATCAAGATGTTGAAGTAATCTCTACCTTGAAAATTCTAAGCTTTGTGTAAAAGAAAGCTACTCAAAGATCTCACAAGAGATTTACACAAAATAGAAAATATGAGCAACAACCTTTAGAGAGCCTTTGGGTACAAAACCCTAAAAATAAAAAGAGGCACAAGAGACACTCTAATCTCTCAAAAAGCTCTCAAAAACGTTCTAGGGTTTCCCTTATATATAGAAGTGTTTTACTTGAAGCCCAATACGTTTAAATAGAGTTTGGGCTGAACTGGAACTCTGCAGAAAAATAAACCTGCGCGTGGTTCGATCGATCGAGTCTAATTTTCGATCAATCGAGCCTTGCAAATTTAGTCCAATACATTCTGCAATCACTCGATTCCAATTTTACAAATAAACATACTTTGAGCAAGCCTAAACCTAGACTAAATAAACTGTTTTGATCATGGTTTGCCAACATTACATATTAGAGTTCTAAATACATAAAATCCTAAGTCTTTAGAACCTAACAAACTCCCCCTTTGGCAATCCGTGACAAAACACAAATTAAAAACTCAAAGTTTACAAGTAAAAGCCCATTACAAAAATAATGCTCATAACAACGAATTCAATCCTAACTACTATCCATCAGTTGCAAGTGTAGACAACAGCTCAATTGAATCAACCTGTATATTTCCTGAAACACTAAACAAAACTCATAAACACATGTGTGGAAATAATACAAGTAAACAAAATAATATCTTGATTTCACAAAACACAAAACAAAGACATATATCATGAATAACTCATAAATATAAATCAATGAGTAGTGAACAAGAAACAGAAATAAAAACATAAGTAAACTAACTCTCCCCCTAAGTTAGATACAACTCCCCCTAAACAAGACAAACATGATTCCCATAAATCAATAATTTCTCTCACTTTTTGTCACGTATTGACAAAGACAACTCATACAAAGAGTAAAAAGTCAACATACACAATAAAGGATAAGAGAAAATAGAGAATTAAAGGGACACAAAACAATTCAACTCTATAAAAAATAGAGGCAACTCCCCCTAAGAAGAGCAACAACTCCCCCTAAGAACCACAAAGGTTAAAAAATACTTTTCTCCCCCAATAAAAATAGGAAAAACAAAACAAGTTTTGGGAAAAACAGTTTTGGGGAAAATTAGGAGGTGGGGAAAATAAAAACACACAAACCAAAGTTAAAAACTAAGGTGAGGATATACATGAAGAAAAATATTCTTTCTTTCAATAAAATGCAAATATGGCACTATATGACCCATAAACAGTTACATAAATAGAGAAAAATATTTGCACATTGATTATCCATCATATCTCTTAAGAAAAATATTTTTCATACAGAAAAAATAGCATATACTAAAATGTACAAATGACTCAAAAATTAATCAATCAATTTTTAAATCAGGTTGAGTACCTAATTTAGCAAAGTGTATGCATGCTATGTGTGAAAACAATGAGAGATATGACTGCAAAACTGCAAGATGGATACAAAAATCAATGTAATGCATGTGAATCCTAAACACAAATGATGCATGAAAAAATATGTCATGATGCATGCTCTAATGCAATAAAACTTAGTTCAATTTAAGTTCAAATTAACAAAATTGGTTTGAGTATAGAGTTTTTAACAAAAACCCCAAAATTGAAAACCACTTGTTGAATTTTTAAACAAATTGATGAATTGAGCATCACATAACACAACACACAGAGTATAATGCTTAATTACATAAAAACAACAAGCCAATTGCATCAATTGAACCCAATTTGAACAAAATCCCCAATTCGGGTACATTCAAGCTTTAGAATTTCCAATTTCTCAAAATTTAAACACATTTTGCATTAAGATCAAGGAAATTTTAATCTTGGATGGCCACAACAAGATCACACACAATAAAATATACCAAGTTTAGCAAAGAGTAACTTGTGTAGTGTGTGCAATTAGCAAAAGTTTGAGAGACATGTGAGGTGATATGTGAATAGAAATCAAACACAAAGTCTACAAAATTCATCACATAGAATTTGAAAGAGACTATCACCAAAAGAGTTACATCATATAACTCTCACATCTCCTAGAACAAAAGCTAGCAATCATGTAAGTTTCTTGAATTTAGCCTCATAATATACACACCAATCTTAATTAAGTAATTTGGCATCAAGCCTAATAGTACACACCAATTTTAATCATTAAGCAATTAAACCGATGCTACACCTTATGTTCTTTTTGTGCATGTGCTACACTTTCTCAAGCATAAAATCTTACGATATGCATTAAGGTGTTCATGATTGGCTAGTGAACAATGATGAGATAGTTATTTATGCCTTTCTCAAAAGGATCAAGTCCGACAGTCAAATAACATATGACTTCAAGATCAAGACAAAGTGATTAATAACCATAAACATCTTTCCCACACAACATGCACTACAAAGCTCAAACTAGTAAAGTGCAATAAAGTAAGCTTATCCAAGCTAAACAAGGTACATAAACATGTTATGTAAAGATAATATGGCCAATCCTTGATTATAAATCCAAGATCTATAATACAAAACACAAAAATCTTTTTGGTTTTAAAAAAGAATTTATAACCACTTGTTGAGATTTTGAAAAAAAATTTATGACCAAAAACAAAAAACACACATTGTACTAAATGAACAATGCAAATGCAATGCATGACAGTGCTTAACTAAGCTATAGAGGGTACACAAACAAGAAAGAAATATCAATTTCTTAAAAAAAAAAAAAAAAACTAGGTACTAGACAGAATCAAGGCCTTGCATGGTCCTCGGACTCAAGCCTCTAGGGAAACCAGCTACTTCAGACAGAAAACTAAGGGTTAGACAGAACCTAGGCATTGCATGGTCCTCGGACTCAAGCCTCTGGGGAAACTAACTACTTAAAAAAAGAACTCTAGGTACTGGATAGAACCAAGGCCTTGCATGGTCCTCGGACTCAAGCCTCTGGGAAAACCAGCTACTTCAGACAGAAAACTAAGGGTTAGACAGAACCTAGGCATTGCAAGGTCCTCGGACTCAAGCCTCTGGGGAAACTAACTACTTAAAACAAGAAAACTAGGTACTGGACAGAACCAAGGCCTTGCATGGTCCTCAAACTCAAGCCTCTGGGGAAACCAGCTACTTCAGACAGAAAACTAAAGGTTAGACAGAACCTAGGCATTGCATGGTCCTCGGACTCAAGCCTCTGGGGAAACTAACTACTTAAAACAAGAAAACTAGGTACTGGACAGAACCAAGGCCTTGCATGGTCCTCAGACTCAAGCCTCTGGGGAAACCAGCTACTTCAGACAGAAAACTAAGGGTTAGACAGAACCTAGGCATTGCATGGTCCTCGGACTCAAGCCTCTGGGGAAACTAACTACTTAAAATAAGAAAACTAGGTACTGAACAGAGCCAAGGCCTTGCATGGTCCTCGAACTTAAGCCTCTGGGGAAACCAGCTACTTCAAACGAAGACAAGCGTTAGACAGAACCTAAGCATTGCATGGTCCAAGGACTCAGGCCAACAAAAAAACCATTTACTCATGAAATACCAAGTGCTAGGAAAAGCCAAGGTCTTGCATGGTCCTCAGACTCAAACCTATGTGGAAACTAGTCACTATAGGACGATCTAAGCACTGGGCAGAGCCGGGGTTTTGTGCTGACCGTAGGCCCAAACCTACGGCAAAGCCAACCCCTTTGGTGCTAAGTAATGAGCCCTGCTAGGAACGAAAACCAAGTAAAGCTGAGCGCTAAAGCACAACAACTTAAACCTACCCATCCTAGAAGAACTAGCAAGGGACTCAAGCGGAAAAGTATAGACTAGAAAGAGAAGAAGACTTACAGAAATAAGGAAAAACTCATCGGGCGGGCCCTTTGTGCTAAAAAAAGTTGCAGGGGCAGTTGAAAGGATGGTGACACTGACAGAAAGATAAGGTTCGACAGGCCAAAACAATAGGCCCGAGAACGTCAAAATCCTCCTCCCCGCCCGAGAGGTCGGACAGCAGAATTTTGAGGGGCTATTGTGGGGCCCCAAATATTTAGCAACCCTGGCCCACTCCACATCGGGCCCAAGGTCCATGCTGAAGAGAGGCAGAACCCGAGGACAAGCGAACGAGGCTCAAGTCATCAAAGGACCTCGCTGAGGATTCCCACGTTCTCTGCAAGCCAACGTTGATTGATGGAAGCTGTCACTCGCTCATTAAATGCATGCCACCAACACTCTGACCGCATTAATGGTGAATTGACTAGTGAACAGTGCAACCTTGGTTACTCCAACTAACAGAAAGCCTGCAAAGGTGACTAATAGGACGAGCCTTCAGACATAAGTTCAGAGAACCAACAAGTGGACGGCAGAGATCAACTAAACAAGACTATATAATAGGTTAAACCCCCAACATAAAGAGGGGGAGAGAGAAGGACCCAGGAGGAGAAATGAAAAAGGGATCTTCAGGATGTCCGAGAACAACCTTTGTATATGTCAGTTCTAAGGAAAGAGATCCTCGGACTGGGCCGAGAACGAACTTTCTTCACGAACACTTAGCCAAAGTCATTGTTATTATCCTCACAAACATTTAGTCAAATTCCTTTATTATTATTCCTATGAATCTCACGTCGACCATTGTTTGCTTTGCTGGTACTTAGCCCTTCTACCCACGCTCTACAAATTTTATTGTTTAGGTCCAATTCAATTTGAGTCCTTACAAACACCTAATGAAAAATTTCGCTGTGCATTATTGCAATAAAGTCTGTAGCAATAAATTATCATGACAAAAATTTTGTTGCAATAAATGATTTTTAATAATTTTTAAATTAAGTTATTGAAACAAAATAAATCGTTGCAATAATTTATTGCAACATAAATTTTTTTGCAATAGAACTATTACAACAATATATATATATATATATTATGAGTATGCCTGGGTTCTTTAAGTTGTTTTTCCATAAACTCCACTACACAATGATGAAGAAGAGGGTGGATAACTACTGTCCATATTATAGCAGTTTAATAGAAGGTTACCTTTCATCTATCTTCAGCTCAGCTGCTGTTGTAGTCATACCATCGTTCTTCATCTGCACAAAGTTAGGAAGAAGATAGCCTTTGCTGTTGGGGTTTAGTTCGTTATTCCTAGGATTTGCCTTAAGCTCTTCAACAACATTTTAATAATTTTTTAAATTAGGTTATTGTAACAAAATAAATTGTTGCAATAATTTATTGCAACATAAATTTTTTTGCAATAGAATTATTACAACAAGAGTATAAGAAAAGAAATGTTTTGCAAAGAAAAGTTTTTCAAGGAGAAGAATTAAAAAAAAAAAAAATCTTTTGTAAATGATTTTTTTAAGGAATAAAAAAAAAGAAAAAAAAAGTAGAAGTTTTCAAAAGAAAAAAAAAATGAAAAGAAAATTTCAAAAAGAGGATATGAGATGATCCACAAGGCCATAATATGCCCAAAGTTTTGGGCCCATTCAAAAAAAAAAAATTCAAATCAAGAGAGCCCAAGATCATGAGTATACCATAGACTTTGGAGAAAGGCATTGGGTCATAAAAGTCAAAACATACCCTAGGTTTTGGATTGAAATTCAAAAATCTTTTTCAAAAGCAAGAGAGCCCAAGATCATGAGTACGTTATAGGCTTTATTGAAAAAAGTTGAACCCATCCATACATTGGGAAAGTTTTGAAACCCAAAAACCCAAAGATATGGGTAGCTTACTAAGCGTCCAATGAGGATTAAAAGAGGAAATCTTTTCGAACCAATTGACCAAACTCTTCGAATTAGGGGCAAAGCCCATTTGAGAATGAAAGATAAAAATGGATCAAACTTTAGAAACTAGGGGCAAGCCCTCACAAGGGAGGAGAGTGAACATTCAAGATGAGCTTTGTAATGGCACAAATAAATGGCTTTGATATTTTGAGATAAAATTTGGTCACCCTTTTTTCAAAAGAAATAAATAAATAAATAAAAATCCAAAAAGAAAAAGAAAAGAAAAGATGTGGACTTTTAAATGTCATGGCCCATTTTAAATACAAGTTGAAATAAGTTTTTCATGAAAAAAGAAAATTTCCAAAATATGTTTGGCTTGCATTATAAATAGGGCATTGATCTTTGTGTTTAAATTGTTTGATTAGACCTTTTTTCATAAGGTCTAATAGAGCACAAGATGTGAACTAACCTTGCAAAATTCATGTGTAACCTATGCTTAAGCCCAAATGAGGATGAGAGGGCGAGATGAGTGACTTGTAATTGGATTCTAAGCCTAAAGAAATAAAAAGAGAAAAGAAAAGCAAAGAAAAAGAAAAGAAAAGAAAGAAATGAAATTGGGCTTGGATCTAAATGAGGGAAGGAGAGAGTGCGATATATGTGAATGATGTAATTGGGCTTTATGCATAAGGGAAAACATGAATTTTGAAAGACTGATGTAGCTCATTTTATTTCTAAGTCCAAGATAATGAAATAATACAAGACTTAGAATATGAATGGGACACACATATAGTCCCCAAGTTGATGCAAGTAAGAAAAGTTGATTAAGACATTGGGTCCAAAACTTTAAGACATTGGGAGCACATGTTTATTTGATTAAATTCATTGTATACAATTATCTAAGTGTGATTTAGTAAATGAACACATGTCATTTGTCATATACTGGTATAGAGTATATCTATATGTTTCATTTTAATACTTTTTTTAGTAAAATCTCCTTATAGCCTTAGGCTACGACAAAGTCTATAGCCATATTTTGTCACTTTTTTTTTTCTCTCTTTTTTACTTTTAAGTGCTTGTTTGAGAGTGTGCTTTAAAATTGAACTTTATCAAAATATAGCCTTTTGAAACTCTACTTTTATTTTAGGTAAATTTTTTCAAATAGTCTATTTAAAAAAAAAAATTGCAAAATAAGATATACCAAATGAGCACTAAACTCTTTTACTAGTTTTCATAAATCCGCTCATGCAAAATATCCATAACCCAAATAATAGAATCAACCTAAAAGAAATAGGATTTTCCCCAAGTTCAGGTACATGTTTCACATTAGCCAAAGTCTTCGGAATCGCATCAAACATCTTAACTTTTACTACATTTATTCCCCAAAACTTTACATTCCAAATTATTAGCCAACATAATAAAACCTTCACATGAATATATATGAAAAGAGCAAGTGGAATCTCATCAATTCTGATAAAAAAAATTACTGTATAGTGTCAAATCAGTCTTTATTCCAACACACATGAAAGGAATAATTCAAATCCAAAACTCGCAATTATTTATTTATTTAATATGTATTTTGCTAACCATTAGAACATCACCACAATCTTTACCCTCTCTATATATTAAAGTAGTCATCGCATTTGCCAACTGTAGGGGCCTTTTTTGTGTTTGGGCCGGGCTGCCCTCTGCAAGTGATGGGCCCTGATATGTTTCTGAGTAGGGAAGTTGAGACCGGCCCAACTGCAACTCACTTTGGGCCGGTTTGTGTACAAACTCAACCTTGTCTGCCAGGAACAACCTTTGCGGCAAACAGAGCTATTACCACAAAACTACCGCAGGCAGATATAATGACAACAAAAATGAACAAACAGAATATCGTGGCTTTCAATAATAATGATGGCCGAATGTCATAGTAGTAATAGCAATAATAATAATAATAATAATGGCTTTTAAAAGAAAGGAAAGCAATGGATTAAACAATGATGGAGGTTTATTCAATGATAAACATCAAGCCAAAATTAAGTCTGTAATGGTGACCGTCCAAAGAGGAAGAACGCTCCCTCTCAATGAAATCAACCTCCCAGGTGAATATCCTGCCGTGGGGATTAATAACTTTGAGGGAATCGGACCTAAATGGTTGAGGTGTGAAGAAAGTTATTATTATTTTTACCGCTTCATTATCCCTTAGAGAGTGGGATTTTGAGGGGGAGAGGAAAGAAAAGATCTATTGGTGCATGCCTATTATCCTCACAACTTATTTTCTTATCTTTTTTCTTTCTTTTCCTTTTCCCTTAGTTTTTTTTTCTCTGTGTTTTTTCCTCCTCTGTTTTTCGGTCCCTTTTACAGGGCACGGCGAGGCTCCTTTTATAGGGCCTGCCGTGAGTGTTCTTTTACCATTTTACCCTCTAACGACCTTTGTCTGGTCTGGGCATGCTTGCCGACCACCATCTGCGCATAGCTCGCCCTCGCCAGACAAGGACAGGTTTGTTTTGTTTCTGTCCGCCGTGGCACTGCTCTCTGCCGTGGCTTTAAATGCTCTCTCTCTCTTCCTATGGCATGCACCCAACGTTCCCTCTCCAATCTTACCCCTTTTGGACGGTCTGTCATCCCAGCAGGACGTACCTCCAAAAAGGGTTTGGACAGGGAGCGCAAAATAAATCCTTTCCCCCCTCCCCACCACCAAACCACACCCCCCCTTACCTCTTACCATGGACCCATGGCCCCACCACGACCCATATTGGCTGGGTACAGGCTGGTGTACCTGGGCTTTGCGCGTGCTCCCTTTTATGTGCGTTCAAAGCCGGCCTGCGGCTCATGGCGCCTTGTTTGTATTCGTCTGCCACTCTTCTTGATTCTTTCACGCAGGCTGTTTGCACCTTCACTACCTCCCTTTGGATTGGGCTTCCCTTAGTACATCTCCCTTGGCCCATTTCTTGTTTTATGCTTTATGTCTTTGTTTTCATTGCTTGGCCTTTCCTACCATGGCAACACATTCTTGCTAGGCCCCTTTCAGACCTGCCGTTTCACTTCTTCCCCCAGTGACTTAAGAAAGTCTGCTGGTGTTCTCACTTTATGGGCTCCATTGTCCCTTTCTTTCTTCTTTGGGCCTGCGGCCCTTTTACTTTCCTTGCGCTTCCTCGGCCCATTTCTTGACTTTGTATTCCCATGGGCTTTTTACTAACTTGATTGGGCTTCCTCGGCCCAATCTCCTCATTCTCATCCTTGGGGTTCATGGGCTTGCCATCAACCCCTACTTTCTTTACATCGCTTTGGGCCTGCCGCGGCCCATTCTCACTTTTTCATACCATACATTGCCCATGGGTGTCATTTCTCTCTTTCCGGGCCCTTTAGGCCCATTTGCTTCCTCAAGACCCGTTTGCTCGTGTTATGGGCCTGTGTTTTGTTATTCCTGCCACTCGGGCCCAATAGTTTTATTCTGTTCCTGCCACTCTTATTATCTGTTACACTGGGTTGGGCTGACTTTACGAAAATGACCCTTAACACCAACTTCTAAGTATCACAACTTCTCTTGAAATCTATAAACTTTGCTCTTAAGTTCTTGGGAGAAAATTGGCTTTTACCCCTTTCGCGCAAAAAATCTAGTATTTTGTCCTCTTTCCCAAACTAATTAGGAAAATGTCCTTGTTTTGAAACTCGATTTTCACAAAATCGAGTTTCAACGTCACTACAGGTATGGGGCGATCAAACTTAAAAAAAAAAAAAAAAAAAAAAAACAACAACAACAACAACAACAACAACAACTAGCATGGAACTCAAGTTCCAAAATGCCACTATAGGGTCCTTAAAACACCATTATAGGACTCCAGATTTATTTTTTTTTTTTTAATTTTCAGTTTGTTATAACTCGATTGTCCAAAAATCGAGTTTTAAATTGAAACTCAATTTTTAGAAAATCGAATTTCAAAACAAGGGCACTTCCCTAATTAGTTTGGAAAATTGGGCGAAATGCTGGATTTTTTTTTAAAAAAAAGGGCAAAAGCCCATTTTCTCCTAAGTTCTTGCATGGTTATTAACAATTTTTCATCTATTAAGAGAATGATTTATCCACAAAAATATCTTAACAATTACATTTAATCACAAATTATACAAAAGTTGTCCATTTTTCATGGGAATTTACGTATTACACAGATGAATGGAGGGATAGAACTAATTTCATATTTCCCTTTTCCACTCAACCAATAATCTAGATAGGATGTTATTCCGGTTTGTCTCCATTTTCGTGAAACAATTCCTCAAGAAAGGTAGCTGATGAAAATTCTTCCCATGCAACATACTCTTATCACGGGGGATATTGGGCTTTTGCCCTTATTTTGCAAAAATAATAGTAATATGTCCCTGTTTTAAAATTATTTAAGTTTGCATCCCTATTTTTGAAACTCGATTTTAACAAAATCAAGTTTTGTAACATGAGATCGTGTCAAAGGTGGAGGTATTAGTTCCATATGGGATGGACGGGGGATTAATCAAACACCTCCAGCTGGTATGGGGTTGGGCCTAAGGCCTTCGGAGGCCCAAAGCTCTTCAGTGGGAAATACAAACATACTAGTAGGCCCGTGTATGTCAAGCCTAAGAGGTTATGAGCCTGGAGAGTGGAGAGTGCTTTAATGCTAATCTTAGCCCTTGTTCTTCAAGCCCCATATTTTGTGCCAAACAGATCCCCGATTGCGTTAATAGATGGGTTTGATGAAGGGGTGATTTCGGAAACTGTTTTGGCTGATTTTCCCGTGTTTATTTTGACAGACTAAAAAGTGATTGGAGGTCCCAACTCCCAAGTAGGCTCTGTAACAAGTCTAGACCCTGTTTCAATAATTCTTTTTATGTTTAAGCTTTCTTGTCTCTGAGCCTGTTGTTGTCTGTGTAAAAAACCCAAATTAGAGAAGAAGGTTTGGAATTTATAATTGATTGAGAATGGTTTGGTTGTTACCTTGAGAGATGTCAACAGAAGTGACTGAGTTACATCCTTGACTGGCAGTCAGACAGCCGTTGCCCATGGTTTTGACATTGTTGGCTTGTATATATTGAAAGTATGCTTAGTGAGGGATTTTTTTTTGTGTATGCACTAGTTCCAAAAATTTTGAGGCGCTAATTTTTTCCATTGATGAATTCAAAATGCCTTAAATTTTATTCCATGGCTCTTGTTGTTTAAGCTAATTTATGTGCATGCCCTTTGCAAAGTTCAATTTGTTTACACCATGGTTATCTAATAATGTTGTCAAGTTAAATTCAGAATCTTCAAATTCAGTATTGATAGAACTGTCTGATATTTTTATTCAAGATTAGCTTTGTAAAGCCTATTTTCCATGCAACTCTCAAATCATTACTTTGCCATGGCTTTGCAATTGGAAGTTGAGACATAAGCAAAATTCAAGTTATCGTTAAAAAATCCTTAATTTTTCTCTTCAAACTGAACATATTTTGCTCACTCAAATGTTTAGGGTACATAGCTTTTGTCTATATAAACGTTGGTATTAAAGTTTAAGGGGAAACGACATGGCGGGCTATTATACTACTGCCATGTCGATGGACCCAACCCAATTTTAAAACTCAGAACCCATTGGGCCGATTTGATTTTATTGATTTTTTAAACGTTATAAGTGGAGTCTCGTACAGCCCAAGAAGCAAGCAAATGCAACAGGCTCAGGATTCGTGACTAATACAAATACAATAGACCACAAACACAGTTTACAAAATTTCCAAATACTTTATGGTAAAACAATGAAGTAAAATTAATCTGTTTGTCTAAATTTTATGTAGAGAAACAAAACTAGACCCCAAACACAGTTTATTAGTAAATCGTACCGCAAGCACTCCATTCCAAAAGTATAAATCTAACCATGAATGAGAAAATATGGAAGACTAACAAAGATATCACCAACAAGAAGGAATTGAAAGAGTCAGAGAAAAGTAACAGAGTGGAGAAAATTATTGTCGAACTTAGGTGACAAACTTGGTCTGATAATAAATGTGTGTGTTTAATGTTTGTGAGTATACCACCTCTCATGGAGATTATTGCCGAACTTGATAAACATCACCACTTTACCTACAAATAATAATCTACCACATCTACAACCTTTCTCTTTTCTCCCTCTTAGTATTTGGTTTTTCGAATGAGAAAGAACATACGATGACATTGACACTTTTTTTTTTTTTTTTTTTTGCAATTTTAATTGTATTCTTCCTTTTCCTATGGCTATAGACATAGACGACTAAGTTTCGTTGTAGGAATGGAATTTTCTTTGCAAAGTTCAACTCTCTACACAATTATTCACGATTCTCTAAGTTGATTACAGTTTGAAATTCTTTACCATGTATACTGTTTTTTTTTTTATATATACAATTTTTTAAATATGATTTATATCTCAAATTCGTTTTGAAGCATACACTTATCTACAATGAATTGTTTTTTTTTTTTTTTTTTTTTTTTTTTTTTTGAGAGAGCTACTATTTTTTTTTTTGAGAGAGCTACTATGAATTGTTATTATCACGATTTTCATGTTTTTATCAGGTAAAACATATAGGTGTGGTTTTATTTAGAAATAAATTAGGTGTTGTTAATTACTTTTACTACAACCTTATCTCATATTCTTTTTGAAGCAATATTTATCTACAAAAGCTCTTCTGTGCTAAACACTTATTATTACTTTATCTAAAAAAGTTTAGTAAAACAAATAAACTATTTTTTTGGGGTCTAGCTTTTAATATATAGTATATGATATAATATAATATAACATTTTGTAAAAGAAAAATGTAAAGTTTTCTGATTAAACAAGAAGTTTTAGATGAAAGAAAAGTTATCAGAAATTAACATAAATCTTCTGAAAGAGAATGAATAATGAGTGATATGAATAGGAAAGTTAAAGAGATCAGAGATGTTATACAAGTCTTCTAATTATATTAGAATAAAAGGTTTTATTAATATATGAGGGAAATGGGTGGCAAAGTTATCGAGGAAAGTCACCAATTCATATAGAAATTGTTACATACCAATACTTCCTTATACCACATGTACACACCTACGATTCCTATTTGATTTCAAAGGCATGAATGTTTTGCCCACTTTATTTTTGTTGCTCTCTTTGCTACCCCTACTATTGTTCGTTCAATTCCACCTTCAACAAAATCTTACGTCAAATTCTAACTTTAGCTATGTATGTCATTCTTCAAGGTTTTCTGATCTTGAATTGAATATGTCAATTTTTAGATTTTGTACGTAGTAGTCTCTTCCCTATGATGTTAGAGCTAAAGATCTAACACTAGTGGAAAAAGTATATCAATTGCCAATTGGGAGATCTTGCTTAGGTGGGAATTACCAAAATATGAATGATGGTTAGAGGCCAAAATGGCCCAATAACACCTTTTTGCAAAATATATGGAGATGTACCACTATTTTGGAAATATATATCAATATACCACTGTTTTGGAAATATATATCAATGTACCACTTTTTCAGAGCTCGAAGTTTAGGAAGTCAAGTTCTACATGGTACTCGATTTCATAGAAATCAAGTTTTGCATGAGATTAATGGCTGAGCTAGAATTTTGCAAATAAAAAATGCCATGTTGAACTCGATTTCAGTGAAATCGAGTTCTCCTTTATAGTACTCGAACTTAAGGAAGTTGAGTACCTTGTTTTTCTACCTTTTGTTTTGTTTCCTTTTTCTACTTTTTGTTTTGTTTTATCTCTCTTTTTCTTTCTTCTTCTATCAGTCACAGACTCACAAGCCTCTTTGTTCTCAGAGCTCTTCACCAGTATGGGTCTATTAGTGTGGGGTCATGGGCGTTTGGCATATCAGCGTGCGTGGTGTGGTGGGGATGTGGCAGATCAGTGACTCATTGTGGCGTTGGTTGCTAGGTTTGGTACAGTGGTGGGTTGTGGTTGGGGATGTGACAAATTGGCGTCTCTTGGTAGCGTTGGTTGCTGGGTTTGGTTCAGTGGTTACTGGGCTTGGTTCTGGCATTTGCCTTAAGTTTTGGTTGTTGTTGGGCTTTTGTTCCAATGGTTTGTTTGAGTTTTGGTTGTTGGGGTTTTGGATTTTTTTCACCATGGTGGTGGCGGACGCAGTTTAGGTTTGAGTTTGGTTTTAAATCAGCGGCTGTGGTGGTGGGTGGTATAATTGGGTTGCTCACCGATGTTGGGTGGTTGGGTGGTGGTGGGTGGTGTGATTGGGTTACTCAATCTATTCTGCCATTTTCAATCCATTGCAACCCTTTGCTATTCAGTTCTACATAAGGTACACGCATCTATACTTTGTTTCCTTCTTTTTTTTCACCGAACTCGAGTTTACAGAGCTCGGGTTTTACCCTACAAACAACTCGATTCTACCAAAATCAAGTCCCACGTTGCCTTTTTTAATTAAACAAATTCCAGGTTAGTGATGCCAACGTGGCATTTTCTATGGAACTCGAGTTCCATGGGAAACTCAAGTTTATGGAACTTGAGTTCCGAAAAAGTGTTACATTGCTATATATTTCTAAATCAGTGGTACATTCCCATATATTTTGCAAAAAGGTGATATTGGGCCATTTTGGCCGATGGTTGGAGGTGCTGTTAGATCATAGAAAACATGGGAAAAAACTTAGGTAGTCCTGAAGCATTGCACTGCTCTAAGCTCTCACAATCCTCTTTATATACACACAAAGCTAAAATAAGCAAGAAAACTTGTATGCGAGAGACATATATTGAAATATATCATTGTAATTCAAGACTCGGTTTTATATTACTACTATCACAATGGTTTTGGGTGGAAAGTGAAAACACAGATGACAAATAGCAATTTTATATTAAAGCAATAGTTAATTATCAAAATAACAAGAATCATGAATCAATTTTCCAAACTCGAAATCCTATTGCAAAATATCCACACAAGCCTAATTAAAAAATTTAACTAAAAAGCTAACTAAAAAGCACCATTCATCGTTGAATTTTGAATACTGGAAAACCAACACGGTTTCAAATCATAGAAAGAACCTCTTTAGATAAAATTGCAATACAACTCTATTAGAAATATCATTATAGAATTTAAACTGTTTTATTAAATCTAAATAAATGACTACCCTAAATCTTTTTTCAAGAACTTATATAATATTAAGCATAACCTTTGAAGAGAATATCACTAATGAGGAAACTACAATATTTTACAAGAAAGAAATGCAAACTATAATTTTATTTTAACTCACTCACTTGAATACTATTAACAATACCTTACTGCAACGAAATTTTTTGTTGCAATAAACCCCTAACAAAAAAAAAATTTGTTGTGCACTATTGCAATAAAGTCTGTAACAATAAATTATCGCAACAAAAATTTCGTTGCAATAGCATTTTGTTGCAATAAATGATTTTTAATAATTTTTAAATTAGGTTATTGAAACAAAATAAATTGTTGCAATAATTTATTGCAACATAAATTTTTTTGCAGCAGAACTATTACAACAATATATATATATATATATATACACACAATATATTAGTACATAATATGTTGAAGCATGTCTTTTAATGATTTTAATGATTAAGCACTGTATTAAGCACCGTTTTTTGTGAAATTTTAATGATTTATGAAAAAACAAATACATACATTCTTATTTATTTTAATTGTAGAGAATGCTATCATCTGTGTGATAACATTGGATGTGTTGCAATAAACTCAAAACTATTGCAATAAACACCTAACAAAAAAAATTTCATTGTGCATTGTTGCAATAAGGCAAAAATGCAAAATTGACCCTCTAACTTTAACTATTTTTCATTTCAGTCCTCTAACTTTCAGTTTTGTCAATTCAACTCTCTAACTTTAAATTTTTGTCAATTCAAGGCTCCGTTACAACTCAGTTAGTGCTGCCGTTAGATGTGCTTGAAATGACATTGTTTTGCTCTTCTTCTTTTTTTTATAAATTCAGAATTAAAAGAAAATATGAAAAATATGAAAAAATAAAATAAAAAAATAAGGGAACGACGTCGTCACAGCCACCGCAAAGAAGTCATTGTCAAGATCGACGACGGAGATTCCTTGGCGATGAAAGCCTCTGAAACTGGCGGCAAGATTTGGACAGAGAATAGTTACGAGTTTTGGAAAGGTCAAGACAAGGCGGGTTTTGATTTCGTGCAACGCGGCAGCGGCGGCGGCAGCCAGAATAGTAATACAGTGGCAAAGGAGGAGAAAGATCCACCGTCCAAATTGATCAAGCAGTTCTTGCACAAGCAAAAGGCTTCGGGCAAGATGTCGTTGGATATGGATTTGGAAATGGACGAGCTCTGCAACGAAAACGACAGGAAATTGCCTCTCGTTTTCGAGTCCCCCCTCACAGCGACACCCTTGAGGGAGCTCCGGGTGTCATTTCAAGAAACCGAATCTTCAACCCCCACCCCTAACAACAACAGCAACAACAACAACAACCACAATGACGTGGTGACGTGGACGTCAAACGCGTCGGTTCAGAGGAAATCAAGCTTGTTGAGAGTGAAAACTTGGTCAAGATTGATGGACCCGCTGCTTGCTGAAATGAAAAAGCGGTCGGGTCAGGTCAGGTCCGATCCAGGACGTTGCAAAAAATTGACGATGAAGACGACAACCCGTTTTTGGAAGATGATACGCCGAACGAGTTCAAAGGTGGGAATGTAAATGCATGGACTATTTTGCAATTACATGGACTATTTTGATTCAAGAGAAGGGGAATGATGATGTCATCATTCCCCTTAATGTTTTTTTTTTTTAATTTTTCTTATTTTCTTTTAATTATGAATTTATAAAAAAAAAAAAAAGAAAAAAAAAAAAGAGCAAAACGGCGTCGTTTCAAGCATATCTAATGGCAGTACTAACTAAGTTGCAGCGAAGTCTTGAATTGACAAAAATTGAAAGTTAGAGGATTGAATTGACAAAACTGAAAATTAGAAGATTGAAATGAAAAACAATGAAAGTTAGAGGGTCATTTTACATTTTTGCCTAGCAATAAAGTCTATAGCAATAGATTAGGAAAATTATTAGGTACTCCCGGAGTACCATAAATGCTACTCCCTCATCTCACATGAATGGTGGGTCCCACCTTGAATTTAATTAGCGGGACCTACCATTTACGTGAGAGGAGGGAGTACGCATTTATGATACTCCGGGAGTACACAATAATTTCCCAATAGATTATCACGACAAAAATTTTGTTGCAAAAGCATTTTGTTGCAATAAATGATTTTTAATAATTTTTAAATTAGGTTATTGAAACAAAATAAATTGTTGCAATAATTTATTGCAACATAAATTTTTTTGTAGCAGAACTATTACAACAATATATATATATATATATATATATATAGACACAATATATTAGTACATAATATGTTGAAGCATGTCTTTTAATGATTTTAATGGTTAAGCACTGTATTAAGCACTGTTTTTTGTGAAATTTTAATGATTTATGAAAAAGCAAATACATACATTCTTATTTATTTTAACTGTAGAGGACGCTATCATCTGTGTGATAACATTGGATGTGTTGCAATAAACTCAAAACTATTGCAATAAACACCTAACGAAAAAAATTTCGTTGTGCATTGTTGCAATAAGGCAAAAATGCAAAACTGACCCTCTAACTTTCACTATTTTTCATTTCAGTCCTCTAACTTTCAGTTTTGTCAATTCAGTTCTCTAACTTTCAATTTTTGTCAATTCAAGGCTCCGTTACAACTCAGTTAGTGCTGCCGTTAGATATGCTTGAAATGACATTGTTTTGCTCTTCTTTTTTTTATAAATTCAGAATTAAAAGAAAATAAGAAAAATCTGAAAAAATAAAATAAAAAGATAAGGGAACGACGTCGTCATAGCCACCGCGAAGAAGTCATTATCAAGATCGACGGCGGAGATTCCTCGGCGATGAAAGCCTCTGAAACTAGCGGCAAGATTTGGAGAGAGAATAGTTACGAGTTTTGGAAAGGTCAAGACAAGTCGGGTTTTGATTTTGTGTGACGCAGCAGCAGTGGCGGCGGCCAGAATAGTAATACAGTAGCAAAGGAGGAGAAAGATCCACCGTCCAAATTGATCAAGTAGTTCTTGCACAAGCAAAGGATATGGATTTGGAAATGGACGAGCTCTGTGACATAAACGACAGGAAATTGCCTCTCGTTTTCGAGTCCCCCCTCACAGCGACGCCCTGGAGGAAGCTCCAGGTGTCATTTCAAGAAACCGAATCTTCAACCCCCACCCCTAACAACAACAGCAACAAAAACAAGAATGACAACAGCAATAACAACAACTACAACAACAACAACCACAATGACGTGGTGACGTGGATGTCAAACGCGTCGGTTCAGAGGAAATCGAGCTTGTTGAGAGTGAAAACTCAGTTGAGATTGATGGACCCGCTGCTCGCTGAAATGGAAAAGCGGTCAGGTCGGGTCAGGTCCGATCCAGGATGTTGCAGAAAATTGACAATGAAGACGACAACTCGTTTTTGGAAGATGATACGCCGAACGAGTTCAAAGGTGGGAATGTAAATGCGTGGACTATTTTTATTCAAGGGAAGGGGAATGATGATGTCGCCATTCCCCTTAATGTTTTTTTTTTATTTTTAATTTTTCTTATTTTCTTTTAATTCCGAATTTATAAAAAATAAAAATAAAATAAAAAAAATAAAAAAAAAAAGAGCACAACGGCGTCGTTTCAAGCATATCTAACGGCAATACTAACTGAGTTGCAACGAAGTCTTGAATTGACAAAAATTGAAAGTTAAAGGATTGGATTGACAAAACTGAAATTTAGAAGATTGAAATGAAAAACAGTGAAAGTTAGAGTGTCATTTTACATTTTTGCCTTGCAATAAAGTCTATAGCAATAGATTATCACGACAAAACTTTTGTTGCAAAAGCATTTTGTTGCAATAAATGATTTTTAATGATTTTTAAATTAGGTTATTGAAATAAAATAAATTGTTGCAAAAATTTATTACAACTTAAATTTTTTTTGTAGCAGAACTATTACAACAATATATATATATATATATATATATAGACACAATATATTAGTACATAATATGTTGAAGCATGTCTTTTAATGATTAAGCACTGTATTAAGCACCGTTTTTTGTGAAATTTTAATGATTTATGAAAAAGCAAATACACACATTCTTATTTATTTTAATTGTAGAGGATGTTGTCATCTGTGTGATAACATTGGATGTGTTGCAATAAACTCAAAACTATTGCAATAAACACCTAACAAAAAAAATTTCGTTGTGCATTGTTGCAATAAGGCAAAAATGCAAAACTAACCCTCTAACTTTTACTATTTTTCATTTCAGTCCTCTAACTTTCAGTTTTGCTAATTCAGTTCTCTAACTTTCAATTTTTGTCAATTCAAGGCTCCGTTACAACTCAGTTAGTGCTGCCGTTAGATATGCTTGAAATGACATTGTTTTGCTCTTCTTCTTTTTTTATAAATTCAGAATTAAAAGAAAATAAGAAAAATCTGAAAAAATAAAATAAAATAATAAGGGAACGACGTCATCACAGCCACCGCGAAGAAGTCATTGTCAAGATCGACGACGTAGATTCCTCGGCGATGAAAGCCCCTGAAACTAGCGGCAAGATTTGGAGAGAGAATAGTTACGAGTTTTGGAATGGTCAAGACAAGTCGGGTTTTGATTTCGTGCGACGCGGCAGCGGCAGCGGCGACGGCGGCCAGAATAGTAATACGGTGGCGAAGGAGGAGAAAGATCCACCGTCCAAATTGATCAAGCAGTTCTTGCACAAGCAAAAGGCTTCAGGCAAGATGTCATTGGATATGGATTTGGAAATGGACGAGCTCTGCGACGAAAACGACAGGAAATTGCCTCTCGTTTTCGAGTCCCCCCTCATAGCGACGCCCTTGAAGGAGCTCCGAGTGTCATTTCAAGAAACCGAATCTTCAACCTCCACCCCTAACAACAACAGCAACAAAAACAAGAATGACAACAGCAATAACAACAACTACAACCACAATGACGTGGTGACGTGGACGTCAAATGCGTCAGTTCAGAGGAAATCGAGCTTGTTAAGAGTGAAAACTCGGTCGGGATTGATGGACCCGCTGCTCGCTGAAATGGAAAAGCGGTCGGGTCGGGTCAGGTCGGATCTAGGATGTTGCAGAAAATTGACGATGAAGACGACAACCCGTTTTTGGAAGATGATACGCCGAACGAGTTCAAAGATGGGAATTTAAATGCATGGACTATTTTGATTCAGGGGAAGGGGAATGATGATGTCGTCATTCCCCTTAATGTTTTTTTTTTTAATTTTTCTTATTTTCTTTTAATTTCGAATTTATAAAAAAATAAATAAAAAAAGAGCACAACGGCGTCGTTTCAAGCATATCTAACGGCAGTACTAACTGAGTTGCAACGAAGTCTTGAATTGACAAAAATTGAAAGTTAGAGGATTGAATTGACAAAACTGAAAATTAAAAGATTGAAATGAAAAACAGTGAAAGCTAGAGGGTCATTTTACATTTTTGCCTTGCAATAAAGTCTATAGCAATAGATTATCACGACAAAAATTTTGTTGCAAAAGCATTTTGTTGCAATAAATGATTTTTAAATTAGGTTATTGAAATAAAATAAATTGTTGCAATAATTTATTGCAACTTAAATTTTTTTTGTAGCAAAACTATTACAACAATATCTATATATATATATATATATATAGACACAATATATTAGTACATAATATGTTGAAGCATGTCTTTTAATGATTTTAATGATTAAGCACTGTATTAAGCACTATTTTTTGTGAAATTTTAATGATTTATGAAAAAGCAAATACATACATTCTTATTTATTTTAATTGTAGAGGATGTTGTCATCTGTGTGATAACATTGGATGTGTTGCAATAAACTCAAAACTATTGCAATAAACACCTAACAAAAAAAATTCCGTTGTGCATTGTTGCAATAAGGCAAAAATGCAAAACTGTCCCTCTAACTTTCACTATTTTTCATTTCAGTCCTCTAACTATCAGTTTTGTCAATTCAGTTCTCTAACTTTCAATTTTTGTCAATTCAAGGCTCCGTTACAACTCAGTTAGTGCTGCCGTTAGATATGCTTGAAACGACATTGTTTTGCTCTTCTTCTTTTTTTATAAATTCAGAATTAAAAGAAAATAAGAAAATCTGAAAAAAAATAAAATAAAAAATAAGGGAACGACGTCGTCACAGCCACTGTGAAGAAGTCATTGTCAAGATCGACGGCGGAGATTCCTCGACGATGAAAGCCTCTGAAACTGGTGGCAAGATTTGGAGAGAGAATAGTTACGAGTTTTGGAAAGGTCAAGACAGGTCGGGTTTTGATTTCGTGCGACGCGGCAGCGGCGGCGACGGCCAGAATAGTAATACGGTGGCGAAGGAGGAGAAAGATCCACCGTCCAAATTGATCAAGCAGTTCTTGCATAAGCAAAAGGCTTCGGGCAAGATGTCGTTGGATATGGATTTGGAAATGGACGAGTTCTGCGACGAAAGCAACAGGAAAATGCCTCTCGTTTTTTAGTCCCCCTTAAAGTGACACACTTGAGGGTGCTCCGGGTGTCATTTCAAGAAACCGAATCTTCCACCCCCGCCCTTAACAACAACAGCAACGAAAACAAGAATAACAACAGCAACAACAACAACTACAACAACAACAACAACCACAATGACGTTGTGACGTGGACGTCAAATGTGTTGGTTCAGAGGAAATCGAGCTTGTTGAGAGTGAAAACTCGATCGAGATTGATGGACCTGCTGCTCGCTGAAATGGAAAAGCGATCGGGTCGGATCAGGTCCGATCCAGGATGTTGCAGAAAATTGACGATGAAGACAACAACTCGTTTTTGGAAGATGATATGCCGAACGAGTTCAAAGGTGGGAATGTAAATGCATGGACTATTTTGCAATTACATGGACTACTTTGATTCAAGGGAAGGGGAATGATGATGTCGTCATTCCCTTTAATGTTTTTTTTTTTTTCTTATTTTCTTTTAATTCCGAATTTATTAAAAAAAAAAAAAAGAGCAAAACGGCGTCGTTTCAAGCATATCTAACGACAGTAAAGAAGAAAGATTGCATATCTGCATTGTCATGGGATTTAGGCATTTACATATTGAAATAAGCTTCACTCCAAAAAGGATATATAGGGTTATATATATATTGGTAGAGTTCCATTTGAAATATAATTAATTTAAATCTTATTGAAATTAAAGATATCTAATCAATGTGTTTGTTTTTATCCCATAAAAATTGGAATTAAAAAAAAGGTCATATGAATAGAATGAAAAAAAAAAAAAAAAAGAGAGAGAACGTGGTTGATAGTTATAAGGAATTTTGATATATATATATATATATATATTTAAATGTCATCAACGTAGAAATTATCAAATTAATGGAGATATATATTGTTTTTTAGAATAGATAGAGATTATCAAATTATTGGAGATATATACTATTTCTTGGAATAGATTTATATTAATCACCTCTTGAAGAATTTAGACTGTGCTTATTCCTTAATAATCAAGTATAGTAGCTTGATATTCTGATAAAATAATATTAATTTAATAATATTAAAATTTTGAAAATTTAGATGATAAATATTATCTAAATTAAATTTTTGTATGTTAAATATTATCCCATAATTTGAGAAATATATCCCAACAAATAAAAAAATAATGTTAATTAGATGATAAATATTATCTAAATTAAATTTTTGTATATTAAATATTATCCATTAATTTAAGAAATTTATCCTAACAAATAAAAAAATAATGTTAATCTAATTTTATTTAGTGATAAGAATGAATTAGAGTCCTGGTAGTATACTATTCCTTTTTAGTTCTTTAAAAATCTAAAAATTTAATAAAATTTCTGTAATTTGGTGAAGCCACGTGACGTAACCACAGCGTTTAAGCCCAACTTTTATTATATATAATATGATTTGGATGACATCATGTTTTTCTAAACTTCATTTCTCTTTGTGGTGTATTGGTTGCTTCTTAGTTCAGACTCATCAAAGTTTGGTGAAAATTAAATTATGTTTCATTTTGGTTTAATTTATTTTTTGGCTTCTTAAAAATAAGATTTAAGAAAAATTATTATTAGAACAAAGTGGATGTGAAATTAAAAAAACAAAAAAAGAACAAAGTGGACGTATTTAATAGAAAAATTAACACTATATTTTTTAAGATCTCATTTTTATAAGTTTTCTGTGCATTGCACGGGTTAACGACTAGTCTATATATATATATATATAACCGAAACTTTTGAAGCTCCCACATTTTTCCACGTCAGCACAATATTAAATAATAATAATAAAATAAAAAATAAATAAAACCAAAACCAAAAAAAAGAAACGACATAAACCCGACGCTGAAAAAAACAAAAAAAACGTAAGTTATGCCTTTCCCATCCCCATCTTCTTCCTCAATCCACTACCAGCATGATGGTCTGCCATCTCCATGTTCTTCCTTAGCCCTCTACCAACTCCTCCTCGATCAGACCCATAAACTTCAACCCACCATACCCATCATACCCACAAACTTAAGCCTCGATCCACAAACACACAAACATCAAACAGAGATCGAGCTCCTTCCTCAGACCACCCACATGCAACCTCTACAACCCAAAAATGGTGCCCCATTTGCCGTGGGTCTCATCCAGCTCATGGCCCATCAACTATGTCAGTCGGAAATACACCCAACCCAGCTTGTCGAAACCGGCCCAAAGGTATTATCTTATAAACCTATAATATATATATATATATATATATATTTTTTTTTTTTCTAAATCCAAACTCTATAACTATTAGGACTCCATATAAATAGTTGATTCTTATTAGTGTTTTTTCTTTTCTTTTTTTCACGGCTATTCAATTTATAGGTTTATTGCTATTGCCTTTCTCTTCATTCTTTTCCTCCATTCGAATCAAGGTTAAAGGTATGGTATTCGTTAGCTTTTTTTGAATTTTAGTTTGGTTATAACAGTTTTAGCATACAGCTTCACGGCTATTTTGTATTATAGAGTTGATTGAATTGTAGTTTTAGGTATACTTCTCTTTGTATTTGTAATTGAGTTTGTGCACACACTTAAATAATCAATTTGAATATATGTTTTTGTGTGGAAACTGAGCTATGGTCAATTGGAATTGTTTTTGTGTGGAAACTGAGCTATGGGTTTGAATTTGTTTAGTGGAAACTGAGCGAGGTGGAGTTATCAGCTTGCTTCCTGATAATCTTAGTGAAATTGGTGTGAAGTACGTTGAGGTTAGTTATTCATTACATTGTTTGTGAATTTTTATTTGGGTTCATGTGGCTACCACTTCAAAACTTGATTTTAGTGTATAGTTTGGGGATTTAAACTTGAAATTCATAAGGAATTTTAATTTCTAATACTTTGAGATTGTGTATTTGAAATTTTTATTGATTGTTTGACCATTGGTTGTGAGATTGATATTGAACTTGGACTTGGTTTTTTCCATATGGTATATAATTTTAGAAGATAATTTCAGCGGGTTTAGAATTTTTTTTTTTTTTTTTTTTTTTTTTTTTTTTTTTTTTTTGTATTGCATAAGGAATAGGGCCTAGAAAATCTATAGCTATAGCATGAATCCTAATCTTCTTGGTGAGTGATTCTATTCTTTGTTTAACCACTTAATACTTGTGTTATTGTCCTTTGATTCATTGCTTGTGGGAATTTACTTTTTGACCTTAGTAGTTTAGTTCATCATAGTTTGCCAAAAATCCATTGATTATATATGACCTATTATCTATCCCTTAAAAAAAAAGGTTTGTGAAAGGGGTTTTTTTGGCCCTTGTTTGATACTTTCTCAGTGGGTATCATGTCAAAGGTATTACAATCTGCAGGTCTTACTACTTGTGTATATTGCTGTTTTGTGCTGATATCCTAAGTGCTAGTGTTGTTTGTGCGTTGTTGTTGTTATTGTACATGCTTATATGCATTATGCTTCTGGTGTACTTAGTGTTAGCTGTATTGTGAAACTTGGTGGCTGTTAGCACTGTACTAGGAATTGATATAAAGTCCTAGGATGTTTTGGTAGTTTTCTGTATTTGTCAACTTTCAAGTTTTCAAAGGGAGCTCAACAATTGTAACTTATTTTCAATTTACCATGGCGGAGTAATGATGATGGTAGTGTGGGATTTTGCACAAACTTCTGCAATTACAATGCTATCTATATTCATTTAGAGGCCAAATAATCAAAGCAAACTATGTTATGCTCAATTTGATCATCCAATTTGTATATTTTATTCTGTTACATTTCATTTCAAAATTTGTTCACTTCTGGATTTTATTTTTTTCCCTTCTTTTGATTTTATATAATTAAGTTATTTTTCTTTAGCTTATCACATAGGATGCCACCTGTTTTGTTCATGGATTTTATTTGATGGATTTTGACCAAACCATGTGTTTACTTGGAATCCTAAACAGAAACACAACCAGATATGAACCATGTCTCATGAAACAAAGGTCACTAATTTAATCTCCCTTCTCCCTTTCCTTAGGGCCAAAAACTCTTTTTCTTTTTTCTTTTGCTAAATGTTAAGTTTTCATTAGGGGGAAGAGGCAAGAACATCTCTCAGCCTAGCTTATCTAACAGAAGGAGGGATAAATTATTAAAAAAAAGAAAACTCAATAATAAAAAATTGTATGAATTATACTATCCTCCTCCCTTAAGGTTTGAGGAAGATTTCCTTGCCCTGAGATGCTAATAATTTCTGTGAGAATAATCTATAGGATAAATCATACCATAAATTTTCTCAAGGGAAAACGGGCAATGCCTTAGTTTACATCACCAGCTTCTTTGAGGAAGAGTTCATTCTTCATCAATTTATTCATAATCTCATCACTCTCATCCTAAAAATAGAGAATGCAGCCACTAAAAGTCAATTCCAACAAATATCTCTTTGCAATGTTATTAACAATGCAAATTTTTTAAAGACTCTTCTTCCTAGATATCTAATTGGCATAGTAAATTATTTCGTTCTGTGAGCTTGAAGCAAAGTAGACAAGGATTGATTGGCTTGAAGGTAGATATAGAGAAAGCCTATATTAGACTTGAGTGGTCTTTCATTCTCCAACAGCTCAGGTGTTTTCGATTCTCAGAGCAATGGGTGTAGTGGATAGAGCAATGCATCTCAATGATGCTTTCTCTATCTTAATCATTGACAGTTAGCATGATTCTTCAAACCTCAATGATTCCCCTTTCTTATTAATCTTTGTTGTAGAGGTTCTTTGAAGGGTGTAGTTACAAACTTTCAATGGACAGACTATTTGGGGCTAACCGAAAGAGGTAAAAGTGAGCAGAGCTTTCACTAGCCATCTGTCAACTGCATTTATGTCTCTTCATTCTCAATGAAGAGCAACAAGCAGAAGCTCTAATATCATTTACACGGCCTGGTCAAGCAATGATGGAAATAAAGATAAATGCAGCGGAAAATAAGTTTTAAACGGATCTACTTCATTCGATATTGATAACACATACTAAGTAAATTTCAGAATTTGAGAACAAGAGATCGTACCTTGAAACGGTGAATTTCAAAACAAAGATTGAAGCACTTGGGAATACTTTTAATCTTCACTCCAATTCCACTAACGCCCAAGATGTGTGGTCTCTCAATTGGTAACAAAAGGATGACTAGTGAGTGGCAAAAACTCACATGCACACCATTTCACAATGATTTTTCTTCCTTGTAAAATACTGAACGTTTTTCCCTTTGTATCTAACCAATTTATCTAATTGGGCTGGCCTTTTAGGCCTTACCAATTGGGCTTAAGTGTGTGGCTTGAAGTGGGACCAAAAGGGACCAATAAGACACTAGCTCCAATGGGCCTTGGGCTTTTCTGTCAACTCTTGACAAGTCCAAAGTTACCATTAACTATATTTAATACCACTATATAAATATAGTTGCACTCTAGGCCTTATTAATAAATTATATCCCAAGACTTTATTATACATGCAACCCCTTCATAAAATATTCGTAGTAATACAAAGTCATTAATTTAGACTGCCACTTTGTAAATTACTACATCTTGATCTTTGAGTACCCGGTTTAATCCTTTAAGTTATTCATCATATATTTATGAAATCTAATTTCATAAATATATACTTTAGTAACTACTTACTAAAGTGGTTAGGCCTAACTCTCTGAATAACAAACCCATTAAACTTATCTCAAGGGAATATTTTATATCTCCGTTAAGAGACTATGAATTCTATCTTGAGAATATATGTTCCATCAACACTAAATGTGGCTGCCCAATATACTGAGGTTTTGACCATTACTTTAGATCTCACTCCTGATATATCAAAGCAACCTACACCTTATGATCAGGTCCATTATTATCTCAGGATTAAGAGTTCATGCAAATGTAAGTCGTGAGATTTATTATTCATTTGACAGACTTTAGGAGAATAATAAATCTCACAGCGGTCCAGTTCAATATGTCTTAACTCTTAAAACATATTAACACATCAACTAGAAGTCTCCACTTCCATGATCAAGACAAATCATCGTAGTTGATATGTTATAGTTTTCGCAGATGAAATGCCCAATTTCATCACCGACTAAGAACTATAATTCTGAGTTTACAAAGAACTTGTGATTTATATCTTCTGTGACTCTTCACATAAATCACATACTATGCATCTCATGAACTATATGATTATGTCTGAATATTCATGTTACCATTATTTCAGATAATAATAAAACAAATTTATTAAACATAATATTAAGTCATACATAATGTCAAACACAATGTCACACTTAATATCATACATAGCATCATTCAATAGGATTTAAGGGCACTAATCCTAACAAGTAAAGCAGTCAATATGTTCCTACTAAAGTCTCAGATCTTAGGAAGGAGTATTAGTATAGCTGAAAGAGCTCATTTATCCTCAATCATGGGGTTTACAATTGAAGATGCTAAAGCCAACTATCTAGGCTTGCCACTCAAAATTAGTGCCATTAAATCCAAAAAGCCTTTGAAGGCGCGGTGCAAAATTTCAATACAAATTACAAGGGTGAAAGCAAAAATGATTATCCTAAGCTACTCAAGCCATGTTAATTAGATTTGTGGCATTTGCTATGCCATCCTATTCAATGTCCTTCTTCGTGTTACCTGATGAGAGTCACCTCCTACTTGGACTTCATGTTCAGAAGATTTTAGTCTGTTCTTCAAAATTCTAAACCAATGCTTTTGTCTCAAAATTTTGGATGCCGAATGTAGCCCCAAATCTTACAGTGACCTTGCCTTAAGATGGATGGGATATTAAAGTGGGGCTTTAGTTGACAAATGCACCTTCTGTGGGATCCCAACTGAAACAACCATTCATATTTTCACGAAAGACCCTTTTTGTTCTACAATTATGGTCAACCTCTTTGTGGTCTATCCATCCTAATCTACATTTCTTCTACTTACCAATGTGAGAAGTCATTATCAGCCAAACTCTTTCTTTCAATTATGGGCCAAGCGTGAACAGTCAGGGGATGTAATTTGGGCAAAAGCTTTGGTTATTTGTTTGATGTGTTTGGCTAATTAGGCATGTGCTCAATGTATTATAGAGCATGCGATAGATTAAAAGTTTGTTAATCGGTTTCAGTTGCAGCTTAGTTTAAAAGAATATTAGGATAAGCCAATCTTATGCTATCCATCCCAACTTTGTCAGGTTACTATTTTGTTACCCCATGATGATATATATATATATATATATAAGTAGCACCTTTAAAGGATTTTTTCATGAAAGTTTTGATTTACTTGGGTTTTGGTTTTGTCAAATAACTGAAGTAAGTATTTTACACTAATGATATCATGTCTATAGAGTGGATGTTGATTGTCCATGGTAAGCATATTATATATTTTATGATTTCTAAGCAAAGAAGAGGAAAATGGAATTGATAATTTTTTTTTTTTTTTTTGATACAAGCTTCATATGAAATTGTTTGATGATATGAAGGAGATTAAAAAAGAAAAATTTGCTCTACACTACACTGTTTCATTAAAATTTGCACTACACTACACTGTTTCATTAAAATTTGCACTACACTACACTGTTTGAAGCTTTCTGCACTGAACTATTTCTCTTCTATTAATGAATTCTTGGCTGAAAATTGGATTCTTACTGTTTTGCAAGTAGTGATTTAAAGGTTGAAGATAGCTCAGGAATGGCCACATTTATTTTATTTGATTCAGAAGCAGAAAAATTACTCAACATATCAGCCAAAGACCTTTTGAATAAATCTTTAGAGGTGAGAATGTGGAAGATAAAATTAGTATTTAATATTTACTAAACTTTATTTGAGTGTACAATTTGAAAAATGTTACATTTGTTAGGAGCCTGATGAAGTCATCCTTCTTGTGCAAATAGAAAATCTGAAAGGAAAACAATTTGTTTTCCAAATACAACTAAATGACTATAATCTCAACAATGGATGGGAATTCTACACCATCAAAAATTTTTCTGACTCTTTTGAAGAAACTGACAAAGCAATTTAGCTTGATAAAATGACAAAAGTAAGTATTCTTTAATTTAGTAAAATTACAAATTTGATATTTAAGATGTATATGTTGTAATACATTCCTCAACTTGTTCTATTGCCAGGCTTACATCAGTGATACTTCAAATGAATGTAGCAACAACTTATCAATTGAAGAAGATGGTGATTCTACCAAATTTCAAAAACTTGATGTTCAAAGCAATGTGCAACTCACACCAACATCTGTACTCAAAGAAAACAAAAGGGCATATTCAGGGACTACTACAAAGCAACAAAGGAAGAAGATACAAAAAAAACTTTAAAGTTGTCTTTCAATCTCTAAGATTTTCTATGCACAATTTGTTTTTAATGAATTTGTGATTTTGGTAGTAAAGACGTATTGGAACAAAGGAAATTTTTTTGCTTTTATGCACAATTTGGTTTTAAATTGAAACAAAGAGGAATTAAACTCTTATACTTAGTTATTTGAGGATACAACTTTACTTCAACGTTTTTTTAAATATAATGAATACATTGAATATTTAATGGAAGACATCAAATAAATAAAATTGAAAAAATAAACTTGCTCACCCAGTGTTACTTCCACTTACTAAGAATGTGCTACTAGAGAATCGATGTTGAATTCCAATAGTTAATGTCAAATCATTTGGAGGTTCATCTTAATTTTTATTTATTATTAATTAAAAAGAATTGGTAGCTTTCCCGTGCATCGCACAGGTTAGCGACTAGTTATATATAAAACCGAAGCCTCCGACTTTTTTGCTAGTTCCCACATTTTTACACATCAGCATTATTTAAAATAAAATAAAAAAATTCTAACCCAAAATTTTTTTTTTCTATAACTAAGTGTCCGTTTGGTAAAGATTATTTTTGCCAACTTATTTTAATATTCAACTTATTTTACTACTATTCATGGATCTCATTGCACTTTTTGGTATTATTCATTGGTCTCGTTGTACTATTTCAGCTAACTTTAACATTTATCTACAGTACTTTCAACAAAAAGTTTTCAATTTCAACAAAGTAAACGAATCACAAATAGACCTTAAAAGTCTCTCTTCTCACCACTTCACTTCCTCCCTAACCATTAGACAATTCCTCCTCTCTCTCTTTGTTCTCATTTGAACGTAGATCATCCCCTTTGGCCTCTCACTAATTCGTTTCTCTCATAAGTTTCTGATGGTAGATTCAACTCAACCAAACACTTTTCCCAATCTGGGTTTCATCCTTAATACAAATAATACTCTCCCTCTCCCAAAATCTGGGTTTCATCCCCTCTATACGTCACTCTATGCTCACAATTTCAGCAACACCACCCACTTTGGATAATGGCTTTTCCAATCTCTATACTATGGTAATTTGTTTCACTTCTTTTATATTTGTAATTCAATTGTATTGGCCTTTTCTTTTGTGGGGTTTCTGTTTTTTTTTTTTTTTTTTTTTTTTTTTGGGTGGGTGTGGGGGGGGGGGGGGGGGGTGGGGTGTGGTTAGATGTTTAAATTTTGTGTTTTTGTTGAACTTGGGAATACCCAGAATTTTTTTTTTTTTTTTTTTTGTATGGATGAAAGAATGGGTACTTAATTTAGAGTCAAATCCCTCTTATAATAAAAGTTTTTGAGTACATGAACTAAGTCATGCCTTCCTATGGTCTATACATACTGTTTGTCCTTTGCCTTTATGTATTGAAGTAAATATATGGTGATAGCTACTTGAGGTGTTGGACATAGATTTGCCTTATAAACGTGCAATTCTGTTGTTTTTGCATTAAATGCTTCTGTAAATAATAATTGGGTAGTCAGATTTTACCATATCAAAGCTACCCTGAGATTTCATTTAGAAGGAGAAACTGAAGAAAAAAAAAATTTGTGCTAAGTGTGCTTCTTTCAGTTTTCTATTAGAGGTCTCACATGTCCAATTAAGCATTTTGTTAACTTTGGTACAAATTTTTCATGTTTACGCAAAGTGAGAAATTTTTTTATTTGAAATGGTTGAGATTTAAGGAGCTGTTGTTGCCATCGACTATCAATGACGATCTCTGCTAATTCTTGCTGCATCAATGTTGGTAATATGTTTCTAGAAAGAATGACCAATTTGTGTTTTTAAATTAACCTTACCTCCTATAGAAAAGATTGTTTTTAATCTATTCTATATATTTATTTTAATTTGTTGAAGTGTTTGATTAAAACATTTTCCTTCAATCTATTTATGCCTTATAGCAAAGGTGCAATGAGAGTTAAAGATGTGTGCATTGTTTTCAGAATTACTCTTCATTCTCATGAAGTTCTCTTTTCTCCTCCATTTGATGTTAATAGTTTTAGAGCTAATCCCATTTAAATTTGATGATTTATCTACACAAATCTGATGGACTATTCTGTGCATTGTTACAGATCTTGACTCAATATTGTTCAAAATCCTAAATTCCTTGATGTGTGCTATAGCAAATTTTTATTTGGAAGTCAGATTACTTTGAAATTTTCATAGGATTTATCAAGATGTTCAACTTTATTATCTATTTCCCTTCCCATTTCGCACTTTATGATTTTTCTTTTATTTTGGATGAATGATCTTAATCTATGTAGCAAATTGCATTGCACTGTTGTTGACTACAAGTATTTTTTTACATGGACTACTAGTGGACTCTAATTATCACAATTGGGTATTATCTGATTTTTCTTATAAACACTCTCTTTCTTTTTGTATCATTGTGTGTATGTTTGTAATTTTTTTTTTAATAATAATTTCGGTATGGTTATTAAGAAAGTGTAGGGATATAATACATATGATAAGTTTTGGATTTTTATTTAGTATGTTTGGGACTCAAGCATCTTTATATAGTTGTTTGGGCTAGAATTTAACAGGGATGGTGAAGGCTAAGCGTGCTAGGATGATGCCTTTAAGAAGACGTGATGGATTCCTAAAAAAGATGAGAGGCTGACAATTTACAACATTACATTAAGCGACATGGCATTTGGAATTGGAGTTAGAATCCAAAACCTTGTGGTAGGAAACATGTAAATTTTCAATTTCAATGAATAAAAACTCAAGTCATAAAATGTTCATGGTTGTTTGCAGTTGTTCCTTTGAATGATTATTTGATTTAAAGTTTTCTTTCATTCTTTTCTTTTAGGTTTGGTAAGGTCTGGGAAGAGTCATTCACTTATCCAAAAAAGGTCTGGGAAGAGTTGTAGACTTTGTTGGATGAATTATGTGGAAACTTTTGCAAATAAGAGGAAACTATACTCAAGCTTTATAAAGCTTTATTCATATGAAAACCATTTTATCCAATATAGTTTGTTAAATTTTGATTAAGACGAATGGATAATTCAAAACAACGAGTATACTTATTTTTTAATTGATCCTTTTAAATGTTGTTACACACAATATATTTATATATTGATTGCTGCATCATTATTATGTGATAAAAGTCTTTCAAGGTATCATTTGGATGCCACATCTATAAAACCCTAAAACTTAATACCACATGCAGAACATGTATAAACTTCAACATCAATGATGTGCCAGCAATGATTAAAACTTGCAAGGTGTTCCATAATTATTATGAAGTTAGCAAAACTTGCTAATATTGTTGATGTCTATTTAGGTTTTGTGCAAACGTGATTTTTACTTAATACCACTTGCTGAAAACTCACTTCAAATTGTTAATGTATAGGATTAAAATAAAGGAGGAGCATACTTGGGTCAAGACTATCCCATGGAATGCCCTCATGATAGCTCTTGTAGTTTCTATTGGCCTGCAAGAACAAATGGGTGGACTGCCTTTGTTATTGCAGCGGTTCATCTTGAATTGGCTTGAGTTTTCAGTTTTTATTTTATTTTTCAAATATTGTTAAAATTATGATAGTTCATGTAAAAATAAAAAGCTTTAATGTATAAACTATACTTTCATAAAATTTTCCCATGCATCGTATGGTTAGCAACTACCGACTAGTCTATAGTAAATATGCAAGACATTGAAACTTAAGATTCAAAAACTTAATGGCAAATTCAAATTAACATGAGTTTGAACCATACCTTACAAATTTGTTTTCATGAGATTGACAAAATGATATTGACAAAAAATATGAAATACAGGCAAGAAGACCTAATCACTTGAAGTCGTATTCTAAAAAACAAATTTATTGCATATTTAATAGATTTATATGTGTGTGTGTGTGTGTGTGTGTGTGTGTGTTTGTGTGTATTGTACTATAATGTTACATTATTGTAATGTTACATTATTGTAATCTTACATTAACGTAATCTTAATACAAGAATATAACATTACGTTACTTAGGAAGGTAATTAGATTAAAGTGATGTGATGTAATCTTAGATTATGGCAATGTTAGAAAAAATAAAATGAACCAAACACTTTAATGTCACATCACCATAATGTGTATGCGCAGATCACAGCGAACCAAACGCCTCCTAAATGGGCTTCTTACAAAGAAGATTTAACACAAATTATCCCATAAATCATTCAGTCAATTTAGATCTATTCTTTATTTTTCTACCATAAGAACTTTAGAGTATAGAGGGACCACACCGAGGAAAATAAAGAATATATATATATATATATATATAAATCAATCTTGAAGAATTTCATCTGGTATAAAATTTCAAATTGTAAAGTAGTTAGATTTCTAATCAATATGAACTACAAGAGAAGGAGAATTATTGATGATGGTGGAATGAAAAGTTGATAAGAAGAATAAATAAACTATAAAAAATAAATAAATAAAAAATAAAAAATTGTGACCGTTCAGCATAAATAAAAAACGAAACCATGTATTAGGGAAAAAATTGTGACACTTTCTACCTAATAGCTATTGATTTTACCATAGAAAAAGACAACGTGAAGGAAAAAAAATTGATTGCCTTTTGTATCTATCCAAAAAGTGGATAAAGTAGTAGAGGAAAATGATGTACATATATCTAAAAATATTCTAAAGTAATAAGTAGAAGAAAAATTTATAAAAATTTAAAGTTGGTATTTCCATGTAAAAATAAAATATAAAACAATTGTGACACTTCAACTTAAAAAATAAATAAATAAATAAATAAAAAGGAGAAAACAATAACTCTAGCAACTCTGGATTTATTCTACATGAACAGCTTCATGAGCTACACATCTTTGCTTAAATCTGGAACTCAGGGATCATGTTGCATGTGCTGTTGCAAGACTGTATGCTTCAATTGAAAGTCTATCAAGGTTTACGGTTTGCTTAACAAATGACAGTCAAGCAGGGCATATCAATTAACCAACTCTTAGTTAAGGATCAGTTGAGGTTGTGCAGAGTGCCCTTCTTTGAGCTAATTCAACACAACTTGATCTTGAATATTTTGGCAACATTTTACTGACCCTTTCTAATATTAAATTGTCAGTGGATATTCCAATCTCAAACCTAAGAATCTCACTCTTTCATTCCATGAAAAAACCCCATTATAAACTCAAATAATATTGTGAATCCTATGAAACCACAATCCAAAATAGGAACTCACTACCTCCTACAAGATACTCAATAATAAAAATTAGTTTTTCTGTTTGATTTGTTTCTAGTTTTCAATAATATGTTAATAGCATGCCCTTGGTATTATGATTTATGAGTGTTAGAAACATGCCTAGGATTGGTTAAATTTCTCAAAAACATGTTTTGGATTGATTATTATAGTATGAAATTGTTTGATTTCATTTATGATTTGAATCTTGTGTGTGTCGTTGTTCTTTAATTGCTATGTGATTAGGAGATGTCTTTTAGAGGGATCATTATTGGAATATGGCTACAAAATATGTTAGTGGAGGCTGGCTCACTTGATTGGGCAAGCTTGGGTGTATAACACCTATCCATGATATATGATGATTTAACTAGGGCTATCCAAGAAACCCGACTACTTGACAGAACTGATGGAACTAACTAAAACCGATTGTCGGCGGCCCGAATTGATCCCTTTTCGGTCGGCCACGGATTCCTTCTCTTAGAAACCAACTCTAGAGTGTCGAGTGGTGGCTGTCCACCAAAATCTGAGCCACCCGACTTGATCGAAAAACCACTTCAAGAAACCTTTAAATCTACCAGATTCTATCCCGATCCAGCAACTATTTGGCCTTTAAAGCTTAGATTCTGCCACATTTGGCCTTTCTCCGCTTAGATCTACTTAAATCTAGGGATGTTTAACTTAGATTTTCTAAGATTTGGCAATGTTTAGCATAGATCTGCCCAGATCCGACGATGTTGGTCTTAGATCCGGTGACGTTTGACATAGATGTGGCAAGGTTTGGCTCAAATCTACTCAAATTCGGTTGAATCTTTCTCTCCTTCAATCAGATCCAGCGAAGATCTACCACCCTCCACCCACCGTCGCTCCTTCATCAGTTTCAACCGAATCGACCCAATCGTCTATCAAAGCCCATCCAACTCGACCCGTAGTGGTCACCAGTCGGTTGTGCGTGTTCTCTTCTTCAACCCAAATTAAGCGGATTAAGTGGCAGGTTGATCTCAAACCCGAACCACCCAACTTGTGGACAGCCCTAGATTTAATAACCAAACCAAATTATATAAGAAATCAATGTTTCATGAAAAAAAATGACTCTACTGGTATTTTTCCCATCCAAATTAAATTGATATTTTGAAATAAATAACGAAAGCCTTTGATTTCACACGAGCTTCAAAATTTGCACATTTTTTCCTTTTATTTAAGTTATGTACTACTTTGTGTAACATTTTTTTATTAACAATGGTAAAGAACAATTGCAGAGCTAAGATGTTCCCCTAGTGATGTAATTAAACTCTAACAAAATAAAACTAAATTTAATACATTGATGTGATTTTACAAGAAGAAGAAGAAGAAGAGAGATTTTCCCTTTTCACATGAGATGGAATTATCCATGGATTTTCCCTTTTCACCTTTGGAAAGAACATGTAAACTAATTTATTATGTGTACTCCATTCATTATCTGCATAAACAAGAGAGATTTCGAAGAGTCACTTCTAGGGAGAAACATCCCTATTCTTTCCCTTCCACATGAGGTCATCTCTATGTAAAATTATTGAAACATACAGCTATATTCAATGCAGTGGGTATTTTCTGATGCCTAACCTAGTATGATGGGTATGATGGAAATCCTTATGGTTATGAAAACACTCTGACAACCGGGGGTAATTTCTCTAATATGTCTACTATAAACCCATATTTTACCTTGTCTTGGAGTACTTTGAGCAGTCAATTAAGAGTGTGTTTTTTTTTTTTTTTTTTTTTTTTTTTTTTTGTCTAATATATTTTTAAGAATTGGTTATTCACGAATTTTATTGCAATAGATTGCAAATAATTGACAAAAATAATTTGGGTCAAGCTATTGTAATGATATCTTCATTGCAATGAATAATTTTTTTTCATATTTTTCATTAAAATAGATTAAAATAATTGGTATTAGATTATTGTAATAATATATTTGTTGTAGTTTCATGTTTGTTATTACAATAAATTATAAAATAATTAATATTTAATTATTGCAATGATATATTTGTTGCAATAAGCTGTCACTTTGAAATTTCTATTGTAATAGATTGCAAAATAATTGGTGTCAAGTTGTTACAACGATTTCTTCAATTTAAATTATTGCAAAAAAATTTCTTAATGCAATTTAGTATTAAAGCCTATATTACAACTGAAAATTATAAGTTATTGCAGCTAATTATTATTAATGTAATAATTTACCACTTTTAAGCTACTATTGCAACGACTTATAAGTTATTGCAACTGAAAATTTTGTTCTAATTTTATTAATTGGTTAACAAAATTATAGTAGAATAGATCCCCTTTGATACTGTAATTGTTTTCCAAGAAAAGATCAACAGAAAAAAAAAAGGAAGAAACCCGAGAGAGAGAGAGAGAGAGAGAGAGAGAGAGAGAGAGAGAGAGAGAGAGCTGTGTTTTTATTGAATGTTTTCGCTAGCATCTTATTAAAAGTTTATAAAAAATCAAGACCGTTAATAGCTTTGGGCTTAGTGGGTCCCACATGAGTCAATGGTGATGAAGGCAAAAACAATATCTTTTTAAGTTGTGAGATGCAGGGGATTTAAGCTCCGTACTTCTTACTTCCTACACACGGGTTGTTACAAGTGTGTAAACCGAACATAGATTTTCTCTCCAACGTTTGCCAAAGTAAACTCTGCTCTCTCTCTCTCTCTCTCTCTCTCTCTCTCTCTATATATAGATTCTCCTCTTGTTCAAAGCTAACTGATAAACTTACTTTTTTTTCTTTTTTTAATTCTTTTAGATAAGCTAACTGGTAGGGAAACCATCATTGAATAGTTAAGCTTAGCTAGCATCCCCACCTCTGATATTCCTCGTCTGTGACTGCCAAAAAAAAAAAAATTTAGCCAAAGCCTTTTAGAGTGAATAAGATTCTACTTATTGTGCTTTTTGCTACAATAGTACCTGGTTTCTTAGTGATAATTGTTGCTGTTAGCCTCTTATGTTTTTGCTGCAATGACAAGTTCAAACAGATTATTAAGCACTTTGAGTAGAGAGATCAACTTGCATATGATATGGTGATGGAGACAGTGCCGGCTCAAGGCATAGGCTAGTTGGGCCTAGGCCTAAGGCCCCACCAAAAAACAAATTTTTCCTTAGGAAAAAAGGCCCCACTTTCCATAGTTAAAGGCCCAAATTTTTATAAAATTATATATATATATATATATATATATTTTCTAAAGGTTGTACATTTTTTTTTATTAGTGATGTTAAGGATACTACAAATTTTACCATTGGCTTACAAATTACCATGTTATTAATCACAAAAAAGTGATATAAACATTCATTAGTTAAATTGATGAAGTTTATCAATGAGAGACAATATCACATTATATTTTGAACATTTTATAGTGCTTTTAATTAGCGCATTTTTTTTTTCCTATTAAGACTCTCAAAGTACGAGACCAATAGAACCTTAACTCAATTGAAACCCTAAAATATTTCAAAAAGATGTTGCAAATGTGTTAAATCATCAATTATAGATTAATCTCTCCTAATAGTTTGAGACTTTGATTTTTGTAAAATAATATTCTACAAAGCCATACACCAAATAATATCTATCTCTCTCTCTTAAAATCAAAATATAAAATTAAAAATTAGATTACAATTTTATTTAACTATGCATTGTCTTATATCCAAAATAAAGTATCTTTTTCAATCACAATATATTTTTATTTCTTTTTATTAATATTTATAGGTTCAACTATGATATTCAATTCTCTATATGAAATTAACATTAATCTAGTTGGTGTTATTTATGTATTTAATGTATTAAATTAACCTTAATTTGATTAGTATTAAATAATTTTGTTTAATTAATATTTACATATTAAAGGCCCCGCATAAATTTTTCGCCTAAGGCCCCAAATTATGTTGGGCCGCCCCTGGATGGAGAGGAGGGGACAGGTGGACATGGAGGAGATGGTGGTGATGGAGGGGACATTGGCAATGTAGATGGAGGGGATGGGAGTGCTAATGGAGGGGACGGTGATGAAGGGAACGACAGTGGTGGACATGGAGGAGGAGGTAATGATGGACATGGAGGAGGTGGAGTTGATGGAGAGGAGGGGACTGGTGGACCATAGGAGGTAGTCTTTTTATTTTTATTTTTATTTCTTTTATATAATATAGAAGTTCTACTCTAGAGTTTTTTAAGTGTACAAGGGTGTGTAGTGGGCTATGGAACTTATATATATAGACTAGATTTTCTTAATTTTTTTGGGATTTTGAACTTTTCTTGGTTTTTAGCAGTAGCAGAAGTAATAGTACAATTGATGATGCAAAAAATTGTCAGTGAGTTGATCGACCACTCGCGTGCCAAATAGGGTACCTGAAGTTACTATTGCAATGACTTATAAGTTATTGCAACTGTAAATTTTGTTCTAATTTTATTAATTGGTTAACAAAATTATAGTAGAATAGATCCCCCTTGATACCATAATTGTTTTCCAAGAAAAGATAAACAGCAAAAAAAAGGAAGAAACCCGAGAGAGAGAGAGAGAGAGTTGTGTTTTTATTTAATGTTTTCATCAACATCTTATTAAAAGTTTATAAAAAATCAAGACTGTTAATAGCTTTTGATTTAATGGGTCCCACATGAATCAATGGTGATGAAGGCAAAAACAATATCTTTTTAAGTTGTGAGATGCAGGGGATTTAAGCTCCGTATTTCTTACTTCCTACACACGGGTTGTTACAAGTGTGGAAACCGGACATATATTTTCTCTCCAACATTTGCCAAAGTAAACTCCGCTCTCTCTCTCTCTCTCTCTCTCTCTCTCTCTCTCTCTCTCTCTCTCTCTGTGTTCTGGACAACGGTTACTATTCATAATTCCACATACTAATCCAGTGGATCCTGTACATGACTGTCATATGCAAAATTGCTGGAAACTGGGAACTATGGTTTAAGGTTTGCAGTCTGGTGCTGAAATACCTAAGGGCATCCTATAAAGGTTCAGGGAAGATCTGGGGTACTGGTCCAAACATTTTCCACCACTTTAGGAGCCATGAAGGTATTGTTCTGGAGGACTGCTTATCGAACATTGGAAACCAAGAATGATCAGAGTTCTTGTTCTGAAAAAAGAGAACCTTCACAAAGGCGTCCATATAGTCATAATAACTGTAATGGAGTTTTGAACCTAAGAGAACTTTGAGATCAGAGGGGTGCGGACCCCAATCCTTGCAGCTTACAAATCCTGTAAAGATGAACTTGTGGTAAAGTACTTCTGAAGGGTTTGCTTTGTTCAGGATATTTTCTATTCAAGCAGACTTTTCCTGGATGAGAATGCTCTTATAGAATCTGATATTTTTCTCCAGGTGCTTTGGGAGGAAATGCCAACCTATGGGTTAAGACTTCCATGGCTAATGCAAAGGGATCTGTTTTATGAACTAAATGGGGTTCAATATAAGAGATATGCTGGACAAAAGGTTTCTTAACATAAGAAGGACTGTTCATGGTATAAGACTCATAATTCCACATACTATTTAATATGTGCTTATTGGTATCCGGATGTTTTCAGGTATAATTGGTAGGCTGAGCCTCCTTCTTTACCTATCTGTTTATAATTCTGTGATTATTTGTTCATGTTAATCAATTATATCCCAGTTATCTACTTCTTCTTGTTTCTGTGTTCATCCCTCCAGTTTGTTGCAGATGTGTACTGTTGAGACACGTAAGACCAGATCCGTGCTGTTTAGTCAACCCAGTAAGACTAGTAAGTCCCAGACTGAGTGTTAGTCCCGTACCAAACAATAAGTCCTAACGGATAGGGCGTGAGCGGAAGGGTAGTTACTCAGAGTAAGGATTGTGGCGATAAGAGGTTGTAGTTTGCACAAGATTAGGCGATCGTCTTGTTTGAACACTCTGTTTCAGATCCAAGGATAGATCCAAAAGTTTGAGGTTAAAGGTAATTAGGTTGTGATTGTTTAACTAGGCTTTTAATCCAGAACAATGAATAGGTTATTTAGAAGCAAATATTCTACCAGCATCAAATCATCCCTTCCAGAAATTCCTCAAGAAAATGGAATACTCAATTCTGAGTCTTTTAAGTTATCAGATCTAGATCTAAAGCTAGGAGATTGGAATATCCCCAGGATTCCTACCAAGAAAATCTATAAGTCTTCGTGGTCCTTGAGTACGATATTCAAAACAAACTACCATGTTAAGACCATAGAACAACTTTATGGAATCAACAAGGAGTACGAGACGTGCTACTTGTTATCACCATCAGGCTTGTTAGCACGCAAGAAGGCAGGACACAATTACCTGCACATAGGTTTAGTCCAGATTGGAGTTAAACCCCACATCAGAGAAGGACTGAATTGTTCCATTCGCATGGCCCTTAGAGACACTAGACATATCAGGTTTGATGATAGTCTCCTAGGCACCATCCAATCCAGCCTTAGTGGCGGACCAGTCCATTTCGACTGTTTCCCCAATTTCACAGTTGGACTTCAAGATCCACATGTCATGAAAGCCCTCACCCTCAATATCAAGACCCAAGGAACCCTCATGATCCAAGGAGTCCACCAGATAGCCTTGATATACAGGATATATTATAAGTACATCAGGACGAACATGAATGTTCAAGCACTTAACCATAGGAAAATGGGAGAAACCACTCTCATCCAAACCACTCACCCTAGTTCCAAGATTCAGGTACCAAGAACCCTGAAATGGTCTGAGGTTGTATTCTCAGAAAACAGGACTCTAGAAAATGAGAATCATCATCTAGAGATCCAAGATCCATCCCAAAATCCAGACTTAGACTTTGTCCAGAAACTAGCCGATGGAACGGTTAGATTGAGTATTGACTAGTCTAGGTTTAGACACCAGTAGGTTCACCTTTCAGTCATGATGAATCTAGGTTTAGATCTCTATTAGATCTACACCAACCCATTAGGCAGACACCTATCCCTCTTAGAGATAGACCTGCATCCTAGTGTAGTTCATCCAAACCTCTAGAACCCTTTCCCAAGTCTAAAAGAGACTTAGGACTAGAGCTCCAAGGTGTCCAGACCAGATCTCAGGTTAGCACACCTTGCTACACAGCCAAACAGGACTCAGTTGTTGATTAGGAAGACGACAACAAAAGTCAAAAACACCCTTCACCCTCATGAACCGATATGGTAGATCTATACCAGGTTGAAACAGAAGATCCCTTTTAGCAAGAAACTAGAATCGATCACCAACTCATGACCATAAGAAAAAAGTTCACCCCTGATCTAGTAGCTCTAACCAAAGAGTTTGAATTTGAAGGAAACAGAGTCAAACGAGAAGTCTATAGAGCCAACCACACCAAAGAACAAAAACAAGAAGTTTTGGATAAATGGAAAGTTTTCATGAAGGAGATATCCAGCAATGTCCCTTTCTTTGAATACTTTGAGAACCATTTTGATTGGCATAAGAAATCTTGTGTCATCACCAAAACCAATTGGACCAAACTCCCAGATAAGGATGCCCCAAGTTCTAACAAACCAGAAATTATTAGATCCAGTCATCCACCCCTAGAAGCCATAACCTTTAAGCACTGTGGTAGTGATTTAGTTACCTTTCCCTTCAAAACCCAGACCAACCCAGAAGAAAAGGTTGTCAAGAAGGTTCTAGAGCAAAACAACTACACCAACCAGTGTTTAGGTGTTATAGGAAAATAGCTTGATAGGATAGAAAACAAGGTTATCCTCCAGTCAGAAACCCTAGCAAACCTATCCAGGCATTAGAAAAGCCTTTAGTCAAGCTCCCCACAAATAGGAAACCCATCCTTAGACCTAAGGATAAATCAGCCTTAGAAATTGTTAACCAAAAACTTGAAGAACTCGTGAAGAAGGAACCAGCCACCACTTCACCAATTACTACTTCAACCAGTGTTGATCCCCTCCTAGATTCCCATCTAACACTTCTAGTAGAACCTCCTCAGACAATGAAAAGGAGATAGAACATCTAGAAAACCAATTCCGAAGTTTAGAGTTAAAAAGGCTTACCCATCCAAAGGTAACCCCAACTAGCCTGACCAAGAATTGGTATCCCAAACCTACACCCTTTGACCTCCAGTTCGAGGAAAGGAATGTTAGCAACCAGTTCTCAGTGTCTTCTGGTAAACTCTATGAATGGAACATAGATGGTTTGTCAGAACAGGAAATCCTAAACAAGATACAGCATATGACCATGGTAGCCAATAACTACATCAATGAAGGACATCCCCATACTGAGGTCATAGAGCTCATAGCCTTAGGATTCACAGGAAAACTTCTGCAATGGTGGAACAACTGCCTTACAGATGAGTCTAAGGAAGACATCAAACATGCTATCCAAAAAGATGAGGAAGGAATCCCCATCTTTGATGACACCATAGGAAGAGGTGTCCCTGACAGAGTCAATAACCTAATCTATACGATCATGAAACACTTCGTAGGAAAACCTAGCATTATCACATCTAGGATTTACGACCAGTTGAGTAACCTTAGATGTAAAACCCTTGGAGACTTTAGGTGGTATGAAAATGTATTCACCACAAGAGTCATGCATAGAAGCGATTATAACTCTCCATTTTGGAAGGAGAAGTTTATCAATGGCTTACCCACATTGTTTGGCGAAAAGGTGAAAGAAACCCTTTGTAGCCCATTAGGTGTCATAAACTATGATAAACTAACCTATGGTGATATCTCAAGCACAGTCCGAAGTGTTGGAATGAAGATGTGCAGAGATTTCAAAATCTAGAGCAAAACCAGCAAAGGAAAAGCCAAGTACGAAGTAGGACACTTCTGTACACAGTATGACTTACCTTCAGTTCTTTCCAAGAGAAAGTCTAAATACAAAGGCAGAGAATCCTTTGAGGAATTCCACAGGAAGAAAACTGCAGCCAATTACTATAGAAAACAAAAGTACAGCAAAGATGATTTCTATAGGAAAGGAAAATCCAAGTCCACAGGAAAACCCATATCCAAAGAATCAAGAAAATGCTTCAACTATGGAAAAAGAGGTCATTTCAGAAAATAGTGTAAAGCTAAGGCCAAATCTCTTATCAACACCCTTGTTAGTGACCAAACCAGTTAGGACGAGATCTTTAAGATCCTAGAAATAGATCGCTCAGATAGTGAGTCTTCTAGTAGTGAGATTCGTCAGATTTACCAGTCATCCTCTGAACCCTTTAAAGCCTCCTCTAGTTCCTCTAGTGGCCCGGATAAACCCATTCCATGCATGGATAGTTGTTGTTGGAACAAAACTATCAATGTCCTTTCTAAGCAAGAAGAACTCCTCTTAGATCTCATAGAACAGATCGAAGACCCAGTCATCAAAGCTCAAAAGCTTAGTGAGTTCAAGAAAATCTTAGTTAGGGAAACAAGTGAACCTAAACCAAGGATTTAGGAACCCAAAGTTGATTTGGAGAAAATCTACAATAGGTTTACCAAATCCAAGAAGGAAGTTATGGTCAACGACCTTCAAAAGGAAATCAAGGAAACCAAGTCTGAGGTTAGAACCTTTAAGCAAGAACTAACCATTCTTAGGGTTGATCAGAATCTCCTTGATCAAAGAGTTAAGAATTTGGAAAACACTTCTCATCAAGGCAATGAGGAAGGAACCTCATTACAGAACCCTTCTGATGAAGAAGTTGAAGTTGATGAAACTGTTAACCCTACAGTAGAGATGGTCCAGGAACCACCCAGTGAGGCGTTCTTACAAGCCATCAGTATGATTAACTTCCAGAAATGGCATTCCAATGTTAGGATTGTCATTAGCAAAGATTTTGAATTTGAGGTTATTGCCTTAATAGATTCAGGCGCTGATCTCAACTGCATTCAAGAAGGAATCATTCCCTCTAAGTACTTTAGAAAAATCAAAGAAAGGTTAACTTCTGCAAGTGGAGGAAAAATGCAGATTTAATTCAAAATTCCAAAAGCTCATGTGTGTCAGGACAACACATGCTTCAAAACCACATTTGTCCTAGTCAAGAATATGACAGATAGGGTCATCTTAGGAAACTCATTCATGTGTCTGTTGTATCCTTTCACCACGGAATAGTGAAGGAATCACTACCCATCCCTTTGGCCAGCCAGTTAAGTTTAAGTTTCTTAGGAGCCTTGAACCTAGAGATATTAGCACTCTCTAGGAAATTGCCGTCTCTAAGACCTTGAACCTAATCAATGCCAAAACTTCATTCTCACGTGATCAAGCAAAGAACCATGATTCATTTGCATCCACCCCTCCTTTCACAAAATATGATCCGGCCTCACAAAATCAAGCCAAGAACCTTAATTTGTTTGAACCCACAAATGATGATTTTGTTAGCCCAATTCAACGTCAAATTTCATCACCACATTCTATCATGCATCATGAAAATATTTGCTTCATGCCATCTCATGCTTTAAATAGTGTTTTTGAAAAAGAAATTCATCCTATCTGTTTAAACCAATTGTGGCGAAAAGAGAAGCATATAGATATTACTACCACTAGTAAGTGGAAAATGACTTCTTCGGCAGAGAAGAGGAACAAGGGGAAAGTACCTGCACAGGGCTATCCTCAAGACAAAAGGCTCCTAGCGGGACAGTCTTTTGTAATGCATGAAGGCGCTCCTTCTGGATCAAGACCTTCCAGAAGAGCAACATCCCTTCAGGGATTTGTCCCGACAACGGTGACATATTCCAACAGTGACATGGCTATTGAACTTCAAGAAGTTTTATCCAGAAACCTACAATTCCTTGATGGAGTTTATACAGACCTACCACCCTCCATTAAATACATCCTGGATAACCTCAATGCAGCCTACACCAGATCAAACATGGCCTTTTCCAAAGAACCCTCAAAGAGAAAGCCCATTCAAAGGGCAGAAAGACTACGTTAATGGGCACCCATTATGCTAGGCTTAGTCTTAAGACTCAATCTACCTTAAGAAGTGTCATTGCCAACTTGCCCCCTGAGATACAAACCAATATCTTGGGTAGCAAGGCTATGTTCGAATCATTTAACCAGCAGTTTGAATATTTCAAAATGTTGGTCACCACTCACTTCCCAGTATTTGGAGAATCAAATGATGATGTCGATACTGCCTTAACACAGGCTACTTGGGAACAGTCTCAGAGTATATGAAAAGGAACACCCATTCCCTGGTTTGATAGTCAACTATGAGGATGGTGCTGATGAAGAGGACAGAGATCCTTACTGGCTTTCCAGAATGTTTGAGTATGGCTTTATCAGATTTATAAAGTTATCAAGCCATAATCAAGTTAGCTAGTTCCCTCAGATCATTCAACAGGTTATTACAGCAATCAAAAGTCTGTTTGTTTCTATCAGGTGCTAGAGCACTCTCCCACAATGGGACGCAAACAATTGGATGTCTGTAATACCCTCCAGACACTTAGTACTCATCAATGGGTACTCTCATCAAGGCCCCTGGTATGAAGGAGACTCTTATTTGTCTTACAGAGAGCCCTATGCTCTTTCAGACTGCTGGAGTAGCTACTTCAACAATGAGATTCTCAATGTCACCCAAGACCTATGGAAAAACTATCATTTTGTAGGAAATACAGGGAGAATTACAGTGTTCACTACCAGACCATATTCTAAATCCATCTTGGACCTCCATTGGATCAGACATAGTAATCCAAGGAAGTTCACCCAGAAGAAGCCAGAATATGAAGCCATATTGTACTGTGGTTTCTGCAATCAATATGCTAAATTTCATGAGCATAATTGTGACTATAATCCTCCAAGGGATCATGACGACGATGTCCCATCCGAGTATTATGGCTCTGATTAGCATATTTCCTGAAATAAGGATTTAAGCCCTAAGAATGATCCAATCATCATTCAGCAGTTTAGGACTCCCTTCCTCCAGTTTAGAAAAGCCATTGCTTATAATACAAGATCCCAGTCAAGCCTAGACTCCGTCCAGATCGCCGAAAAATCTAGCAAGGAACTAAAAGATCTTGCTAAGCAATTGCAAATCCAAGCAGAGAAGTTAGAGTCAGAATAAAAGGTTTCTCCTGCCTCTTCAGAAGCTTCAGTTAATCGTTGTCCAATTGACCCCTTCTAGGATTCACAAGATCCATATGACGGATACAACTTGGACGAAGATTAGAGCATTTCTGGATAGCACCAGTCACTATTCAAAACAGTTCCCAGTATGGTTACTATTCATTTACAGCACTAGTCACTGTACAATGAACAGTACCCGCACCCAGCAGATTCCAAATAGGTTACTATTCAACACCAGTCATTGAATAGTACCCCAAAAAAGCAAGGAGACAGAACACTATTCATGAACAGTAACGGTTACTATTCATGAACAGTCCTCCGCACAATAATCTAGAAGTTACTGTTTGCTTTCGGTGGAAAAGGTTTTTCACCCTCAGTAAAAGCATTTCACTCTTCCTAATTTCAAGCAATCTTCAGCAGCATCAAAGGCTCCCTTCAGTCTATATAAGGCAGCTCAAGATCAGTTTTGAAGCAAGTCATATTTTAGGATAGAAACCTAAATATCTTCCCTTCTCTTTACAACCCAATACTTGTAAACTTATATATATATATATAGAGAGAGAGAGAGAGAGAGAGAGAGAGAGAGAGAGAGAGAGAGAGAGAGAGAGAGAGAGAGAGAGTTTCTCCTCTTGTTCAAATTTAACCAATAAAATTACTTTTTTTTTTCTTTTAGATAAGCTAACTGGTAGGGAAACCATCATTGAACAGTTAAGCTTAGCTAGCACCCCCACCTCTGATATTCCTCGTCTATGACTGCCAAAAAAAAATTTAGCCAGAGCCTTTTAGAATGAATAAGATTCTATTTATTGTGCTTTTTGCTACAATAGTACCTGGTTTTTTAGCAATAACTATTGTTGTTAGCTTCTTATGTTTTTGCTGCAATGACAAGTTCAACAAGATTATTAAGTACTTTGAGTAGAGAGATCAGCTTGCACATGATATGGTGATGGAGAGGAGAAGAGAGGTGGACATGGAGGAGATGGCAATGAATGGAGAGGACATTAGCAATGTAGATGGAGGAGATGGTAGTGCTGATGGAGGGGATGGTGATGAAGGGAACGACAGTGGTGGGCATGGAGGACGAGGCAATGATGGACATGGAGGAAGTGGAGGTGATGGAGAGGAGGGGACTGGTGGACCATGGGAAGTAGACTTTTTTTTTTTAAATTTATTTTATATAATATAGAAGTTCTAATCTAGAGTTTTTTAAGTGTACAAGGTGTGCGGTGGGCTATGGAACACATTGCAAGACTAGATTTTGTTAAATTTTTTGGGCTTTTGAAATTTTTTGGGTTTTTAGTAGTAGGAGAAGTAATAGTATAATTGATGATGCACAAAATTTGTTAGTGAGTTGATCATTCATTCGCTTGCCAAATAGGGTACCTGAAGTAAATACTAACTATTACAACAACTTATAAGTTATTGCAACTATAAATTTTGTTCTTATTTTATTATTTGATTAACAAAATCATAGTAGAATAGATCCCCTATGATACCGTAATTGTTTTCCAAGAAAATATAAACAGCAAAAAAAAAAAAAAAAAGGAAGAAACCCTAGAGAAAGAGAGTTGTGTTTTTATTGAATGTTTTCGTCAGCATCTTATTAAAAGTTTATTAAAAATCAAGACCATTAATAGCTTTGGGCTTAGCGGGTCCCACGTGAGTCAAGGGTGATGAAGGCAAAAACAATATCTTTTTAAGTTGTGAGATGCAAGGGATATAAACTTCGTATTTCTTACTTCCTACACATGGGTTGTTACAATTGTGTAAACCAGACATATATTTTCTCTCCAACGTTTGCCAAAGTAAACTCTCTCTCTCTCTCTCTCTCTCTCTCTCTCTCTCTCTCTCTCTATATATATATATATATATATGGTTTCTCCTCTTGTTCAAAGCTAACCTATAAACTTACTTTTATTTTTTTATTTTATTTTTTTCAAATAAGCTAATTGGTAAGGAAACTATCATTGAACAATTAAGCTTAGCTAGCACCCCTACCTTTGATATTCCTTGTCTGTGACTGCCAAAAACAAAAAATTTAGCCAAAGCCTTTTAGAATGAATAAGATTCTACTTATTGTGCTTTTTGCTACAATAGTACCTGTTTTTTTAGCGATAATTGTTGCTATTAGCCTCTTATGTTTTTGCTATAATGACAGCTTGCACATGATATGGTGATGGAGAGAAGGGGAGAGGTGGACATGGAGGAGATGGCGGTGATGAAGAGAACATTGGCAATGTAGATGGAGGGGATGGGAGTGCTCTAAGAGGGGACAATGATGAAGGGAATGACAGTGGTGGACATGGAGGAGGACGCAATGATGGACATGGAGGAGGTGGAGGTGATGGAGAGGAGGGGAGTGGTGGACCATGGGAGGTATTCTTTTTATTTTTATTTTTATTTCTTTTATATAATATAGAAGTTCTACTCTAGAGTTTTTTAAGTGTACAAGGGTTTGCAGTGGGCTATGGAACTTATATATGTATATATATATATATAGATATATATATATATATATATATATATATATATATATACCAAAAGGGGGTAAGTTATACACAAAGGCCAACTGAGGCCATAAACAGCAGAAATATAAAATTACAGGTTACAGTTGTGAAGACCATTCTGGTGTTACAAGTGTAAACTGGGAGGGGGAAGATGAGAGCCATCTGTTTACAAGTACAAGGTTGTAAAGAGAGGGAGGTTACAAGTATTGGGATTCTTCCTAAAATTGGACCTGCTTCAGAACTGATCTTGAGCTGCCTTTTATAGACTAAAGGGAGCCTTGGATGCTGCTGAAGATTGCTAGAAATCCAGAAGAGTGAAATGCTTTTACTTGGGTGAAAAACCTTTTCAGCTGAAAGCAATAGTAACTTCTGGATTATATTGCCGAGGACTGTTCATGAATCGTAACTGTTACTGTTCATGAATAGTGTTATGTCTCCTTGCTTTTCCGGGGTACTGTTTAGTGACTGTTGCTGAATAGTAACCTGTCTGGACTCTGCTGGGTGCAGGTACTGTTCGTTGTACAGTGACTGGTGCTGTAGATGAATAGTAACCATTCTAGAACTGTTCTGAATAGTGACTGGTTTTATCCGAAACACTTAATCTTCGTCCAAGTTGTAACCATCGTAAGGATCCTGTGAGTCCTAGAAGGGATCAAAGGGACAACAGTTGACAAAAGCTTCTGAAGAGGTAGGAGAAACCTTTTCAACTGACTCTAACTTCTCTGCTTGGATTTGTAATTGCTTGGTAAGATTCATTAGTTCCTTACTAGATTTTTCGGCTATCTGGACGGAGTCTAGGCTAGACTGAGATCTTGTATTATAAGCAATAGCTTTCTGAACTGGAGGAGGAAAGTCCTTATGGATTTTTGTGATAACATCTTGAATTCTGAAACTGTCCCACCATTTTACAAGGAATTCTCTGTCCAGTAAGTTGGAGTTGATTTCATAATTCCACATGCTAATCCAGTGAATCCTATACATGGTCGTCAAATGTAGAATCGCTGGAAACTGGGAACTATGGTTTGTGGTTTGCAATCTGGTGCTGTAATACCTGAGGGCATCCTGTAAAGGTTCAGGGAAGATCTGGGGTACTGGTCCAAACATTTCCCACCACTTTAGGAACCATGAAGGTATTAAACTGGAGAACTGCTTATCGGGCATTATAAACCAAGAATGATCAGAGTTCTTGTTCTGATAAAAGAGGACTTTCTCAAAGGCGTCCATATAGTCGTAATAACTGTAATGGAGTTCTGAACCAGTGAGTATTTTGAGATCAGAGGGGTGAGGCCCCCAATCCTTACAACTTACAAAACATGTAAAGATGAACTTGTGATAAAGTATTTCTGTAGGGTTTGCCTTGTTTAGAATATTTTCTATTCGAGCAGATTTTTCCTGAATGAGGATGCTCTTATAGAATCTAATGTTCTTCTCTTGGTGTTTTGGGAGGAAGTGCCAACCTCTGGGTAAAACTTCCATGGCCAAAGCAAAGGGATCTGTTATACGAACTAAGTGAGGTTCAATATAAGAGATATGTTGGACAAAGGGTTTCTTTATGTAAGAAGACTTTCTCTTTCTAGATGGGTAAGAAAAAGGCTTTTGGGATACTACGGGGCCAAAAGGCTCTTCTACCGTGTATGGGGAAATTGATCTTGGGGAAGGGGTTACCAAAGCCAAACTATAACTGGGCTGTCCATAGGGAGGCTTTTGGTAGTTTGGTTTAGGGATTGTGGATACTACATACCTATTGGCTAGGGATGAGGGAGAAATGGGAACTAACTGACCAGGAGGGTTCTTTGCCTAACTGGTACTACTGGTAGTTTGCTGTTTAGGTAACCTCGGGGGCTGAGGCTGTGCGGGTTTTTTTCCAGACATCTTGGTTTGGACTTTGGAAAAATTCACGGGTGAGGAAGTCAGGAATACTGTTTTGAATTCCTTCAATGAATTCAATGTCCAAGTCAAAAATGGAAAGGATGGTTTGCCATCATGCAAAAAAAAAATTTCTTGCAACGTTTTGAACATCTTTTTCTAAAACATGTTTTGTAGATTTACAATCAATTCTTAGTAAAAAATTTTGGCTCAAAAGATCACTTTGAAATTTTGAAATACATAGTACTATGGATAATATTTCCTTTTTTTAATACTATAATTAATCTGAGTGGAAGTCCAAATTCCTGAATGGAAACAAACAATCTGTTCTGGGGAAGTGGGACTAACACACTGCAGGAGAATGCCACCATAACCTATGTTAGAGGCATCAGTCTAGACAATCTTGAAGGAATTGGTTGAGGGAATTCCTAAGCAAAGGAGTGTCTTGACATATTTTTTGATATCTTGGACAATGGTTGAATGGGCGGGAGTCCAAGGGGGAGGGTTAGCACGAAGTCTATCAAAGAGGGGTTTGCATTGTTGCCTAAGATTTTGATAGAAATCAACTATGTAATTGAGGGATCCTAAAAACCTTTGAAGCTAGGTTTTGTCTAGGATTTCATCTGGGAACTTGTCGGCAAACTGGATAGCTCTATCTATAGGTTTGATGACTCCATGATGGATATCAAAGCCTAAGAATCGAACTTTGGTTTGAAAAAGCTTGATTTTTGGGGTTGAAACAACAAGACCATTGAGCTTGATTGTATAGAGGAATGCTCTTAGGTGCTTCCAATGTTGGTTCAGTGATTCGGAGAAGATGAGTACATCATTGATGTACACTATGATATGACTGGAGAATGGATTGAAAATCTCATTCATGATATTTTGGAATTCAAAAGGTGCATTTTTGAGACCAAAGGGCATTACGTTCCATTCATAATATCCAAAAGGTGTGGTAAAGGCTATCTTATACCTATCAGACTCTCTGATTTGTATCTGTCAAAAACCACTCTTCATGTCAAATTTACTGAAGATCACTGCTTTACAAAGCCTATTGACTAAATCTTTCTTGTTGGGAATTGGGTACCTTACCCATTCTAAGACCTTGTTAAGGGGCTTGTAGTTGATGACTAGTCTAGGGACACCTCTTTCAATCTCAGCATTTTTCTGAACATAAAAGGCTGGGCAAGACCATGGTGATCTAGACTTTCTGATGATTCCTATCTTAAGGAGGTCCTCTATTTCTACTCTACAAGTATCCATTAGTTCTTGGTTCATTTGGATAGGTCGAGCTTTGGTAGGGATGTCCTTTTCTTGGAAATCTTTGACATAAGGGAGAGTAACTTCATGTCTTTCCTATGCTAGAAGGCTGTGGGTAGATCAGAGCAAATTTCATGCCTGAGTTTTTCTTCGAATTTTCTAATCTCAGTCCGGGTAGTTTTACAAGTTAGTTGTTCCTCAACTTTCTTGTGTCTCATATCATCCTGGAGGTACTTAAGGTGGTGACTCTTGGCCTGAATAAGGTTAAAGGTCTTGGAGACGGCAATTTCCTGGAGAGAGCTAATATCTCTAGGTTCAGGGCTCGTAAGGAACTTAAACTAAACTGGCTGGCCAAAGGGATGGGTAGTTATTCCTTCACTATCCGTGGTGAAAGGATATAACAGACACACGAAAGGGTTTCCTAAGATAACCTTATCTGTCATATTCTTGACTAGGACGAATGTGGTTTTAAAGCATGTGTTGTCCTGACGCACATGAGCTTTTGGAATTTTAAATTCAATCTGCATTTTTCCTCCACTTGCAAAAGTTAACCTTTCTTTGGTTTTTCTGAAGTACTTAGAGGGAATGATTCCTTCTTGAATGCAGTTGAGATGAGCGCCTAAATCCATTAAGGCAATAACCTCAAATTCAAAATCTTTGCTAATGACAATCCTGACTTTGGAGTGCCATTTTTGGAAATTAATCCTACTAATGGCTTGTAAGAACGCCAATTCACTGGATGGTTCTTGGACAACATCAGTTGTAGGGTTAACTGTTTCATCAGCTTCATCATCAGAAGGGTTCTGTAATAAGGTTCCTTTCTCATTGCCTTGATGAGAAGTATTATTTTCTAAATTCTTAATTCTCTGGTCAAGGAGATTCTAATCAACCCTAAGAATGGTTAGTTCTTGCTTAAGGGTTCTAACCTCAAACTTGGTTTCCTTGATTTCTTTCTGAAGGTCGCTAACTGTAACTTCCTTCTTGGATTTGGTAAACCTATTGTAGATTTTTTCCAAATCAACTTTGGGCTCCTGAAACTTAGGTTTGGGATCACTGGTTTCCCTAACTAAGGTTTTCTTAAACTCACTAAGCTTCTGGGCTTTAATCACTGGGTCTTCGATCTGTTCTATGAGATCTAAAAGGAGCTCTTCTTACTTGGAGAGTACGTTGAGTTTCTTGGTTTTACAACAATTATCCATGCATGGAATGGGTTCATCCAGGCCACTAGAGGAACTAGAGGAGGCTCTAGAAGTTCAGAGGATGACTAGTAGATTTGGCGAATCTCACTACTAGAAGACTCACTATTAGAGTGATCTAATTCTAGGAGCTTGAAAACTTCATCTTTGTTGGTTTGGTCACTAACAAGGGTGTTGATAAGGGATTTGGCCTTAGTTTTACACTCTTTTCTGAAATGACCTCTTTTTCCACAGTTGAAGCATTTTCCTGATGCTTTGGATATGGGTTTTCCTGCGGACTTGGATTTTCCTTTCCTATAGAAATCATCTTTGCTGTACTTCTATTTTCTATAGTACTTGGCTGCAATTTTCTTCCTGTGGAAATTCTCAGAGGGTTCTTTTCCTCTGTATTTTGACTTTCTTTTGGGAAGAACTGAAGGTAAGTCGTACTGTGTACAGAAGTGTCCTACTTCGTACTTGGCTTTGCCTTTGCTGGTTTTGCTCTGGATTTTGAGATCTCTACACATCTTTATTCCAACACTTCTAACTGTGCTTGAGATATCTCCATAAGTTAGGTTATCATAATCTATGACACCTAAGGGCCTACAAAGGGTTTCTTTCACCTTTTCACCGAAGAGGGTTGGTAATCCATTGATGAACTTCTCCTTCCAAAATGGAGAGTTACAATCACTTCTGTGCATGACTCTTATGGTGAATACATCTTCGTACCACCTAAAGTCGCCAAGGGTTTTACATCTAAGGTTAATCAACTGGTCGTAAATCCTAGATGTGATGTTGTTGGGTTTTCCTACGAAGTGTTTCATGATCGTATAGATCATGGTATTGACTCCGTCAGGGATACCTCTACATATGGTGTCGTCGAAAATAGGGATTCCTTCCTCATCTTTTTGGACAGCATGTTTGATGTCTTCCTTAGACTCTTCTGTTAAGCAATTGTTCCACCATTGCAGAAATTTTCCTGTAAATCCTAAGGCTATGAGCTCTATGACTTCAGTATGGGGATGTCCTTCACTGATGTAGTTATTAGCTACCATGGTCATATGTTGTATCTTGTTTATGATTTCCTATTCTGACAAACCATCTATGTTCCATTCATAGAGTTTACCAAAAGATACTGAGAACTGGCTGCTAACATTCCTTTTCTCGAACTGGAGGTCAGGGGGTGTAGGTCTGGGATACCAATTCTTGGTTAAGCTAGTAGGAGTTACCTTTGGGTGGGTAAGCCATTTCACTTCTAGTCCTCTAAACTGGTTTTTTAGATGTTCTATCTCATTTTCATTGTCTGAGGAGGTTCTACTAGAACTACTAAAGGCTGTATGGATGTCTAAGACAACTAGACTGGAATCTAGTTTGGGATCAACACTGGTTGAAGTAACTGGTGGAGTGGTGACTGGTTCCTTCTTCACGAGTTCTTTAAGCTTTTGGTTGACAATTTCTAAGGCTGATTTATCCTTAGGTCTAAGGCTGGGTTGCCTATTTATGGGAAGCTTAACTAAAGGTTTTTCTAAAGTCTGGACAGGTTTGCTAGGGCTTCCTGGCTGGAGGATGACCTTGTTTTCTATCCTATCTTCTATCCTATCAAGCTGTTTTCCTATAACACCTAAACACTGGTTGGTATAGTTGTTTTGCTCTAGAACCTTCTTGACAACCTTTTCTTCTGGGTTGGTCTGGGTTTTGAAGGGAGAGGCAACTAGATCACTACCACGGTGCTTAAAGGTTATGGCTTCTAATGGTGGATGGCTGGATCTAACAATTTCTGGTTTGCTAGATTTGGGGCATCCTTCTCTGGAAGTTTGGCCCAATTGGTTTTGGTGACGACACAAGACTTCTTATGCCAATCGAAATGGTTCTTAAAGTATTCAAAGAAAGGGACATCGCTGGATATCTCTTTCATGAAAACTTTCCATTTTTCCAAAACTTCTTTCTTTTGTTCTAGGGTGTGGTTGGCTTTATAGGCTTCTCTTTTGAGTCTGTTTTCTTCATATTCAAATTCTTTAGTTAGAGCTACCATATCAGCAGTGAACTCTTTCCTTATGGTCATAAGTTGCTGATCAATTCCAGTTTCTTCCTGGAAAGGATCCTAAAAGTCCGTTCCTAAGGGGAAGGGGGCTTTTGACTTTTGTTGTCACCTTCCTGATCAACAACTAAGTCCTGTTTGGCTATGTAGCAAGGTGTGCTAACCTGGGATCTTCTAGACTTGGGAAAGGGTGCTAGAGGTCTGGATGAACTACATTGGGAAAGTGGTCTATCTCTTAAAAGGATAGGTGATGGCTTAATGGGTTGGTGTAGATCTACTGGGGATTTAAACCTAGATTCATCATGGCTAAATGGTGAACTTACTGGTGTTCTAAACCTGGACTAGTCAAAACTTAACATAACCATTCCATCGGCTAGTTGTTGGACGAAGTCTAAGTCTGGATTCTGGGTTGGATTTTGGTTCTGTAGAAAATGATTCTCATTTTCTAGAGTCCAATTTGTGGGGAATGTGACCTCAGACCATTTCAGGGTTCTTGGGACTTGAATCTTAGAGCTAGGGTCGGTGGTTTGGATGAGAGTGGTTTCTCCCATTTTCCTAGGGTTGAGTGCTTAAACATTCATGTTCGTTCTAATGCACTTATAGTATATTCTATATATCAAGGCTTTCTGGTAAACTCCTTGTACCATGAGGGTACCATGGGTCTTGATGAGTGTGAGGGCTTTCATGATATGCGGGTCATGTAAGCAAACTGTGAAGTTGGGGAAACAGTCGAAATGGACTAGTCCACCGCTAAGACTGGATTGGATGGTGCCTAGAAGACTATCATCAAACCTGATGTGTCTAGTGTCTCTAAGGGCCATAAGAATGGAACAATTCAATCCTTCTCTGATTAAAGGTTTAACTCCGACTTGGACTAAACCTATGTGCAGGTAATTGTGTCCTTCCTTCTTGTGTGCTTTCAAGGTTGAAGGTGAAAACAAGTAACACGTCTCGTACTCCTTGTTGATTCCATACACTTGTTCTATGGTTCTAACATGGTAATCTGTCTTGAACATTTTACTCAAGGACCATGAAGACTTATAGATCTTGTGGGTGGGAACCTTAGGTATATTCCAATCTCCTAGCTTTAGATCTAAATCTGATAACTCAAAAGACTCTGAATTTAGAATTCCACTTTCTTGAGGAATTTCTGGAAAGGATGATCTTTAACTGGTGATAGAGTTACTTCTAAACAATCTATTCAACATTCTGGATTAAAAGCTTAGTTAAACAATCACAACCTAATTAACTTTATCCTCAAACTTCTGGATCTATCCTTAGATCTGAAACAGAGTGTTCAAACAAGACGATTTCCTAATCTTGTGCAAACTACAATCTCTTATAGCCACAATCCTTACTCTGAGTAACTACCTTTCCGCTCACGCCCTATCCGTCGGGACTTATTGTTTGGTACGGGACTAACCCTTAGCCTGGGACTTACTGGTCTTACTGGGTTGACCAAACAGCACGGATCTGGTCTTAAGTGTCTTAACAGTACACATCTGCAACAAACTGGAAGAATAAACACAAAAACAAGAAGAAGCAGATAACTAGGATACAATTGATCAACATGAACAAATAATCACAGGATAATAAACAGAAAGGTAAAGAAGGAGGCTCAGCCTACCAATTATACCAGAAAACATCCAGATACCAATAACAACAAATGGCAAAGATGTAATAGATGTAGAATGTGATAAATGGTAATAGAAGAGTTATCAAAAAATAGATGTAAAACATAATAAAATGGTTAGGAGATAACTGAAAATAATCAAAATATTCTTAATGCAAAAGTATTTTGATAACTATGGCAGTATAACCTGCCAACTTGATTAAATTTCAAAATATAACTTACAACTCTACGATCGGCCAAACTTGGCTTTGATACCAAAAGGGGGTAAGTTATACACAAAGGCCGACTGAGGCCATAAACAGCGGAAATATAAAATTACAGGTTATAGTTGTGAAGACCCATAATTCCACATGCTAATCCAATACTTGCAAGACTAGATTTCAAAACACATACACATTGCAAGACTATATTTTGCTAATTTTTTTGGGATTTTGAACTTTTCTGGGTTTTTAGTAGTTGCAGAAGTAATAGTACAATTAATGATGCATAAAAATTGTCAGTGAGTTGATCGTCCACTCGCGTGCCAAATAGGGTACTTGAGGAACAAAAAAGGATGAAGAACTTGCAAAGAGTACTGGTAGGGTGTCAACCAAAAACCCTCTAAATGTTAAGTCAACGATAGAAGAATTTCTAATAACTCAAGAGTGCCAGAACTAAGGGAATTTCATGTACCTTCAAGAAGAGGAGGCTTGGCATTTGTATAATGGCATATAGATGACTCAATTCCCTTTAACATAGGATCTTCCCTTGTAGGGAAGATATGGGGCCCGAATTCCTGGATCTTAAGGCCATTCTTTCCATATAGAGGAGATTCGGACTTGGTGAGTAAGTTATTTCCTTGTAAGGGAGATATAGGCTTGATGTACAAGTTGTTTCCATGTAAGGCCTTGAGGGTGGGGAGCACGTAAAGGCTAGTGGGACCCATTCTCCTCCAACGGTCATTGCAATTCATCATTCGTCGTTACGAACCCATTCCTGCTCGTTGGTATGAGCTTACTCCTACTCATCGGCATAAACTTCTTCCCATCCATCAATACGAGCTTACACCTGTTTGTCAGCATAAACTTCTTCCCATCCGTCAGTATGAGCTTACACCTGCTCGTCGGTATGAACTCTTTTTCGTCCATCGGGATGAGGCTCCCACCCGTCAGTTACACGGATGGTCGTCTAGTGGGACCACCAACTCATCTCGACGGGCGAACAATACACAGAAGTAGGGTCGGACAAAATTGACCCTATCAACGGTAATATCAATATGGTAGATGTGCTGATTGTGCCCTACAAAAGTATGTAGTTAGGGGTGGCAAATGGGCGGGTTGGGTCATAAATGGGTTGGGTCATAGATGAGTTGGGTGTGTAATTATCCATTTATCCATTTATGACCCGTTTATATATAAATTAATTATCCATTACCCGCCCAACCCATTTAATTAATAACCCGCCCATTTAACCCAATATGACCCAAATAGCTCTAAAACTATAGTGGAATACCCTATTGACTTCCAAAATTACTAAAATACCCTTAAATACCCAAAAGTAAAAAGTTTCATTCTTTTTGGGTCCAAGTTTTTAAAAATACGAGCTCTCCATTCAGTAAGATTTTCATTTTCTTTTTTCTTTTTCATTTTTTTTTTTTCCTTCAACTTTCCACTTCTCCAAACAGTAAGCTTACTTCAAAAAATAGGATTCATTAACCTGCAAAACACATTTGTTCATTGGATTTATTTATTTATTTTAAGTAGCCAAATCACCACTCAAAAATCAAAATAAAACATATCCAAACAGGCCAACACACAAAACACACAAATAAAAAAAATATAAATTATAAAAAAAAAAAAAGAAAAAGAGAGAGATCTTACCTTGGTTGCTGTGAGGAAGCAAGCCTGTGTGGATACGTCTTTTTCTCTCAGTACTTTCTGCAGCGCTACCCATCTTTTTCTTTCTTTGATTCTCTTCCAAGCTAGCAAATGAAAGCTTTGAGAAAGTAGAAAGAGAAGAGAAAATATAGGGTATTTTAAAGGTTCCATTCTGTTTGAAGAAGAGAAAGAAGATGAGTATTAACGAAGAAATCAAAGCTCCGTTCAGTAAGATTTTCATTTTCTTTTTTCTTTTTCCTTTTTTTTTTCCCTTCAACTTTCCACTTCTCCAAACAGTAAGCTAAGCATCAAAACTTTTTTCACTTATAATGCACAGTACGAGCTTCCGATTCGAGCTCACCGGAAATTCTCTCCAACATCGAGAACTCTCCAATCGAGCAAGTAGCTCTGACGGTTCCGATCACCGACGACACTTCTCTCCCAAGCTTCACATTCCGAACATGGATTCTAGGAACCCTAGCATGTGGCCTCCTCTCCTTTATCAACCAATTCTTCTGGTACCGCAAAGAGCCTCTCACGCTAACGTCGATCTCAGCTCAGATCAAGAGATGTAGTTTCGAAATTTTTTTGTCTCTAAAAACCCCAAACCCAAAATTCTCAAAAACTCTAACTTAGAAATCAACCCAAGAATTTCCTTACCTTTGTTTGGTTACTGAGAAAATATAAGGGAAAGTGTTTAGGGATATACTGTTTAGGTAAGGTTTAGATTGTAGAAGGGTATAGGGGGTATATGTGGGTTTATTTAATTTTAAATTTTAAATGGGTTTAGTGGGTATTAGTGGATTTATCCATTTAGACCCATCTAATTAATTAACCAAATGGGTCTTTATCCATTTAACCCAAATATTAAATGGGTTGGGTTAAGATTTATCCAATTAAGGTGGGTAATGGGCGGGTTCATGGATATGGATAAAATTTGCCACCCCTATATGTAGTAAACACTTCCCCATAACTGTAAGTGCATAATTTTCCAAAGTTCATTGTTGTCCAATCAAGCCCAGAGTCCCATACTCTTAGGGTCCGTTTGGATACAATTTATTTTACTGAACTAAAAACTGAAAATTGAAAACACTATAGCAAAATAATTTTAAAATGTGTGAATAATACTGTGAGACTCATTTTTAATATTTTTTTTAATAAAGTATTCATGAACAATGCACTTTGTCTCCAAAAGCAGAAACAAGCGCTGAAAAAAAAAAACAAAAACAAAAACAAAAACAAAAAACGCAAACAGGAAACGTAGTCGTGGATCCGAACTCAACCTAAATTTCTAACAGCCTTTTTTTAAATTTTTATTTTTATTTTTATTTTACTAGTAAAAATAACACATGGTTTAGCCGGTCAAAAACGAATACACTCTCACGTTTGACAATTACTTCTTCTTCCGCATCCACTATTCACTTAAAAACAAAAAGAATGATCACCTCCTTGTTCCCATTTGGTTTATTCCAGAACCAATTGATGTTCAAGTTCAACACCTCGAAGTTTTTTTTTTTTTTTTAATGTGTTTTCTTTCTTTTCATATTCTATGCCGATTGTGCGTGTGCATGATTTTTTTTTTTTAATACATCACAACGTTTTTATTAAGATTTTGTTTGACGGTTCATTCTACCAGTTAAAAAACAATGATGTGTTGTTACTTTTATTGGAGGGTGAAAATCAGAAAATGTAGTGGTTTACACCGAATATTTATTGAATTCAAATTTAAGAAAAAATTTATAAAAAATAAAAAAAATAAAAAAAACCTTAAGAAAAGTTCGCAAATTAAGTTATTCGTGTTGTAGATAATTTTAGTGGTATCATATTGCTTCTATAGCAATTCAGAACAAAACGGCATGCAATATAAGAAAAAAGCCTAAAGCTACATGTAGTTTATTTTCTATTAGTGACACTCAGATAGAATGGAAATCCACCATCAGTTATTTATTAGTAGTTTAGAAAGTTTGTTATGCTTAAATCTTGGCCGCATTTTTGGTAGAGTTTGTTAGTTCCTATTCAGAGTATAAAATAGGAATAACACTCATGGAAATCTTATTTGAGTTTAATACAATTTCCATATATTGAAATCCCAGTATAAAAATTCATGATTTGCTTATCAAAAAATATTCATGCTTTGAATTGAATTTTAAATTGAAAGTTTTTCTTAGAATTTTAACTTTTACAAAAGGGTTCCATATCTACATACTTCCATTGTATTCAAAAATAAAATAAAAATAATCAAGTATGATGGAAATAAGCCATACTTTCTCATTTTGATTACCACTTAGTTACCACATGCTATGATGCAAGGATGAATAGTCCATTAACAACGATTAAAAAAACGCTCCACCCATGTTTTGGACCTGAACTCTCACTTTGGACAATCAAAAGGAGAGCCCATTACAAATGAAAAATTGAACAATATTACATCCTACTTTTCAGGCTTGTTCCCAAAAACAAAATACATCTTTACTTGGGGGCAACTTTAAACACATTCCCTAAAAAATACCTATTCTTAGTTCAATTAAGGCTCCGTTTGGTTTGGGTGAAAATGATTTCAGGAAATCATTTTCACCCAGACCCCAGTGTTTGGAAGGCAAGTGAAAAACCCATTTCCGGAAAATAAGCTTTAACTTTGACCGAATTTACGCCTCTGACCCGGAAATCATTTTACACTCTTATTTTACCTTCAAATGATTTCCGGAAAAGAGAGAGCCAGAACCAACGAACCAAACCGAGCGAGAGCGAGAGAGAGAACGAGCCTTCGACTTCGACTTCACCGGCGTTCACGAGCCTTCGACTTCGCCGGCGCCATGAACCGACGAACCCACGAACCGCGCCATCGCACCGGTCTCGCGCCGATCGCAGCACCTCGCCATCGCACCTCGCCATCGCACCGCGCCGATCGCGCCATCGCACCATCGCCATCGCACCTCGATCGCGCCATCGCACCTCGTCGTCGACCCAGACCCATCGCCTCCTCGATCGCGCCATCGCTCCAACGCCGCTCGACCCAGACCCAGACCCTCGATCGCGCCATCGCACCTCAAGCTCTCTCTTCCGCGATCTCTCAGTTTTTTTTTTTTTAATTTGATTGTTGTTGCTGTTTTTTTTGTAATTTGATTGTTGTTGTTTTTTTTTTTTTTTGATGAACTGATTGTTGTTGTTGTTGTTGGCGAAATTTGCTGTTGTTGTTGTTGTTGTTGTTGTTGTGTTGTTGCCGGAATTTGCCGCCGGAAAATAGCATTTTCCTAATAGAACCAAACACATGAAAATATTTTCTACCACAATTTTCATAAATCAACCAAACACTTAAAAATATTTTCCTTTTTCGGAAAATAGCATTTCCGGAAAATATGTATTTTCCGGAAAACGTTTTACGCGAAACAAACACAGCCTAAATTGTTCTCTAACTTCAACCAATACTCTAAATTTCAAAACCCTAAAAAGCATCGTAAATATTTTTTTTATTTTTTTGGTCCATCCAGTGATATGACAAGCCATTAATAAAAAGTATATATTGTAAAGATTGTGACGCTAAGTAGCCAAGTCAAATCATAGATACCCTATCCCTGCTTTGGGAGAACATATTTTGTCATCTTTAATGAGACTAGCCTCTAAGCACGTGCGTGAAGCTCTTCTATTTTTTTTAGTAAAAGTTAATAATACGCATAAATTATAATTTAAGATTAATATATTTTCCAATCACAAAAATAACCTTGGGGTGTAATGAGTGTTAAGTGTTTGTGGTGAAATAATTTATTCATCACACCCCTAGGTTTTTTTTTTTTTTTTTTTTGATTAGAAAATATAGTAATCCCCAATTATAATTTATGCATATTATTAACTTTTACCCAAAAAAATAGAAAAGCCTCTGAGTACGCGCCTGAGCGCGTACTCAGAGGCTAGTGTATATATATATATATATATATATATATACATGCCTTGAATTTCATAGCAAAATCAAATAATCAATCAAACTTCCGAATTCCAAATGGAGTAATAGTAACTTTGAGAACTAAACCGAATGCTCATAGTAGTACAAATTTAAATTGATAAATTAACATAAATTTTAAAAACTAAGAACTATCTACTCCAATGACTATAGCGCCCAGGCTCAACATCTTTGAAGACAACGTTGGCTTCATTTTAAAAATGGGTCACTCACTAAAGAAATAATAAGAAAAATTTTAGACGTTTGCAAACCAGATATTTTTTACAAACACTTAGATAGAACACGTATTTAACCACAAAAGCAACGGACTCAACTCACGATATTCCCCAAATTATGAAATGCAAAAATATAAAAGAAAAAAAATGAAGAACAATCAATTAAAACAATTATGGAATGCCTTCATCATCTATAATATACAATATCAACTAATTAGTCAAAAATTTCAAACTGAAAACCACAAAAAAGAGAAAAGAAATAAAAATATATATCATTTCCACACTTTGAAAAAGAATTCGCACCAATGTGAAACAATTAGAGGAAATATTTTAAAAAAAGAACCAGCACCGCAAAATTAAAAGAAAATAGATATTAAAGAGACTGAAAAAAAAAAAAAAATAAGTTGTTCAGTGGGAGGATATTACCAATTACCAAAACCAAGTAGATGAGTGTGGATTCAGAATGGCTCTAGATCTAGACTTTAGAGTGGCAATAGAAAAGAAGAATGGCCAAGATATATATACTCTCTCTCCCCACCGGCCAAATCTCTTTTTGGCATCATCTTCTCTCCACATAAAAACAAAATATATACGTACAGATACAGGATAAAAAAGAGATTAGAAAAAAGTGCATTTTTTTATATAAAAAACTTGTTAGAGAAGAAAGTGCAGTTATTTTGCGATTTAGCTGCATAATAACTGATCAATAGTGGCTAGCGGAGAAAGCGTGAACTGCAAAGAAACTAAAAAGGAACTGATGAAAAATGTATTTTACAATGAATTTGGTTTACAATTTGTTGTAAAAAAAAAAAAAAAAAAAAATTGAGTTTAGTAATTGTATAAGTGGAAAACGTGGTTGGCAAATTAAAAGCAATTTTTTTGGAGTGAAACATGGTAAATCTAATCAATTAAAAAAAAGGGAAAAAATGATTTTGTTAATTAAAAAAAGTTGAAAAAGTTCAATCAAAATAAGAAGTGGAAAGTTATCCCAAAAAAAAAAAAAAAAAGTGGAAAACAAACGTGAGAGAGAAATGGAGAAGTGAGAGAAAAAACTGTTCTTTTATTTTATTTTTAATTTAGCTAAAAATTATGAGTTTTTAAATTACTAATTTTACATGTTTAACCCTATAATTTAAGGGTTAGAAACAGATGAATTTGAGGTATTTTGGGCATAAAAATTAAGAAATCCAAACAAAAGAAGCCACTTAAATAGTAGTATAAATGACTCTAACAAAGGAGGGGTGACTATAAGAAATCTAATTTTTTTTAAAAATATATATATTTTTTAGAGATGATAATAAAATATGTATAAAAATAAATAAATTATAAATAAGATATACACAAATTCTATTCCATATAGAAAAATATTATTAAATAAGAAATGTTTATAACTTAAGGTATGTAGGGGTGGAGTGACCAAAATAAAAGAAGATTGTCTTATCCTCCAAATTCCAAACCATTCAATATTTCGATTTGAGCCTTTTGTTAAATGAAGATAAGACTAGTGTAAAGTTTTACAGTTTCTCAAAACCCTAAACTACATATCCGAATATCAAATCAACCATCATCAATTTAAAAAACTTAAATAATTTGACAATGTAAGTACAAAACTGTAATCTTCCTATGCCAGTCATGCTTCTCAACATAGGAAAATCCTGATTTGGCCCCTTGACATCACTAATCCTCCTGTAAGGATGCAAACCATAAGCCAAAACCATTGATTAATATACAAAATCAAACTCACATCCTACGTACTTCTGCATGGATACAGGAAGGTTTTTTACTCACAACTCAAGTAAATTATTCAGAAGAGACATATTTGGTGGGATGGGTCCCTCGAGTCCACTCGCGTGCATTTCTCTTCAAGAATTTAAATTTGAATGAGAATATACGCTGAATTTAGATTTATATACCATTAAGAACTCAAAGCACTTGAGATATTTTTTGAAAAGAACAAGGATCTCACAATCTTGTCAATTGTTTCCAATTCTGTATGAAATCAGGTATAATTCCTCTGAAGTTGTTATCATTTATCCTACCGCATTGTGCAATAAAATGATTTTTGATCAGGAAAAGTTGATATTTATGCTTTAAGGGAAAGGCAAATATGTAAATAGAGGTAGATATTTAAGCTTTAAAGAAAGGAAAATATATATAAAGAGGTAGATATAATAAATTCTCACACATCTGTTAGGTTTCTCGGCCTAGCAAGACCCCTAGGCAAGTTCCCTGTCAAATTATCGGAGTAGAGCACCCTGCAATTACAACATTGAAGCAATGAACCACAAATCCTTCAGGAAAGTGTTAAAAGTGAAGAGAAAATTTAAGAATTATAGAACACCAATATGAAGAAATGAGGCGTCTCACAAAGTCTGCAAGTTGGTCAAATCCCCAAGCTCAGGAGGAACAATGCCAGAGAATTGGTTTGCTTCAAGGCACCTGTTTGAAAAGGGGAAAAAAAAACAAGATTAAAGAACGAAATATTGAGATGACTAAAAAAGCTTGATAGAAAAAACATGATTAAACCCTCCATGAGGTCACTATGGAGTGCAGGGATATCAAATCTATTATGTAACAGATAAAGGATGAAAGGTTCCACAGGTTTTGAGGTCATGACAATACATTTATCAGGGAAACCAAAGCCTTTCTATTTCATTTCACAACTGTATCCCACTCACAAAGACTTCAATCACCATAAATGTCCATTGTACAAGAAATACATGATTGAGTAAAACCAAAGTTCAAAACGTACACGTACATGAGAGGAGTAATATTTCCCTACTCCTTTGGAATTTCCCCTGACAAGCAATTCACAAAAACAGAGCTATACATTACTTGCCGGTTAATTTAAGATAAGAGCAAATAAATATAAACTTTATCAATATAATTTTACAAAAGATCACATTGAGGTTAATTGTGTTCAAGCCTATTCCAGTGGTATTGTTCTGTTGAGATAGTTGTACGCAAAATCACTACAATTAGAGGAAGACAGGCATAAATTGAAAAGCACTGGAAAAAAAATGTCTATTCAAACCTTGTGAATTTTGCTAGAAATTAGTGCAGAAAAATTTTACCATCAAACATGTAATTGAAGCATTTGAAAACAATCTTACATTTCTCAGAGATGAGGAAGTTTGACAAGTTGAGGTGGAAGCATGCCAGGAAGACTATAACCCTTTAGCACTCAGTGCACATGAGAAATAAAATATTGAGTATTGGCAACTACTATCATAAAAAGCAAATCAACAATAACATGCTTAGAGATGTAAACAGATTGCTTTTAAAAATAATGTTTACTGAACTACATTTACAATGTATGGTACACAACAAATTTTCACTTTCAGGATAAAATTATTAGCAATAACAATATATAGATGAGTAACTTTTAGACTTTTATCCATCATGTGGAGACATAGACTCATACATCCAATAGAAGAATTGCAGTAATAGTAATTAGTAATAAGATGAGGGAACTATACATCATTACGACATGACAAAAAGTGTTATTATTCTTACAATCACATATGATGCTGCTCTCAGCATTCCCTGGTGTCTCTGGTGTTACCCCAGCCATTTCAATTTGGCAAGAACTAGCGTTAAACCTCCAATACTTCACACCTAGTTATTTCTTTGAGTGCCTCAACTAAACAACATCCACAATCAAATAAACATAGCATGTCAAATCAGTGTTTTACAACTGCACTTAATGTAAAACAATGGCAATTCAAATTCAATGCTCCCTATTTTGGCTACATGAACTTAGAAATTTACATTAAAAAGCACCAAGCAAGTAAAATATTTATGTTCTCACTTGAGTAATGCCCTTTTTGCTGGCTAACTTTAGATTGGAAACACAGTGAGCTTAACCTTGTCCATCAGTTCTAAATACCTAAGACTTGAAGTGAAATAATAGGAACATACCATTCTACACTTAATGTTTAATTACCCATTTTGTTTCTAACTTTCTCTTTTTCTTTGTTCTTGAAGGGACACATCGGCTCATAATCAAATAGAAACTAGAACTCCCAAATTATCAGAAATTTAAGGCTGCTCCAATCAAATCATTAGAAACTATCCTTTTTGCTTTAATAATCATTAGAACACACTTATAATGATCAATTTAGTTCACATGAATCCTCAACCCACCAATCCTCAGGCACCAGACGATTTCTAACGCCATTCCAGTTTGGATCATTCCCATTTTCCTCCGGAAGCTTCTTTCGCTTATAGGTATAGGACCAGTCAACCTTGGAAACATCAACACAGGCCTTGGATTATTATGAGTGCAATTGAATTGATTGAGCCATGTTTGCCCTAGTCTGGTCAGTTTTATCATTGAAGTTGTAAATTAGAGACCAAAGTGGCTAAGTTCTAAAATTATAAGTTATAGGTAATCCCACCAATGCCTCTTAACAAACCTTTTGATTCCATGCCTTGATAACCATGCCTATAATTCCTTTTTAGCCCAATTTGATTATTATAATCAAATTATCAGGCAATTATCAACTAAGTGGATTCTAATACTATTTTAATAATCTTTATCCAGTAATAGATTAGATATATAGAATTTTCATTAAACAAACCAATTTATCACACTTAAAATTTAAGCCTTGCTCCACAAGCATGTGAGAACTCTGAGCTAGCTTAGATCATTGTCACTCTGTATGTTGGAATTAATTTAGAAGCTTTTATATATATAAGTAACTAAGCTTGTACTTTTTCCAGAGAAGGAAAGGGAAGTGGAACCAAAATTTAAAAATAGAAACAATTGTAGCAGATTCTTGTATAAGGATCAACCAGTGCAAATAGATTACTCATGCTGCATAAGTAGCGATGTCCCTTCTATGAATCAAAAATTCCACAATTCAAGGATGGTGATACAGGTGTTAGAGCAAGAAATTAAAATTTAAAAAAATAAAAACAAAAACATTGAAAAGAATTATCATTACATACTAAATTACTCAGCCAAAGAATATTGTACCTTATGAAGATAAAATTTTACATCCCCTACAATAAGAATGATGTCCGTTGCCAGCTCACTTGCCACATACCTGCACATGGTTATGATCCTCGTAATGAACTGAGAACTATAAAGACACATACAAAAAAACCTTAAGCATGAACAAAGGCATTCTTAGAGGATGAACAATATCTGAACCCATCAACAGGCCTTCCAACACTATCTTTATATGTTACCTACATGGGAAAGTTCACTAATAAGCAAGGCATAACAATTCATTCAAACTTTTTCGCATTTCCATGTAAATTCTCTGAAGCATTAAACTAATACAAGGAATCCACTTCACCAGAGAAAACATTCCAAAACGGACCCAATACTGAGATGGTGCAAGACCTTGTCATAAAGTTATTGGAATTCGGAGTAAAACTACAAATACTTGCCAAAAAGCGATATTGCTAGACCAAAGTAGTTTCAAATACACCAAGTTCAAGTTATCTTTATGAAAGCTAAATTAAAGTAGCTACTTGAACCTCATAGTTACCATCTGTTGTCTATTAAAAGAATATGAGGGTTTACAATCACAAGGGTCACAATTTCCCCACAACATTTCTGAGAAGGGAAAAACTTCAATCATACTATCTTAGCTCATGTTGGATTGCTGTTCCTAATATATATATATATATATATGTGTGTGTGTGTGTGTGTGTGTGTGTGTGTGTGTGTGAGATACAAATTTGCGAATAATTATTTTGAGGATCAGACCCATACTCCTTAACTTTTTGGTAGATTGATAAACCCAAAGTTCCAAATATATATATATATATATTTGGTGAATTGTTACTCAAAAAAAAATTTTTTTTTTTTGGCTGAATTACTCAAAAACTACTTATTCACTCGATTAATAAGAACATCCCATCACATTCAATTGTCAATAATGCCAGCAAACAATCTGAACTGTGAAGTCAAGATCTTCCAAAGAAAATTTAGCACAACCATAGAAATTTAGAAATTTAAAAAAGCAGCGAATTTTCTATTGTCCTAATGTAGTTAGAAGTTAGAACTAAGAAAATAGAGAACCATTCTTCAAACCTCAAAATGCCAAAGAGATACATATATCATCATAATTCAATGCCAATATCAAAAGAACAGGAAATGAGTACAAATGTGGGCCATAAAATGGGAAAGTTCAAAAAGAATGACAATAAACTAACAGGAACTTTCAAACCCAACAACATTTAAATAAGCCCTAATTTCAATTAGATGACAAAGTTGTTAGCAGTCCCCAATGGGAGAAGGAAATAAACCTCAAACAACTATTTACCTGGGCAGAGTATATCTACTGTCTACATAGTATCAGAGAATATAACTCAAAACCATCAAACTGCAACAGTATGCGCTAAGCGGCAAATCTACCAAAGAATAATGGAAAATCTAATACAAAAGAGATCATAAAGAGAAATTTTAATGAAGAGAGAGACAATTGAAAGAGCCAAAAATCATCTATAACAGGCTTATGCAAGACAAACTGAAATGCATCAAACATAAGATAGCAGCATAAGCAATTCCTAATTCATGTTTCAAAAGAAAAGTAATATAGCACCAAAAAATCTCTCACCTGACATTGTTCCCATCAGTCTGAAAGGAATCTGGCTTTGATCCAAGTTTCATAAACTTCATCTTTGAAAGCAAAAGAAGATCAACTTGCTTCAGCCCCTCTTATACCTTTCTTCAACACTCAACTCTAGTACTAAATGCCTAAATCAGATACCTCGTAGTCACCACCACATATCCTAACAAGTGAACAAAAATAAAAACAGCCCCAATCAAGAAAAAGTCCCAGAAACAGACAGGAATACTCCCAGGGTGTGGGGACCAGATTTGTGAATGCAACCCAACCCAAGTAAGTTTCCTGGTCTCCAAAGATGGATTTCAAAGAGGGGCGAGGATATATGCTTGTGGGGGTATGAGTATGACTATGAGAGTGAAGAATCTTTGACAACAACCGAGGCAAAAGAAAGAAGTGAGTCTGAGTAAGAGAGAGAAAGAGATAAAGGCAAACACAAGATGGGGTTTGTAAACAAAAGGTTATCTTCAATGCCAAGATAGCCAAATAAGTGGCTGTTTCCTTGGTCGGTGGCAAAGCCCAAGGAGCCCGGGCTCACCCAGTTAGCCAAGGAGACATAACCAACAGGCTATTAACACTAAAATATTTTTCAAATCAGTAACACCCACAAGCACAAATCTGACTCCACCTCACTCTTTCTCTATATATTTATATTTTTTTCCCTGCACTTGCTGATCACTTTGTTACATTTGTTTTCCTTTTTTCTTAAGGATTCATACCACTAGACCCTTTTGTGAGCTTCAAGTTCCAAACACAACAATATACAAATCAACTTTTGTTTATGAATTATTTAACTGTTGAAGTTTGAAAAAAAAAAAAAAAAAAAAAAAAAAAAAAAAACCTACAACAGAAAACAGCATCTCGGTATCAGTTGAAGAAACCACCAAAACGGTAGACAGCAAGAATCTCTCTTTATTTTTGCACAGAATGGGAATAAATATGTAAGGAGAGTGAGAGATCAGAGAAAAAAATTAAAAATAAAAAGAAAGTTGATTATTGTAATGAACAACTAAACATTAACTACCAACAACAAAATCACCTACAAAATTTAACTGAAAAATCTGAGGAATCCATCAGAATATACCACAGAAAATCTAGTAAAATATTGAAGCTGAAGATCATGTTTATGTTGTCAATAATGGTAAGACTCTAAAACCCCACAATGAAGAAACATGCCTAATATCAAGATGGAAACACAAAGACAAAGCCCCAAAAGCCACTCTCCGTGTAAACCCCAACAAAACCCAATACCCATACATCAAATCCACAAAGCTGTATGTATTGGAAAAATATTGTTGTTGTTCATGCCACAAACTTCAGAGGAGAAACATAGAAAATAAATGAAAAATCTTTTAATACATCAGGAACAAGAAAATTAATTCAAGTCCGTATACATTTGAAAGGATATTCCCCACCAATTAGAGTAAAAAACCAAGAAAGGCATTCAAAATCATACAAAATTTAAAAGAATAGTTAATAAAAATCAATAATATTCAAGAACCAGGAAATTCCAAAAAGCAAGAGACCAAAGAAAATCCAAAAAGAAGTTTTTCATTACAAACAAAAACCAAATCAACAGGAACTTGCAAACAAATCAGAATCCAAAAAAAAGAAAAACCCATTAGTCAAAACCATATGAAAGCACCAAAAAAAAAAAACCCATTAGCTTTCCTCTCTGACACACGCATCACCGGCCAGCGGCGGCATGGAAAACCCCTCACCAGAGAAAATCTTCAAATCCTTTTCTTCTTCATCACCGTCAGTAGTCTGCAAAAACAGAAATAAAAAAAATTAAAATTAAAATTAAGAAATTAAAAGTATTTCAAAATTAAAAACCCGTTTGAAGAGAGAGAGAGAGAGGATCAGATTTTCTGAGGAAAATCTTTGAACCCGTCCGTTTCAGAGAGAGAAAAGTGAAAAAAGGAAAGTGAGAGAGAGGAATTGAAAAGACTAGCCGTTTTATAAATTACTGCCAGCACGCGTGTATGGCTTCACTAATTTTTTAAGTAAGGTTTGATTATTTATTATAATTTGAAATTATTATATTTTTTAATCATAAAAAAAATCTAAAAATGTTGTGAAAAATTATTTCGCCACACATAATATTCATCACATCTCTAATTAATTTATTTTCATAGTCTTCTTACAAGTTATTATGTTTTTTTATTGGCAAATATAGTAATTTCAAATTATATTGAATATAAATTATTATCCTTTACAAAAAAAGTAAATAGAAGAACCTGTAAGCAATCACGGGCTGAGAGGCTAGTTCATTTTTTGTGTATCTACTAATTTGATAGTTAATTGTTTAATTTTGGAAATAGTAAAATAATTAGATTTAGAATTTGTATACCAGAAATCAAACTTAATATTTCTACACAATGTGTTGTGGTATTTTTTTTTTTTTTTTTTCTCATTGGGGAAATTTTGTAGTTACTTCTTTTGAACCACATTTGAATCTCATGTTGTTCTCCATTAGCATAAGTACAATGTATAACAAACTCATAAAGTCAAAAATGAATTAATTTTTTTTTTTTTATGCTACACCTCATCTTTTTGTAATTAGAAGATACATCAACCTCGAATTAGGTGAATAAAAAGTAGTGGCCTTTCGGGGAAAAGAAGAAGAAAAGATATGTTCATCAAAAAAAGAAGAAGAAAAGATATTTAAGATAAATATCAAGTTAATTTTTACTATTTAAGTTTGAACATTTTTATTTTGAACCTTCATATTTTGATTTTATTTTCATTTGGTGTTATTTCTCTCACCCATGTACGCAATAAACTTAGATGCATTATGTCCACCCAATCCTTAGAATCATTGATGTGTGGGGTGAGTTAACCCATATAATGGAGCACCTGCAACACTCTTATAAAAGCATTCAGATAGAAATGTGTATTAAGCTAAATATAATCCACTACAACTTTGCAAACCAAATATGAGTACATCCCAAAGGTGTATTATGATGATAAAAAAAAAAGTCTATTAAAACGACATAAAAGTCTTTTTAAAAATCATATGTATCAACGGCAAATTGAAGTCCATTATTGCTAAGCCTAAGAACGCCAAAGGTTAACACGAACAAAGAAAAATATGGGAACAGGGTTAACTCACTCATATGCATTATTTTATACAACTACTTAAGTCTAGAAATTTTTGTCCTATCACCGGTTTAAGTATCAATTCCATATTTGTGCTCTTGTTGTAACATGAAGTTTGCTAAACAATAGGATGATTAAAAAAAAGATAAATACAATAGTATAAACCATAAAAATAATTCATTTAAAACCACAGAAATAGACCAAAATTACAATTTTAAGTAAAAGTTAATGTGGAATTTGAAGATCTATTAAAACCTTTCATGGCATATTTGGTTGATTCATATGTAATTTGGATCATGGAACCGTAATCTTGACATTGAAACCTACAGGAGGCTTATTTTCCCTTTAGCATCACATCTATTCTAGCATCAAAAATCAAAATGAACAACTAAGGTAATCACCATAACCTTATAACCGCCGAAGGAAAAGAATAGGACGAAGAGGCTGAATTTTATTTCTCTTGTGTCCTTACTGTGTGCTCTACTATTGCCTCCATGACTTGACAATGTTCTACCACAGAAACACCAACTTGATCTGTCATTTCATAGAACAAAATCTGTACAGTCTTTAGAGAGAAAGGGATGGTGTAATAAGACTTTAGCTTCACCAAAAAAAAAGGGAAAATATAAATCATTGTGGGTGTATATTTATAGGGAAAGAACCATTCCTATGATGCAAATGGTATGTATACATTATTAACATTATTAACAAAGCTGTGTGAAACCCAATAGTAACAAACAAAATTCAAAAGAAACGAACTACAAATAATAGTAATTTTTCTTTTTTCTTGGCCAGGCAGTTGCTTCCCATCTTCCCTTGCAGTTCCTATTCTTCAACATCTACCCAAACATTATAGAGAGAGAGAGAGAGAGAGAGAGAGAGAGAGAGAGAGAGAGAGAGAGAGAGGTGGAGTAGAGTCTTTTTGGAGGTTTTCTTTTTTGGGGCGGTTCGTGTAAAAAATAGGATACATGGAAAAGGTGGGTATGGTGATTCTAAGAAACTTGCCTTGGAGAATGCTACGATTTTGTCGAGCATGTTTTTAGTGGGAGTTAGACATGTATTTTTACTTGACTATCCTTTAATTTTGTCTCTACTTAAACTTAGGAGTGTGGGAGTATTTTGGAACCAAAAGAAAATCCAGTCCAAACAGGTGCAGCCCCTTAAATAGTAGTATAGATATATAGACTAGCCGTTGCACTTGTGACACTTTTTTTTTTTTTTTTTTAGAGAAATGATATGTCTACAACATTTTTACAATATTTTTACAACAAATTCTAAGTGGCAGATTGTTACTGGTTGTTATTGTTGGGACAAAAAAGTAATCTTAGTGTTAGTTTCAAATTTGAACCAATAATAACTAACCACCTGTTATTTGTTGTAAAAATATTGTAAAATTGTTGTAGACATAGCATCTCTCTTTTTTATATAAACCCAAGACAAAATGACGTCTCAAATGAAATGCTGATTTTCAAAAAAAAAAAAAGAGAGAATTCTAGAAACCTCTCCTGAGGCTTGAGGAAATATCAAACACGTCCAAAAGTGGTTGAAAATGACCAATTTGCTCCTTAAAAACAGACAGCATGTACTGCCGTTTGTTCTCTGTCCATGTACTCTGTTTGTTCACTTTCTTCTTCGCACCATAACATAAACGCCTCTCTCTCTCTCTGAAGCTAAACCAGTGCCCATTTTTCAAATCAAAACCATACATTCTCGTTAAGAAAAATTAAAATTTACATTACATTCCAAAAACAAAAATCCTCCCTCCATCAAACCAAGATCAATTCAATTAGATCCAATATCACACAAGGCAATCAAACATAGATCAACTTAACCAATCAACCATCCAACATCTAACCTAAAATAGATTCGTTTACATCACACCTCAAACAGATCCAAAAAATAAAATAAAATTCAAAACAAAACCCAGACCCATTGGTGAGCATCGTGTGACCCAGCAACCGCCGGCCACCACAGCACCACCCATCACTACCCACCCATCGATGTCAAACCCAAACCGTTCCCACCATCAAACATCACATGATTCACACCTCAAACCCAAAAAAACCCCCAAATAAAAAAAAATTAAAAAAAAAAAAAAAAGAACCACCGTCGAGCATTGTGTGACCCAACCACTATCCACCAATGATTCACACCTCAAACCCAAACAAAACCCAAATAAAAAAATTAAAATAAAATAAAATAAAATACCCACACCCACAACGGCAGCTCCACCAGACTGACCTTGCAACCACCGTCTCCACTCATCGTGACCCAACAATCGCCATATACAATTCATCATGATTCGCAACCCAACCACAAAGCTTTTAACGGCGGAGTATGGCTTGAGATTTGTGGTTAAACCGGCTTTGAAACCATTCCAGTGGAGGAGTTGTTGGTCTGAGTCTGAAATTTTGGCTTTGATCTTGAGAGAGAGATACCTTTTTGGCATGAAGAAGAGAGAGATTTTCTGGGCATGAAGGGGAGGGATTTTCTGGCGTGATTCGTGAAGAAGAGAGAAGAAAATTTGGTTTAATATATGGTGCTCAAACGGCGTGACATGCTGTCTGTTTTTAAGGAGCAAATTGGTCATTTTCTACAACTTTTGGACGTGTTTGGTATTTTCCCAAATCTCGAGAGAGGTTTCTGTAATTTATCCAAAAAAATACTGATTTTTCTTTCTAAAAAAAATAGTAATTTTTAAATATAATACCAATTGATGGAAAAATCATTTAAAATTTTTTTGGAAAGTACTGAAAATAATTCATTAAAAATCTTTGTTTTTTTGTTTTAAAAAATTAAAAGGGTTGATTTTTTTTTTTTTTTTTTTTAGAGGAGGGTTGATTTATTTGTTTGTATGGTTTTCCTCTCAATGATATTATTATTTAGCCCAAAAAGAGAAAAAAAAAAATCATGTTATAATTTTGTCTCAATATCTCATAATTTATATTGGTATTTTAAATTTTAATACTACTTTTTCTTTTTACCTTTTCCTCTATTTTAAGTTGTTCTAGAATAACTAGTAATGAAGCCATTTTCTCTTGGGATTATAAATCCATATTGTGTTATTACATGTGTAACATATGACTTATCAATTTACAAATATAGAATCACTTAATTATAATGTTATAGTTACAAGCGTTGTGTTCAAGTACCTTTAAAAATCATTTTTATCATTTAAGCAAAACTAAAAGTTTCTTGTAGGTTCCAATTAGCTTAACTCGTAAAGTTTCTAATGGTTAAATAAGAGATTAAGAGTATCTCCAGCCGCCTTTTCAAATTTTTTTTGACTTTTTCAAATACACTATCAATAGACTCTCTATCTTTTCTCTATCTCATTTAAATATTATTTCTTTACTCTTTCTTTATTCTTTCGTTACAAGTTAAAAAGACATTTAGTCAGATACTACCCAAATGTTGGTCTCAAAAGCAACTGAAATTATATTTACTAGATGCTAATTTTTTATTTATTTTATTTATTTTTATTTTTTATACTTAAAGCTACACTAGTCATAAAATTATCAAGTCAATTATAGGAGCAATTATATAATTATGAAGTCTATTTCATACTTTCAATTCTTTAGCCAAGCAAGAGATTAAGGGTAGAATCCTAAAAGACTACTCTGTGTTCTATGCTAATATGCACAATTTGGACTTATGCCTTAATTTTTACTTACACAAACAAGATTGATAAATAAAGAATTGCTCATAATCCCCTGCCGCCCCAAACCCAAAGTCCTTAAATATAAAATATATGACTGTCCATCAATAAATGAGCCCATTGCAAAATCCCCTATGACCATATCCTTTTTTAAAAAAAATTAAGAAACCTTTTCTAATATATATTTTTTGGAATAATTACAAAATGTCATTTTTAAACGTGAATTTGAGATGAATTTAAACTTCTTATGGAACTTTTCTACATGTTAACATTCAACAATCTGATTGAGCTGCACTTATAATTTTATGCGTCTAATTTATTATAATTGATATTGTACAGCATTTTATAGTCTAAGCAAATTTTCAAACTAGTAAGAAGTGGTTCATAATTATGGCACTAACTAATAAAGAAAAGGAAATTGATTGGATATGCACGTCATATCACTGATTTTTCTGTTTGGATGGAAGATATTCCATTCCAAACCCTTGCAGCGTATCACGCTGACTTTCCTATTACTTAATAATATTCACGTACTCTTTCTCAAAAAAAAAAAAAAAAAAAAGGAAATTGATTGGGCTGCACTTTTAATTTTATGTGTCTAATTTATTATAATTGATATTGTACAGCGTCTAATACGAAGAGACAATGTCCAAAGGCAATGTTGTTGCGCCATTAACATTAGCACTGCTGGTCTTAAGTTAAAGTTGCTACCTCTGTCTTATTCGAATTTCAATGGCTCCCATTAATTTCCATAATGTACCTTTAAATCTGAACCCCTCCAAGTTAAGATTGTAATCTAAAGTGCAAGCCACCATTGATGAGTTTCTACAAAGTTTTCACATGTCAAGAATATTTTCATAATAAATAAAATAACAGAAGCACCAAGCAATATTCATTTAGGAGAATTGCAATACACTATCTACAATAATTTGCAGGGTTCAATCTCTAGTGCCGTTGTAAACCTAACATTTGCCATTAGTATTGATTTGTCAAACAATGAACTTGGAGGAAATTTGCCAAAATCATTGGGTAATCTCTATCACTTAAGGGAATCACAATGTCATGTACCAAATGGAGACGAGATATTTCAAATCTTAGAAAGTTTATCAGGATGTCTTTTAGATAGACTAGAGATCTTAGACTTAAGTTTTTCTCAACTTCATGGTCATTTGATGGATGAACTTGGGGTATTTAAAAATCTAGTCAAACTTTCTTTTTGGAATAATTCAATCTCAAGACCACTCCAAACGTCTCTAGGAAGTCTTTCATATCTGACAAACCAACCTCTTTTAAATAATCTATTCAACGGAACGATTCCTCAAAATTTTGGGCGGCTTTCCAAGCTAGACACTTTGTATATTGAATCAAATATATTGGAAGGTGTTATGTCCAAATCTCATTTTTCCAATTTAACAAGATTGAAAGCATTTTATGCATTTGGAAACAGTTTGACTTTAGATGTAAGTCATGATTGGATTCCTCCTTTTCAATTGGTGTCTTTAAGCTTGCGATCATGGAATCTAGGGCCAAAATTTTGTCTATGGCTTTGTACACAAAGGTATCTTCGGTCTTTGGACATATCCAACACACGGATTTTAGATGTAATTCCTCCTACAATTTGGAAATTGTCTTCTCGATTCAAATATCTAAATCTTTCCCAGAATCAAATCAATGGTGAGATTCCAAACAATCATGTAGTTTTTTCTACTTCTTCAATGATTAATTTAAGTTCAAACCATTTTGAAGGTTCATTGCCTTATGTATCCTCTAGTGTGATTGAGCTAGATCTTTCTGACAATTCATTCTCCAGGTCAATTTCTTCATTTTTGTGTTTCAAGATGAATGACTCCAAAAGCATAGGATATCTCAATCTTGAAAAAAATAACGCATCAAGAAAAATACCTGATTCCTGGATCAAGTGGAATAGCTTAAGGGTCCTAAATTTGGAAAACAACAATTTTTGACACTTCTTAAGTCTTTGCACCAGTACAACAACATATCCTTTGGAAACTTACCATCATCTCTAAGAAATTGTGTTTATTTGGTGACTATTGATGTTGCTAAAAATGAGTTTGTTTTGGTATACCAGAAGAACTTTGTCCTCTTACTTTACTCCAGATCTTGGACCTTTCTCATAATATGCTATTTGGATGTATTCCCAGATGTGTAAAAAATTTTAGTGCCATGGTTGCAAAAAAAAAAATCAAATTCAAACATGAGTTTTTATCGATTATTACAGTGAAACTCTCCCTCTTGAAAGTGAATTGCTTGTGATAAAGGGGAAAGATCTTGAGTATAGCACCATTCTCCACCTAGTAAAATGTATAGATTTTTGAAGAATAGTTTATCAAGAGAGACTAAAGAAGTGACCGGTCTTCAAGGATTACAATCATTGAATCTATCACATAGGTATTCCTGAGAATATAGGTATTATGGGATCATTGGAATCAATTGATCTCTCTATGAAACAAATTTCTGGTCAAATTCCCCCCAACATGTCAAGTTTGACATTTTTAAATCATTTGAACTTGTCCAACAATAATTTGACTAGGAAAATCCCTTTAAGCCGTCAACTACAGAGCTTCAATGCATCAAGTTTTATTGGAAACAAACTTTGAGGACTACCACCTTTTAATAAATGTACTATAAATGATGTAAACCCTAACAATGAAAACAAAGGGAGTAAACATAATGGTAGACTTGAAGTAGATTGGTTCATTGTAAGCATGGCATTTAGTTTTGTGGTTGGGTTTTACGGTGTATGTGGCCCTTTACTATTGAACAAGCAATGGAGAATTATGTATTTTCAATTCCTGGATCACAAGGGGTACAAGCTTAAGAATCTTGTTTTGTTGTAAGTAAATTTTGTAAGATTCTTAATACTTAGTGCAAATGTCATGTTTATCAACATCTTAATGATTTCTACTTATAAAAAATATTTGATGATTTCTAGATCATCTTTGTGCTGGTTAGTACATATATTATTACTTATTTCACTCCATTAGCATATATGAATATGGCGTTTCTTCCAATGAATGTCAAAGGAATCCAATTTGTAAAATCAAATTTTAGTCTGTAAAAGCAATATAGTATACTATAGCTTGAAATGATGCCCTGTCTGTGTTACTGTTACTTTTTTTTTGGTGAGGACTATTTCTATTACTTTAAAGGGGAATTTTGATATATTCCTAGCTAAGTGTTCACTCGGCTCTCATGGTAACTCTCTTTAGAATTTCCTAGCAATCACTTTGTAAAGTCTCAACAAGATTGTGCATAACTGGACAACCTAATCATATTTATAACAAATTCCAAGGGTATCAGTTGGATCCCTTCCAAACAGTTTCTAAGAGGGAATCCTAGGCTACAAAATAGTACTCTGTAAAGCCTACCATTCCCCTGCCAAATTTGGCGTTTGATGTTAAAGGAGATTTTTTTTTATAATCTCAAAGAAATAAATAAAAAACTTTAATTTTGATTTTAAGGTTTTTTAGCTTTTTTGTTTTTCTTGAAATGTTAAGGGCCAAAATGGCCAAATACTACTATTTGGCAAAATATGTATGGATCTATCACTGTTTGTGAAATAATTAGGGATCCAGTACTAAAACTTGAGTTTGTGAAACTCGAGTTTGTTGTGTAACTCAAGTTTCACAAACTCGAGTTCCACAAAAAATAGCCACCATTTTTTTATGTAACTTGAGTTCGGTAAAAATAGCACAGCAAACTTGAAGGCTATTTTTTCAAAGAACTCGAGTTTCTGGAACTCTAGTTACACAGCAAACTCAAATTTCACAAACTCGAGTTTCAAAAAAGTGGTAAATTGCTAAATATTTTGCAAATAGTGGTATATTGCTAAATATTTTGCTTAATAGTGGTATTTGACCATTTTGACCATTAATTAAGTGTATACAATATTTTGATAAAGTAGTAAGTCTAATGCTATACTTCTATTTACTCAGGTCTTCTAAATGATAGTTAATTTACTATACCTTTCTCCTAAATAACAAGAAGTCTCTTTGCAGTGCTTTTATTGAGTTTTAGGATATTTAAAACTGGATGAATCATTTTTTAAGAGTCATAGTTATGCTTGCAAAGGAACAATACTGAAAGGTACTGTAGGGGGATTTGAAAACTTAATTGGGATTGGCCATATAGAAGTTTTACACATTTTTGGTTACCGTTTTAGGTGGGTGATTTCTCAAACATCATATTGAAGATGAACATGAAACTTGCAAGTTGCAAGTCAAGCTTAATAGTGTCCAGTGGAATTCTTTCTCCCACTTGCAAGAATTTAGCAAACATGAGAATTTACCTATCAAAAGAGCATACATGAAAATTCTCATGTGTCGAGAAAATCAAACCATAAACAGTAGTACACTTCTTTCTATTGTGATATTTAAATAATCGCCTTGGTTAATTACTAAAGAAAATGAATAAAGACATAAACATTATTTGCGAGCTAACCATCAATGGCTAGTTTTGGCTAAAAATCTATTTAACCATACGCTTGTGTTGTTGCCTGCTATTAAACATGTGAAGGTTCATTTGAACACAATTCTTCCTTACTTATTGCTTCATCAAATCTGTGTCTTTCATAAGTTTTGTGCTTCTCTTGCTATAGTTATCTCTGTAATACCCTACAATTCAACTATTCAAGCCTATGCAAAGGAGCTCCAATCTAGCTTGCAATGATAAAGAAAAACGAGCCCTTCTAAGTTTCAAAGCTATTACAAGTCCTTCAAATAGGCTCATCTTTGTCTATTCAAGATTGCTGAAGATGGATTGGAAAATGACATGAATAAGTAGGTGGAAATCAGGTTGAGCTCCACCTAGGAATTTATATTCTGCTGATGAATATAGATTACCATTGGGTGGCAAGACTAATCCTTTTTTACTGGAGCTAGAACTACTAAATAAAGTAAGTTAATTATTCTACTGGTGAGGGCATTCCAAGATATTTTGGTTACTTGGAAAGACTAAGACATTTTGACCTCTCCTTTGCAAGATTTGGAGTATTCATTTCTCAAGAGCTTAGAAATCTATCACAGCTTAGTTTCTTAATCTATAGGAAAATGATCTCTATTTGAATAGTCTAGTGTTGGTTTCTCGTCTTTTTTCCCTGCAATATTTTTACGCAGGTGGTGTTGGCTTTCAAAGGGGAAAAAGAAAAAGGCTTCAAGTAAATCAGCTCCCTTCTCTTTTAACATTATGGTCATCTCAATGCCAGCTTCGTGACATGCATTGGTCCCTAAAAATGTCAATTTTCTACTTAATCTTTCTATGAATCTTTTTATTAAAAAAATAGTTACAACGATGGGAGATAGGAGCTTTGAACATAAAATGTCAATTGAACTACAAAGCTCTAGGCTAATTCTTCTATGAATCATTTCAATGGCACAATAGCTATTAGTAATAAACTTTTATACCTATCCTTAGATTCCAATAATCTACAACGCCAAGTACCGAGTACCAAACTAAATCTTTGCAACCTTAAACATGTTTAGCGTAAGTAGAAGGTACATATTTTGTTTTAAAATGAGAAGCTTTTAAATATGATCGTGTATCTTCATTTCCCATGAGCTTTTCTTTTAATGGGCCAAAGTGAGTTTTAGTCCAAAACATGAGTGGAGCATGTTTCTAACTATTGTTAACAGACCAATCTAACCTTAGATCATAGAGAATGTTTGGATTGTTTCCATATTACTTGATTATTTATTTAATTTTTTAATACAATGGAAGTATATAAGTATGTAGTCCTTTTGTAAAGTTAAAATTTAAAGAAACACTCTCAGTTTTTAAATTCAAAGCATGAGTTTTTTATTATTAATTTTTTTGAGAATTAATATTGCACAGAAAGTACTTCCCAAAAAAAAAAAAATAGTGCATGGCAAAAAAAAAAGAAGGAAATTTATGCTTTAATTATTTCCATATTTTTGAGATTGTTTAAAATCATGAAGTGAAGGGTAAACGAGTAATTCGTGCTCCTAAAAACTGATATACATTTGTTCTCTTTTGCATCCTCCAAATCTAATATAGAACTTTCGTACAACAATTTTTCAAAGAACCCTTCCCGGCCCAGGAAATTTGATGCATTTAGCTAAATTTCCAATCTTGAATTCGACGGAGCTGAAAATTGCAACAAAAGCAAATTGGCAAAAACGAGGATGACTTTGAAAATTCCTGGTTATAACACAGTTGGATTCTGTGTTGATTCTTCAAAAGGACTTCAAGGCATGCTTATTTCAGGTATATGATTTATCAATGACATGAAAGCTCATTGTGTCTACAATATTAAAAGTGAACTGTTTCCTTGAATTTTTTTGAGTAGGCTGGCTGGTATGTAAGTGAAAGGCATCATCTACATCTTCTACGCGGTAGACTTCAAACATTATTGTCCTCACCTTGTTGATGTTAGTATATAAGGCATCATATTGTACAAGGTATGCTTTGAACATTATGTCCTTAATAACTGTGTGGCCTTTGTTTAATGTTGATGTCGTAGGCAGGCACTGCATTTCAAATGTGATTTAATTTGTATCTAACCTTCTACCTAGTGGAATTTTGGTTTCAGAAATATGCTCATACCAAAGTGGAGCCAATGTTTTCAGTTTTAATAGTTTTGTTGATTATTGCCATACGAAATATGGTTCATTTTGAAATGCATACTTCATTTTTAGTTCCTTGAAGGATCAAAGTCAGTCTTGAGGCTCACTCATATCAGTACCAGACTAGTAAGTTTTCCCACCCAACAAGAAGGTGCTCTGTGGTTGTCAGCTTTGTTCAATAAATTTTTGTTTCTTGGTATAAGATTTTGACTTCCAACCAATGATTATTTTTTAAATATTTGCAAACTCTTTCATAGGTTTCAGACACAAAATGTGCAATATTTGTGGCTTCTAACAATAGTATACCAGGCAATTGCTCCACATGATCCAATTTATTGGCCTACTTGATATGGCTTCTTCAAAAAAATATCCCTTAATTTGTTTTCTCTTTTGGTACTCTCCAATGCTATCATGTATTCAGCTTATTTCTAGTACTAGTTAAAATAAAACGACAGGAAAAAAAAAAGAAGAAAAAAAGAAGAAGAAATATTAATGAATAGTAGTTTGTCCAACTTCATTATAAAACTAAACAGTGTAAGCATACAAGATCCAACAACTACTTTTTACATAATCTTACACTTCTTGATACCCCAACCCGTAAAAGAAAACCAAGCCCAGAACACCATAAGTAGAGTGGAAGGTAAAATTACATATCTAAATACATATTTATGTTTAACAACAAAGCTATGATGATGCATATTTGTAATAGTACCATTCAAATGAAAAATACAACTTGCAACATCTTTGCTCTCAAGGCCATGGGTATTCGCTGAACTAGCTGTATAAAGTTGAGCTAATAGTAAGCAAGATTCCTCATTAGAATGGTCAATCAGCATTAACTTATTTCGATAAGTTATTCTAATTGCGCTCCAACAATTGATGCAATGATTATCAAAAAGGTTATCTTTGCAAAAAATATTAATCGATGTTTTTTTGCCTACAATTCTAAACCAATCATCTAATGACTCAATCCTATCACAAAAGCTAGGACTAGATACAAAATATTCTGGGTCCAAACAAGTAAAAACCCAGTGAGTTGGGACTTCCAAGGAAGCCAACTCTACTTGGAAGTCTTTCAAACAAGACATAGAAGTATGGTTATCAGGAAGTAAAAACATTGAAGAAACATTTAAGTGTTGTGCTAAGCCTAAGGAAAACAGTGATTTAATTGAATGACAGCATTGACTATTATTAGAAATTATAGAGCTTGCATTAAAGCAAGTGGGATCATACCAAGTGATATTCCTCACATATCCAAAATTAATTGGACATGCTAGGATCATGAGGGGGACCATAGAGAGAGAGAATATAGAAACAATATGGATGGTCAACAAGGGAATGTTGGAGCTAGGCATGGTGTTGTACAGATCTGCACACAATTAAGTAACAAAAAAGAAATTCAGACTTCGAAGCTTGATATTGTTCAGTAAAAATAAATAAATAAATATATAGTCAAAAAGTCTAATAAAAAGCAAACAACCACACATAAGTGGACAAAAAATGACTTATACTTTGTGAAAGTCATTTTCTGCCTCAGTAATGTTGCATAAGAAATAAAAAAGCAGGTTTTTGCTTCTGTCTAGCATCTGTTTTTTTTAGACATGATTAACAATGGTGCCTACGCTGTGTTGATTTTCTTAGGCAGCAGCTTGTTCTAAGGTCATAACTTTAATCTTTGATTTCTTATATAGGAAGCAGTTTGCATTCAAAAGAAGGAATTTCTCTTTTTTTTTTTTAATGGTTAATTGCAATAACCACACATGAAGATATCAAAGATAAAGACAATTCAAGCTTAGAGAAAACCTATCTAAATAGCTTAAGACCTTAACAAAAGAAGTTAAAGAAATTGAGCCCGCAGGTACAACCGAAAAACTTCAAGAAATTAATTATTACTCAACTTCTAGAAGAGAATAGTTTACTCAAAAAGAACTTGTATCAACTTGACACAAATCTAGAAGAATTACAAGAAGGTTCTTATACAAAACAAAAGATATTTAAGATTTCTAGAGAAATTAAAGACTTTGAAGTTTTACTTCAAACTAGTGTTACTGCAGGAGTTATAAGAGATGAAGAAAAAATGACTACTTCTATAGAAAAGAAAGTGAATCAGGGATGACATTCAAGTTGATCAAATAGATGTCAAGAGGTACTTGGATGTGCAGAGTGATAAGAGAACTAATTCTCACATTTATGGCTTTTGCAAGGTTTTTTTTTTTGGTGGTAATGTAGGAAGGGGATAAGTGGAGTGGCCTGAAGATTTGGAATTGCTACTGTGAAGTAACACAAAAAAAAATTCATGCCATGCTTTTCAACAGCTAAGATTTAGTGCTTTTGCCTTAACCCACCCAGCTGGGCTGGTGAGGCCTTGGTGTGCCTAGTCTGAGGTCCTGTGTTCAGGTCCTCACTTACCTGATATGGTGGGGAAAAAAAAGATTTTCTGTTTACTTCGTCAGGTATTAGTTGGATTATATTTGTGATCTAAATGTTTGATAGTCAGAGAGGGCTTGGTGGGTGAGGTTAGGGTGGTGTAGACTGCAGGTCAGTGCAACGAAAAGAGTGTCTGTTCAACACAATATTTAGAGCCAACAAGTGTAACTCTATGCCATCGGATCCCAAGATTGCTCATTTTTTCCCAATTTCTGCCCTCTCTTAGATATCCCTCTTACAGTCCTCTAAAAGCCAAATCTACCGAAATTCAAATCCATAGCTCCCTCCACTAACTCAAGAGTAAATAACCTATACACTTGCATTGCATTTTTGCAGGCATAACCTAACCTCACATATTAATTAAATCAATTACTTATTACTTCACAACTCGTAGACAGTTCATTGAAGCATTGCATCAAACACATAATTTACATTACAAACCCACAAACGAAAATAAAAATAGAAAATAAAGACAAACCCACAAACGAAAATAGAAATAGAAAATAAAGACAAACCCAAAACAAATCATTGAAAATACCATAAAACAAGATGCACAAACAAATCAAACAAAACCACAAACAAATCAATTTTTAAACCCAAACAAACCCATAAAAGAATCAAATAAAACCCACTGGAAAAACCCACAGCCTTTGTAGCTTTAGATTTAGTAGAAAGAGAGAATTAGGGAGGTTACCGAAACGAACGGCGAGGTGGAGAGAGTTGCCGACGGCGAATGAGAGTGATGGTGGGTTAGTCGGTGAGAGCTTGCCGCCGCCGAGTTGGGGAGGGCTTGAGAGTGAGAGTGAGAGTGAGGGTCGGTCACTGAGGGAATGAGAATGAGAGTGAGTGAGGGTGAGGGCGGCTGAGGATCGGTTTGGATATAATTTATTGCTGCTAAAAATTTATGATTGTTGTTGAAAACTCTGTAGCAAAATAATTTTTAAATGTGTGAATAGTATTGCAAGATCTATTTTTAATATTTTTTTAATAAAGTGACTGTGGTTCCAAGAATAGTACCAAAACAATATGTAAACAGTATTTTTTGTCTCATGAACAGTGCGTGAATAGTACTTTTTGTCCATCAAAAGTCAATAACTCCGGCGTGTAAAAAAAAAAAACTGAAAACGCGAGGAACAAACGCAATGCAACATTCCGCCGTATCCAAACCCTCACTAAGGGAATAAGAATGAGAGCGAGGAAAAGTACACGCTATTTCTGAAATTTCAACTCAGCATCCGTGTGGTGTTTCTAAGAACAACAACAAATTGACACATGGGATTAAAAAATTACAAGTTAGCAACTCAGGTTATTCAAAAGATGCCACGTGGGAGTCTCTGCATCAACTTCAGATGTAATTCCCTCACCTTGTGGGCAAGGTGCTTTAAATGGGAGGGGGTAATGTTAGGCATCTATTGTAGTGTATTTGGGGTACAAGTGTGTGTGTTAGTGCAGGGGTATGCATGTACTGATGCAGGGGTGTGCATGTACTAATGATGGGGTGTGCGTGTATTGTTGTAAGGCTGTGCGTGTAAGCGTGCAAGTGGCTGCGTGTGAGTGTGCACTACATAACTGAAGGTAGTTAGTTAGTTACTGTCAGTTGGTGAGTTAGTTAGAAACTTGATGTATAAGATGGGTATGGGTGATTACAGATTCATTCATTGAATAATAACATCAGATTGAATATCTCTCTCTCTCTCTCTCTCTCTCTCTCTCTCTCTCATTCTTGCATTTCTTCTCATACTCTGTCCATGGGGGCCTAGATCCCCTCGAAGTGATCTACCACTCAATTCCTTTTATTTCCTAAATCTTAACAGATGGATTCCTACTTTAATTATACTATGCTCACTCTGAAATATTTACATCGGGATATATTCTTGCTAACTATGCAACTTGGAGATTTTGTTAGATTTGCATATGTTAGAATTAATTATATTAAATGTGCTCAGTTATGCATTTTGACAGAATCATTGTTTCTTTATATGCAATTGAATGAGATTTTTTTTTTCAAAACTTTTTTAGGTGGTGATCTAGTTGCTTGTGAGCAGTACTAGAATTTCATTAGTTTGATAAGCTCATCAAACTTTGGTTTGGGAAGCTTCAAGAGTAATGCATAGCAGCATTGTTTGGGATGCTCATCAAACTTTTGTTTTATTCTCCATGACATGAGGCCATTGCAGTGAATGGACTCTAGACTTTTTGAAGAGACTTGGTCTATGAGATCTTATCATTCAACTCTAATCTCAACCAACTTTAGTAGTTCCAACTTTGGTCATCTAAAGAAGAGGCAATTGTTTTGTTGTGTTGAGTTTAAAACTTGCACCAAAGAAATGTAAGACAACTGTGATGTATAATACAAATACTTATGTTTTACAAAAGATATAAAGTAGGGATAGTTTAAAAATATAGATGGAAGACCTTCCAAATTTCCTTGTAAAGTATATACTGGATGAAATTTATCATTAGAATCAATAAATTCTTTGTTCAGCAACTTTACAAAAATGGGCTACACCTTTGCAAAAGAAGAATAAGCCAAAATGTATTGGTCATTTAATTCTTCGAAGGGGTAACAATAGGTGTTGGTCATTCCTTTTATGAAAACCCCAAAAAGGTAAAAATGAGAGATACTTACTGTAAGAACAAATATTATGCATATGTTTTTATTGTAACAAGTTCTATTTGTTTATAGAGTACAAAATTTTATTAACAGCACATCTATTGAAATCTGCAATTCTTAAAATAAAATAAAAAAGTTGTCCATGCCTTATCTAGATCAAAACTATTTTCTTGTTTTTGAACATTACATAATGTGAAACTCTCATTTTTTTATACGAAACAATCTCAAATAAATAATCAACATTTAAGTTTTCACCACAAAAATGTTTAACATGCCCATATCTCTCCCCCATCTGAATTATCCTCATTTTTCACTATCAATACATTTGTTGTAACACATTAGTACAATTCTCCCAAAAAAAAAAGCCCAGCACCTACTGTTCACTATATTATCAAAATAACAAAAAAGAAATAGTCTAGCACCAAAATTTTGTCATTCACTTTATCATTCCCTTAACTAGAAGAATATAACACCTGCAACAATCTAGCATTGCAACTCCACCACCATGCACATATAGAAACTAATATATAAGAATAAAAAGTACTCTTTGTGAGTGCAGCTGTAGGACGCAACGTGTGGTTTGGGGAGTACGCTTCGATTGAGCGGATTGGGGTGGAGAAAAGATAGATGGAGTTGCCACCTAGTTTTATGGTCTAGGAATCATGTATATATTGCCCTTATGTGGAAAGACTGATCTTACTACTAGAGTATGAGTTCGGAGTTTATGTACGGCTTGTGAATGTGTTAGGCACCCAAGACTACCCAACCTATGAGTCAGCTTCCACTCATTGTATCTTCATCTTAGTCTCATTAAAAGCATGTTCAACATTGCATCTTAAACTTACATGCACACTCATATACATCTAAGCATACAACATGACATCAATCATCCCAAAACCCTAACATGCATCTATCATTGCAACTCACATCAAGCCTAGCATACACCTATCATGCATATCATGTTATCTCATCCAAGGCAACAAGCAAACAAGATACCCAATGGCAGAAACATAGACATCAGTGAGGTATAAATATCAACTACGTCCCAAACATGTAGGCATAGTATCAAAGCATCAAGCAAGCATATTCATCATGTTCATCATCAAAATGCATGTTCATGTGAATGCATGACTTATCTCACTGCGTCACAGCACCTATGCATCAATGCATGGATATTTGAATGCATGTTCATGGCATATCAAAGCAAGCAATAAAAGAAACCCTAATCTAGCATGTTAAAGGCAAAAGGACAATCAAACGGAGAAACAAAGACTTAAGAACGTAAAAACAAGACAAAACAGAGGCATATTATATGAGAGAAACAAAAAAACGGAAGTAGAAAAACTCAGATTAGAGTTTCTAGGCTTGAGTACGCGTACGCATACGCATGCATGTATAAGGGGTACAAAATGCGGTGTCTACACTCTTACATTAAAAACTTTTATCATTTGCATATAATTAGTTTTTAACTAGAAGTTACTCAAATATGATAAACATATACAAAATCTATCATGTTTGAGTAATTTCATTAGTTACAAAAGTTTTCCAAAATGACAGTTATGCTATCTATAAAATTTTCAAGTCAAATATACTATCTAAGAGGTTCCTCCACTATGCAATAATGACCAAAATGCTATCCAAAAAACTAGCTGTGCAATATATTGTCCAAAATACCATCCAAAAGAGTTTTTCTTCATGCTTTAGAAATTTTTAGTAGGTCCTAAAAAAAGAGAACAATATTAGAGTAAAAAAAATAAACAAAAGCACATATTAGAGCTTCTCCCCCTCTAACATAAAAAGTTTAAGGTTATATAATGTACTTGATTCAAGTGTGACATTGAGGTACTTTCTTGAAACATTATTGTAGAGTTAAACATGGGATAAGCAACAAACATTTCCAGGGAAAAGAATGATGTTTGAACATCTTCTATTAAAAAAAAAAAAATGAAGACAGTAACAGATAATTAAGCTCAACAAGCAAATATAAGAAAAATAAAAATTGAAATATTAGTTTTGTACTTACTATTTCTCCAAAAGAGTAATAATCTAATTTTGATCTACCATCTCTCCAAAAGAAATTTGCAATTCTAGTATCTTGGTCTACTTGCATCTAATAAAAAAACATTGGATCTTCACTCTGTTTATCTTTAAAATGATTAATAATACTTAATTTGCTTGTCACCAGCTTCCATAATTTTTTTTTTTTTGCACAAAATTATGGCCTAGAGAACCCGACATTATTTGTACCACCAAATTCTTTTGATAAAAATGAGTAAGACTTTGTTGCTTTTATACCTGAACTAACCATTATGCTAATTATATTCCCATGATCAGGTAGCACCTTCCTTCCCAATCTTAAGCTACATCTTTCTTCTGGAGTTGCAAATTCATGATTGTGTGTGTCTTTTTTTATTATGTGTCATTAAAGTGTGAAACACCCAAAATATCATTTTTTACATCAAACCGGTTCCTAGCATGACAATCATTTATTACATCTAAATTATGATACCTTTTAGCATTAGAAGGGTCGTCAAACTCTTTAAAACCTTGTTTTGAACACACAAATTCCCGTTGCCTAATAACACCATTATACTCTCGTTTAACCGCTTTTCGAATGCAAAATCCCCTTTTTAAAGCATACTCATTATAAAGGTTATATGCTTCTTCTTCATACCTCACTTGCATTCCAATTTTAATTTCATCACATTCACCCAAAGTTACATTTTCAAACTTTTCCCTTTTATCATTGTCCCTAACAACAACAAAAGGATTTTTTGAAAAATCCATGACTAGTCGAACCTAATCATGGAAAAAAAGATATATTGAATGAACATCATGAAAAGATTACTATATATATACATATACATATAACATAAATCACCATAAAGTCATAAAAAAGAATTCCTACTAGCCACCCACTGGTCCTTAGCCATAAACAAATACACATTCAAGTGGGCTTTATACCAATTATCAAAATATCATAATTTTCCACAATAACTCAACCAAAGACTTAAACTAAGAAAATGAAAAAACAGATAGATTGAATACCACAGAGAAGACTCTTAGGAAGAAACTATTTATTAAAATCAATTCCTTCAACAAAAACAATGGAACAAAAGCATCACATCCATCCTTGCACCATGAAAAAAAAAATTATTACAAGGAATGGAACAAATTGTGAAAATTCCAAGTAAGCCAACACATATTAAAAACTTAAATGCATCTAAAAGAAACCATCTTTAACATGAATAGCTAAAAAACAAAGAAAAAATCTAACAAATTAATAATACCTGAAAATCAAGCACAACCATCAAATACATTAAATCAACTAATAAACAAAGAAAGAAGCTTTATTTCTCTATTTATAAATCTAGATCATACCAACCACTTTTAATCTAATCCAAAAGAACAATTTTTTGAAGGAAAAAAAAAACATTTTACTATATTACTTCGGCATCCATCCTCACTAAAGCATTTTATCAAACAGTACAAGTTCCAAAATGTATATGTCAATTTTTTTTTTAATAAAAAAAACAAGACACATATGTAAATAGAAAAATTCAAAAAATGAAATGAAAAAGAGTGAGGAGAAACCTTCTTGCAAAGTCAGCAATTGAAAGTGGTGAGAAAACTTTCGACGTTGTGGTTGGAAACAACGCATAAACAATTTTGGGCGTTTTTCAACAAGAAAAAGGTTGATCTCGTTAGAATTGATGATGATCAGCGATGCTAGGTAGCAGTTGTCAAGGTTTGGAGTTGATAGAGGGAAGATGGAGGTGCTGGTGACTAGTGTGCTACAATGTTGAGAGAGAGAGAGAGAGAGAGAGAGAGAGAGAGAGAGAGAGAGAGAAAGAGAGAGAGAGAGATGAAATTTTTTACTTAGGAGAGGGGAAAAGGAAGAGTGGCGGGATAGTGAAAATTTAGAGGGTATTTGTGTCTTTTTATTTAAAGTAACTTGAGTTACTGATTTGTAATTTTTAATCCATGTGTCAATTTTTTATTGGTCTTAGAAACACCACATGTGTGCTGAGTTGGAGTTTCAGAAACAACATATACTTTCTTAAGAGTGAGAGTGAGAGTGAGTTAGGGATAGGGTTAGGGTTAAGTATAAGTGGTATCTATATGGTTAGTTTTTTTTTTTTTTTGGGTTTAATCAGGTCGAGTTTGGCTTCGGGGTAGGTATTGCTAAAACTCGCACCTGACCCAAACCCGCTTTGGATTTGATACTTAAAACCCAAACCTGACCCTACTGTTTTACAGGTTGGGTAAAACCTAAAGTTTCAATATTTAGATAAATGATTGAGTAGTAGCTTCTTAATCATAAATACTGTTATAAAAAAGCAATGCCTCCTATAATTAAGAAAATGACAAAGTTCAGCTACAAAACTAGTTGTAGCCTTAGGCTACAAACTGCTCTAATATACTGACATGTGTAAAATATGGCATGTGCATTGCACATTATTACTTAATTAAACTTAACCCAACTAAGCCTAGTTAACTACACCACCTATCAAAAAAATAAAAACTAAAAACTGAAAAACTAAAACATCTATACGTACTATCTCTCTCTATAAACCCAGAAACACAATCCCTCTTCTTAGTAACCCAAAAACCCATTCCCTCTCTTTTTCATTGACTTCTCACCATAGGTCACTTCAACCCCTCTTCTCCCTCCAATGTAATAATATGGTAATACCATTCTAAAGTAGTCCAACAATGTGGATTTTTGTAGTCACCATTCTACAACTATTATTATCGACGGAACATTGAAAGGGAAACTAAGATCCAAACACTTTTGAGTGAGCTACATGAACCTTGTTTCGCCATTCAACAAAATCTGAATGGTAGCATGTCTTTAATAAAAGAAAAGGTTCTTGTTTAACTTATAATTGGGATAAATTTGAATATCTAAATTAATTTTCTTTAGAAATTTATTTGTGTCATCACTTCAGATCAGCCGTAAAATTGTTTTAATATTAGTGCTTATGGTTGTGGAAATAGAAGAAAAGAGACAATGGCACTGAAACCTTGATGGTAAAGAATGCCCATGTAGTTTGTTTGTTAAATCCTCCCTCACATGTGGAACTTCTTTCAAGAATTCCAATAAAATTTCAAATCAATATTAAAATAATCGAGTTCTATGGCATACTCGCTCCTGTGATCAAACTAATTCAATTACAAGCTTCAACCCATCAAATATAATCACCACCTTAAGAAGAGTGTAGAACCTACAACCAACCAAGCAAAGATAGTGATGAGGTACAAACAACAATTCATTTTAAAGGTATGAAAATCAGTGCTTTGGTTTAATAATTCTTACTAACATTTTTTTTTCTCTAATGATTGCACAAAAGTAAGTCTCATCTGTTTAAAATATATGGATTAGGGTGACCGATGGTGAGAAGTCGATGAAAGAGAGAGGGGTTAGGTTTTTGGTTTACAAAGAAGAGGGATTGTATTTATTGGGTTTACAGAGAAGTCGAAGAGAGAGAGAGAGAAAGAGAGTATACATATAGGTGTTTTAATTTTCTAATTTTTATTTTTTGTTAATAGGTGGTGTAATTAACTAGGGTTAATTGGGTTAAGTTTACTTAAAGAGAAATACTATGTCTACAACAATTTTACAACATTTTCACAACAAATCCTAGTGGCAGGTTGTTATATGTTGTTACTAGTGGGTAAGAAAGTAATTTCAGTGTTGGATTTAAATTTAAAACATGTAACAACCTGTCAACTATGATTTATTGTGAAAATATTGTGGATGTAACAGTTCTCTTACTTAAATAATAATGTGTAATGCACATTTCATTTTTTACACATATCAGTATATTAGAACAGTTTGTTGCTGCGAGGCCTTATAACTAAAATTTGTTCTTTGAAATCGTCTTTCATCAAAAAAAAAAAAAAAAAAAAATTTGTTCTTTGGATAAAATCAGCCCCTCTCTCTCTCGGATCTCTCTGTCTCAATTTTTGACGCCGGCTCTAAGTTTGAGAGGGTTTCAGTTGGGTTTGATTAGATGTGGGCTGGCTAGGTTTTTATTTGGTTTTCAAGGTTGGGCCCAAGAGAAGGTGTTGTGAGGCTAAGTTTTGATTTGGATTGCTGATTTTCGAGTTGGGCTTCAGGGGAGTGGATGAATTTGGTTTTAAGATTGATCTTGGACTTAATGTAGGCTGGTGGTTTTGGGTGCATAGGGGCTTGTGGGTTTAACTTTGATTGGGCTTGGACCTGGCCTTGGTACCGATTGAGAGTGGGGTGTGTGTTTAGGACAGTGTTAATTTTGGGCTTGAGAGAGTTGGGTTCAATGGGTCGGACCTAGGACTGGGCTGTGGTTGGTTGGTTGGTCGTTTGTTTTTTTAAACAAGGAAGCTGTGATTAACGAATTTGTTTTTGCTTACCACCTTCTTAATATCAAGGCTTTTGAGCTTTCAATAATATATACACACACACACACATATATATATACACACACACACACACACAAGCCTTTAAGCACACACGATGCTCGTGTTCAGAAACTCTTCTATTTTTTTAGGTAAAAGTTAAAAATTCTAAAATTTTAATATAACTATAATTTCTTTTTTGAATGTAAAAGGAAAAAATCCTAAATTTTAAGAGTTCTATTTTTGAATTGAAAAATGAAATTTGTATTTTAGCATTTATGACCCTAATGCTAAATGAAGTTAACCTTCATTTATAAGAATATTTTTGAATCATATAAAAGTCTAGTTTTTTTTTTTTTTTTTTTTTTTTTTTTTTTTTTTTTTTTTTTTTTTTTTTTGAGAATGATGTAAAAGTCTAGTTGAAATAAGAGAATCCTCTTACATAGTATAATATAGATAACCGAAACTTTTGACCATTTGTTGACCTATTCTATAATTTTCCACATCATTACCCATATTATTTATTTATGTTTTATTTTTTTCTTTTTATTTTATTTTAATTATTTTAGTAATATTAAGTTAGATTAAAATTTTTTTTTTGTCCTTATCTTCTTCTCCTATAATTTCTAAGTTGATAAAAAAATTTTAATTTGATTATAATCCAAATTCATCATCTAACCCTTTTATTCTTAATTTATTTATAAATTCTAATGTTAATATTACAACCAAAATTCTTCTTCTAATCCTTTTATTATTAATATTAACTTATAAAATTGTAGAAAATTTTTTAGTTTTTTTAAAAAATAAATAAATATTTTTTTTGTCATTATCTTCTTCTTCTATAATTTCTAAGTTGATAAAAATTTTAATTTGATTATAATTCAAATTATTCATCTAATCCTTTTATTATTGATATTAATTTCTAAAAAAATCATATCATCATAAATTGCTTTTTGTTTGAATATGCTTAAGGAAAAAAAAAAAAAAAAAAAAAAAAAACCTACGGCTCTTTTTCCAAACCCAACCATTCTCATATTTTTAAGGGCTCTTAGTTCTAAGGATACAAAGAAGTAGTGTATTAAAAACAAAAACAAAAATACCGGCTTTTTATTCAGTATTTATTATTTAAGAGCTCTTAGTTCTAAGGTACAAAGAAGAAGTGGTGTATTACAAAACAAAAACAAAAACAAAAATGTCATACTTGAATTACTATAAAGATGCACTTCCTTGGACTAGTTTGCACAATTCTTGAATAACCTTTCTTCACGAGACTCCTCTTTCTTACATGCCAATCCCTGCACTATGAATTAGAGTCCTAAGTGAATAAAGAGATGTGAGTTTCTAAGAATAAAGGCTGTTGCTTTCCTCTCAACTCTTTGTACGTTCCCTGCCTCCACCCCAAGCCAATCCCTTCACCATGAATTAGAGTCCCAACCAGACAGTTTTTGGTATGTTGCTTCATCTTGAATCTCCAAGGTGGCTGCGTAGTATACTTCAGTATGAGCTATATTTCCATGCTATATTTCTTATATTTCAATAGTTTCCCCCTCTGTTGCTTTTGGTATATTGCTTTGTCCCAACTTTCCACTTCCCACATATATTTTGCATAACCCATGTACTTCAATATGACACCAATTATATCTTCGGCCGTGGTTTTCTCATTGTGGGTAATCCATTGTTTGACGTCCCTCCAAGAATGTTTAAATTGTTAGATGTGTTAGGTTTATGCGTGTAGGCCCAAGAGACCTAACTCTATTGTAAACCCATTCATTTAATTTAGTTTTAAACAATAAGGTTGTTCTCTATATACAAAGATCTACTATAGCCATCTAGCCTGTTATTGTAGGCAATCAAAAAAGAAAATTTTTGTGGTTATTTCTATCTACTAATAGTATTCACCATTCCAAATTTTAAGTTGGGTTATTTTAAGGTTTAGTCATTGGATACTGTAGAAGAGGATTGTCTCTTTGTTAAAAAATTAGAGAGTATTCAATGTGAAGCAAATTTTGTTAAATGGGTATATAATTTGATATGTTTGATGCTCTTTTTTATTTTATTTTATTTTTAATTTATATATATATATATATATATATATATTAATTTGAGAATCTTTGGTTATAGGATAAGAATTATAGGTTTTAACTAAATTTTTTAGAATAAATGATTGTGTGGTTGCTACAGTAGAAACCCCTAAATATAAGTTTAGGGATATTAAACTTTTTTTAATGTATTAAATTCATATTTTGTAGATTTTATTTTTATAGGTTTTAACTAAATTTTTTAGAACAAATGATAGTGTGGTTGCTACAGTGGAAACCCCTAAATATAAGTTTAGGGATATAAAACTTTTTTTAATGTATTTAATTTATATTTTGTAGATTTTATTTTTAAGTTGGATAAAGAGTTGCATATTTTGGGGAACAAATCAATTCCAAGTGCGTTAACAAATTCTATTAATTTATAATGACTTTTTTAAAATAAAATTATGTTTTAGTTTTTTTATGCATTGTAAATAATAATAATAATTGAACAAGAATTTTTTTTCTTCCTTTTATAATATATAATTGTTAATAAATAAACTAAGATTAAATCATATATTATACTTAATACATTTTACGTGTATTGCACAAATTAGCAACTAGTTATTATTATTTATTGATCATACAACTAAAGCAGTTAATGTAAATATACCTTTTGTACTGAACCTCTTTTCTATGTCTATTTCAAGGGTTTTTTTTTTAATTAAAAAAAAAAAACTAATTTCCTATGGTAGAATTTGTTGTTAGAAGAATTTTAAGTGGAGTAGAGTCACTAAAAGTGAACAAGAGTGTGGTGTTAATGTTGCATTTGATAACATTGGTTGGTATTAGCAAAAACAATGGGCGCATTAAACTTGAAATCTACATTAATTTGATTTAATAAAATCTGTAGTTGAAAAAATTCCACTTTTTGGTCTTACAAGTAAATAGCAATTGTTGATCCATCGACATTTTGTTGGACCCCAACCTGAGCACAAGATTCGGCCTTTGGACTTTTTAATAGAAGTTGAATGTTGGAGAGTATTGTTGCTTCTTTCCATTTTGGTCCAAAAGGCATTTACCCTCCAAGTCCGGTGACCTTGACAAGGACCACAAGGTAGGGGCTGGACCTAAATCATGAGCTCAAGGCTTTTTTTTTTTTGAGAATCATGAGCCCAAGGCTGATTGAAGTTTCTATACCAAGACCATGACCAACGATGGAACATCTAACTCTTCGTTGTCCCTATCCTTATTAATATATTTTTTTTGGAAATTCTTTGCCATTGATGACCAATTCTTAGAAATTGATTTTTATATGACAAAGTGGAATTGATTTCTTCCAATTATTTTGGGTAATTTTATAGTAAAATGAATTTGTGAAAATCAAATTCATTTATGATTATGATTTAGACCTCAAGCTTCAATTATGGCTAAAGTTAATTTTAAGCTAATCTGACAATTTAAAGCACAATTGGGTACATGATTAACCAATTAGCATTAGTAAGCATGGATAAACATAGAAATCATCACAACAATAGCAAAGTAAACACCCACAACACACCAAGGTGTTTACTAAGAAGAAAACCCGAATACCAAGTATAAAAATCTCTTTGCAGTTCCACTCCTAAAAATTATCCACTAAAATAGATAGTTGCAATGCATATTACTGAAAATACCCTCCAAGACTAGCAATAACAATGTACTCAAGCTCTCTAATCTTCTGCTTTAAACCGACTTTGCAAGTACTTTATCTACTCTAGCTCCCGTATTTGCAATTGAGATGCAATTGCAACTTCAAGCTTCCATGGCTGATTCTGGGCTACTCTAATGGTTCCCAAGCTCCGATCGACACACAAAACTTAAAGTAATGGGTATAATGGTCTTAATCTCCTCTCTTAGGATTTGACTATTTTGAGAGGGAAAAGATGGGAAATTTTGATATTGTTTGACTCTTTTGTTTTTTGTTTTTTTTTAGGTTTCTCTCAACCTTCATATGGGAATTAGAGCTTATTTTAGAATGAAATAGAGTGTGGTGGGCCTTTTTTGAGATTGCAAGTTGGGCTGTCTACTGCCACACTACGGCCTAAAGGTTCTGGGTAGGAGAGTCAGGACCGGTCCAATTGCAACTCACCTCAAACCGGCTTGTGCGCAAACTAAAGCCCCTTTGTTGAAACTTTGGTCATATGCCCATGGTAGATGAAACTGTTACAAAAAGAGTTATGGCAGGCAGATATAATATAACAAGAATAACGGAGATGCATTTGCTGTTAGCCAAAATAGGTAAAGAATTCCAAATATGATAAAGAAAAAGAATAGCACAACAATAGAAACGCACTATAAATAAAATGGCAAAGATAAAAGAGAAATAGCATTGATACTCAATCAATAAAATCCAATAAGAAAATGTTAGTCTACCGTAATTAGTTGCATTACGGAACTAAGACCAAGAAGGGAATCACTTCCTCAATTTGGATAACCTCAGAGGAAGATCCTGCTGTAGAAATTACCCACTTTGAGAGAATGGGCCTAAATGGCTTATGCCCAAAAATCCTTAATTCTTAAAAGAGGGTAGGCTTTTTAGAGGGAGAGAAAGGATTAGCCTATTGGTGCATGCCTGCCATCCTACTCTCTCTCTCTCTCTCTCTCTCTGTTTTTCTTTCTAACTCTCTTTCTTTTTCTCAGTTTTGTTACTTTACTTTTCCACTCTTTTCTTTTTTAGTTCTTGCTCGTGTAATGTTGTTTTTCTAGTGTTGTGGTGATGTGATTGTTGTAATGTGTTGTGATATCGTAACTGTTGTTGTTATTGTACATGGTGGAGGCCCTTTATATACTGTTAGCCGTGACTGGTTTTTTACCATTTCACCCTTTAATCACTTTGTCTAGTTATAGGTGTCCTTCTAGACCACCCATTGGTTTGTTAGCTATCCAGCCACCACCACTTACCTGTGATGGCCGTGCCACATCCCATTACTAGACAAAGAATTCTATTTTGTTTGCTTCTTTATCGTGGCATTTCCAGCCGAATAAAGGTGGGCATTCTCTCTCACTATCTCTCATGACATGTACCTAGTGATTCCAACTTAACTTTCCATCTTTTGGGTGCTATGTCATCCCAGTAGGACATTTTCCCCAAAAGAGTTTGAGCGAAAACCCCAAAATAGGCTCCCCCCTTCTCTCCACTGCTAGACCATACCTTTTCTTACCTTTGACCCATAGCCCACCACTCCTGTATTGGCTGGGTACAGGTTGGTAGTGCTTGAGTCTTGTGTGTGCTCCACTTCCGTGTGTGTCCAAAGCTTGTCTGCTGCTCATGCGTTTGCCATGGCCTAGAGGCCCGTCTATGCGTTCTACTGCTTATTCTTGGCCTCTTGTGGCATGAACGGGTTTCTGAGCATTTATTCTTTATGGCTAGCTTCCTTCAAGGGCTGGGCCTTTCTTGATTATGGGCTTTTTTCTTTTTAACCCATTCTTTACTCTTTCCATAGGCCTACTAACGCTGTTGCCATGCCATTCCACTATTCCTGTTGTGGTATTATTTGATATGTGCTTGCTGGGCCTCTTTTGGGCCTGTTGTGTGCTTTTCTTTCCCTTAATTCCAGTGGCCCATTATTATTATTGGGCTAGCATTCATGCTATTTTGGGCATTCTTAACCCATTCCATTGCTTACGGGCTTCCTCGGCCCATTTCTTCCTTTTTGGGCATTCTCGGCCTATTTCTTTTTCTCTGGCATCCTCGGCCCATTCTAATTCTGCATTTTCATGGGCCTTTACTAACTCTTTTGGGTTTCCCTGGCCCAATTACCATATCTTTTACTTTTGGGATTCATGGGCTTTCCATCAACCCCTTACTCACTTTCTTCATTACTTCAGGCTTTCTTTGGCCCATTCTTGCTTTCCACTTTACATAATGCTCATGAGTTTACTACTTCTTTCTTTGAGCTCCTTTAGGCTCACTTGTTTCCTTTGAGGCCCATTTGTTATTTTCTAGGCCCATGATCCATTATTTATGTCATTTGGGCTTAATGGTTTTCTTCTTAATTTACTAATATTTTTCCTCCCATATTGTTGGGTTTCTTTCTGCTATTGGACCTTCTTGCCAAAGTGAGCATCAACATGGGGTATATATAGGCTGGTGTTGTTTGTATAAATCAGATGGTGAATTTGTTGTTACACTATCTTAGCACTTCTGATTTGTGGGCTTTTTGCTTTTGTGCAATTGGGCTTAATTGGTTTATGCCCATTTATGTCAAAGATATGCTGGAATCTTGGAGTGGAGTCAAAGAAACCAACGGATATTTGAGTGGTTTGGCATGTCTTTTATGGTGCATTCGGAGAGAAAGAAATCAGCGGACGTTTTGAGTGGAAGCAATTATCTTTTCCCAACCTCAAGTTTAAGTTGAAAACCCGAGTGGGCGTCTCATTCTTTTAACTTGTTATATTCTTCTTGGATGGAGTTTTTAGAATCATGGCATTCAACTCTTTAATTTTTAGTTTCCATTTCTTCTATTGTATCTTTTAGTTTTTCCTTACTTCTTGTATTTCATAAAAGTCAATTACCTATCAAAAAAACATATAGGTTGGGCTAAGGCTGGAACGATGAGAGAGTTTGTAACAAAATTCTCTACAGTTTAGCAATTTCGGTAGACTAACCGTCCACGACTGTCCCACAAGATCGCCGCCTTAATTGCTTTTCAGAATGCTGCCATGTGCCATTTTGCTGGACACTTCTCCTTGTTAGACTGAGCTCCTTGCCTGTACAACTTCAATTTAGTTCATGAAACCTCAACCAAATTATGATTAGACCCACAAAATACAAAATACAAATTACAAAGAATTTGAAGGATCAATTACAAGAGAACTTTGCCTGGAATAAGCCAACACACTAACAAAATCGCTATTATGAAAACATTCACTAAATCGTATATTTCTTAGTTGCTTGAAAATGATATTTGAGAAACAATTACCATGTTTCTATTACTACTGTTTTTTTTTTTTTTTTAAAGAGAGTTTCAATCTATTACTACTGTTTATTGACTGTAACGGTTTTTAAAATCATGTTTTACTGATTAACTGTGTTGCTGGCATAAACTTTCCTATTTCTGGAAATAGATCAAGAAATAAACCATTTGGAAACACTCCCTTTCCTTGAAGCTCTGTCACCTCTTTAATCTTTTGTAAAAGATGTTTCCCAATTTTATAACGTGAATAGAAATTAGGAAAAAAACCATTCATGCACCTTCTTGGAGTGCTGATTTCATTTTCTAAGCTATCCACTTCACTGTTTAATTTTTCCACAAGTTTGAGCCACAACTCTACCTCACCTTTTAGCTTCTTCTCAAGTATGTTAATCCTGTATTCGTCTCCAATTTAATGTCATTTTCTCGACCATTAAGTTCTTCCATATTGACATGAAGTGCCTCTTGGTGTTGCCGAACACTTCTCAAATAGGAGAACTGTGTGGCAAGGGTTGCCCATTATGAATTAACAACCCCAATGACAGTCCCAAGGGTCCCAACCATATCCATGGTCACTGCATTAAGTAAAATGAGGAAGAGGAAAGAGGGAGGAGGAAGAAAGGAAGGAACAAGAACAAATTTATGTCACAAATATCACACACATTTTTGCGCGTGCAATAATACTATTTTTATTTATTTGTTTTTTTTTTTTTTTGGTTTAAGTTGCGTTTGGGATAATTTATATTGGGACTATTTAGTATATTTTTGCTAATATTTATGGGTTACATTGCACTTTTTTGGTACTATTTGTGGGTCTTACTGTACTATTTTATCTAACTTTTAGTTTTATCTACAGTACTTTCAGTAAAAAAATTTCAGTTTCAACTAAAAAAGTTGTTCCCAAACAGGCCTATAGTTATAATGCTTAAAAGTGATATTAATAACCATGTGTATTTATTTATTTATTTTTAAGAAGGAGGTAAGATTACGCGGAATAATGTTTAAAAATGAGATAGAAAACCGTAAAAAGTTGAAACCCAATAAGACATTTGAATTTATTAATTGAGATTAAGAATTTTGATAAGTAAAAAAATTTGAGATTTAAAGAAAAGAAAGATGATATACGTTAGTGTGGATAGATGAGAATCGGTGATAATTGTATAAAATTTTGATAACAAAAATTTAGAAATGTTTTAAAGAATTAAAAAAAAAAAAAAAAACCCATAGAAATTTTGGGATAAGAATGAGTAATTTTTGTGTGAGGTAGTGGTTTTTTTTTTTTTTTTTTTTTTGGAAGAAGTAATATTTTTTCATATAAAGATAATTGAAGTATTTGAATTCAAATAGATAACAAATACAAATAGAAATTAGACAGTTGAATACAAATAGTTGGTGAGAATAATAAATTTTTTTTTTTTTTTTTTTCCTTTTGTACGTGAGATAGTATTAGTAATTTAACATTTTTTACTTTTTTGAAAAAAAAAAAAAACTAAAGGGTATGTTATTTCATAATTTGTATGAGAATATTTTGGTACGCCAAAAATTGAAGAAGAAACATGGGAAACTGTTATTAATAGTAGAGATTTAAAAAAAAAAAAAAAAAAACCACACAGATCTTTAACAAGTCTTCTAAAAAAAAAAAAAAAAATTTAACAAGAGTTTCAGATAACTACTACTACTAAAAAAAACTTAAGCAAGATAAAAATATGCAACACATGTATATGTTTTGAAATTAAAATTCTTAAATAAATAGATAATAAATAATTAAAAAAAAAAAAAACCACGTTTAGATCTTTAACAAGAATTTCGAATTACTACTTACTAAAAAAAATGATACCAATTTAAACTAATACCAACTCCATCCCAGTTTAAACCATTATCAAAATATATAGCCCTCCACCCTTTCAAGTTTCAAACATTACATTCAAAAAAAAAAAAAAAAACACGAAGTTTCAAACATTTAATTGAATAGAGAGGTTGATAGTGGTTTGTGGGCTATGGAGGATTCTTGGTTGGTGTTCATATTGATGTGGTCATAAGCCCGTAATGGAGACTGCTCTGGGATTTCATCATTGCACAACTATGGGAGTAGAATTTGAGTTCCAGCCAAGGGGGTTAATTGGTGGGTTGAGTGTTTAGAGGTATGGGTTTTTAGAGATTTTGTGAGTGTGTGTTTGTGTTTTTTTTTAAACCTTTATTTTTTTTTGCTACTGGCTTTGAATTCAAGTATATACATTTTATTTTATGTTATGTGTGTCATGTATTACATATTACAAAATCAAAAAGTTTGTGTTCAAGAGAAAATGAATTTGAGATAGAAAGGTTTGGTGATTTTTCTGTGTACAAGTTTCAGTTTGTAGATCAAAAATCTAATTGGTGTCAATTTGGCTTACCGTGAACACTTATCATACTTTTTTTTTATATGCACTTATTAACTTTATAATGTATATTCCTATTTGATGGATTTGCTTAAGGGGTGCATTGGTTGACTAAGATTATAACTTCGAGGGATTAAAGAAGAATAAGAAGAATTACATAAGAACCTCTTATCTTTCCTACCATCTTCAAATGCTTTTTTTTTTATGAGAAAAGCTGAAAATCTCACTGGATATACATTTTACTGCCCTGAGGTAAGTCAATATGAAGACTTGTCATTTTGTTAGTTTTATTTTTTTGCTTAGTATTTTTTTTAATTGATGTTGTACGTGATATTGAGTTTGCAATTTGGTACTCTTTTTAGTGAAAATATATACGAGTACTCAATTTAATGGAATGATATAGCTAAGTTTTGGATTTCACGCATTCAAAATTTAAGGCAACCCCAATGAAGAGGAAGAGTGACTTAGAGAGTTTAAGGATCCATGGCTTGGAGCTAAAGTGATATATATCAGCATATATTTGGTTTTTTTTTCCCTGTGGTCCTATGGTTGGCTGTGCTTTTTGTAAAATTATCTTAATTCTATAGAAAATAATAGGTTGTGGTGGTTGAAGGCTACTACAACTTGTGCAATGTTTTTCATGTTTCATGTCTAATATTTGTGTGGAGATGCTCTAGAAGTGTAGAGCTTTTTTTTCCTATTTTTTTTAATGTTTAACATTTATTTAATTTTAATTTGGGGTTTATGCGTATGTCGAATGAAGTTTATGCGTGTGGCAATCACAAAAATTAATTGAAGTTTGTGATGAGATCTAGCAACAAAAACTAAACCCATCCACACCCCCCACTTATTCTAACATGGCTTAATTTGCCTCTGCGATTACATCTTTTAAGTTACTGTTACAAAATTAATAAATTTAGCATTTACATATTAGGTGTTGTACAATATTTGGAAGGCTCAATAAAAGGCATTGCAGTATAATCTTTTTTGTCGTACATTGTCATATATATAGGTGGATCGAATTTTTATAATACATTTTTATAATCCAAATATTGTTTACCTTATGAGTTCATTGTATATTATTTTAGTTATGTTATTGAACAAAAGCATATTATTTATGGACAAAAAACTAATCAATTGACAATCACATTAGAAACAACACATTGAATGGATGAAATTTATGGAATATTAGCCTCATTGCACGTGTGGCCTCTTTTTTTTGGGGGTTTAGTATCATTAATTTCTTTATTACAATTTGAAATTTAACTGTATGTTCGATCATATTATACATTTGAGAATTACTGATACAATGTGTGTTATGAGGCTAGCTTCAAAAATTAACACATTCACATACAAACATATAATTTCAATTTTTTTTCGTTGTTCATTTTTTGAAGTTAGCCTCATGACACATCATTGTATCAGTAATTCTCAAATGAATAATATGATCAAACATACACTTAAATTTCAAATTGTAATAAATAGAAATTAATGATACTAACACCCCCCCCCCCCCCCCCAAAAAAAAAAGAGCACACTCCTAAATATATAATGCCAAAAGGCACAATTGAATAAAAATTCTTTGTTAAAAAAAAAAAAAAAAAAAAAAATCTTTGATATGCTTTGTCTCCATATTGGCTAGTTGATCAAGGTTTGGTGGCCCATCCATGATTTTTTTTTTTTTTTTTCAACCACTTTGGCGGTAAGAACACCAATTTCACCATCAATTATAGATTTATAGTTATAGTCAATTAGACACTGTTGATAATGAACACCAATTTTTTATTATTTTTTTCGACACTAGACCATCAATTGGTGTTGAGCGAGAGAGAATTGTAGTAGGGGAGGCAGGCAGAGTCCTACCAACCTAGAACTTAAGTGTATAACGCAACTTGATAATCATTAATCATCTGCCAATATAAAACTTTGTGTTCTACACACTTCATGTTCTATGTAAATACTCAATTCCTTTGGTTTCTGATTATATTTTGTCAAACTAATGGAAAGTATCTCAAATCTTAATTTAAGTTTATGAAAAAAAATTAAAAGTTTCTCTGACCTAGGGCGGTTTCTCTCTAAACCCTAGCCGTTAGTAGAATTTTGGTGCCTACTCGTGAGTGAGGCTTAGTTTTTCTGGTTTTCTCGGCAAGACACAGAGGAGACCTTTGTTTACTGGCAGGTATGGATAGACTTTCTGTTATATGGGAGAAGTTCTCTCTTTCGGACTCTAAAGGGAGTGGATATGTCGTGAAGGATTATGTGGAGGAGGGGAAGTTTTTTGTTGCAGCATGATTCTTCACAGGTCAAGCCCTTAGTATGGAAGCTATTGCACGTACCTTCAAGTTGCTGTGGAGGACGAGGAAGGGATTTGAAGTGTGTGACATGGGAAACCACAGAGTATTATTTGTTTATTCGGACAAGTCAGACGTGGATCAAGTAATTAGGAGGGAACCTTGGTCGTTCTATAAACATCTTGTAGCTTTGAAAAAGGTGGAGAAATATGCGGACATTAAGAATCTTTTGTTTGATCATACAAACATGTGGGTTCAAATACATGATGTACCTATCGGTCTTACTTGGAAGGCAGCAAAAGATATTGTTTCTGTGGTGGGAAGGGTGGACGAGAGTGTACAAGAGGATGAGAAGTTTGAGGGATGCAAGTTTATGCGAGTTAGGGTGGCCATGGATGTGTCTAAACCATTGTGCAAGGTACGAAAGATCGCTTTGAGTGGTGGCAATGATAGCTGGGTGAGTTTTTGCTACGAGAGGTTATCTAACCTTTGCTATTGGTGTGGTAAATTGACACATATGTATAGAGAATGCCCTACTTGGCTTAAGGGGAAAGGTGCTTTGACAGAGAAGGATCATCAGTTTGGCTTATGGTTAAGAGCACCAACCCTGAATTTGGCTAGGAAAACGGTGGTGAGGGTGGTAGGTCTTAAGGAAGATGACATTAATGTTGCTAATCAAAGTTCTACCAGAGAGTTCGATGACGTGGAGCATGGGCGGACAGAACGAGAGAATGAAATGCATTCAGTGACTGGATTAGAAATCCACGGACAGGTGGATCTTGATGGGGTAAGGCAAAGTTCATTAGAAGATTCGGGCAAGAGGGGGGTGGACTACCATACTTCACATATGGAGGATTCCATTCCAAAGGATCCAAAGTTGGTAATCCCGATTATGGTGGATTTAGAATTGCCCATAACAGAGGAGGTTGTCATGCACAGGTGGATTAATGGACCGGACTTTCAGGAGCAATTTGATGACATTGATGCAGAGCTGACTAAATTTGATAATGGGAAGGGAGAAGGGGTGGAGAGTAACCTGGGCAAGAACTTCATGAAGTTGATCATGCTGAGGCTATATTGGGCTCATCGGTAGTGGGCTTTGTCCAATTAAAAGAGGGTCTAAGTTAGCAACCAGGCCCGAGTAATAAAGGTCCAGGGAAAGCTAGAGTCTCAAAACGACCCAAACTATTAACTAATGAGGGCAGGATCAAGCCCACGGGTAGAAAGGGTTCTGTCTTGAGTAAAAGAAGTCACAAAGAGATTGATTTAGAGGTTGTTTTAGAGGCAAGGAACAAGAAGAGTAGGAATGCAAACAATACAGATATATCGATGGAGGCTGAGTCCCAGCCCCGTCGAAGCCAATGAATCTCTTAGCTCGGAACTGCCAGGGGCTTGGGAACCGTCGTGCAGTTGAGGAGCTTGGTGAATGAATCCAAGCAAAAGATCCCAGGATAGTTTTTTTGTCAAAGACTTGGTTGACGAAAAAATAGATGGAAGGGGTTCGTGATAAGCTTAAGTTTGATGGTTTGTTTACTGTTTCTAATGAGAGTTGGTGTGGAGGTTTGGCAATGTTATGGAAAGATAGTATTAATGTCTGGGTTGATAGTTTTTCTACTTATCATATTGATGTCATTGTTCATGGTGGGTCAACGGATGCATGGAGGCTTACAGGGTTTTATGGTGAGCCAGATATGAGTATTAGGAATGAAGGATGGAATATGTTGAGATGTTAAGCTCTAAACCAAAGTTGCCATGGTGTTGTATTGGTGATTTTAACGAATTACTTCATGTGCAGGAAAAGAGGGGCGGACAACCAACAGCTTACAATCTCATGCAAACTTTCAAGGATGTTTTAGATCATTGCGGCTTTGTGGACTTGGGGTACTTGGGTCCAGACTTTACAGGGCATGGTTTTCGTTAAGGGGAGCTGATTTGGGAGAGGTTGGACGGCGTATGGCTAACTATGAGTGGCTTTCTCAGTTTCCTACAAGTAGAACTCGACATTTGAATTGTTTCACTTTGGATCACTGCTCGATTCTTCTTTCTTTAGATTCCAACAGTGAGAACCAAAGGTGGAAGAGGAAGTCGTTCCATTTCGAGGTGATGTGGCTGACTGACTTAGAATGCAGTGGGATTATCTCCACCGCGTGGGCTTGTAATGCTGAAGGCTCACCGATGGTTGTGGCTACCAAGAAATTGACTAAGTGTAAGAAGATGTTAAAGGCATGGAACAGGGACCGGTTTGGGAATGTTTTATAGAAAATTAAGAAGACTAAGGAGTTGCTTTAGAGGGCCGAGGAGGAGGCGGTCAGATTAGGAAGTGTTGATGAGGTGAAGAGGTTGAAAAAAGAGCTAACCGAATTGTACGCAAAAGAAGAGAAAATGTGGCATCAGAGGGCTTGGCTTAAGTGGCTGCAATGTGGAGATCAAAATACAAAATTTTTTCATGGTTCGGAAACTCAAAGAAAGCAAAGGAACTTTGTAAAGGGATTGAGGGATGCAGGGGATACTTGGCATGAAGATGAGGACCAAATTTCGGGTATGCTTACTGCCTACTTTGATGAATTACTTCCTCTAACCCCCATGATTTAGACCGTGTGTTGGATGGAGTCCAAAGTGTGGTGACGGAAGACATGAGGGCTAAATTGGCTAAACCATATACAGTGGAAGAAGTTGAGTTTGCAATTAAAGAAATGGCTCATTTGAAAGCTCCAGGTCCAGATGGAATGCTCCCATTGTTCTATCAAACATATTGGACTGAGGTTGGTATGGATATTTCTCAAGTAGTATTGTCTAGTTTAAATTCTGGTTCACTGTTGAAATCCATCAACCATACTTTTATCACTCTAATTCCTAAAGTTCAAAACCCTGAGTGAGTGACTGATTTCATACCCATAAGTTTGTGTAATGTGATTTATAAAATTGTTAGTAAGGTTCTTGCTAATCGTCTGAAACCTTTTCTGAATTCTACTGTATTGGAAGCTCAAAGTGCTTTTACGGCGGACAAACTGATTACTGATAATATTCTTATTGCCTTTGAGTCCCTCCATCATAGGAAAAATACTTGTATGGGGAAAACATGTTTCATGGCTCTTAAATTGGATATGAGTAAGGCTTATGACAGGGCGGAATTGATGTTTCTTGAAAAAATTCTCTTACGGATGGGTTTCCAAAAGTCTTGGGTGGCTTTGATCATGGAGTGTATCACAACTGTGTCTTATTCCATTCTGGTGAATGGTGAGCCTAAAGGTTTTTTTAAGCCTTCTAGAGGTTTGAGACAGGGAGATCTCCTCTCACCCTATCTGTTTCTCTTTTGTGCTAAGGGGTTGAATGCCATCATTAGGGGAGCAGCTTTGAAGGGGGAAATTCAAGGTTTTTCTTTGTGCAAAAAGGGGCCTAAGATTACTCACCTTTTTTTTGCAGACAATTGCTTGTTGTTTTGCAGGTCTACTTTGGCGGAATGTGAGAAGATACAAGAACTTCTATCCTATTATGAAGCAGCTTTGGGGCAAATGATCAATAAAAATAAGACTACCTTATTTTTTTAGTAGAAATACTGATGTGCAGATGCAGGAGGAAATTAAATTATCTTTACAGGTTCTGGCAACACAACACTATGAGAATTATTTAGGGCTCCCCTCTTTTGTTGGGCGAGGAAAGAAAGCATGTTTTACCCAACTTAAGGAAAGAATTTAGGCCAAAATGTAAGGGTGGAAGGAAAAGCTTCTGTCTCAAGCTGGGAAGGAGGTGATGATCAAGGCGGTGGTTCAAGCTATTCCCACGTGCTCTATGAGTGTATTCAAGTTACTAGGGGTCTATGCAAAGATATTGAAGCTATGATTCGAAAGTTCTGGTGGGGTCAAGGAGATGCTAAGAAAATCTATTGGGTTAAATGGAGTACGCTATGTTCTTCAAAATCGGTGGGAGGTACGGGCTTTAGAGATATTCAGAAATTTAACAATGCCTTGCTTGCTAAACAAGTATGGAGATTACTACATCAAAGAGATACGCTAGTGTTCAAGGTATTTAGTGCAAAGTATTTTCCAACTGGGAATATACTTGATGCTAATGTTCATCCTCGGTGCTTATATGCGTGGAGGAGCATTCTACAGGCGCGAGACGTAATTAACAAAGGGGCTGTATGGAGAGTTGGTGATGGGAGTAAAATTGTTGTTTGGGGTCATAGATGGTTACCTGCTTAAGATCACAGTAAGATTGTTTCTCCTAGACTTAATTCAACGGTAACTCATGTTAAGGATCTGTTTTATCCTAGCACAAGAATATAGGATCCAGGGCTGTTGGAGAGGACCTTCTTGCCATGGGAAGCGGAGCTGATAAAGTTCATTCCTGTCAGTGAAGGGCGGGTTGAAGACCTGCTGATATGGCCTTTAACTCCGGATGGAAATTATAATGTCAGGAGCGCTTATCATATGTTAATTGACGAAGCAAGCTACCAAGAACCAGGTACATCCTCTCCGGAGGGATTCCAACAGGTTTGGAAGGGCATTTGGAAGATCAAGACACCAAATAAGATTCGCCATTTTATATGGCGTGCTGTAAGAGATTCATTGCCTACAAAACTAAACTTGAAAGCTCGGCACCTACCTGTTAAGGATACTTATGAGCTGTGTGGGGATTTTCAAGAGACAACATTGCATAGTCTGTGGCTATGTGAGCATGCTCAAGCGGTGTGGAAGTCAGACATTAGTTTTGCCCCATACTATAGAAAAGGTTTTAAGTGCTTCTTTGATCTTTTGGAGGAAGTGTTGCGCAAAGGGTCTACGTATCATGTGGCCTTATTTTCTACAATTGCGTGGTGCTTATGGTAGAGACGAAATCGTCTGCGTGTGAGTCATTCAGTGTGGCCTCTAAATGAAATCAGTGAGAGAGCAAAGGCTCTGGTAGTCGAATTTTTGGATGCTAATAAACAAGAGGCTAGGCCGATAAATAGAAGTCTTCCAGCTCGCTGGGTTCCGCCTGAGGTTGATTTTTATAAAGTCAATTATGATGCAGAAATTTTTGATTCAATGGTTTATGCATGTTTACGGGTGGTGATAAGGGACTGTACTGGTAATGTTATTGCTGCCTTGAGTTAGAACATTGGGCTACCTCATTCCGTTGAAATAGTTGAGCTTTGGCTGCACTTAGAGCTATCATGTTTGCTAAAGAATTAAGCATCTTCAAGGTGGTAGTGGAGGGTGATTGTTTGAAGGTGGTTCAGGCTTTGAAAGCAAATGAGTGTTGCAATACTTTGTATGAGACTGTAATTGAGGATGCACGCAGTCAAGGGGTTTCTTTGCAGGCTTGTTAGTTTCAACATGTTAGAAGAAAGGGTAATAAGTTGGCTCATGCCTTAACTAGAAGAGTGGTTTCATCTGCAAATTTTGATGTATGGGTAGAAGAACTACTTAGTAATTTGGATGATGTATTCTTTTTTGATTTTTCTGTTTTAACTTAATAATATGGACTTACTTTTTTCTCAAAAAAAAAAAAAAAAAATTATGAAAATTGAGAGCAGTACCCATTCTAAACAAAAATATAAATATATTTTCATCACTCTTCCCTTTCCTCTCTTCTTACTTTTAAACCAATTTAACCGGCTAACATCTCATTCTTCCAATGTACAAAAAACAACACATTCCTTTAATTGTTGAATTGCATTCTACAATATAAAGTTATATTGTTGTTCCACATATGTGCAGTAGAGAAGGAAGCTTATATATTTGGTCGACATAAGAGATCCAAGCATTCCACATACAGCCCGACAAAATAAACTGTACTAATCTAACTTTGTACCAAATTATGACTACATTTTTTGCTTGTTATTTTTTCTTTATTTGGCTACAAATAAATTTATTTTAGAATCCCTAAACATAATAACTATTATTCATGAGGTTTTCCTATCAAACCATATATTCTGATCCCCTCTTCCCCCACAGGAGTAGGACTTGTCCTTTTTTTTTTGATAAGTAAGAAAGATGTATACTAAAACAACTACTTTATATAAAGTAGCACAAAGCAAATTAGAAATTACAAAAAAGAAAGAAAAGCATAAACAAAAAGGAAAAACTAATTACAAAGAAAAAGACAGCAAATGAATAAAGGGAGAGAATCACTAGATGTAAGTCCCTAAGCCCTAGACCAAACACCTAAGCCCTAGACCAAACAAAAAGGGAACCAACGAAAAGAGCAAGTAGCTGGTCATCAGATCTATCTAAGTCCTCAGAGGTCCACCGATTGCATTCCCCTCAAATACACCACATCAAACACGTACAACGGAACTAAATTCCAAATGTTAGATGAGTTCTTCCCCAACCAATTCAATCAACCAAAGAGGAAATCTGCCACCAACCCACAAAATCCCAAAAGTTCTAAAGACAAAGCTTCGCAACCAGTGAGCCTTTTTATAGTGTAACAATAGATGATCCATTGTCTCCCCACCAACATACAAACTATAGTATCGTTTCTTTCTCTTTGTACTCAATAATAATTTTGATATGTGATTTTGTTAAGTTTTGTACTTAATAACTGCTTTGAATTTCACTTTGCGATAGGTAACTAGCCTTGATAAGTTATTAAGTTATTGATAGTATTACCAAATTTCCATTGAAATCACCCCCCTCTCGAATCCTATACAAAATAATGGGTACATACTAAATTGTACTAGTACATATGGATAACTATTGTTGGAATTTGTAAAGTTTTTAAATTTTAATTGTTTTCATATTTCAAGTATGATTTCGGCTTGTATGTTATTAAACGCATGTATACAAAAAAAATTTAACTCCAATTTACCCCTTTTGGTAATATATTCCTTGGAAGTAAATTTTATAGTTTTCACATAATTTGTTTAAACTGCTTCTTTATCAACAGTGTCTAATTTTTGTAAGAGAATTGGTCACAATGTTTGCGACACAAGTTGGCGTCAAATCTAATACTTTCAAGGGAAAACGAACAACATTCCAAAATTATAGAAAATGTTAGAAAAATTACAGTACATGATTATTTTTGGTCACTCGAATGACGGTGATTTGTATAAAAAGATGAAGTAGAGATTGTTTATGATTTAGTGAATTTTTTTTTAATGAATGGGAGACTGAATGTTTATCTTTCATATAATGGTTTAGTCTAAGAATTGTCTTTTTTATTAAAAAAGAGACTGAATTTTTATCATTCATGATCACAAATGTATGTGTTGTGATTCCAACACATACGTTATAATTTTGGATTACAACATTTTCAAATCACAAAAAATCTAAGGAGTATGATGAAAAAATTATTTCATCTACAAAGGCATAATACTTATCACACCCCTAAGTTTTTTTTTTTTTTTTTTTTTTTTTTTTTGTAATTCTAAAATGTAGTAATCCTAAACTAGCCTCGTAACATGTACTCATGCACATGCTTAAAGACTCTTCTATTTTTTTGGTAAAGGTTAATAATTTGTATCTATTATAATTTGGAATTACTACACTTTCCAATCACAAAACCTAGGAGTGTGATGAATAAAATATTTTACCCACAAATGCATAACACTCATCACACCCATAAGTTTTGTTGTGATTGAAAATTTTAGTAATCCTAAATTATAATAGATGTAAATTATTAATTTTTACCAAAAAAAAAAAAAAAAAAAAAAGTCTCCAAATCTTTGGGGTTTGGCAGTGAATCGGCACACAAGTAAGCTCACAATTTATTCCCAAATATCTTTGACTTAATTTGACAAGGAATTTTTCCATCACCCATAATTATGGTTATTTCACTTAGCTTTCAGGTCAAACATACTGACTTGCGTTTCCCAATCAAATCGTTTACTTTTTTCTACCTAAAATAAAAAATCGTTTACTTATTTTATTTTTAAACAACAAATTGTGTCCGTTGGGTGGTAAAGTAATCAAGACCAAATCATATGTTCAACATTTTGGGACTGTCGGATTTGGATGACATGTAAGCCAAAGATAGATGTCCACTGGAAGGTGGACAGTTCAGAGCGTAGGGCTGGAGAAGGTTTTGAGGAAATCTTGGGATGCTCCCCACCAATCGTGTAAGTCCAAAGGATTTGACTCGTGACCATTCCCTTCATGACCCTTCTCCCCAATTAAGTTATAAACATATTCCCTCTCCAACTGGGCCAAACCACATATGGACCTTTCAACATCTAAAACCCAGCCCATAACCTCAATACAAACGTCTCCCTATCCGAAGCCTTCTAAAGAATTGGACCACTAAGCCCACCCATCAAACCATGGCCCACTTTAAAAATCATTCCTTACCAAGCAACATTCATCCCAATAGCTCAGTAAAATGTAAATCCACTAACCCATATCCTTCAGACCCTCCTCCAATCTTGAACAACAGGGTTTTTATAGAATTAGAATTTAGAAGACCATGATTGTTTGGCTAGAATAGGCTCTGGTCAAGAGAGACCTTTTATTTTGTATCAAGATCAGCCTGTGGATCTTTTGGAGCTGTTAAGCTCGGACAGATCTGGCTTGTATGTTAACAGGACCGTTGCTGATCCTCCCTTCCCCCCTTAGTTTGGTTGTTTAATGAATTTTCCTTTCTACCAAAAAAAAAAAAAAAAAGAATTTAGAAGACCAGTATTATAATAATTTATAATAAATATATAATTTAAGTTCATTAAATAAATAAATAAATATATAATTTAAAATTAATTAAAGAACTCAATCGCATCTTGTTGGGCCCTCACCCTCTTTCCTTTTGCAGTGTCCACCAAAATCAGGAAATTCCATTGCTTTAAAAAAAAAAAACAAAAAAAAAAACCAAAAGTAAAACCAAAAAATTAAAAACCCACTCATCACATCATAGATCACAATATAATAAAGCTACCCCACATTTCTCCTTTATTTACTAATCAGCACAGATCACAATATATAATAAGTTACCCCACTCCCTCTCCCGCTTCCACTAGCTACCATAATGACTAAACATTACTTTCTCCCAGAATTTCAAAATTTTAAATAAGATCACACCCAGCTCATATTTAGTAATTCATTAATATGAAATAAATAATAAATATATACAAATAAACAATCTTAATTAAAGTTTAAAAATATCTGAAAAGATTCCAGTATAAAGGAGGCTTAAAAACAAAATGAAATTTGTAGCAATTTATTACAAAGAGTGCTATATTCACAATATTTTACAAAATTTTCACAATAAATTATAGACGGTGAGTTGTTATTGGTTTTAATTTGAATTTATAACTTAAATTACTTTTTTGCATACTCATAACAACTTACCAGTTAAGATTTATTGTGAAAATATTATGAAAATGATGTGAACATAATATTTCTTATTTATTATAAATTTTAAATAAAATTTATTATTTAATATATTTTTGAGTACAATAATCAATATAACAGTATCTTTAAATTTCAATATGTTTATGCCATTAAAATATTTTAAATCTTTAATATTGGCAAGTACGATTACAAAAAAAAAAAAAAAAAAAAAAAAAAAAAAAACCAAAAATTCAGTAACAATGTTGGGATCTTTAATAGTTAAAACCAAAAATTCATCTCAGCCAAACAAAAACCAAAAATTCATCCCCTCATCTCTTTCTCATAAACAAACCACCCCTGTTTTGCAAAATCCTCTCTCTCTCTCTCTCTCTCTCTCTCATTTGAATCTCTTGTTCTCTCTTTCTCACATGTTTAAATCTCTTGTTCCTCATGCATCTCAAACCAAAATCATAAGGTAAAATATCACCTAGTGCACGGTGGAGCTGAAATAGTGAAATACATCTTATAAATACTAAAAGTGTGAGGAAATATGTGTAATGTTGTTTAAATACTAAAAACTGTTGTTTAAACAACAGTACCAAATATCATATCATTTTGATCCAAATATTATTCACATCCAAGAAACCTGAACAAGCCAACTTCCTAAAAAAAAATGATTTCAAACAAATATGTTCTTTCCGTTGCTGAGATGACATTGTTGATGCTTTTTGGAGTACAAAAGCTTCTAATTTTCATTCCATGATCCTTCGTAACTTTTAATATTGTTTTTAATTTTAATATTAGCCATTGTCAAATTCAAAAAGAAATTGTACTTATCGTGATTATTCATGCTTTGATGCTGCTTAGTTCATTTTACTTCTGTTAATTGAGTTGACATTTTGAGAAATGAACATCGTGCTATCAATCCCATCAAAAAAAAAAAAAAAAAAAAAAACATCATGCTGTCAATACGTGTAAAAGTCTTATCAAAGTTGGGTTATTTGGGTATGCAGAATTTGGACGTGGTAGTTTGGTCCATGAGTTTTTAGAAGATTGTGGGTTGGGTATATGAGGTCCATATGTAGTAGGAGGCGTGGATTGGGTATGAAGGAATTATGGGCTTTGGGCTAACCATTTGAGGCCCAACACCATGGGACGGATCAGGTGGGTCATTTGTTACCGATTTGGAAAGCACTTAACGTATCCAATTTCCTTATCCAAAGCATGAATTATATTAGAGCTATGCTAGTGCCATATAAAGTGGCGCAACTTGTGCCACAATTCGCCTACGTGGCGAGTTGTGAATGGTAAATGGGTGATGGTGGGTCGATGTGGGGTTAGCGTGTCGGATTTGTGTTGTATCGAGGTAAGGGTATTTGACTAAATGGCTTAACTTGAACCCGACTCATTAAATAATCATGTCACGATCTTTCAATCTTAACCCGACTTGTTAATGAGGCAAGTTGACCTGATCCAACTCACTTGACACGCTTAATAAACGGGTTGTGTTGAGTTGACATGAATGTGACACAACTCTTTTCAATCTGCTTAATATTAAATATCTATTTAATTAGAAAAAATTTTTTTTTACATCCCAAAAATAGTGCATACACTTCAAGTCTTCAACTCATTTCAATTTCCAATTATATTTCTTGTAAGTTTTTGTAATTACTCAATTTTCTTTTTAAGTTCAAAATATAGGTTGGATACAAAAGTTGTTTGATAAATCTAAAATAAAAATGAATATTTATTTGTTATATGAGTTGAACGGATTATGTTAAATGTGTCATTTTGAGTTGACATGAATAAATTAGCATGTCAAACGTGTCTATTGCAGGTCACGCAGGTTGACCTGCTTATGACACGTTTCTTATAGTGTCGCGTTTAGGTTGTCCCGTTTATGACCCAAACCCACTAAAGCCCAACCCTAACTTGCAAAAACCCATGTTGGGTTCATGTTGTGTTTGCGGGTTAGGTCGAACACCCCTACTTGTTGGCATCATCTTATACCTTTTCTTTTATCCTAGCCTCACCCAATGATCAAAATAGTCCATAAATTTCCAAGGGCATTTAAATTTATGTAAGCAGCATAAATATATATATATATATATATATATTTGTTTTTTTTTTTTTTTTCAAAAAAGGGTTTGTAATTAGTTTTGCAATTTTTGCGTTTTCATTAATATTACTTTTCCCTTGTTTGATTGCTGGGAAATTGCAGGAAAATGAAGTTGAATTTTTCAATTATGGGTTTATAATCCCATTTGTTTCCCAAGAAAGAAAAGCAAAAGAAAATAAAAGAGAAAAAAAAAAAAAAAAAACGAAAGACATGAGCACTATCATTTTTTTAAGTTTATACTAACATGGCAATATGTGGCAAATATATAGTATTTATTTTAATCATTAGCCATGTCAACATTTTCCATCTACTACTTAACGATTAGGATCATTTTAACACAATATCAAAAGATTAGGGACCAAATTGACACATTTGAAATTTTAGGGATTAAATTGACATACAATGTAAGGGTTAAGGACCAATCATGTAGTTTACCCAAAATTTAACTGCCAAATATCTTTTGAGTTATGATATTGACGTGAAATAACATGAGTCAAATGCCCTAAATTTTTCTAGAAACAAATTTGAAATCTCAAACGTTAGTTGGAGTAACTTACTCCTTGTGCTGTAATGGAGAACAGGCAGAATGTCAGATTCTTTGAAACCCTTTTTATGTAATATGTATGATTCTATGATGACAAAACCCTAAATTTTAGAGTTGATGTCACGCTATGCTATATGGCTTAGTTACCTCTTTCTATAGGAGGAAGTATACCATGTCTTGAGTGTATGCTTCCTCCCGCTCACAGTTGAGTGGGTTCCACTAGCGGTGAGTGGGAGGAAACATACACTCGAAACATGGTTTATTTTCTCATTCTGTAGAGCTCTCATAGATCTACTACTGTTACACCAACCAAGTCATCAATGCCAAACCAAAAAGACCTTCATTGTATTTTATTTTTCTTTTACTTGTATAGGGGTCCTACCTAGCTATATATGAAGTATGAACCTCCATTATAACTTTTTATTTATTTATTTATTGATGGGAAATAAAAATAACAATTTTGACTAATACAAAACCAATTTGACTAATAACTAACACTTCAAAGTTCAGAGAGGATTCAACTTTAAAGCCATTTTGTGTATACCACAACTACCAAATAAATTGTATATTTATGAGCCCATCTACCCAACAAACTGCCCCAATAAATAGTATCCAACCTAAAGCAAAACCCACCCATTCTCAAACTAACCCCCTAAAAAATTTCAAGTTTGCTGCTTGTTTCAATTTTTCTTCAATCTCCTTTCTATCAACTCTTCTAAATCTATCTGTTATCTTCTTTCTACCAACCTCACCTCACATCACCCTTTCCTACCTTACCATTTCCTCTTCTCAACATAGAAAATAAAAATTATTAATAATCTCCAAACAACTGTGACTTGTGAGTGCTTCATTTTCGGCAAAAATGGTCTCTTCACCTTTTTTTATGAAAAAATTCTTAATGGTTTTTCATAGATGTGATGTGAGAGTTTCATTTGAATTTTACTATTAATATTGCACATAGATAGAGCAAAGCATTTACTATTTGTTTTGTATCGCATCTACAAGGTTTTTTTTTTTATAAATTTTTTTTTTATATAGATACAAAGTGACATTCTTTTAGAATTCCTCTCTATCTACTCAAAACAAGCACTACAAGAAAAAATATTTATTACAATGGAAAAAAATCGTTGCAATAACATTAGAGTCATTGCAATAGTTGATATGGGCTGTTACAAAAAAATTTGAGATGATAGGTTTGTGTAACAAAATTTTTTGTTGCATTAAACTCCATATATATATATATATATATATTAATGCAATAAACAATTTACTATTTCAAATATCTTGTAGGTATAGGTATAGGCTATTACTTCACGAATTTTATTGTAATAGATTGTAAATAATTGACCAAAATAAGTCAAATTAAATTATTGCAATGATATCTTCATTGTAATAGATAATTACTTTAGTTTTTCATTGCAATAGATTACAGAATAATTGATACTAGGTTATTACAATGATATATTTGTTGCAATTTCATGTTGCAATTTCGTATTTGCTATTGCAATAGATTATAAAAGAATTGATAGCAAATTATTGCAATTGACTGTATTAACTATATTGTTTTATAGTTATTATGTATTTCATACATATATGCCTCAACGATTTCACATTACCTATCATAAAAAATAGTAACAAATAACAATAATGATATTAATTAATAAAAGTAAATAGAATTGAAAGAAAAGAAAATAACATCACAAGCCAAACCCATTTTATATATTTTTTAGGCCGGTGTTTGTTATACACTTTATCTCACGCAACTATACACACACATTTTGCACTGAAATCGTGACTTATGTGTGTACGATTATATGGAATAAAATGTGTTCAATAAGTTTTACCATTTTTTGTTTCTTAACACTAGAAATAAGTCTACTTGCGTTTCACAATCATAATAATAGTAAAAATAAAAAGATAGAAAACAAACCTAACAAGATTGATGAGTAGTAGTTTGTCCAACTTCATTATAAAACTTAAAAATGTAAGCATACAAGACCCAAGAGCCCAATTTACATAATCTTACACTTCCTGATAACCCAATCTTTAAAAGAAAACCAAGTCCCTAACATTAAGAGTACAGAAGAAGGTAAAATTACAAATCTACATACATATTTATTTTTAGTACAAAAGCTATGATAATGCATATTTGCAATAGTACCATTCAATTGAAAAATACAACTTGCAACATTTTTGCTCTTAGGGCCATGGATATTCACTAAACCAACTGCGTAAAGCTGAGCTTATAGTAAGCAAGATTCCGCATTAGAATGGTCAATCGGCATTAACCCATTTTGATAAGTTAATCTAATTGCAGTCAAACAATTGACGCAATGATTATCAGGGAGGTTAAGGTTATCTTTACAATAAGAATCAATTAATGTTTTCTTGCTTGCAATCCTAAACCAATCATCTAATTACTCAATCCTATCACAAAAGCTAGGACTGGATACAAAATATTCTAGGTCCAGACAAGTGGAACCCCCGTAAGTTGGGACTTCCAAGGAAGCCAACTCTACTAGGAAGTTCTTCAAACAAGACACAGAAGTACGGTTATCAGGAAGTAAAAACATTGACGACACATATAGGTGTCATGTTAAGCCTAAGGAAAACAATGATTTAATTGTATGATAGCATTGAGTTTCATTAGAAATTATAGAGATTGCATTAGAACAAGTGGGATCAAACCTAATGATATTCCTCACTTATCCAAAATTAATTGGACAAGCTAAGATCATGAGGAGGACACTTATTTTTATATCCTCACACATCGTGCCTAGTTCCAACATTCCCTTGTTGATCATGAATATTATTTTTATATGATAGGTAATGTGAAATTGTTGAGGCACATATGTATGAAATATGTAATAACTGTAAAACAATACAATTGATACAATTAATTGCAATAATTTGATATTAATTCTTTTACAATCTATTACAATGGCAAACACGAAATTGCAACAAATATATCATTGTAATAATCTAGTATCAATTATTTCATCTTCTATTGCAATGAAAAAAATGAAGTAATTATCTATTACAATGAAGATTTTATTGCAATAATTTAATCCGACATATTTTGGTTAATTATTTGTAATCTATTACAATAAAATTTGTGAAGTAATAGCCTATACCTATACCTATAAGATATTTGAAGCAATAAATTGTTTATTGCAACAATATATATATATATATATATATATTTAGAGTTTAATGCAACAAACACTTTTGTTACACAAACCTATCGCCTCAAATTTTTTTTGCAACACCCCGTATCAACTATTGCAATAAATCTAATGTTATTGCAATGATTTTTTTTGTTGCAATAAACATTTTTTCTTGTAGTACTTGTTTTGAGTAGATAGAAAGGAATTCCAAAAGAATGTCACTTTGTTTTTATGGAAAAAAAAACAAGTCACAACTGTTTGGAGATTGTTGATAATTTTTATTTTTTATGTTGAGAAGAGGAAATGGTAAGGTAGGAAAGGGTGAGGTGAGGTCGGCAGAGAGAAGATAACAAAGAGATTTGGGAGAGTTGATAGAAAAGAGACTAAAGAAAAATTAAAGTAAGCAGCAAACTTGAAATTTTTTAAGGGGTTAGTTTGAGAATGGGTGGGTTTTGCTTTAGGTTGGATACTATTTATTGGGGTAGTTTGCTGGGTATTTGGGCTCATAAATATACAATTTATTTGGTAGTTGTGGTACATACAAAATGGCTTAAAAGTTGTAACCCTCTCTCAACTTTGTAGTGTTAGTTATCAATCAAATTGGTTTTGTATTAGTCCAAATGGTTATTTTTATTTCCCTCAATTAAAAAAAAAATGTTATAATAGAAGTTCATTCTTCATATATAGCTCAGTCTAGGCCCTATAAAAGTAAAAGAAAAAAAAAAAAAATACAATGAAGGTCTTTTTGGTTTGGCATTGATGACTTGATTGGTGTAACAGTAGTAGATCTATGAGAGCTCTACAAAAAGAGAAAATACACCTTGTTTTGAGTGTATATTTTCTTCCACTCACAACTGGTGGAACCCACTCAACTATGACCTTGTTCTGTTAATTTGCATCTCTCATTCTTTTTTTTTTTTTTTTTTTTTTGTCTTCTCCTCTTCTTTGCTCAACACCAATCTTCTCGTTCCTAAGCGTTTGGCTTCTCAATGCATTTTCAAAACACGTGGCAGTGTTTATTTTTTTTGAAAGTAACATGTGATAGTGGTAAAAGTTAAACTAAGGCATTGAATTCTATTCAGTATTCACGTGAGTTTGGTGGGGTATTTGACGGTTTGATCATTTTACACTTGTTCCAAGTTCTTTATTTTTATTTTTTAATATAATGATTAAATAATTTAGATTTATATGTAATGGATTGGGCCATTGTAGAAGGATAAAGCTAATGATGAATTGGCCTAAATATACTTAAAACATAGGATTTAAACTATTATGGAAAATACATGCATACATACATACATACTTATAGATATAGCTATATATATATAGTGGTAATCCCGAAATGGTACACCGGTATAAGCTGGTACCGAAATATATCATTCCTTTAACTAAACCGAAATGGCTTCGAGTATGAAATTGACTCCCTTGCCATAACCACATTCTACTTAAGACTTGTATATTTGTGCACTATCTAATCAAATCCTATAACACCCATAATATTAACACATTAATCATAATTTTCATATTTACTAGTATTATAACTAACTTATTAAAAATTATATGTAAATAAATTAACTATATTAATAATTAGTGAGCTACATGAAATAGATACATTTTTTTTGTTAAGTAAACTATAGTAGTTATTAAAACATACACGAAAATAGTAATACTAATGTTTATGACAAAAAAACGTTGATTTTGCAATTTGAGATATATATACACACTAAGCCACTTGGGTTGTTGGGCGAACTAGACAAAAGGGAAATAGAGTTATTAACTTAAAAAAAAAGTGGGTTTTTTTTTTTAGGATCAAACTTCAAAACCTAGCCAAATCTATAATCTATAAACTATATATATAAATATATATATATATATATATATATATTTAGTGGAAGTCACGGAAGATAATTCCAGGAATGAAATGTGGGATTTGAAAACAAAAGAGGATAAGGATAATGTTAAGCCTAGTCAGGTAGCATTTGAAGTGGGATTGGGATTCAAAGTGGGTGTTGAGGGATTAGAGATACTTTTTAAGGTTGGCTGTGGTAACGGGCAAGCTAATAAGCGTACTAGTAAGGACCGACCCAAAAGAAGTGGCAATAACGATAAGGGTGTGAGTTAATCCATGAATAGCCCCAAAGTAGTTGAATCCGTGGAGAAGTCTACAATTGAAAGCTCGAAAGCAATGATGAGTTGGAAAAGGCTTACCACAAGACCTCAGACTCTTAGTAATTCTTCAATTGTTGATGTGGAACTTGGGCAAAAAAGGAAGCAAGCAGAAAACATGAATAAGGAGGCTACAAATGTTAAGGGAGAAAAGAAACATAGAACTGTGGAGAATGAGCAAGGTGTTGTATCAACTATGGGATTGGCGGAGGTTGCAGGGCAACCCTGCCAAGCATAATGACGCTCCTAAGTTGGGAAAAAAAAAAAAAAAAAAAAACTCATCTTTTTGATGTCCTTGTAAATCAAGAAGGTGTCGTTTGGAACTTTTTTTGGTTTTCTGGGCATCCAAAGATTTTGAAGTGAAGATTCGCTTTCTTACAGTATTTTGGATTTTGAAGATTTTCTTTTTTCTTTGTTCTTTTTTTCTTTTCTTTGTTCTTTTTTTCTTTTCTTTCTTTTCTTTACGATGTAATCGTGCTACTCTAACGTATGCTAGTGTTGCAAACGAGAATGAGGGGGTCACTATTTAGTTAATAGAATGTCCCTCTCTCCCTTCTCCATTGTATATCATGATTCTCAATTAATAAAGTCTACTATCGTTTCCTCTCAAAAAAGAAAAAAAAAAAAAAAAAGACATTTGATTTTTGATTGATTTCATAATATTGTGCCACTTATATTTTTCAAACTTCACAATTTTATACATCATTATTATTTTAATATTTTTTTAATTGAAATTAAAAAAAAATTAGAATGAAATTAAATTTCCTTCTATATTTAATTGACAAATCAATATATAGAATTGCCATCGTGCTACAACAAACTTTGGTGCACATGTATGCAACAGGATCGATTTAACTATGTCATTCACATTGGGTTTTCTAGGAAGAACGGGCCCAATGACTAGAGCTCACCAAGCATTGCATAGGCCCAATGAAAAAACTGAAAGAAAATTCAACTGCTGGGATTTGAACATTGAATCTTATATCCTCAAGAAATGCGGATTTTATGTCTTTTAATCATTTGCCATTTTATATGGTGACATCCATGATTCAAAATTCAAATCTCCATTCTTTCGATTAATGAATTAAAAAAGAAAAGTCAGTTTCCTGGGGAAAAAAATTTTCAAAAAGAGAGTCATTTTTTAGAGAATAAAAAAAGCAAAAAAAAAAAAAAAAAAAAAAAAAAAAAAACACAAAACAAAACAAAACCACAAAACAAAATCAACTACAAAATCATAATTACATTCCAAAATGACACAAGCTACTAGTTACGAGACCAAATTTTCTAAACATTCATATTACCAACCACTTATGGAAAAGCAAAATAAACAACGAAACAAACACTTGTGTGGACCAACCACTTGTTAAGCTTGACCCGCCACTTGTTGGGCTTGATTGTTCACACCAACCATACGTGCCGTCAAATTGGCAACTTCAACTTCTTTTTCTTCCAATCGCCTCTGCAATTGTGCCAGCTCTTCCTCTATAGTATTGTTAGATGGTGGAGGAAGAAAGTTTGATGTGGAGGCAACATCAGCTACTGCGACCATAACAGACACCGTTTTAGGAAGAAATTCGTCGGATACACTTCTTGGAGATGGAAGTGGAGTGATTTCAGGAGAGATAATCAGGGTAGAAGCCTTCGAGAAACCTGATGAGGGGATTCTTGGGAACTCCTCCTCAGCAAAAATCTTTAGAGAGAGAAAAAGGGGTTTGTTTTTCTCTCGTTCACGTTGATATCCCAGGTACAGTTCAAGCTGCTGCAAAAGAATTCGTGAAGGGGTGGAACGAGCTTACCTTTTAGAGAAAGGGGAAAGGACTTTTTTTTTTTTATCTGAGTAAGACTCTCCCCTTACCACTTACAACATAAGGGGCTATGAGTCTAGATACTCTTCGCTTGAAAAGGCATGTCTTACGCTTGTCTGGGCCACGCAGAGACTTAGACACTACATGCTAGCCTACCAAGTCTGGCTTTTGTCCAGGATGGACCCATTAAAGTCTCTGTTCGAGAAGCCAGCACTATCAGGATGGACTGCTTGATGGCAGCTGTTGTTATCAGAGTTCGATATCACTTATGTCATGCAGAAATCCATTAAGGCTCGAGCCCCTCCTGCATACTTAAAGCTCCGCCCTCTTTCTTCCAACCAATGCTTGCCATGGCCAGTGCTTCCTTGTTCTTATCTCCATAGAAAGCGAACTGCACTTTTCAATCCAGCCTTCTGCCATTCATTAACTTCCTTTCCCCTTCGTCTATTCTCGAGAAGTCTTGACGATACCCTTCTTCTGAACTGCCTAGGCCCAACCCAGTCACAGGATCATATGAGAATGTTGTGCAGATGCTCAGGTGTCGTAGGCTGGCGGGTAAAAGAATCGAGAAGTAGAATGCCTCTAGTGCTCTACCGTCACTGACTTTTCCTTCTCTCTTTTAGGCCGTGTGACAGTCTGTTTTCCTTACGTTATGCAAGGCGAAAGAACACCAGGCTTTCTTTGAAAAATGAAAAAAATGACTCAAAGGAGTGAGTTAGGGCATAGCTGCCGGCTTCCCTAGCATCTCAAGTGATTAGGTAGGGACAAGATTCGAACTTGCAGTCTTCAGGTCATGGGCCTAATGAGTCGACCAATTCCTTTACCTGCTTCTTCCCCTTCTCTTTCTTTCAATATTCCTACCTAGGTCCTCGACTTTTATTGCTTGGCCGGGATAGAACTAGCGCTTAGTAAGCGACGGTGATAGCCCGGTTGGAGCTATGAAGCTTACCTTTTAGAGAAAGGGAAAAGGGCTTTTTCAGCTTGCTAACTAGGGTTGGCAGCTAAATTCAGTCTTCGGGACCCTATAACATAAGAAAGTCGTGGAGTGGTCCCCCTTTCTCGCGTAAAAGCGATCAGAATTCGAACATGCATTTTACTGGGAAGGATCGAACCATGGGAATGAATCTACAGGGCTATCACCTTCTTTGGCCAGATTTTCCAACCTTTTCACAATTACAGTTCACTGCACCCTTTACTAATAGAATCTCAAGTAAAGGGGCTTGCTGGTTTTTCCATCATCCAATCCACAACAAATCAAATGAAACTTGGTGAAAAAGAAGTGAACACTTTGCTGAGGTCATTTATATAGCTCGACCGTAGGGAAAGGAACTTTGCTTCGTGTTTATTTTTCTTCAAACCCCCAATCTACTCTCGCTTGCCGCTACTAATGGGGTCTCGGTTGATTTCCCTTCCTTTAGCTACTCAGATGTTTCAGTTCGCTAAGTTTGAAAAGTCCAAAGAGCACAGACTAGCCACAGAGCTTGGATATGGTTTCCTGATTAGAGATCCATGGATCACAGACGATATCTCCCCATGGCCTTTCGCCTCTAAAAGCGTCCTTCCTTCTCAATGCCGGGCATCCATCCAATGCATTCTTTTCGATCTTGTACTAAGGTACACGAAACACCAACCCCATCTTGATGAAAAAAAGAAAACTACAAGCAACTACATCAAAAACCTCTATTCTTGATGTGAACGGACGCTTGTCATTAGAGTGTTATAACCTTAAATAATGAGAAAGCTTTTTTGATTTGTTTACTCAACTCGTAAAGGCAAAGAAAAAAGGGATCCGCCTCGAATCAAAACGATTTCTCCTTTCTTTTCTACGCTACGAGATTTCTTCTCTTATGAAATTTCTAGTTTGATCAAGTGCGGTACACTTCTCCCCAATATGAGATAGGTTACAGCTATAGTCAGAACTCCAACTGGGCCAATTGCCTAATGTTGACCTGAGGTAGCGAACGAGACAGCAAATGGATGGAAATTCTCCACTTAATGGCTGCCGCTTCTAGCTCTGGTGCTCTTAATATCTCAAAGGTCTTGGTAGGATTCTTACTTGCTGGCCCTGCTCTTTTCTTTCTTACTTAATGGCATCCCTTGCTTAGTTCTGCAAGCTCCTTCATTGTTGAACTCTGTCATACCGCTCTTCTATCTCTTTCATTGGTGCAATCTTCTTTGAATTCAATAAAGAATTTCAATTTACTTTTATGAAAGATATCTCCTCCTTTTAATCTAATCAGTATATTACTTCTGAGTAAGGCACTCTCCGAAAGGAAGGTAAACAGGAGTTAACGGCAGGCGCAATAGAAAGGCAGTTGAGGGCAGGTGATAGGGAGGTGCAATAGGCTTAGATCAGATGCAAGCTCAGTCTCAATATACGCATTAGAGAAGGGGGGGAGTGAAGTTAGGGGGAGGTTGGCGCTTCGGTCAAGAGGCTAGCTAGCATCCCACGTTCCTGTCTTGACTGGTAGGCACAATCGCTTGAGTCTAGTTCTTAAGTTCTAGGTCTCTTAGCTATTAGCGCTGGTAGTTCTCCTTCTGGTAATGCATTATAAGCTGTTTTCCTTCCTCCTCTCTCTATCGCCCTTCCTTCTTTTAGCAGGTCATCTCGAATCTTGAATGTTTAGCGAATCGTAATTAGTCTGACCGGTTACGGCTTATCTTTCTATTCCCCTTTTTGGTCTTCGGTCATTGGTAGAAAAAGCCTATCAATTCCATTTCTCTCATCTCTAACTTGGGAATACTTCTTTCTATTGGCTATATATCTGTAGTCACAATGCCAGTTCAAGCTATCTTCTGGATAAAGGAAAAGGTATATGCAAGTGCAGTAGTTCAAGGCAGGCAGGTAAGGGCAAGTAGTAAAGGCAAGCGCATAGGCAGGGGATAGGCATTCAAATCACTATCTTCAAATAGCGTATATAAGAGAAAGAGTGGCTCGTGCATCTTTTATTCTTTTAGACAAGTCTAGTTCTTCTGATTTTGCTAACATCCTTCGATGACAGGCCGACCGAAGGAAGACGCACTAGAATCCTACTTCTATCTCATCAGAAGTAGGCACATAGGCTATAGAATATAGAATCCCACCTTCCATTCTATAAGCTATTGTGCCTAATTTTTAGCTTTTTGGTCATAGGTTGCCAGTTTTCAGAGCTCACTTTGCAAGTCAGAACAATCGAAAGACGAAAGAGAACTTATTTAGACGAAAAGTGTGCCAGTGCCATTACCCTAAAAAACCCTACATTAGCAGTTCGGGTGGAATCAGACATAAACCAAGTCCAAGAAGACCGAGGAGGCCTTGGGGTGAAGGTAGCGCACTAATTCTATCCTCTTTTCCTGCTACTAGGGAAGCGCGTGCTACTACTACTACTTTTGCTCCTGCTCCTATTATATTTGAATTAACTCCTATGCATGGAACTCCTCTTTATTTACCGCATTTCTTCCTTTTGCAAGAGTCATGTTCACTGCTCCTGCACCTCTAACTCCAACAGGAATTTCCGCATCTCTATTCGCATCTTCCTCATATGTAGTCTCTACGCTTGAAAAAAAAGGCTTTTTAACCGCATCTGAAATGACAACAAGTGCGTGCATTTCACTATCAAAGCCCTTGAACTAACCTTTTAGGCACGAAGGGCATTCTGAGGATGTATTTCATCAGCCAGGCACCCATATATTGATTTGTTAAAAACAGCTCTCTACCGTGCCTATTTGTATTGCTACAATTATGCTTACCGATATGCAACTGACTAAACAAAATATATGGCCGGGCGTAGACAGAGAACACCTGGAAGATAATAAGTCATACTGTCTAATTCATCACATCACTTCAAGCAAAAATTTCATGGTAAATAATATTTCCTATTAACTTAAATCAAATCTCCAATAATCATAAACAAGAAGAATGTCACATTTTTTATCAACTTTTATTTTTTTGGGTTAAAAGGAAATAGCATTAACAACTAACCGCTAAAGTAGTGACTGCCTACAATAATACAGTCCAGAAGCATCAGAGTTAAGAAAAGAAGAAATTTCAACAAAGGGGGAAATATCAAAAACAACAAAATCTTCAATAAGAGAGTAGCCCCCTTTTGCTAGAGCATCCGCGCACCTATTTGCTTCTTGAAAGACATGGACCACTCGGATCTAGTGGAATTTGCCCAGCAATGACTTGCAATCATTGAGCAGAGAGGAGTAGGCTTTGTTAGCAATGGTTGTAGAATTAATCAAGTCCATAACAACTCTAGCATCAAGTTCAACTTCGATATTTTGAATCTCCAGTTGATTTGCTAATTGCAGACCATCCCTTAAAGCCCAAAAATCAGCTATAATACTAGAAGTAAGCCCAATGGATCTTGAGAAACCTTTAATCTAGTTACCACACGAATCTTGAATGAGGCCTCCTACCCCGGCTTTTCCAGGATTCCTAAATGAAGCCTCATCAATGTTTAGTTTAAACCAACCTGTAGGAGGCTTGTTTCACCTCACAGGGATGGCTATTTTATGCTTTTGTTGCTGGGTTTTGCTAATATAGAAGAAGTACTCCAATGCTTGGTTAATGCAAGTTGTATGAATCTTGGGATTCAAGATGGTGTTCTTAAACACCACACTGTTTCTGTGTTTCCAAAGAGACCAAATGGCAAAGGGAAATAAAATATTCCAAGGAATGGTAGATTGGTGGACAAGCTTACTTAGGCAGTTGATTTTCAACCAATCACACAGGTTGTCTTTGAAGGAGCTATCCAAAGGGTAAGGAACCCCAATTTTCCTCCAGAAATCTAAGGCCACCCCACACTTTCTTAGCATGTGAATAATGGATTCACTTAGGCATTTACACAAAGGGCACACTAAATCACAATTGATACCTCTTAAGGCTAGAACATCTTTTACAGGAACACTATTATGATGACAAAGCCACATGAAGTTAGAGATTTTTGGCAAAATATCCAATTTCCAAACCCATTGGCCTTGAAATGGAGGAATAGGCTCTGGATTAGGACTAGCTAGGAGGTAAGCTGAATTGGTAGTGAATTCCCCATCTTTTGAGTATTTCCACATAAGGGAGCCCTTCTTGTTTCCATAAAGCTGAATAGGAATTGCTTTAATTTTCTCTTTAACTTTCAAGGGAAGGGAAAGGGAAATAATAACCCAATTCCAGCCGTGGACTTGAAAAAAGTCTGAGACAGCAAGAGAGCTATCTGCTTGAGTCAGAGGTCCCTCAATTAACTCCCTCAAAGAGTTTCCTTTTATCCATCTATTTGACCAAACCTTCAGGTTTGAACCATTACCAACTCCTCAGCAAATACCTTTGGAGAATATAGGGAAGCCCATTTTAATAGCAGTCCAATTATGTGAGCAAGGAAGCTTATCAGGATCTTTAGAATTCCTCCTAGAAGTAGAGCAATATTTGGTAAGAATAATTTTGGCCCATAAGGCTTCTTTCTCTTGATATAGTCTCCAATTTAGTTTTGAGAGCAAGGCTAAATTTTTTCCTCTTGCTGATTGGATTCCCAACCCTCCTTCCTTTTTAGGTTTCACAATTTTGTTCCAACTTACCAAGTGTAATTTCCTTTTTTCACTAGAAGACCCCCACAAAACGTCTCTGTTAATTTTATCTAGTTTGTCACAGAGATGAGCCAAAAGGGCTGCCCCTTGCATAACATAATTAGGAATGGTTGCCATAACAGATTTCACTAGTACAGTTCTACTCGCAAAGGAAAGAAACTTGGCTTTCCAACCTGAGAGCTTATTGATGACTTTTTTTGCAATAAAGTTAAACTAATTCCTAGCTGCACCTTTGTTTCCAAGAGGGAAGCCAAGGTATTTCCCAAAGTTAGAAGTGGCTTGGATCCCTAGCTTGTCACACACCCTTACTTTCATCTCGGCCTTTACATTAGGAGAAAAGTATATTCGAGATTTTTCTAGTGCTCACTTTTTGGCCAGATTTGTTACAGAAGTTGTCTAACACATTAGAGATGGCTTCACAGGCTTTATCATTGTCTGTGAAGAAAAGATGGAAAATTCCAATGTTCTCACAGGAAGCTTTCATGAGGGTCCAGCTGCCATTAATACACTCATTTTCAATTAAGTGTCCAAGATACTCCATACAAAAAATGAAAAGAAATGGAGACAAAGAGTTTCCTTGCTTTATGCCTCTAGAAGGGGCAAAGGATTCTAGAGTGCCTCCATTGAACATAAATGAAATATTTGTCGTGGAAACACAGCTCTTGATCACCTTAATGAGATTAAAGGGGAAGTGGAAGGCCTGAAGAACTTTATGAATAAAATTCCATTCTAACCTATCATAGGCCTTTTCCAAGTCCACCTTGATAGCCATAAAGCCCACCTTTCCTTCTTTTTTATTTTTATTTTTTAATTTTTTTTATTTATTTATCCAAAGAGTGGATTAACTCTTGAGCAATAAGCACATTATCTATGCCTTTCCCTCCTAGAACAAAAGTGGCTTGGACAGGAGAGATAAGGTTGCTAAGATAGGGTCTGATGCAAGCAACCACAATTTTAGAAATAATTTTGTAAACTGAGTTACACAGTCCAATAGGCCTATAATTACCCAAAGATTCTAGGTTTTGACACTTAGGGATGAGAGAGATCAAGGTTTCATTAAGATAACCTGGAACAACACCTTGTAGAAACACATTCCTAACTTCTGTGCAAACCAAGTTCTTAACCTCATGCCAAAAATGTTGAAAAAATCTAGCATGGAGCCCATTCACTCCAGGGGCCTTAAAAGGTTTATCAGATTGATTCAAGCAGAAAAGTTCTGAAATTCAGAATATATTATAATACATATTCTCATAAACAAACCACACCTGTTTTTTAGAAACCCCCCCCCCCCCCCCCCTTTCTCTCTCTCATTTGAATCTCTTGTTCTCTCTTTCTCACATGTTTAAGAGCTTGTTTGGTTTAGGCCAATTTTAAGTGATATCACTGGAAACTCATAACTCAGTGATGAAAAAACATGGGACCCACATAATTTTTTTTGTTTGGCTTGATTTCCCAATCTTGTTTTCATCACTCAAACTCAAAAATTTTGAGTGAGAGTGATGAAAACCGAAAACACCAAATTGGTGTTTTCAATTTCTAAGATACATAACTCAGTAGCACAATGGTAAGTTTTCAGACTTTGTAGGGCCCATAGGCTTCTGTGTTGTCTTGGCCGTTCAGAGCTGTTGGGTATTACCATTGCAAACAACTACAGCACCACTACAACAAACCCAGCGCCGCCACAGTAACCCACCGTAACAAATCACCACCGAAACACCAATTGAAACCCAAAAACCCAATCTCCACCGTGACCCATAACTCGATCTCCACCACTGAAACAACTAAAACAACCCAGCACTTTAAACCCAATAACCACCGATTCAAACCAACCAAAAATAGCTGAGAAAGAAACAGAGAAGAGAGAAAAAAAAAATCAAATACAAATTGAAGAGGGGAGATACAGAGAAACCACCACAAGCAACCACCGTCACCATCATGAGCAACCACCACGAGCCACCGTAAGATCAGTTCAAGCTCAGCCCAGATCGGTTCACCTTTGTGTCTAATTTCGTGATTTGGGTCTCCGATCTAAGGATTTTGAGTTTGGGTTTGCTATGCTTTCTTTTGGAATTTTTTTTTTTTTTTTTGCGTGGCATCAGAGAGAGAGAGCAAGACCAGTTTGGGTTTGCTATGTTGTGCTGTTGTGTTGATGTGGGAGGTGAGGGAAGAAAAGAAAAAAAAAGGGGTTTTTTGATGGGATGAAATGAAGGAGAGAAAAAAAGAAAAGAAAAGAAGAAAAGACCCTAGACGCGCGGGTAGGAAACAGCTTCACCAATGTGTATAGTCAGTAGGTGGGGCCTACAACTTTAGCAAAAAGTTGACTAAAAAAGATGAGTTATGTGATTGGGTTTTTAAACCAAACAAGAGTTTTGGGATTTTTCAGTGAAAGTGGGATTTGAGAACTGAGTGATGAGTTTTGAGTTTCAGTTATGAGTTTTGGAAACTAAATTAAGAAAATTAAGTGATGGGGAAACCAAACGGGCTTTAAATCTCTTGTTCCTTGTACATCTCAAAGCAAAATCACAAGGCAAAATATCACCTAGTCCACGATGCTGAAACAGTGAAATACATCTTATAAGGAGTCCAATGTCCTTTGTTATAAGACTTGGGCTAAAAAGCTTTCAATAAGGAGGACTAATAAAACCCAAGCCCAATAAAAAACACACACATCCTTTCCTCTTCACTGATTCCTATCGCAGGTGGTGAGAAAAAAAATCACAACCTTGGGAAGAAAAGATCCTACGACTTTCGGCCAACCAATAAATTTTAAGGTAAGATCCATGTTTCTAACAAATTAATCATAGAAAAGGAGAATGGTTTGATTATGAAGTGTTTGGATTAGTTAACAAGTTTAGTGGGCTCAAAATAAAAATACCAAATTTCTGATTAGATTGCTTGGATTGGTGTTGAGAAAACTAGAAAAAAAACTCTTTTTTTTTTTTTTTTTTGAGTTATGTTGTTCTATTGTGTCTGGGAAATTAGGATTTTAAGCCTTCCATAAGATTTTTGAAACCAAAAGTCCATAGTTTTAGACATACATTTTGGCCGTAGCAGCTCTTTAGTTGGGATATGAGTAACTTTCAAATGTTTTTCATTATGATATAAAAACAAGGTTTTTATACTCCTTTTAAAGCTGGCCAACAATTCTCAAAATGGGTCTCTAAGATATCAAAAAATTGGTGTTCAAGATGAAAGCTTGGGAATTCAAAAACAGTATCTAGGGACTTATTTGTGGAGTATAAAATGATGTTTAGTGAGAAGTTTGGTAATTTTAGAATTATAATTATTTGGAGTTCGTAAGAATCGGGTTTTAGGCTTAGAAAGGTCTTGTGTTTAGTGCAATATTGGTAAAGCAATTTTGTAAAATCAAAATAAGCCATAGAAACTGTATTTGAACTCCTAAAACACATTCTGAGACTTTATTTGGGAGGTCTTTAGGGCTGGGTTTAGAGGGGTTTGATGGGAGCTTATTTTGGAAGCTTAAAGATCGTTAATTGGGTATTCATGTCATTTAGGGTAATCATGTAGTTAAGAAAGAGGTTTTTGATGGACTAAAAGTGGAGTCCGAGTAATGCTTTGGATCTTTTTCGGGGTTGTCTTAATGGGTTTGAAGGGTTAAGCACATATAAGGTAGCATTTATATCATATACTTATGAATAGATGTGTTTCTATTTTTCTATTGATTTAATTGTCAATCAGTGGAGCTAGTTTTAGTCTTGTGTCATTTTGATAGGGTTGTGCTATTGTTCATTAGGTTCAAGTTGACATCGCTTGGCGCACTCGAGTTGAACTTGGTTGGCCTTGTGAGTAACTGGTAAGTAGAATTTGCTTAATTGGGATTTCCTTAAAACAGCAATACTTATTTTCAAACTCATTGTTTTGTAAGGAAATAAGAGAGCTACTTGTAAGTATCTTGTTATGACATTGTGGAAGATTTTAGTAATTATACATTTTACAAAGAATGCTTGTGGGATGAGCTAAATTTTAACATGTATATGAATGTCTTCAATGAGCCTTGTTGTTGTTGTTGTATATGAACGTCTTCAATGAGGCATTTTGAGTGTGTACATGTTTTTAGAATCTAATTGTTCAAATTGCATTTGATTTGTTATGAGGAATTTATTGCTCATTTTATTCATGATGTCTTGAGAAATTATCAGAGTTGGCGATTATGAAATCTTTGTTCATGATTTTTGGCTGTGCAATTTTTTTGGTTCAATCTAATTGAGATAAAAAAAAATAGAGAAAAGTCAATGAGTTCTAGCTCAAATGGTAGCTCATTTCCACATAAGAGAGTGTATCCCATGGTTGTGTGTAAACTTACCCCAAAAAACTCAAATTTGCATTAGCTGTGTATATTGAGGTGAAGTGTATGTTCTTTTGAATGTTTTAATTGAGAATATTATCTCATTATGGTGCACTATTTTCATCAGGTGGCCATGTAGAAAATTAGCCTCTTGGCCATTTGATAGTTGTTTCCTGTTAGACTGTGGGAGTTACTGACTCCAGGTTCGTATTGTTAACCATGTGGATGTTGGTTGACAGATAGTTCAGCAATCACCACATGCATCTGTACTATCATAAATAAGAAATTATATTACCATTAGTTGAAAATCTTGTTTAATCAATGAAAAAGCAATTGTGATGGGTTATCTTATATATTGATATGTACAGTTAAACAATTAGTATTTTTTTTTTCTTTTTCTAGCGATTGTTGGCTCTACATTATATAGTTTGTAATTTTGTTTTTTCTAATGTGGACAGATGTGTGATTATTTTGTTCTTTCTTCATCACTGATAATTTTTTTATCAGTGATTTACTCCCCGGGAGTGGGTCCAAAGGGCCCTTCCATGTCCTTAAAAGAAAAAAAACTCATAATTTGTTTGTCCTTATTAGTTATAGCTTCTGGCAACATTTGGCAAAAATAGTTTCTAGATTTAATGAATTCCCTGAGCCTTCATTAGTAGCTGATTTTCCTTTTTTTTTTTTTTCTTTTTTTTCTTTTTTTTGTTCCCTATTGTATACAGCCTGTGTACTTGGGCAGTGCTTTTTTCTTTTTGATTTTTAATGAATTTATTTACTTATCCAAAAAAAAAGAGATGATACAAATATTTTAATTCTACTTGGATGAAGAAATTTGTAATAGGAGATAAAATGAGGTAAACTGCATGATTCTGTTGGTGATGATAGAAAATTCCAGCTATGATGCAATGGGAGGTTGTCTGGAAGTGGACCTTAAACATTATAATGTCTTCAACAAGAGTGCATTGCATGGGCTTGATGATAATGGAGTTCTATGATTACTTAGGTAGTTGTTTTAATGAAAGCAAGATTCAGTATGACAGATTCTTTTCTTTTATTTGCAACAATACCATTACTCTATATATACAAATTATTTTATAATATTTTTACAAACTGGTAATATGGCTTTAGTAATTTTTAAATAATTATTAATAAACATAAATATGATGTTAATTGTGGATCCATTTTAGAACTAATAAGAATTTGCCACATTAATAGTTTGTAAAAATATTGTAAAATAATTTGTGACTATACCATTACTCATTTGGCATTATTTTGCTTGCATGAATCATTCACATCCGCTGATCAGACACTTTTTTTCTTTTTTTCTTTTTTCTTTTTTTTCTTTTTTTTTTTTTTTTTTTTTTTTATTTTTTTTATGGAGTTGATCAGACACTTTAGTCAGCATTGTTACGCGTGACTTCATTTCATAATTAATGAGGTCAACAAATGAATTTTTTATTTTTTATTTTTTATTTCTTTTAAGTTTCAACTGATCAATTTGTAAGCTTTAAAAAAATCAATAAAAAGTAAAAGCAGGGAATCATTGAATAGTAGAGTGAGATGGGAAATGACCACATCTATTGTCATAAATTAGTTATTAATTCGTACGATGCACAGAAAAATTATTTTGTATAAGTTATTATTTAATCTTTGTTTATTTACTACAATTACTAAATGGAAAATAAATTACTAATGATTTGTTTGGAATGAGAGACAAAGGGGAGGCGTAAAGTAGAGTAGAGTATATTTGGTTCAAAATTAGTTTATTTTCAGCCTTCTTTTCTTTCTGTCTACCCTCCTTCTTCCCTTAATCCAAACAGGCTCTAAATCTCTATCATTAGAAATTTTCACTTCCTTTTTAGGGATCCTTTTTTTAGGACGGGGAGAGAAAGGGAGGCTGGTGGGGGATTCATTTTGAAAACATAGTCCTATAATTAAACTTCTTAAGCAGAGTGATTCATCAAAATTCAAAGGCAGCCAAAACATAAAGGAAGGAAAAAAAAAAAAAAAATCTAGAGGCAAAGAAACAAATAGCCATTCCACATCCGCAAGAAGCATAAGAAGAATAGTCTTTGCAGTTTTAAAACTAATAAACACAAACAAATATCATCACCAAAACTTTAGCTCTAATAATTGATTTTGTTTTGGAATCAATAACACAAATCTCCTCAAAATCAAGCATGAACTTCAAGTCATTCAACATCTAGCTCCTATAGTGCTTTTTTCAAGAAAACTTAGAACAAAATTGCAGCATAGTGACGTTGTTGCTAATAGTAAAGAATTAGAAAAAAAACTTCATCCATTCGGTTCTTAATATTATTTAATTAGCATCTTAATTAGTTACAATATTGAAGGAATTGTTAAAATGACCATATTATCCTATTATGCCATGCCATCAAATAGACATCTTGAAATTTATTGGGCAACTGAAAGGGCCTAATCATACTACTATTTTTAATTTTCTCCAAACATTTAAAATTTGAGATTTATCAAACATATTGCATGTCTGTCCAAACAAAAAATGGTGATATTGGAACCCAATGGAACTGCCAAAATTGTTCAAATGCAAATAAGAACTTTAGTTCAAACATTTTTTTAAAGCTTGAACCTTAAGCAGAACCAAAATAAAAATAAAAAATTGAAAAGATATGTGCCTAAGGTTTCTTCACCAATCTGAAAGGTAGGTTTGCCAATCCTGTGACAAAGGCTAAGGTTTTCAACTTTCTTATTAAAGAATATAAAACTGTCTCCTATTATTTTTAGTCTATATAGTAGAGTTCAATTGTAAATCATATATAATATCAATGATTTTACATACTTGTGAAACATGTTCAGGTACTATAGTTTTAAATACCTCTCCTCTTTCACAATCAAACATTCCACTTTGCAAATATGGAAAATATGGATTAAATTTCCATATTATTCTAGTAACATTTTTTGTATTTTTTGAAAATATATGTGGGTAAAAAATATATAAAAATACGTGTAATATTATTTAAAAATTAAAAACATATATTTAAATACATATATTAAACGGCCTGAATATGCAAAAAGATGATGGCATTTTATTAAAAGGGGAAACATACATGCATTTGGGCCTTTTATTTGAAGGTGGGCTTAAACATTTTTTAAAATATGAGATGGGTTATATCCAAAGATGTGGGCTGCACCTAAATATTAAAAGGAAATGTTTTTGTGGGTTAAATCCAAAGTGTGGGCTTGAGGCTACTACGGGGACTGGGCTCGGACTGAGAGCCACTGGGCTCAGTCAAACAGGTTGGGCCTAAATTCTCTCGGGTCTAAAGACTCAGGTTGTTATAGTTTAGGAGATAAAGTCTGTATGATGTATATATATATATATTTTTTTATCTTACGAGAAGGGGAAAGTGTAATTTGTGTATAATTTAAAGTGCTAAAATGTAATTTTCTTAGTTTTACCCTTTCCAAAAACCCTAGCCGTTTCTCTCACCTCTCCATGGCCGAAGCTCAAACTCAAAAACTCTCATCGCCGACCACAATGGTCGGCCATTCTCGGCACTCCGGCGACAAGCCAACACCAGAAACCTCTGATTAAACTCCTATCTCTAATCTCTCAGCCTAAAGCTCCTCTCTCATCCTCGAGTTTCTCTCTCCGATCTAAACGGGTGGAGCTTCCTTGCTCTTCCGTGGTGTACGCCAGTCATCACCATCACACCGGTGGTCCCCGAACCAAAATCTACTCTTCCTTCTCAAAACCTCGGTTTAAACCCGAACCAAAATCTACACTCTCAAACCAAGTACTAAAAACCTGATACTTTTGCTTATTTTTAGCCATAGCTTTCCTTCATTCTTTTTTCCACAAAGCCTATAACCTAGGCTTCCAGCTTTCCTTCATTCAAGACCTCTGATATTTCTGCCATTTTAGAATGAATAAGATTCTAATTATTGTGGCTTTTGCTGCAATAGTACCTGGTTTTTTACTGATTACTCTTGTTGTTAGCCTCCTCTGTTGTTGCTACCATGACAAGTTCACACAGAATGATCAGCTTGCTCATGATGGAGGAGGTGCCCTTTATGTAGAGGAGGGGGGTGGTGGACATGGAGGAGACGAGAGCAGTGGCAGTAATGGAGGGGATGGTAGGAGTGAACATGGAGGAGGCAATGGTGATGTAGAGGAAGGGAGAGGTGAACATGGAGGAGATAGCGGTGATGGAGGGGACAGTGGCGATGCAGATGGATGGGATGAGAGTGCTGATGGAGAGGACGGAGACGTAGAGGAGGGGACTGGTCGGCCATGGGAGGTTGTCTTCTTATTTTTATTTTTATTTTTATTACACACTGTAGATGTTCTACTTTAGAGTTTAGAGTAATGCAAGTATATAAGGATGTGGGGTGGACATAAAATCTACTGTAGGGGGGAGGGAGAAACTTGTAAAAAATTGAAATCTCAAGTTGTTAATGATAATTTAATACACTCAATTTTATATTTTAAAAACAATTTTAGGATTATAAATGATTCATTTGGGATTCTATTATTTATTCCACAAAAAGCTTACCAAATAACTCATGACTCACGACTCAATTCAGAAGCCCGACGGCCCATGGGACTAATGGGCAGCTTGGCTCGTTGTTATTAAGGCCCATGGGTAGCCCACTAGCCCAGTGGAATAGATTGTGAGCTAGTTTTTATGCCCATGGGTACTCGGTGAGTTAGCCCAATAGCCTAATTCGTTGGTCCAACCTGTTGTCCAACCTAATAACCCATAATTCATAATAAAAATATATAGGAGTATGAAAAATTAATCTTGAGATATTATAATGGAAATGCGGAATTTCTTAATAGAACTCTCTGATGTCGCAAAAGTCAAAAGAAAACACACATGGGACCTTAAGGGTCATCCCAAAATAAACGGGACCTTATTCTGACTTTTAAATTAAAACTTATTAAGGAAAAACAAATATTACTATAAATAACAAAAATACTGTTTTTGGGGCTTTAACGAAGGAAATCGGCTAAATTTTGGCGACATTCATGGTAGTATGAATCTAGATCAGAATGTCGTTTCCCTTCAACCTGTCAAATTTCATGCAATTCTAACATTGTCACCTCAATGGCCTTTATTAGCACCCCTTTGATCTTGCGTTGTGATTTCCTGCGCTCCTGCTGCTTTAGGAAGGCATGTGCTATCTGTTCTACATCACTCTTCCAACCATTAAGATGTTTAAAGTGATTGTGCCAAATTTAGTTTACTAAATATATATTTTTCTAGTAGTCTAGCAACTTTGAATTAACCGTTTGACTTTTTTTTTTTTAATTATTATATGATAAAAATAAAAAAACATTTAAAGCCTTAATAAAAATAAATAAATAGGTTTTCATCAACAAAACAAAAAATTAAATAGATTTGACTGTAATTTTTTTTTTTTTTGAAATTAAGTATTAAATTCTTTGATTCTTTGCTTTAAAAAAAATAGATTGATTATTCCCTTATAAAAAAATTGATTCTTCCTTATAAAAATAATAAAATAGTATGCTATAATAATTAAAATAAAATAATATATTAATACAAGCCCTTGGGTAGTCCATTAAGACAAAACGGGCATTACCCATAGACAGTGGGCTGGGGTTTTCTTTTTCGGTCCAGTCCGACCCGGCTTATTAACTAGTTAATAACCTATTATGTCCAATTCACTGTGCCCATTGGCCAAGTAAAATAAGCTGGCCAGCCAACCCGGCCCATTAATGACTCACTCTTTCTTGAAATGAAGAAACTTTACTCTCTTCTTCTTTTTTTTTTTTTTTTTTTTTTTTTTTTTTTTTTTTTTTTTTTCAGTTAAAAATAATTATTAGTTTAAAATATTTAAGGTTTTTTTTTGGGCCTTAGGCCATTAAGTGGCCTTGCTCAAGGGCCGACTCTGAGTTGGACAACAAAGGAGCAAATCATCATGCATGAGGCAGAGGCACTTGGACTTATGGAGGGAGATAAGATGGCAAATTGATAAGTTGATCAAGGCTGGAAGTGATAGAAGTCCCTGGTAATTATCAGTCCGCTAAGAGATCAATAAAAGGGACTCTTCATATGTAGGGAGTGATAGGATTAGAGGTGAATTCAATTTCAATAATTAGTTGTTTTAGTTCGTTGATACCCAAAATTTAAGGTTTTTACACAACCTTTATATAAAATAAAATATTGATAAATTGAAAATCTATAATTTAAACTCAAAATAAATAAAATACTGAATCCAAGAATGTTACATCAAAGGAGCTTAGGCTAGTGGTTATGTCGACTAGTATGATCTCTCGGCTCTAGTATTTCTTAGTTAAATAGTGGGATTTCTTGCTAAATGAAGAATTTCTTATTATTCCAAATTGCATTCTATTATTATTATTATTATTATTTTATGCTGTTAGACTCAATCTCTAGCTATAGTTATTAACAAATACTTTCTTAGGCATGTAAATTGCAATTACTTAATTTGGCACTGAGTGGATATAGAATAATTGAAATTTTACTTGCTCAAAGTAAATTTACTAACAAGTAACAACCATCTATGAACAAGCATACAACACGAAATTCTAAATGACTCTTGATGGATGTTTTAAGATGTTTTGTACCATTCTAATCTTCAAGATTATTGCCTTTTACAATGGGTCCAATAATGGTTGAAGCAAATATAATACGATGGTTAGATAAGAAATAATGGGGAGAAGAAGAGTAAAAAAAGAAAAGAAAAAAGAAAGTAGAAGAAGGAAATGGTTAAGATAGATTACATGAATGGATTGATAAAGTTGCTAAGGTCTATAAAGTTTGTAATTGCATAGTTTTAAAAATTAAATGATTAGATTTATAGAGTTAATATTTGATTATATTTATATAAAAAAAGATAAATTAATTGAAAAATGAATGATGATGTGGCGCAATAGGAATTTTGCAAAATTAAATACAATGCTTTCATTATTATAACATGTTTTGATTTTTGTTGAATATTATGTTTTTTTATTTATTTATAAAAGATGTACACCATTTCACTTTAGAATGTGTGCAATAAACTGCTTGACAAAATTTGTAAATTTAATTTCAAAGTGTAATCTTGGATTTAAATATGTCGTAATGGATGTGTTGCCTTTTTGCCATCAAATCGTTGCTATGGCTCTTCTAATATCATTAATTCATTTTTCTTATATTTAAATGATATATATATATATATATATAATCTATTTGTTATGATAATGTTTTTCACTAGCCAGTAACTCGTGTTGTGCGGGGAAATGTTTTACATAAATGTGAAACTTATATAACATATGTACAATCATCTTGATTTCTTTATATTCTTCTGTTAAATGCATTTTCAATTTGTCTTAAATATAAGTCAAAAATTATTCCAATCAAATAATGGTGCCTTAAGCTAACCCAAAATAATATTAATTTTTCCAAATTCAACATTAACTTCTATTTGTCCAGTCCCAATAGCTGAGTAAAAAAATATTATCAAAATCCTATTACTTAATTCCTTAAGCTTCTTGAATTTCCACACTAACCAAACAAAGGGAAAAAAAAAGACACCTAAAATTTAGGAGTATGTACGATCTAGCCAAATTAAGTGCAATTTTAAAAAATAATTGACTTAAATTTTGAATAACATTCCAATCCCAAAAACCTTCTTTTTTTTTTCTCACAATTTCCTATCAACCAAGCAGAGAAAAAAAAAAAAGATGAGTAATAATATTATTATCTATAAGAGGTGAAAAAAAGGCATGTGAAATTTGATATTTCAAAAATTTTTTTTTAATTTTAAAAATGGAATGCATGAAACTCCAATCTACCAAATCATCAAATTATTGTGGCAATATTACTATTTAAACGAAAAAAAAAAAAAAAAAAAATTCAGCAATACAAAAATACATTCACTCAGCTAAAACCAAAACTTTCATCGGACTAAATCAAGACATTCTTCAATCTTTAAACACAACCAAGTCTCTACCTAGAGCTTAAACTGAAAATGATTTCTTTTGATCAAGAAAAAACAGTAATCCTAGTACAATGCCAACTACCTTAATATTTGCTAATTTCTACTAGCTAACTATTACAGTACATCAATGATTATTGTATCTCTAAATTCAGTAGCATTTAATTGGTGCAGCCTTAATGCAGCTGTAGCTCTTGAACAATACGGTCCAGTATGACAGACTTGTTACCAAGTATTTTTCCTTCTTGGACTCCCACTTGAACTTCTGTTCGGCCTTCTCTTCCACAAGCTTCTAAGCAATGAGCTTCTCAGGTGCCAACAACACCAAACCCTACAAAGCAAGCAACATTTATGTACAAATCCTAGATGTAAAAACCTTTATTAAAAAAAAAAAAAAAAAATATATATATATATATATATACACACACACACAAATGCAACATCTAGAAAAATTCCATAAGAAACATATTGACACCTTTTTTTGGATATTAAATAATAAAACTTTAAAATACAACCCCAGGCAACTATCCATTCACTAAAAACAAAAATAGCAAAAGCTACAAAGAATGATATGTTGAGCACAGATTATTCCCATATCAACACAAACCTTAGGCTAAGAAATCACTCCGCACATCCCCATCATATTTTTTTGCAAGCCCATAAACAACCTCCTTCACTCTTTAGAGCCTAAGGAACTAGGGCTGTCCCCAGTCAATCCAGGTCGAGTTTGTGCCAACCTGAAACCAACATGCTGAAATCGGGTGGCAAAAAATTGCACCCGCCGCCGACCACCGAAATAATCGGATCGGGCAGATCAAACCATCAACGGGCAGCGGGCAGGTCAGTCGGGGCAAAAAATCTAGAAAACAGCGAAAATTCGACCAAAATTTTTGAGGTTTCTCCAGATCTGGCCTAATCTAGGCCATTTTTGGCAAGATCTTGACTAGATCGAGATTTCAACGAAAATGGTCTAGATCTCATCGAATCTAACAAATATCGCTAGAAATCTTGTGTGTTAGTCAAATCGGTTTGATCAGATTTTGAAGAAGGAAAACCGACCTCTGACCTGCCAAACTCGGGTTTTGGAGGAACAAACCCATTGCCGACCACCGGAGAAGTCAAATCAGTCGGCGTCAGCGGATGGGTCGAGTTGGCTGGGTCTTTGGACAGCCCTATAAAGAACCATCACTGAGAGCATTCCCCTTAAAGGTGCTAAAAATGCTAAATGCTATTTTTTATCATTTTTAGCACTTCAAATGCTAAAAACACACTTCCATCAAATATTCTAAATCCTAAAAGATTTAGCACCAAGCTACAGTGAGCTTGTATCAATACAAACTCACTGTAGCAGGATTGTAAAAAAAGAAAAAAGGTTTTTTATTCTCACAACTCCTTTCCTTTTTCAAGTCCCTCTTCTCTTTCCTCTCTCCCTTCTCTCTTCTCTCTCCCAATGGATGTGATCTGGCGATGGTTTTGGTCCGACGATGGTTTTGGTTCGACAATGGTGGTCTGATAGTCATGGGTCTGATGGTCTCCCTCTATTCTTTGTTCTCTATTCATGGGTCTGCGTGGATCGAGGGAGTCGTGGGTCAGAGTATGGTTTTTGGTTTGGAGAGTGGATCGAAGGAGTCGTGAGCGTGGATTAGAGGGTGGATCGAAGCGCGGGTTTGATTGTTCATGGGTCAAAACGTGGATCAAAGGAGTGGTGGTTTGATTTGGTTGATTTGGTTTGTGGGTTTTTTTCCTTTTTTTTATTGCTGTGGTTGGTGGTGATTTGGTCTGATTGCTGTTGATTTTTTTTTGGTTCGACGGTGAATGTGGATGTGGTGGGTGTGGTGGGTTGATGTGGAGGTTATGGTATGGGTGGGTGGATGTGGTGGCCAAATGAGAATAGTTGAGTTGAGAAAGAGAGAGACAGAGGAGAGAGAGGAAAAATAAAAAATAATAAAGAAAGAATATTTAAATGGAGTGTTAAAAAAAATAGAAGTTTTGATGAAAGGGATATTGTTAAGTGATGTGTTATGTGTTATAAAATTGGTTTTTGAGATAGTAAATGCTAAATTTTTTAGAAGTTTTAATGGGAATGCTCTAACCATTCTTTAAAGCCCATGTAAAGTTTGAATTAAAAGAACCCAATTTAAAAAGATTAGTAAACCAAAGTTCAAAATTGGACCTAAAAACCACAATTTCATTCCCACTAACAAATAAAGAGAATAGATAAGGGGAAAATCCTAAAATTAAAGTAAAACCATCACTAACTATTCTTTAAAGCCCTAGAATTTGATCTTTTATGATATTTCCCTAGATTCAAGAAAAAATAATAGAGAGGAAAAGGGAGGCTTGGACATGTTGATGGGAAATTGTAACAAAGAGTCAAATGTAACCCCTACTTAATCATGTTTAGCTACAAACACAAAAAAAAAAAAATAATAATAATAATAATGCAAGCACCCTGTAACGAATGAAGAAATTATTAAGGTGTTCTTCCCATATGAATAATGGTGTTAGAAGAGTTCCCAAATTTGTTAGATTGAAATAACCAACGAAAGTAAAATTTAATAGAATACCATAGAAACATCTTAGTAGAAATAACATAACTACCATTCCATTTACAAAAAAGACTTCGACAATAAAAAAAACTACCATTCCATTGGCTTTCAGGTTGAGCAATAGTTGCATTGCCACTTGCCAACATTGTTGTCATTATTAGAAAGATTAGGACGTCAAAGAAGTCACGATAATCTAAATTTATTGCAAATCTACATGGAAAAGTCATTAATTTAGTCCTTACCACATATACCCCCCAAACTGCAATTGACTCCCCAATATGTTCACTGATATATTTAAAAGAAAAACAAAAATTAACCCTAAAAACCAATAAAAATTAAACTAAATTAATACAGCAACCAATATAATATGAAGCTCCAATGAATGTCAAGATACTATCTTCCTGCTAAAAGTAGAAGCAATGCAAAATATGAATGAAATTGCAACTCCAAAAACATACTTTCAAGATGCTAAACTGCATAAAACACATGTAACACCTTAACTACCACTGTTAATATGGTTTATTATAAAAAATCAGACCAACTTAATACAGCAACCAACATAATAAAAAGCTTAAAAGCACCTGAAGATAGTATCTTTCCCTCTAAAAAGCAGAAATATGATGCAGAATATTGGCATATATCCACCAATATTATCAACCCAACAAAATAAGAAGCCCAATCAAATTCCCACAGTAGGCTTACATTACAAATTTACAAATACACCAAAGAAATACCTTTGCTTACTGATTCTAATACAAACGAAGCTGAAAAACAATTGATAATTCAAAATAAGCAACTGGGCGTTCACCTAAACTTCATTAAGAAGCACAAGATAAGAAAAAGAAAGAAACTTGGTGTACCTGTAGAGAATTGAACAATTTGGACTTTAAAAAGGAAAAAAGTGAGAGACCAACCACAATAGACTAATAGCTTTTCTGGTATTTAGTTTTTTAAAAGCTAGCGATATTCTGCAAAGGTTGACAATCATGGTCATTACTTAAAATTAGGACTCAAATTCATTAACTTGAAATTAGAAGCATTTTAATGCAGCACCTATCAAAATGAATACTCATGGCTGTCTCAATTTTCAATCAATCTTGTATTCCCAAAATAAGGCTACATTGAACAGAGCAACAATCTTACAAAGAGGCAAATGAATTGCAATCTTCACTTCAATTTTCTTTGATCAGACAAAGACATAAGAAATGAAAAGATGGAAAAAAATGACATCAACATAGAGAGATGTAAGCAAGAGCAACAGCTGGATTCAAAATTGAAATTACATATATTACAGCACTTGCATTCATGTTGATATAAGAGTCTTAACATGCTCGGACTATCCTATGACAAAACTTAAAATTGAATGAAAAAGATGGCATAAAAAAACTAAAACAAATCCTCCAATGACAAAACCATAACCTAAAAAAAGAAAATTTAAACTCTCACAATCTGAAAAAAAAAAAATAATAAAAAAAATAAATAAATAAATAAATTTAAGGAAATAAGAAAAGGGTGCAAAGAAATAAACTTGATGCATAATTTTGAAGCGGTTTTTATGTTAGAATTAAATGATTTCAGATTTAAGGGGCAAAGGGGGAAAAAAAATCTTACAAATATCTACCAAATGGAAAAAAGTCTAACCAAATAACAATAATCAACAAAACAGAACCCAAGAAATTGGAAAAATAAAATGGGAAATTAGGGTACCTTTAACCTTGATTCAATAAAATTTTTGGCATAAGACCCAATGTCTAGCACAAAAACACGGAATACTGCTATTGGAGAAAAAGAAGAAAAAGAATGGAAATAAGAAATCAGAAATTAATTGGGAAGATGGAAGACAGCACAAAAGAAGGAGAAGAAACTATACAACAGGAAGGAAAAAAAGAAACTATACAACAGGAAAAACTAATCTGAACCACAAATTTAACATTAAGACACAGTTTTGAATGAAATGAACAAAGCCCACTATGGGCTCTAAACCCATTAATATATGCTAATCATTCAAAAGAGAAAACACTCCCAAACGAAACCCTAAATCATATTTACCGGGAAAATTTATAAAACAAAATTAAAAAAATTACTAGTAATGTTGTCTGAGAAAGACTGGTCTCTAACAGTTGTAAAGTCCCTCATATTTTTCTCTCCCTCTTCGACTCTCTCCGCCCCTTATTAAATGATTTGTTAAATAATTTAAACTGAAGAATTTAAAAATCAAAGAAAAACATCGAACTTAGGAATGTCTAAGAGAAGATTCAACCATTTGGTACCCTGACCGAAATAAGCCTAATTAAAAAAAGCAAAGGCTTTACAAATCAATGTCAAGCATCTGTTCTTCCCAAACCAGAATAATTCAAATTCCCAAATCAAAACCAATCTGACCACAATACCAAGACCTATATCATATTTCCAAATTAAAAATAGTGGAAACAAAAACTTACTGGTGGTCTGACAGTGGCAGGGATTTTGGTAGAAGGCCTGAGGGTGGTGGCAGCCCTCAATCAAAACGGACTTTCTCTCTCTTTGTGCCAATGGCACAGTGGCCTAAAGGTGGGGGCAGATCAGACGTTGAAGGACAGCCAGATGGAATGAAGCATTGGGAGAAACGATGGAGAGAGATTGGGGTTTGAAGGTTGAAAAAAGGAGAGGGAGAGAAGAAGAGCTGCGTGCGTTTGGATGAGAGAGATTGATCGGGTTTTGTTCCTTTGGGAGAATGAGTTTTTTTTTTTTTTTTTACTGTTAACGTAGAAAATTGTGAGAGATTCAAATCCTACATGGCAAGCTCTCACTAAGTCAACAAAAAGTCAAAAAAAATTCAAAAGCTTCGGTTTTATAGTATACTAGTCACTAACCCGTGTAATGCACGGGTTTCTCTTGTTTGGAGAGTGTTCATTCCTCCTCTCTCTCTCTCTCTCTTTTTTCTTTTTTTTTTTTTTTGGGGGGGGGTGGGGGGGGGTGGCATTGATAGATTGAATGAACATTTTGTATGAGAACTTTTCTTCAGTTTTGTTGACCTTGAGGTCTTCGGGGGAAGAAAATAGAAATCTAGAATTTATTTCACAACAAAGAAATACACTGTATTAAACGATACTGGGAACAAAGAAAAAAAAAGTGTATTACAAAAGATATAGGATAAAATTCTTTAAGTAAATTTCTTACACACTCCAATCTCCTAGGTACTTATTTCAGAGTAAGCTATGAACAGATTTTCCTTCAACTCCTTGACTTGATCCTCCAACCCAAACCTATACTTATACGAATCCAATCACAATTGAACATAGTTGACCTTTTTGTATTTTTCCTAAAGGAAGAAACCACACTAAAAAAAATTTTAGTCATAGTAAAATGCAAGGGGGGTAAGTTGAAAAAGACAATGAGCAGTGTAGACCTTGTGATCTTGAAGAAGGAGATGCAACAAATTTAGCAATTTTTTGCTTTCAATTAGTACGATTCTAACTTCAAAGAATAGGCATGATCTCTCAGAGATGCTACTGAAGGCAAGGAACTGCTAGTAGAATCTGGGCATTAGGTACTTCTTTATTAGTTATAATTTTATCACACAATATTTTCTTTCAATGCCAAAAATTACAGATTTTCCAAATTATTAAAGAAAAAGACAGTTAAATGGAACCCTTGAACTCAACTCTTGAAACATGCGTTGATATATATACACATACACACCAAATTGATGCAGTGAGCTATAATGTCATGCAGTCTATAATCCTAGAAATGTTTCCATTGAATTTAAAAGCAAGGAAATACCATCTAGATATGATCCACAATGTATGCCATAGATAAATGTAATCACTATTCTACTACCAAATCTGCCACCAAACAATTAGGAAAGAAATAAATGAAAAAAAAAAAAATCAAAACAAAGAAGAGCAAACAAAAAAAAGGATATTATTCAAAAGAAAAAAGAAATGCCAATCTAATTCTGAGGTCCATGAAATCCAAAACTGGTTTACTCAAGGAAATATAGAAGAATCTAAAAGTCACAATCCAATATTTCTTCACTGAAACAGAATTAAAACATTTTATATAGACAATAATGCATCAGCCACACACTGATAACATTGGAAAAAATTCACACAATCAGATTTTCATATATGCATTACTGCTTAAATTCACACATTCTCACATAGAGAAACAATGTTCCGGTGTCATATTTCGCCAAACAATCAATGTGTAAAATAAGAAACATAAAAAATATGATACACACCAACATTGATGTAATACACTCAAAAAAAAAAAAAAAGAAAAAAAAGAAAAGAACTTAACACAATGTTGGCAATGCAATAGTACATAAAATGTTCATTTCACTTATAATGGCCATAAATGGAACAGAAGACAGATATGATGGAGAAAGCACAAGGTTAAAGCTATAAATTTATTCACCAACTAAGAAAAAAAGGAGCATTCTGACCTTACCAGTACCACCCAAAAACAATGCAGAGTATCAAAAATTAAAAGTAGATCCAGAGAGAATAAATATTGAAAGCTTGGATTTGGAAGCTCTTCAGTAATGACCATCAACCTCAGGTCAAAGCTTCTCTCTTCTTGTATCCATCAGGGTTGGAAGAAACACAATGAGAAAGGAACATAAGTCTCGCATACTTTTCATGAGTTGGAGGACCCTAAAATCATCATTAACATAAATCACAAATTACAATGAGAAGGAAACATTGTTTAAATCTACATTGAAAATTTAAAGATTTTTTTAGGACTGAGTTATTGTTTTTCATAATTATAGTCTTCGGATGCTTTGGCTAGAAAGTTTGATCAATATATTGATTTGAATTTAAAGCATCTCTTGAAATAGCCACCACTACAGCAGGATCTTATAAGTTCTGGAGAGACAAAGACATTTTTTTTCCAATCAGTATTAGAGAATTTTATTAATCAGAAATAGAGAATTAAAATGTGAGAACTTGTGTTGATGAAACTCAATCTCTTTCTTTTGCCTACAAACTACAAATACTAACCCTATAAACAAATAAATGCATACCAAATAAAACCAATCTTAGCCAGAAGTACACAATCAAGTAAGACAATAAGCGCGCAACTTTTATATTTGAGAATTAAAAAAGACTACTAAATCTAATTGATTATAGATTATACCTTAGCTTTAGCTTCTTAGTCTATTAGTACTTGACTGACAAAGTGTGCGAAAAATCAACTGGGTACATAGAATTCAAAAGAAACCCATTTGATTCTTCCTTCGCATTCTCAGCTTCCTCTCTAAGTGGGGTTGTAGATGTCATCGATCTCGCCATTCTTTTCTTTTTTCTTCATTGTTCAACATTAATCAAAATTAATAACCCAAATACCTAAATTAAAGACAATCAAACCAATAACCATTGCTTCTAACAAAATTTAAATCATATTTAACACCAATTTTCTTGTTTAAAAATACCTGCACTGGTAGCAGTTACAGCGGTATATGGCGGGAAGCTGGGTTGAAGGTGGGTGATGTTTCAACATGGTGGCAGCCCTCAGATCTCAGATCTCTTTTTTTTTTTTGTCTTTGCCACTGACGGAGTGAGAGAGGTTTTGGGCGTTTTAAAATTGAGAGAGGCAGAGAGAATACAGTCAGTGTTGGCTGCATCTAAACAGAGGCAAAGAAGAAAGAAGGGTTTATGTCGGGAGGAAAGAGGTAGTATACTGGGTGGCAAGTACAAAAATAAAGCAAAAAATTTAATTTATTTAAAAATAATAATGGGGGGTAAATTTGTGAAGGCCATAAAGCTGAGTTGGCAAGCTCCTATGAGGTCAACTAATAATCAAAGACAAATGTTATATGGTATTTATAAAATAATAATGAGGAATAAATTTGTAGTGGCTGTAAAGTTGAGGTGGCAAGCTCCTTTTTCTTTTTTTTTTTTTTTCTTTTTTTTTAAGTAATAAGAATATACATTAAAAAACGCTATCTTATGCAAAAAAACATAAGGCAGAGAGCAAAGTACAGAAAGATAAGATAAAGAGGAAAGAAAAAAGAAAGGAAAATATACTAATTATAAAGGAGACAATTAAGGAATATAGGAAGAGAGTCACTAGAGGTGAGTCGCCAAGTCCTAGATCAGTCAAATAGAGAGCCACTGAAAGAAGCCAATAACTGGTCATCTGAGCTTTCCAAGTCCTCAAATGTCCTCAAATTTCGCTCCTTCCAAAGACACTACATTAAGCACAAAAGAACTAAATTTCAAATGCTAGACGAATGCTTTCCCGGCCAATTCCACCAACCAAAGAGAGTATCCGCAACTGTTTTTGGCAAGACCCTTGAAATCCCAAAAGATCTAAACACTAAACACCTCAGCCTATAAGCCTTACCACAGTAGAGGAGCAGATGATCCACCATCTCCCCATTACAACAGCACATAATGCACCAGTCAACAAAATCCATCCCTCTACCCCTTAGATTATCACTTGTAAAGATCTTATCCCATGCAGTAGTTCACACAAAGAAGAAAACATGCCTAGGGGCCTTAACCTTCCACACACCTTTCCACTGAAAGATAATAGGCAAAGGTCTTCTTATCTTATTGTAAAACGATCGGACATCAAACTCCCCATTCTTTGTCAACTTTCATCGCATTCGATCTCCATTCTCATTAGGAGGTAGATTTGAACCCAAGGTGCGGAGAAAATCATTCACACCACCCATTTCCCAATCATTTGGTCTCCGAATAAAATGAACATCCCAACTTCTCCGTTCCTTTATCCCCAACCGTTCAAGAGAAGCGGCCATCGATGCCTCTTATTGGACGCAATCCTATACACGTTCGAAAAAGTTAATTGAAAGGGAGACTCCCCACACCATTAGTCTGTCCAAAGCTTAACTCTATCTCCCACCCCTACCTCAAATCATATATTTTTACTAAATTCCTCCCAACCCATTCGGATGCCTCTCCACAAGCCACAACCATGAGTCCCTCTACCTAGCTTGGATGTCCATCCTCCCTATTCTTCCCCAAACTTTAGAGCTACAACCCTTCTCCAAAACCTTGTCTCCTCAATCCCAAACCCCCATAACCACTTCCCTAGTAAGGCTTTATTAAAAGTAGTTAATTTCGTTACTCCTAACCCCTCATATTCCAAAGGTGCACACACCTTGTCCCATCCCACCAAATAAGACTTGGAATCCCCCCACAAGAAATCCCTTTGCAACCTCTCAATTTTATTGGCCACATGCGTAGGGATGGTAAAAAGAGATAAATAATATGTAGAAAGACTAGATAGTGTGCTCTTAAGTAAAGTTAGTCTTCCACCTTTTGACAAATACATCTTCTTCCATCCAGCCAACTTGTGCTCAATATTCTCCAAGATAGGATTCCAAATAGTAGGGGATTTGTAGGACGCCCCCAATGGCATACAAAGATAGTTCATAGGCAAAGACCCAATTCGGCAGCCCAACATCTCTGCCAAAACATGGACATTAGGCACCTCCCCAATGGGAACCATCTAACTCTTCAGAGCATTAACCTTTAAACTTGTCACTGCATGGAAACAAAGAAGAAGCATCTGAACATGTAGAATTTGCTCCTCATCTGCATTATAAAACATAATCGTATCATCCGCAAACAAAAGATGCGAGACACAAAACCCTCCCCCTCGTCTTCCATCAACTTTAAAACCTCGAAGCAAACCAACCCCTTTAACTCTTTTCATCATCTTACTGAGGACCTCCATCATAACCAGAAACAACATGGGAGATAACGGGTCTCCTTGTCTCAAACCCCTTGAACTCCCAAAAAAGTTAGCTTGAGACCCATTAAACAAGACAAAGAATTGGACAGTAGATATACAAGTGCAAATCCACATACACCATTTCATCCCAAATCTCATTCTCTTCAGTAAATCTAGAAGAGCCTCCCAGTTCACATGATCATAAGCTTTTTTAATATCTAATTTACAAATAACCCCCGGAGTCTTACTATTCACCCTACTATCAACACACTCATTAGCAATAAAAACTAAATCAACTATTTGTCTACCACCCACAAAATTTTTTTGAGACTCATATATCAGTTGATCCAAAACCTCTTTCAGGCGGTTTGCCAAAACCTTAGCCAAAATCTTGTAAACGCTCCCCACCAAACTAATAGGTCTAAAATCTCGAATATTGGAGGCACCATTCTTCTTAGGGATTAAGGCTATGAAAGTTGCATTGAGAGATTTTTCAAACTTACAATGTTGATAAAACTCTTCAAATACAGCTAAAACATCTCTTTCCACAACTCTCCAACAATGGTGAAAGAAAGCCATAGAGAAACCATCCGGACCTGGAGCTTTATCTCCTTCCAACTCTTTGACAACTCGAAGAACCTCCTCCTTTTCAAAACTCTGTTCAAGCCAGTCCCTCTTCAACCCATATATCTGATCAAACTCCAAACCTTCCACAAAAGGCCTCCACTCCTCAGACTCCTTGTACAAGTTTTTATAAAACTGTACAACTTGGTCTGCCTTCTCGGATTCGTCCTCATAAATAATCCCATTCACCTCCAACATACTAATATGATTATACCTTCTTTGAGAATTGGCCACTTTGTGGAAGAATTTGGTATTGTTATCACCTTCCTTAATGCAAAGCATCCGTGACTTCTGTCTCCATGAGACTTCTTCCAAAGAGAGAAGGTTTTGTATTTGAGATCTCAACTCAGCCCTCTCACCTATTTCCACTTCAGAAAGGCCATACTCCCATTCCTTAGCATCCAATAATTTCAAAGCCTCTAAAAATTGTTTTTTCCAACGCTCTACATTTCCAAACTCCCTACAGTTCCACTGAATAATATCTTCCTTCAAAGCCTTCAACTTCTTGGCAAGTACAAAACTGGGAGTGCCTGAGAAGGAATAACGATTCCACCAAGAATGAACCCTATCTTTGAACCCATCCATCTTAAGCCACATGTTCTCGAACCTAAAAGGACTTTTCCCCCTTAATATCCCACCTGCCTCCACTAAAATGGAAAGTGGTTTGAAATAGGATAAGGTAGAACCCGCTGGATCACATCTGGAAAGTGATCCTCCCAGTCATGGGAAACTAGAGCCCGGTCTATCCTAGACATCGAGGGCTGATTCAAACCACTAGACCATGTATAACTCCCTCATTCCAATGGCAAATCTATCAAACTAAGCTCCTCAATGAACTCAGAAAAATACTCCATTACTGGGGTAAGGCGAGAACCCCCCAACCATTCACTAGGAAAACGAACAATGTTGAAATCCCCTATGTAACACCATGGAACTTCCCATAGTTGCTGAATTCCAATAAGCTCATCCCACATCTGCCCCCTCAAGTTATTATCATTTGGGACATAAACCCCAGAACATGCCCAAATAAAACCATCCCCCATACCCTTCCATCGAATCGATACAGAAAAATTACCCACCATAACGTCCACCTTTTCTAAAGCCCTCCTATCCCACATCATCAAAACCCCACCCGCTGTCTGATCCGCATCCAAAGCTACCTAATCTACATAGGGACAACTCCATAAGCTACAAATCAACTGTCTATCTATGCCTGCAAGATTAGTTTCTTGAATGCAAACTACATCACAAGCTACAAATCAAAGACTTTAGTTATATAGTATTTATAGATTGGTTGCTAACCTATGCATCGCACGGGATTAGTAAATAAAAATTAAATATATTTATTTTATTTGAAGGTATGCTAATTTGAAAATTAATGAAATTAAGTAATAATATAGCTGTACGTGCTTGAGGAGGCTCTTAAACTGCTAGAGGAAGATAACAATATTTTGAATTTGTACCACTTCTTGAATCAAAGCCATACAAATTTTTTTGCCTAGAAAGCAGCAACAATTTCATATAAGAGTGTGCAATAATGCACACTACAGTAAGTGGAAAAGAAACATAACTAAGCAAGAATACATTTTTTTGCATTTAGATCCAACAAGGAAAAAAAATCCCTTGAATATGCAAAGCCTTGGCATATGATATGATATCTATAAAATGAACTTGCTTACAACTTCATGCAGAGCTGAAACACCAACATATAGATCTGATATAGCCCTAATATTCCATGGGTCAAATAATTTGGTTAAACATTAGAACACAATCACTTATTTAAGAAATTAGTACAAAAGAACATATTAGGTTGGACTGTTTTATTAATTGAAAAAATGTTCCACAAAACCAAAGCTTTTCTACAAAAGTCAATGAATTCCAAATGGAATCAAAGGCAACACAATTAATGGTAATGTTTATTGCAGTGGTAAAAATATCTCTATTGCACTTAAATAAGTGACTGTGTTATATATATTAAGGAAAAATGTCCAAATGGGTTAAACTTTGAGATAGAGGCCAAGACACACCCTCAACTTTTATTTTAGCCAATTTGCTCCTTAAACTTCACACAACTGTCAAATAAAGCCATCTGTTAGTTTATTGTTTAAACTCACATTAGTTAATCATGTGATGCACGTGTAATGAAAACTTACCCAAGAAACTAGGTTCAGGCATTCACTGGAAGGGAGAGAGAGGATCTCTCAACTAAGCGGCGGCAGCACCAGAATTTGATTTCTTGCCACCAATCTAGGCTTTGGAGTTGCTGATTGCTCAGTCCATTTGACAATCACTGCTAGTTAAACCCACCGATTGCTTAGTTTGTTTGACATGTTTTTTTTTTCCTCAGCAAACAAACAACCTTTGTTTGTTTTTAGACCCCTTAAAACACAATTGGATTAACCTAGTTAACAAGCCAAGTTATTACTTAGTCCAAATTAAAGATCTAGGTTACCAAAATCGTATAATCATATCAATGTAAAGTGCGAAAAATAAAGAACATACAATATGATGACCCAGGAACACCAAATTGGTAAAAAACCTAGGAAGGATTTAACCTAGCTATCCTCAAGGTAAAATTGAATCCTTTAATGAAAGAATCGAATTTTTACAATAGCGACTTAGACCACTAACATCCTATTGCTACCCACTAGTAGAAAACTTACTGAGACAACCACGTGCAAGCTCCGAAACCATGAACTCCTTCTTTCTTGGATTCTCCAGCAAGTACAAGCACACCCGCTTGTGCATCTTTAAGCTCTTATGACAGCAACTGAATGATCATCAAGCTCTTGAAGAAATCTCCTTCTTGATAATCCTAAGCATATGTGAAGGTAACCACCTCTCAGATCTCACAAGAGATTCACACACAAAGCAAAATAAAGCAACGTCAAAAACGTGGCTAGGGTTTTCCTTTTATACCTAGGACAAAACATAAAACCCCACACATCGTATGGGCTTAGGGCTAAGTTGGAAATTTTGTAGAAAAAACATTCTGGCCGACTTTCGATCAATCGAGCTAAACCGAAATGCACAATGAATTCTGCAATAGCTCAATTCCAACTTTACATAAAACACATACTTTGAGCAAGTCTAAAACAAGACTAAACAATCTGTTTTGATCATGGTTTGCCAACAATACAAATTAGAGTTCTAATACATTAGTTCCTAAGTACTTAGAACCTAACAACCTTTCATTTCTTATTTCTTTTATTTTCTCAACCAACAAACACCTTAACAAGCTTTCTCACAAGATCTCCAAACCCATCATAAAAAACCCCCTTTTGATCTCAATCAAACTTAAACCCCAAATCAAAAGCTTAATCCCAATCCCCCACAATCACAACCACAGATTCAACAACAACAAACACAACAGCAACAGTAGCAACAGCAATAGCAGCATCAACCACTAGTCTACAATATAACAAGATTGACTTCGGGGACGTAGTTTAGAAACTCATAGGCTCACCCACACACGAACGCTTCTTAACTCCGCCACCTATTCATGCGCCTAAGCCTCCAAGTTGTCGCCTCCACCCCTAGCACAACTTAGCAATCACCCCCTCCTTTGCTAAACAATGCCATTGCTTTGGTCCCCATTCCTACCAACAACAGCAGTGAGATATCGAACTCCGGTGATGCCACTGCTCAGTCGAGAGATCCTCTCTCCCCTCTAGTGAACGCCTGAACCTCTGAACCTGGTTTTTCTCTCTCTTTTGCTCAATAAATTGTGTAAGTTTTCATTACACATGTGTGTCAAGTGATTGACTACCGTGAGTTTAAACAGTAAACTAACAGATGGCTTTATTTGGCAATTGTGTGGAGTTTAAGGAGCAAATTGGCTAAAATAAAGTTGAGGGGGTGTCTTGGCCACTACCTCAAAGTTTAAGGGGTGTTTGGGCATTTTTCCCTATATATTATATGTAACAATATTTGATGCACAAATCTATACCAAAAACAGAAACAGGATATGAACATTACCAGAAATAGTATATGACCTTCTATTTGGTTTCAATAATGACATAATGAAAGCCAATCAATAGCTTAACACAACCCCTATGACAAAGAAAGACAACTCAAATCAGTAATTTTATTTGGTAGAACAAAATAGTATATAATTGACATTAAGATATGGTCGTTACTTAATGCTACCAATCACAGCAATATAAAGTGAAGTATATAGATTGCTAATCCAAGTATACTCTATTATCCACTAGAAACTGTTAGTCCAAATAGACACATCTATCATCAAAAGGTTAGATAACACACTAATGACATAAGATTAACTGTTAAACATTAGGTTTAAAACCAACACATGGTATGTGATAAACTAATAATTATTTTTTTAAAAATGGTCTTCAAAGTGGGATAAGCAAATAAAAAGGATGAAAATGGTTGCAAGATAACACCTAACAACCTATGGGGTTTTAAATGAAGACATGTCTCTTATGTTTTAAACCTCTACAGTGATATAGCAACTTATGAATGAAAATTGCATTACAAAAAGCAATTCCTAGAATCAGGTTGCATGCAAATAAGAAGATTGAACTAAAATTCAATACCAAGATGCATGAACATGATTTTACTATCTTACTTGCTCAAAAGTTAGAAACATAATTGCGTTTGGAAGCTCCTAGTAGACCAAAATTAAAGAAGAACCCTCTTTTTAAAAATTTTTTTATTTAAAAAACTGTAAAATTATAATGCAGTAAACACCAAAACGCTAAGACCAAGTCCAAGTTCATTACCAATCCCAACACCAATAGTCTATCAAATCAATCAAAATCTCATAGATCCACAATTCTTTTCAATATACATTCAAAAACACTAAGCTACCTCTAAATCAGACCTACATAATGATAATGTTAATTGTGAAATTTCATTTTATTTTTCTAACTTCTATTTATAGTGGGTAATGTTTTCCAAAATTTTGGTAAATAAATAAATTTTTTATAACTAAATTTTTTAGGGAGTTAAAATTTATTATTCAAATTTCTCTCTCTTTAGGAGATTATCATGATAATCAAAATCATCACAAAATTTACTTTAATTATGATTCAAACAATTGGTAAAAGTACATTCAAATACATAGCAATCAGCACTAATATAAAAATTAACCAGCTCATATCAATTTCAAAAAGACAAAAATATGTTTGAAATCAAATGTTAATTGTGAGTCGTGCAAAATTCGAAGAAATTGGACTGATTAAATAATGAAAATTTAATGCAATTCTTCTTCTGTTAGTTATCAGTTTCTTGAGTGTTGGGGTTGTAAATTTGGAATAAATGGGTTAGGCCAAGTGCCTTAAGCTCGAGAGGCAATCAACCACAACATGCTGTACAATTATTTCCAGACTTAAATCATAAGTATTTGCATTAAGTGAATAAAAATAATATTATAACATAAAAAATAAAATTTACAAAATGGAAACATAAGAATAGAGTATTTTAGAAGACTACCTTTTGTGATTTACTCTCCACATCTTTGCAAAATTGAACCACCAAGTCAGAGACTCAAAGTCCTACAGCAGGACAAACATAAAACATAAAGCCATCTAGATTTTGAACGGTTTAGACCCCTAAAACTATAACCAGATTGCGTAGCCTAGATTAATTAGCCAAGTTGTTACTTAGTCAAATTATGTAATTCTAGGTTAAAACAATCACAAGATCATATCAAGCATATAAAACAAATAAAGCAGCGGAAAATAAATAACACAGTGATATGATCACCTAGGAAACCACACTGGAAAAACCTGGGGAGGATTTTACCCACCGATCCTCAAGGCAAAACGGAATCCACTAAGAAAGAATTGAAGTTCTTACAAAAGGACTTACAAGCTCCCCGCTTGACTTCCTAATGCTACACACCAGTAGTAACTTCCTGATACGACCACGCGCAGGCTCCGAATCCACGGACTACTTCTTTCTTTGAACTCCTTCTTCAAGTACAAGCTCCTCACTTGTTTTTCTCTTTAAGCTTTAATGGCTGCAACCTAGTTGATCATCAAGATGTTGATGTGATCTCAATCTTGAAAACCCTAAGCTTTGTGTAAAGGAAAGCTCCTCTAGATCTCACAAGAGATTTACACAAAACCGCAATGTGTGAGCAACAATACAACTTGTGCAACTCTGAAAAACGTAGCTAGGGTTTGCCTTATATACCTAGGGCAAAAACATAAAAACCTAGACGTTTAAAGAGTTAGGGCTGAGTTGGAATTCTGCAGAAAAACGCATCTGGGCCGACTTTCGATCGATCGAGTCTAACCTTCGATCGATCGAGCCAGGCCGAGAAGCCCCAATGCTTCTGCAGTCACTCGATTCCAACTTTACAATATTAAACCAACTTTGAGCAAACTTAATTAAGACTAATTACATTGTTTTGATCATGGTTTGCCAACATTACATATTAGAGTTCTAAATACATAAAATCCTAAGACCTTAGAACCTAACAGATTTGAAAATCTATGAACTACTTATTCAGATATATGTAAGACATTTGGACTTTATATATCATTAGCTTTATATAAGTACATGAACACACCAGGCAATAAGTTTTAATGGGTCTAAACTTTAAACAATGAAAAACCATAAAACAAACCTTTTTTTTTCTCATTCATCTCCTAAAGTGTTGCCGCCAAACGATACAAACTTCCTTTTCCAAGGTTTGTAAGCCACTAAGAGCTTATCTACTTATTTAAAATCCTGCTTTGTCAATTGCATTTAAGAATGCTGACTGCTTGGTGGCATCTAAGAGTGTGTAGGAAATGGAATCCCTAGAGCCGAAGGCCAAATTCTGTCGCCTTGTGAGTGATTTCTAAGAAACTTGAAAGCACAATAACTCATTAGAACAAATAAATAAATAAATAAATAAATATCATAGATAAGGAACTTCTAATATGTGAAAAACCTTGATTTATTGACTTTGGATGGCTATTGTGTTCTCCCTTCTATTTAAGACGTAAAAACTTCCTACATGTTCAAATCCCCCCACCCCAATCTGATGAAATAAAAATTATTACGTAATTTTTTTTTATTGGCAACTTACATGCCTAGTGGATCTTTGAACCACAGCCTTACCTAGCTATTGGCATAGATTATTGCAAAATGGCTACAATGTCTATATAGCACAATAATGCAAACGGGAGTTGATTCTCCACATAGAGCATCAAAATTAGCCCCCGTCAGCAGAGTTATTTGCTTCTCCTCTGTATTAGTTTGTGCCTTTGTGGTTCTTGCTGTGAGAGGATCTGAGTTTTGGGTTTTGATTTTGGGGGAAGGAGATGGTTGGATCATTGCATGAGAGGATCTGAGAAGAGAGAGGAAGTATCGGGTTTGTTTTTGGGGAGGAAGAGAGTATTTTTATATATTTTTAATATTTGCTGATGTGGAAAAATGTGGGAGCTCCAAATCCTACGTGGCAAGCTCTAAGGAAGTCAAAAAAGAGTCAAACATTGGTTAGAGTCTTTGGTTTTATAGTATATGGACAAGTCACTAACCCGTGCTATGCACGGGATAGCTATTAAATATGAGTTTGAAAATTATTCTAACCACACACACAATCTTCTCTTTTTCTTCCCCAATTTTCATACACTACCAACTCTATCTTAGGCTTGAACTCAATATAATTTCATTTAGTTTTGTGTTGCGTAGGATTAAATGTTTTTTGTTTCCTATGTTGAGGCTCCTTTGTTACAACTACCAACTCTGTATCATGCTTGAACTCAATATAATTTCATTTAGTTTTGTGTTACATTGGATTAAATGTGTTTTTCTTCCTATGTTGAGGCTCCTTTGTTACTGTTAATGTGTATTTCTAAGTTCTAACAGTTACATTGTTGTATTTCTTATATATCTCTCTACCTTTATCCCATAGCATGTACCACAAACTATATGATACATGAGAAAGAAACATGATTCATTGACCAAACATCCATTCAGCAAAAAAGGAAGATCAAACAAACACCTAATTAACCATGGCAAAAGCTGATAAGGCATTTACAACAGAATGTGATTTGTAATCATCTAAGACAACCTAAGACTTTACAAATGTATACGTAGTCCTAGTACAATACTAACTACATTAATATATGCTAACAACTACTGATCAATTATTACATTATGTCAATAAGTATTTCAACACTAAATACAGTAGCAACACTTGATTGATGCAGCCATAATGCTATAGTAGCTCATCATTCTCTGCAATTTAGAACATGCAAATCATGAGTGGAACACACTGTGAAGGTCAGAATTAAAAGCCTAAAAGTATATTTAAAACAATTAGACCTTTGGTTGGTGATTTGAACTCTAGTAGAATAACCTACTAATAATTTCACGAAATTGATTCCTAGAAGACATTTTCTAAACCTAAAAATAAGTTTATCAAAACGAAAAATAAAATTGGGAGCACCAAAAAAAAAAAAAAAAAATGCTCAATTGAAATTAGAAGGAAAAGTTTTATGTACATATGTTCATGTTATCTTTCCCACATTGGCTCCTACGTTTGCACATCTTTGAACTCACTCTAACTTGAAACACCTAAGCATTCCCTACCAAAAAGAATATATTTTTTTTTTACAAAATATTCAGTAAAATTATTAACAAAATTGGAGTACAAACACCAATCCAAAAGAAGGTTCAAGTTTTGTACACTTTTTGGCAGTAAAATACATAATTACATGGTTAGATTCAGTATAAGAGATGTTGTCACACCAAATTTCATACCAAAAGCTCATTCTTGCATCATGTTTCAACTCATTCAAAGTGCTAACTTAAATTCTTTATCTAATAACTCCCTTTCTAGAATGGCTAGTAATAATTTTTAAGCCAGTTACTCTTTGTTAGAAGTAGAAGCAAACAACATTGTACTATGTTGTTTCTAGCTTAAAGATGCTAACATCAAGTGATTTTCCATATTGAATATGTTCACTTTAAACTAATAACTCCAACCAAGGAATGTAATGCCGAAATCTCAATTATATTAAAGAGTAAACCAAATAATCATAAAACCAAATTGCAGAAAAACTCCATTAATTTTTTGAATGGACCAATAGTCAATAAGTTATAGCCCCTAGCTGAAACTCTTAGGTTACTCTAGAACCCAAATTCATCAATGGCTTGTTATCGAATAGAATTATAGAAACAACAAAAAACTTATACAAAATCCTACTTATACCTTCTCTTGGACACTAAAATTAATAGAAAGAAGATAATTTTAATTCTTACCTACGCTTTAGATAATTGAAAATTTAATCAAGTTCCTTGCCATTTGATTTGTAGAAAAAAAACTTAAGTAACTCTATACAAACACCAAGACAGCTACATAAACTATCTACAACTATTGAATCTAATCCTATGTGGCAAGCTTTACAAACTTCACCTTTTTTTGGATGCTTTTATTGTGACTATTCAAACATATTTTCACTTGGTGAAGATTAGTATTTATTATTTAACAATGCCCATGGGCATAGCCTCAGCCTCAGTCTCACCCTGAACAAATTCCTGCTCTTTTACTATATACTAGTCGCTAACCCGGGCAATGCATGAGATAAAATTTTATGAAAGTATAGTTTATACATATATTAGTTAAAAATGAATAAAAATCAATATTTACAATATGAAATATAGATACACATATTTTGAAAAAAATAACCAAATTGTATATATATTTTTTAAAGATGAAACAAAAGGCACACTATTTATATTTCTACCATATTTAAACTTTTACGAAATATGGAACAACAAAACACCACAACAATATTGACAAATAGAAATTTCTAAGTTTCACCAAGACTTTTAGGGGGAAAAAAGCAAATAAAGTAATATAAAAATAACATTCTATAACACAAAGTATTCATCTAACAAAACAAAGACGTACATAAGAATAAAAAATCAAGATATTTTAGTAATATCCATTACCTCTTAGCATCCTTTTAGCATTTACTCAATCTGTAAAAACTTTAGGTTCTTCATAAAATATTACACAAACAATACCAAAAATAAAAATAAAAAACCATGCTACTTACAGGATAGTTTAACAAAATTTAAATATTTACTTAAAGAAATAATTGCTTTTTATTTTTTGATGGGAAGAAATAATCACTTGGAAACGAATAAAGCTTCACCTTCTACACATAACAATGGAAATCTTGAGATGAAATAACTCAACTAAACATAAAACAAAGCTTGAGATAACCCAGAAACTTAAATTCTATTTAAACACAAATAATAAAAAAAGGTCTCCAGACAAAGAATAAATCTAGGTGGAATCAAAGAGAAAGAACACTGGGGCAGTAAGGATAAAGAAATACAGCCCATGGTTACTTTTGCCATATAGAAAAATCAGAACTTACAGATTTTAAACAGTTTAGATTCTGCTGTTGTGCTTTTTTATCTTTTTCTTGGTCCAGGAAGGACCTGGTTGGTTTGTCAAATTGAAAGACCAGCGAGAGGTAGATTAAAAAAAAATAAGAAATAAGTTTTAAGGCTAGTTTATGAATGAATCTTGTTTCTTTCATAGATCCTGACTTTTAATATTTCTGTCCAATTTTTCTATTGTGAATTACCTTCTTTTTTCATACAAAATAATTGTGTTGATCTTGAACATCCAAGGAGCTCAGATTTTTTGGTGTTTTTGACCGCACAATATTATTTAAATTTTACTTTTAGGTTTTTTATTTTTTTATTTTATATATATATATATATATATATTTATTTGTTCTTCTATTTTTTATTGAAAGGAAGACAAATACAATTTGATCATATTATTATTTTCATGCATGTAAAAAAAAATGAGTCAACATGTACACCAATTAACCCGATTCACTTCCAACCCATTTAGGACGATTTATTTCTAACCCAATCCAAATTTGATTTGTAATCCATTTGAACCACACCCGACCTGTTTGCAAAATGCCAGGTCTAATCTTTTTTCTTTTACAATTCACCTATTCTTTTTTATTATTCCTTTTATTTTATTTTGGCAAACCTCAGTGGTGGGAGGAACAGTTGAGTTTGGGGCATTAGTATTTAGTATTACTTTAGTTGAGATTTTCACGGGTGTCAATCTTAGGTATATAGTTGTAGCCGCATTTATAGACAAAACACAGCTCTAGGTAGGCTTAGGCTGCGTTTCTTAAACGCCGCTTCAGTCCTAGAAGGTAAACGCAGCTCCAACTTCAGAAAACGCGGCTTAAAACCTGGTCTATAGCCGCGTTTTTGAAACGCGGCTATAGACCAGGTCTGAAGCCGCGTGGCTCAAAAACACGGCTCGAAGTCTTACCTGTAGCCGCGTTTTTAAAAAACGCGGCTCAAAAACGTGGCTCAAACCAGCGTTTTTTGTAGTGCTTCTTTTGGAACATAACACATCCTGCACTGAAAAAGGTTATGTAGAAGCAACCAAATCTGTGCAGAGTCATGAGCAGTGTGGTCATATGTAGGATATCCCAACAAAATCTTTTGGAGGACTGAACAATCACATTTGCGTTGCGCTTTTTCATCTTTTTCTTGGTCCAAGAAGGACCTGTTGGCTTGTCAAATTGAGAGACAGGCAAGAGGTTGATTAAAAAATAAATAAGAGAGGGGAGCGTATATATTTAATATAAAGAAATAAATCAGATTTACAAATTAAAAAAAAATACTGATGTGTAAAATTGTAGAGTAGTCCACCAAAAGTCAGAGACTTCGGTTTTATAATATATATAGATTAGTGTAACCTGCATTGCTTCAATTTTATTTGTTTGCTTCAAATTGGTTATTTGACCTGTGTTAACAACGGGGGCATAATCAATATTTTTCTTTAGTAATACTGTATTTTGTTTCATATAAATGTGCTATTGATTTTTCAAAGTTTGATAAGTTAATGTCCTCATTTCCTGCCACTTTTTGCATCTTGTTTTACTGATGCTGTCCAGGGTACTGTCCTAGATTCATCTAAGTAACAATTGTAATATATATTTTTTGTATGTTCCAAAATTTTCAGGTTCCATCAGTATATATTATTTAAAACAATTCCCCCTTCTGATATTCTCGTTTTAGTTTGAAACTAAGCTTGCATATTTGAAGGCATGATGTGTACAACATACACTGAAAGATTGCGCTCATGAGGTTTTCTAATCTATGAAACTCTTAGGTTACTCCATTATTTTTTAAGTAACTCTGTGTAAACACCAAGACAACTACATAAACTATCTACAACTATCTAATCAAATACATTACAATTAAAACCCTAAGTGGGTTTGAAAGAAAACAAAGGTGGATGCTTATAGATGTTTAAGTTCAACAACCTATGTAAACAGATTAAATGGTTAGGACTGCCCATTGATTAATCATAAAAATAAACTAATCAAGAAATTCAAAAACCTAAAATCAAAACCCTAAGTAGGAGTCGAAAAATTAAGAAGCAATTTGAATCTATATATCTACCAAAATTGAAAACCCAAAGAGCGAGAGAGAAAAACCTGAATTACTAGTGTTCCAAAGAGAAAGAAAGAGAAAAGCTTCAAGCAAAGCCATCTGTGTAAATGGGTGGAGGTGGAGAGTTGTCTCTTAGGTCAATCTGCCATAGATTGGTTGTTGTTAAGGCCTTTTTTAGTTTCTTGTGTAGTCTTCGGATCTCAATGGTGCTATGGAGCCTCTCTGCCAAGTCCTTCTCATGGCATTGTGTAGTCGTTCTCATGTTTGTGTTTTTCATGGGAAAACAATGGAGAGGCTGAAAGCCAAATGCTTCAGTTTTATAGTATATTTAGACTAGCTTGTCATCCGTGCAAATGCACGGGATTTTTATTTAAAATTTTTTATAATTGTTGGTTGTTTGTTTATATCATCATGAAAAGTACTCTTGTTTTTTATATAACATCATCAAAAGTAAATCACACTTCATCATAGTAATGTATAGAGTCATGTTAACAGGTGCCCTTAGGGCAATTGTCAATAAATCATATTAGGAAAATTTTGACATCACTTTTATGAGAAATATAAAAAATTGTAAAAAAAATCAATTTTTTTTTTTTATCATTTTCCCATCAAAAATATTTCTAAAAATAGTTCCTCAACCAGTGCCCTTAGGGCATTCTTTAACATTTCCCTAATATATATTAACAAAATTTGAATAAGGGGAAAAAAATATTAAACTTATAGCAGAGGAAAAACAAATGCCTTTCTTCATAACATCATAAAAATTTAGGGTATGTTTGGTAACTGTTTTTTCCTCTTATTTTCTGTTTCCAAAAACAATTTTCTACTTTTGAGACTAAAAAACTTGTTTGGCAAATCAAAATGGACAGAAAACAAAAACTATTATCAAAACTCAATTTATGAAAGAAACTGAAAACATGCAAATGACTGTTTTCAGTTTCTAATTTTCAAAAGTCAATGAAAACATATATTTAATTTAATGAATTTATCTCATTTAATGAGTTATTATTAGAGTTTAAATCCTAGTAACAACATATTTTAGTATTTTCTATTTTTTTCTTCAAAAAACTATCTTTTTAATTTCAACTATCCAAACATGTTTTTGATTTAAAAAATATAAGAAAATTGTTTTTTCTTTATATTCCCAAAAACAAGTTTTTAAAAATAGAAAACAAAGACAGTTACCAAACATAACCTTAGATTCATGGCTTAAAATAATATTTATAATCCTAAAATAAACCAAAAGTCAAATAGTTTAAACCCTTTGTTTATGGACTTCATGCTTTCTTTGTTTAAAGTCTTATGGGTCTAATGTTGTAAGCAACCAAGCCATTGAGGATTTTTTTTGCATTCCTGGACATATTAGAAGATTCAAAACAAAATGTTAATGTTAAATTGATTCCAAATGAAGAACACCTACAAATGTGAAATTAGTTCTACCATCTAAAATCTAAATCACATGAATGATTGTTAGATAGCTTATCATTTCTTTTTCCTTTAAACATGTCTAATAAAAATTTCTAAATCAAATTTTTACTTATAAAAAAAAGCCCAATAAAAAAAAAAAAAAACATAGGAAAGTATCAATTAGAATATAATCATATTTTTCTTGTCTTTTAATAAGATGTTGCCGAATTTCCATGGAGATTATCAATAATTCTACTTCTACTCTTGTTCTTAGTTTGTTAAATGAAAGATTAAGAGTAGACAAAAGAAAATTTTGGTAAAAACCCAAGTAGAAGATACTAAAATTGATAAGGCTAATGTATATGTATGTTCAGCTGTTTACCAATTGTAAGGCGTCTACCTACTACCATTAAAAAAAAATTAATAACAATAATAATAATAAATTGTCAATCATTTGTGGTAGTGATGTAATACAAAGGAGAATTAAATGACTTCAACAATTTTAATATCAATCTGCAATCTAGAAGAAAATCTAGCCAATGTAAGTTGGAGAATTCAATTGGGCATTTATACTATTGTAACTTGCGCTATGAGCTTAAGGAAAAAACATTTATTTTTAGGTTAAGCATTCAATGTAGCTTGTACTCATTTTCTTGCCCACTTAGAGGAGGCAATTGAAAGATATTTCAGAAAATACATAGAATTGGAAGTCTAATAAAAAAATAAAAATAAAAACACTCATTGTTTTTAATCTAACAAACAGTAAATTATCATGTTTTAAATTCCCCAAATTTTATCATGATTTTAATTGCATTATTTATTTTACAAATTAGGAAACATTAGAGATACCTGGCCTGGCGAACTTTGCTGACCCAACGAAATTTTAAAAAATTTTGTTACAAAAAATGTTGAATTCACACAGTTAGCCTATATTGATGTAACTGATTTCCAAAGCATTTTGTCAAATGAATAGGATACACAAAGATATATAATTTTTTAGTGAACTGAAACACCAGCAAATCCCTAAAATGCTCATATCATCCACAACAAAAAAATGTCCCAACACCAAAACACAAATCCACAACTACCTAAAGTATTCCAACCACAAACCAGAATAAAACCATTGGAAAAATGTTTAAAATAATAATAATAATAATAATCAGACAAAAACTCCATTTGGTTAAATGGGCTACTATTTGCACTCCCATTTCTTTGGGTGGCTTGGGGATAAGGAAGGTAAGACTTTTTAATGAAGTTTTGCTTGGGAAGTGGCCATAGAAATTTGGGATGGAGAAGGCTACCCTTTGGAGGCAAGTGATAGAGGTGAAATATGGCTGTGGATGGGGTGGCTAGTGTACTAGCTTGTTAATGGTCCATATGGTGTTGGCTTGTGGAAAAATATTAGTTGGTGATGGCCTTCTTTTTCTCGCCACATTCTATATGATATTGGGGATGGGTCTAGGGTGAAATTTTGGCAAGACCGTTGGTGCAGTGAGACATCTCTTGCAGTCAGCTGTCCTGAATTATTTAGATTTTGTCGAGATAAGGAGGCTAGTGTGGCTAAGCTTATGAAGTTTGATAATGGAGTCATGTTTTAGGATGTAAGTTTCTTTAGGGGTATGCATGCTTAGGAATTAGAGGCACTAGCTAGTTTCATGGATACCATCATATTTGGTGCTCCGGTGAAAGGGTTTAGTGAGGATAAGATGTGCTAGAAACCTAATAGAGAGAAGGGCTTCATGGTTAAGGATTATTATAGTCTTTTAGCGGGCTCTAATGACTATTACTTTCCTTGGAAAAGTATTTGGAAACAGAAGATTCCTTCTCAAGTTGCTTTCTTTGTTTGAACTGCTGCTCTAGAGAAATGCTTAACAATTGACAATTTACGAAAAATGAAGGTTTGGATTTTGGATTTGTGCTACATGTGCAAGTGTAATGGTGAATTGGTTGATCATCTTTTTCTTCATTGTCTGGTTGTTATGGATCCGTGAGCTATGGTGTTTGGTTTGTTTAGAGTGAGTTGGGTTATACCACAATCTGTAGTGGGGCTTCTAGCATGTTGGCAAGGCAGTTTTGGTCGTCATCGAAATGGGTATATATGGTTGATTGTTCCCCATTGCTTATCGTGGTGTCATTGGAGGGAGACAATTAGTAGGTGTTTTGAGAATAAGGAGAGATCCATATCAGACTTGAAACAATTTTTCTTTAGAAATTTAATGGATTGGTTGGCTGCTTTGCGGAACCAATAATTTTTTTCTTTTCTTGATTTCCTAGATTCTTGTAATTTTTGTTCTTGAATTGTTTGACCCCTTGTACACTCCCTGTGTACTAGGGTGTTCCTTTTTCGATATCAATAAACTTATTACTTATCAAAAAATATAAGCAGAGAAAAACTAACCTTATATAAGAATATAATCGACATAAGTAACGTTTAGGATTGTTAGGGAGAGAAGGAGCCAAGTAATGGATGTACGGATTTAGACCCCTTAAAAACAACCAGATTGTGTAGCCTAGATTAATTAGCCAAGTTGTTACTTAGTCAAATTAAACAATTCTAGGTTAAAACAATCAAATAATCATATCATGCATATAAAACATATAAAGCAGCGGAAATAATAAAGAACACAAGATATGATCACCCAAGAAACCACACGGAAAAACCTGGGGAGGATTTGACCCACCGATTCTCAAGGCAAACTAGAATTCACTATGAAAGAATTGAAGTTCTTACAAAAGGACTACAAGCTCCCCACTCGACTTCCTAATGCTACCCACCAGTAGAACTTCCTGTCACGACCAAGTGCAGGCTCCGAATCCACGGACTACTTCTTTCTTGAATTCCTCAATCAGCTACAAGCTCCCTGTTTGTTTATCTTTAAGTTCCAATGGTTGCAACTATAATGATCTTCAAGATGTTGAAATCATCTCTACCTTGAAAACCCTAAGTTTTGTGTAAAGGAAAGCTCCTCTAAGATCTCACAAGAGATTCACACAAAACAGAAAATATGAGCAACAATACAATATGGAGCACCATCAAAAACATGGCTAGGGTTTAGTTTATATACCTAGGGTAAAATCATAAAACCCTAAATGTTTAATAAAGTAGGGCTAAGTTGGAAATTCCGCAGAAAAATCAACCTGTGCGATTTTCGATCGATTGAGCCTATCCTTCGATCGATCGAGCCAGGCCGAAAGTCCCAAGTACTTCTGCAGCCACTCGATTCCAACTTTACAATAATGAACCAACTTTGAACAAGCCTAAACAAGACTAAATACATTGTTTTGATCATGGTTTGCCAACATTACAAATTAGAGTTCTAAATACATAAAATCCTAAGACCTTAGAACCTAACAATGGAGAGTGTGGCTGGATGCGGTCTTAAGATTTCTCTCTCTCTCTCTACCTTATGGCGTTTCTCTTTGCAATTTTGGCCGTATGAAAGTGGTAGGAAACTGGACATTGGCTAAAAGCTGGCTCTACAGTGGTGGTGGCACTACATCCATAACTATCTCAAATAATATCACGGTCCTTCTAGCAGCGAAGGCTACCACAACTTCAAAGCTGTTAGGAATACAATTTCCTGGCTCATTGGGATTCAGGTGGATATGCCAATGAGCTTAAGGGACAAGTAAAAAGTAATTATTAGAATCATATTGTACCTATTTTGTAGAAAATAAGTAAAGTACATAAATAGAGCATCTTTGCAGTTTTTTTAATGTAAACTATCAGAAATTTTTTATTAAGATCTTTGAATGTATTCTATGGTGTGAAACTCAAAGAAATGGAGGCGTCCTCCAGCCAAACATGGTCTACTAAATGAATTACATGCAAAACCTACCAACTTAACAGCAACCACGCTCATTGTTTTGTTAATGCAATTCACACACCAGCAACCACAAAGCTACAACAACAAAACACATTGTCTGCAATTGTCTACCATTAAAACAAAAGTTTATAGTACCTAACCCTGGTAATTATGCAGACAAAGTGAGAGGCACTAATAAATTTGATAAAAGAAGAGAGTAAACAATAACCTTTTTGTAACTCTTAAGCCATTGTTCTTATCTAGCAATTACAGGCTTCTCTCCCTGCACATGTTCACAAACACTTTTACCCTAGGTCTTAAACTTCCATTTTAAGTTCCTAACTCTAAATTTGTTTCCAATATATTAACTTATAAGTTATAACACTATTTTCTCTGACCTGAAAAAATAAAACAAAAACTGCCATATAATAACTTGCAGATCACCTATAACAAAACTTAACTACATTGACTTGCTAAACAAAATTAAAAACAACCATACAACTATAATTTTCTTTTGGTCTTCATATAATAACTTTGGGATATTGTTTGTCATACGTTACAACAGAAAAGGCATTGAATGAGGTAAATAACATAATGAAGTAGTTAAGTAGTACCTAAATGATGCACTAAAAAAGAATAAATTACTTTATAATTGTGTGCTATGTATTCTCTTCAGCAGTTCTATCTCCTCCCCACTGGAAACTTCGGGATCAATATAGCACAACTGGAAGTACGAAACAAAAACAGACATTGTCAAACTGTAGTAAGACCAAGTACCAAAGTTTACTAGACATATAACCCCTCTATTTATGATAATTTTCATTACATAAGATTAAAGGTGGATTATAATATTCAAAATATTACCAACAGCCATCCAAAATTCATTTTTTAAGAAATGATAATATGTATTTGTACAATGATCATCAATTCTTCATGGTTAGGATTAATTGCCTTTTGTCAAGTGGAATGTTCAACAAAAATTGTTGCACTTCTATTTTTTTCTCTTCACATTTAAGTGCCAAAGGAATTTAAAAAAAAAAAAAAAAAAAAACATGGGAATATAGACAATAACCCTCACCAACAACTTTACTATACCCCTATTTTGTCCTCTATATTTCTATGAATTTTAAAACTAGGCAAAGTGGTACAAGCATACATTAAGGAATTTATGAGAATGTGCATATGTTTAGACTTTTGGTGGAGAAGCACTGATATTAAGAGTGGATGTTTAACACTTCTAACAGGCATCAGAAAAACTCAATAGATCTTCACGCTGATCATGCCAATATCAATATGCAATAAAAATATGAAATAAAATAACATTTTAAAATAAGATAAGTTTGAGGAAACAATTAACAAAAATAATAGAAGTCCTATAAACAAATAGAAAGAAGTACAAAGTGTGTGATGAAGACAAGGAAGAGCTTAAGGAAAAAGAAGATTACATACACAAAGATTCAAGAATTGTGGTCTAGTTTTGATGTCGGACCTTCTTTGCACCTTTGATAGGTCATTTTAGTTATTAGTATTGAGTCTTTTAGGTTGAGAAGCTGCTAAATCAATTTTAATTAAGTTCTATTAGAATAAAGGCAATTTGGTAATTTCTAGAAATCTGGAATGGCCTATCCTTGGTCGTACCAAAGGCCCATGAGTCTTATTGTGATTGATTAATAAAATTCAACAGCTTATTTTAAGCTTTGTTTGTGTGATGCAAACTTCTCCAAGGTTTGATGCCAAGAAACCCTTGATGTGATGCTTAGGAAGACCTAGGTGTGATTGCCTAGTGTTTTATTTATGTTATTTTCTGTTTATCCCCTGTTTCAGCCCCAAATAGCTATCAACATTCATTCTTTTCTAACCTAAACTCTTAAACATCAATCCTTATTCAAGAATTCATCAAGAAACTTAGTATAGTGCTGAATTTTTTAAACGGTCCTGCATTAGTGTGTCATATAAGAAAGGTGAAGAAGAATTAGAAGTTTAAAACCTGTGTTAGTGACAGATTGTTGAAGGCAGTAAAGGGTATCCCGCGAAGAAGATTATCCAGCAGCATTGGGTCTACCAATCATGTTGAAATTGCATCCTTTGTTGGTAACGCTTCTAATTCTCTCATGTCTCATTGCCTCCCTACTCTTTGCTCTCTGCATAGATTGAAATATTAAAAACACAAGCAAAAAGTTTGTCGTCTAATAACACATAAACAATAAACACCATAGGTTGAAATTCAATCATAACTCTAAAACAAAGAACGAACTGATGAGGTATCAAAAAAAAAAAAAAAAAAAAAAAAAAAAAAAAAAAAAAAAAAAAAAAAAAAAAAAAAACTCAAGGAACATTAATAGGTCTATACCAATTTAAAATAACCAATGTCCACACCCTTATAATTCCACACAGTCCAGAGGCTTCGACAAAAGGAAAACATAAATAGAAAAACCAAGATTTTGAATAAGGAATTTAACAAAAAACCAAAGACAAGATTTTAAAAATGCTCATTACCAAAAAAAAAAAAAAAAAAAAAATCAATCAAAGAAATCACAAATTAGAATTCAGATTTCCAAAAGACAGGAATTCAAAATACTCCCTGTGAAAAATTACCAAAATCAATCTAAAACAAATAAGCTAAATAGAAAAAACTTCCAACCCAATTACTGTAGCCAAATCCAAATCTAACTCAAATACATAAATCCAAACCTATCTATCCAACCAAATGACTAAACATAAAAAACAAGTTATGGCGTAATTTAAAAACGAATAAAAAAAACCATTACCTGTAGCAATTTCGGCTACATGAAAGGTTCTCTACTTGTCTCCTCAACTTACTGAAATTTCATGGTATTTAAATATTAGAAGCAATCCACAATTAGCAAAGTAAACTAACAAACGCAACTAAAATTTGAAAAAAAAAAAAAAAACTTTAGAATTGGCTGCAATTCCTTTTACTATTATACTTTCAGATTTCACATTTTAAACCCATAAAAACCCAACATAAAAAACAACAAAATCAAGACTTAAAAGTTTCTTTTTAAAAAAAAAAAAATTGACTAAAATCTACAAAGTAATAAATTTAGTATAAAGAAAGTTATACTATCAGATTTCAAAATCCCACAATTTTACTCCCCCTTAAAAAAAGAAAAAAAAAGAAAAGAAAAGAAAAAAAAAAAAGAGCAGAACAAGGCCATTAAAACTAAGGTAGGATTTTCCCCTTTACCAAAAAAATGAACAAATAGAGAGGAAAATGGTTATAAATCCAAATTCCTAAATTGACAGCAAACAATAATAGAAGAGAATATTAGGAAAAGAAATTAGTACATTTGCTTTGATTAAAGTAGAGACTCTAGATTGTAGAAAGATTCCACTTCGTTTCTATGGAAAAAGAAATTGAATGATTTAAATCCAAAAGAGAAGAATTCAAACAAACCCATTACTGAAAATATTTAATAAAAATAGTCACACATAATTCCAATTTTCCTTAACCTAATTTTTGGGACCAAAATCTAACCACAATTGTATAAGTGGAAAACATATAACAAAACTAATTCAAGTCAGAGAAAGAATAGGAACTCATCGGAGACGTTGTTAATCAAAAAGTCAGAGAGAACTCCTTTTAGTCGGCTTCATCTTCCTCCTTCTTCAGCTTCTTTTTTTGGAAAAATCAAAAAAAGAAAAGGTCGTAACTGGGAGAGATGGTTCTCTTTTTTCTTTGTTATGTTGAAACCTAAATATTAAGTCAGCAACACTTCCAAATCCCACTTCTTCCCATCGCATCCATCTTCAAGACGATCTAGTCGCAGGTTTTCACTTCTCAGTGAGTGAAAGATTTGTCCCCGGGTGTACGTTATAAGCTTCTATAGTAGAACTCATTCAAGAGGGCTTGGGGGGAGGGAATTTGTAGAGTAGCAGTGTGAGGGGCTTCTATGTAGTAAGTTAGGCAACATTTCAAAGATTTAAGAAAAATAGCATCTCAAGTTTCTAAAACTCGAGATCCAATTAAAAATCGAGTTTTACAAACTCGCTTTGCACTTGCTTTGAATTTCTGACTTGGCTTAAAATGGTCTACGTAGATCTCGAGTCTTAAAGACTCAATTTTTACATAGCAAAAACCGAGTCTTTAAGACTTGAGATTTAAGAAGGGATTAATTAAAATTTGAATAGAACTTGAGTCTTATAGACTCGATTTTTGCTGAGAAAAATTTTATAAACACGCAGTCTACAAAATTTTATAAACACAGGCACTCAGCCTCTCACCCAAAAACAGAGCATCCTCACTAACTCTCACTCACCCATGACTCTCACACCACATTGCCTCTCACTCTCACTCACCACACTGCCTCTCTCACTGCTCTTCCGTCTCAACAATTTCATAGCTCAAGTAAGGGCTTTTTGATTTGATTGTTATTGTAGTTGGGTATTAGTTGTGTAGGGGTGTGTGTTAAAGAGTTTGAGTATTTATTTTGTAGATAGTTAACATAACTTAGTTAAGATACCAATATTGTGAATTATAGAACTTTGTTTTGTTAGTGTTAATTTTTAAATTATTTATTTGCATGGTTTTTGTTATCAAAATTTTATTAATTATTTCTAGGCTCTTATTTTTATCATGATCTTACAAGTTTTTTGACTTTATTCATCATTGTTTTAGGTACGAAATGGGTAGTGAATGAATTGTAATGAATGGGTATGTAATCATGCCCTTTGAATGGGTATGAAATAGGTATGTAATGAAATGGGTATGGAATTCATGCCCTTTGAATGTGTAATGAAATGACTTTTTTTTTTGTATTGGGTATGAAATGGGTATATAAATGCTATGGGTATGTAATTAGATAAAATGTTGTATATTTTTACAAGGATTTTGTTTGTTTGTTTGTTTGTTTTTTGTTTTTTTTTTTTTGTTTTTTGTTTTTTGTTTTTTGTTTTTTTTTTTTTTGTATTGGGTATGAAACGGGCTATCTTAGCATGATGGAAAAAGGATTTGGGTATGAATTGTGTAAGGAATGTGTAATGAAATTCATACCCTTGGAATGAATTGGAATTTGTACTTTGTGTAATTTGACTAGATAAAATGTTTTTTTAACTAACACAGTAACTTGACTTTAACGGGTTCACAATGCCTGAAATTGATATAATCCTATACAACGGTTGTCTGCTGAAGAATGCCAATTGGAACAAGGGATTGCCATTTGAAGGGCCGGGTATAAAGAGCTATTAGACCCAAATTGATCGTAGGTTGAAGACCCTTGACGAATTGAAGATGATGGTTATGGAAGAGTTGTGTGAGAATCCTGCTGTGCACAATATACAAATTACTTATCGTATGCCAAATGAAATCCTAAAGCACCGGATTAATTACAAGTATTTGGCGATAGAAATAGACAAATATGTGAAGATCATGTTTGACAAGTTGGAGAGAATACCTAAAGTAACTAACATTGAGTTGTACGAATAGTTGGAGCCACGTGCAGAAGTTGGTATCGAGGAAATCCAACAAACACAAACAAGTTTACAGGTTACAGTTCCGGATGCTCAATATGAGTATTTTACACATGTAGAGCATGATGATGTTCATGTTGATGATGATGATGATGATGAGGATGAGGATGACGATGATGATGACGACTATTTTGATGAGAGTACTACCATTGACAGTGAAGATTTCGTTGATAGAGATGAGTTTGAAGAGAGGATTGAACAAAGGGATTTTGGGGACTTTGAGAGGGACATTGACGATGATGAGACATTGGACGGTAGTGAACCTGATGCAGACAATGTTATTAGTGTCTAAAACATTACAGACACAATCCCTGCCTACGCACCTCCTGCCTTGTCATTTTCTGCAAATACTTGGGAAAATATGGTTGATCCTTCATATATTGAGACACCATTTGTGTCTACTTGGAGAGAGAGGATGAATTTGTGAAAAGGGTTGACTTTTGCCAATAAAGTGGAGGTGCAGTGCATATTAACAAAATGTGCTCTCAAGGAAAACAAACATTTTATGATTAGTAGGTCGACCACGAAAAAACTTTGTGCGAAATGCGTGGATGAGTCATGCAAGTGGTATGTATGTGCAATCAAGAGGCCCAATCTCCAAGGACTATGGATGGTCACCGTGTATGTGGGTCCTCACATATGTATACGGATTGGGGTGTGAAATGACGTTAGAATGATGAATTGTAATTTTATTGCATCAGGCATCCTTAAGAAGTTATGTGAGGATCACACTACCCCAATTAAGCATCTCAGATCTATGATAGAATCGAAATATGAGGGCTATAAGCCTTCTTACTACAAGGTATGAGATGCGAAACAAAAGGCGATTGGGAAGGTGTGTGAGAATTAGGATTGGGGTGCGAAATGATGGTAGAATGATGAATTGTAATTTTATTGCATCAGGCATCCTTAAGAAGTTATGTGAGGATCACATTACCCCAATTAAACATCTCAGATCTATGATAGAGTCGAAATATGAGGGTTATAAGCCTTCTTACTACAAGGTATGGGATGCGAAACAAAAGGTGATTGGGAAGATGTGTGGGAATTAGGAAGAGTCTTACCAAAGGTTGCAAAAGTTGCTTATGGCATATATTGATCAGGATCCGACTACCCAGGTGTTCTATCATACCACATCCACTGGTGAAGATGACATCGTATTTTTGAATTATGTGTTTTGGTCTTTCGGTGCAAGCATTGATGGATTCAAATATTGCAAGCCGGTTATCAGTATTGATGGGACCCATCTGTATGGTAAATATCAAGGAAAGTTGTTGGTTGCAATGGCAACCGACGCTAACAACAAGGTATTTCCTCTCGCCTTTGCTGTTGTGGATTATGAGTCAGGGTCCAGTTGGAGGTGGCTTTTACAATGCCTCAGAGATACGATTGGCCACGTGATACCTAACGAAGGCATTTGCATAATTTTTGACCGACATCTCGGTATAAAAAACACCATTGCAAACTGGCCTAGAGGGGATGATGAAAGAACACGGGTATTTCATAGATATTGCCTTTGACATGTTGCTAGCAATTTCAACACACATTTTCAGAACTCGACTCTAAAGTCAACGGCGTTGAAAGCAGGATATGCTACTCAGGTAGTTAAATTTGATACCATAATGGAGTCCATTAAGCAAGGGGAAATGGAGGTCATTAGGAATAAGAAGAAGGTGACGAGGAAGGATGGCAAGGGTGGGGTATTCTTTTAAGAATAAAGAAGACAATAGGAAACTATGGGGTATAGGTATATGTAGTTTTTGTTTGATTTCTCACATTTCTCTCTCTCCACCTAGTTGACTCGTTCTTCTCTCTCTGTTTTTATCAAAAACAGTGCTTTTCTCTTTGTTTTAAAAAGAAGTACAGTCATGTTTCAGTAATACAAAATCAATAGTTTTTTTGGTGTTTCAGCCAATAAATGACTGACACATGTTCAGAAGAGACCCATTAGGTTACTCCACTAACACAAATTAAAAAACAATATTACCCTTGAAAATTTTTCGAAGCTGGCCCACCCTTTTAGGAGCTATTTGGTATAGGAGTTTAAACACATGTTTTTAGTTTTTAAACAATATTACATACTTTTTCACACACTTTTTCATTCGCACATATTTCCAAAAAAATACAAACAACGTTACTATAACAACGTTACCAAACGGCCCCTTACTCTCTCTGTTTCCTAAAATCAGCGTTTACTTTTCAATCCTCACACACTCTCTCTCTCAAACCCAAACTCCCTTCCACCCACAACTGCCGCTTCCATTTCCTTGTTGCCGCACTGCTCTACCCCACCTCCGGTTCCAACCATTGCCCCCATAAACGAAAATAGTACCCAAAAAAAAAAAAACCAGAGAACAAGGCCTAAATTTAAAACAACCTATAAATATAGGGTTGCAAAGCGTAATTTTTGCCATTATTTTAAGAGAGATGATATGTTCATAACATTTTCACAATAAATATTATGTGGCAAGTTATTACTTGCTGTTATTAGTGGGCAAAAAAATAATTTAAGTTGTAAATTTAAATTAAAAATCTTTAACAAACTACTAACTAGGATTTGTTGTGAAATGTTGTGGACGTAGCACTTCTTTTATTTAATATGAAACAATTTGGATAACATATTACCCTAGTGGTGACTGTAGGATTTTTTTCTAGGGGGGTCAGCAATGGCAAAGCTAGACATATGTCATGGGGGGCAACTAAAAAATAAAATAATGATTTTTTTTTCCTGTACATACAACTTCCACATTATATACAATAATCTAAAATAGCATTCTAAATACAATTTGGTATAAAATACAACTATATTGTACAATAGTCTAAAAAAGTTATTAATAGTTTAAAGATCAGTAATACAACATCCATTGAATGCATAAACAAATATAATTAAATAATTAATAATACATTTTTGTTAAATTAATAATAACTTATTATATTTATATGCAGCATCAATTAAATAAAAATATATGATAACGAAAAATTGTGACACACCTAGGAGTAGGAATAGGAGTAAATGTGAAACTAAGAAAGTAGTAACTAATATAAGTTTTTGCTTTTGAAGTGTATGGCTTTTTAATCATACTCGTGGTCTTTCTCTTGGAATTTGAGCAAACATTAAAAGACTTCTTGGACTTGGAAATATATAAAGCATTTATCAAACTATTTGATCAAACAAAGAGAAAAACTAAGAAAATATAGAAGAGAAAAAGAGAAATAAGGAGAATGAGGAAAGAATCACATATGTAGATAGAAATCTATTGGTTGTAACAGTGGTGTAATGTTTTGCTTATGAAGAAGAAAAATGCAGGGAAAAACTACTTCATTTCGTTGTCAACTGTAAAGTAAGCCAGAGTCCCGAAGAGAAGATTTATTTATTTTTTAATTTTTTAATGAAGGAGAAAATTTTTGAAACTTTTTAAATTTTTTTTTTTTTTTTATAAATTCAATACACAATACTTTTACAAAAAAATTATAACAAAATCTAGGTGACAAGTTCTTAAAGGTAGGTAAAAAGTGATGTCAATTGTGGGTCTAAATAAAAACTAGTTACAACTTGCCATATAATATTTATTGTGAAAATAGCATTAAGATGATTATATTCAAATTTATTTTAGTTGGGTTTAAGTAAAATTTAGGGCCAGGGTGTCTAAATTTTTATTTTAGGGGGTTAAAACATTTTTTTTAAAAAATTATCTATGCTATTAATAAGAAAATTTCCTTGTTCCATCTTCAATTTTTTGCGTACCAAAATATGCTCATACAAATTTTGAAATAACATACCCTTTAGTTTAATTTTTTTCCTACAAAAAAGCAAAAAAGTTTAATACAATTATACTATCTCACGTACAAAAGGAAAAAAAAAAAAAAAAAACCGTTAATCTCACCACACATTTGTATTCAAATATTTGATTCCTATCTGTATTTGTTATCTATTTGGATTCAAACTTCAATTATTTTTATTAAAAAAAATACGAAGTTATTTCCTCAAAAAAAAAAAAAAAAAAAAAAAACTCATTACCTCACTGAAAAACTACTCATTTTTATCCCGAAATTTCTATGATTTTTTTTTTTAAATTCTTTAAAACATTCCAAAATTTTTGTTATCCAAATTCTATACAGTTATCACAAATCCCATCTATCTACACTGACGTATATCATCTTTCTTTTGTTCAAATCTCAAAAAAAAAAATTTTTGGTAAACGTCGCTTGGAATAAAACTAACGAACAACAAGTCTATTACAACAGATAAGGCCAGCTTTATCTCACTAGCCAACATCTCAACCACCACATTCGATGGGTCAAACAAAAAAAGAAAATCAGTTACATCAAGTTCAGCCCCTACCCTTGCAAGCCGGTCTACACACCCATTCGCTTCCCTGAACACATGCACCACCGAGGAATTAGGGAACTTCTGGATCAGGTTCCTACATTCAGATAAGAGGGGTTCAAGCATTAGATTAACCATTGAAGGCCTTGAAACAAGCTGAACAATAAACTCAGCATCCATTTCAATACATATGTTTCCAAACCCCATTTGCTTAGCCATAGTGAGCCTATCCTTCAAGGCCTAAAGCTCAGCCACCGTGCTTGAAGTGTTGCCTAACTTCCTCACAAACCCGCCTAACCAGTCACCACTACTTCTCAGCACCCCACCTCCACCCACCTTAACTGGGTTTCCATACATTGTCCCATCGGTATTAAGTTTAACCCAACCTAATAGGCTTGTTCCATTTTACTTGGATCTGCACTCTACTCGGCTTGTTAGACTCATTGGGGACAATAGCATAGTATTCCACACCTCTTTTAAGGCATAGAGAGCTCGTACCTTCATCTATTCTGCCAGTCTGAAACAAAGCCTTATTTCTCTGCAACCAAATGGCCCAAATTGCTTGAGGAAATAGAATTTTCCATGGCACATGGGGTCTGGGGTAGCTAGTGGAAGTCCCACAAAACTTCTTCAGCCACTCTTCCAAATTCAAACCAAAAAGCTCCTGGTTATTCTCCTCACTCCACACCGCCTTAGACACTTTACAGTCTCTAAGTGTATGAATGATAGATTCCATCCCTTCACCGCATAACTCACACATCGGGTCAAGATTTAACCCTCTAGAACAAAGCACTTCCTTCGTAGGCACATTGCGATGAGAGCATAACCAGAAAAAAAAATTTGATTCTAGGGGATGTATGGGCTTTCCACACCCAATGATGTGTGTTAGTGTCAAGATTCAAAAGATTAAACCCTTTAGCAATGAGATATGCAGATTTAAGGGAGAAGGAGCCATCTTTAGAAAAAGCCCAAATAAACAAGTCTTCATTGGAAGGATTTGCTGCAATAGGGATACCCATAATTTCTTGGAGGATTTTGTCAGGGAGGGCGAAAGAGATACACTCCGCATTGTCTAACAAGCTCTTAGCTGAGAGCTGATCTTCCCCCACGTTCAAAGGACCTTTAATTTGCTGCCTGAGTGGACCAGAAGTGTGATGCCCCAATTTGATTAATTGTGTGATATGTGTGGGTGTGTGATGAGTCCCACATTGGGTATTTACTAGGTTGAACTGGGCTTTATTAACAACTACAAGGAGCCTTAATTATGACTAGTCATTTTGAGGTATAGTGCAGATGTGGCTAGCGCTTTTCCTTGGGTCGTTACAAGAAGGGAGCCAGAAGTCATCCCAAGCACTCAAACTCTCTCCGTTGGCAATGGACCATCTTAGACCCTTGTTAAAGATCACCCCACCCACCTTGCAAGCTTTCTAGGTCCGAGAGGCAGATTGGTTCCTAGAGTTACCCCTCAGGCGATACGGGGTGAGGTATTTGCATGTGAGCATTTGAGCCCACGGCATATCCGGGCTTAAAGCAATCCGCCAACAAAGCTTCGCCAAGAAGGCTGCATTCCTTGCTTTCATGTCAAAAATCCCAAGCCCTCCCCATATTAGTTGGGTTTGTGACCTTGTGCTACCCAACAAGATGCATTTTCTTCTTATCCACAGTAGAACCCCAAAGAAAGTCTCTCACCAATTTATTCACCTCTTCACATACCCTAACAGGTAGTTTCTGACACTGCATGATATACTCGAGTATGGAAGTTACCGTTGCCTTAATGAGCACAAGTCGCCTTGCCGGCGAAAGGCATTTGGATTTCCATCCATCTAACTTAACTTGGACTTTTTCCACAACAAACTGAAATTCATTACGTCTCCTTCCCTTATGAATTATAGGAAATCCAAGGTATTTACCAAGGCAGCGGGTTTCACCAATCCCGGTAAGGTTCACAATATCCAGCTTATCCTCCGCGGTTACATTAGGTGAGAAGAGGATTTTGGATTTCTCTTTACTAATTTTCAAATTGGAAAGATTTCAAAAAACATCCAACACCTCCACTACAGCCTCTATATTACTATCATCAGTCTTGGCAAATAATAGGAGATCATCAGCAAAAAAAATATGGGAGAATCCAGGACCGCTACGAGAAGCCTTGATCTTCTTCCAATTCCCCCTCTTCGCACTTCAAATTAATTAAGGTACTCAAGTACTCCATACAAAGGATGAATATATAAGGCCATATCGGATCACCTTGTCTCAAGCCATAGGGAGGGGCAAATTTCCCTAATCTGATCCCTATTAAAAAGCAACGCTGCCGAGGTAGTAGAGATACAACTTAGGATAAGCTCAATTGTGTCCGAGTGAAACCCCAAGCTTACAAGCATACTCCTCACAAAACTCCATTCCAATCGATCACTTCTCAAGGTCTATTTTGATAATCATGAATCCTTCCTTCCCTTTTTTCCGCTTAATTGTATAGACTAATTCTTGAGCTATGATCACATTGTCGGTGCCTCTTCTCCCTGAGATAAAGGCTGTTTGCAAGGGGGAAACCAGTGTGGGCATGAGATGTTTTAGCCGATTTACTAGAATCTTAGTCACGATTTTGTAAATTGTGTTGCATAGGCTGATCGGCCTGAAGTGGCTTAAGGTTTCCAGCCCAAGTATCTTTGGGATGAGAACAATCAAAGTCTTATTAAGATGCTCAGGATTTTCTTTGAAGAATTTTTTTTTTTTTTTTTTTTATTTTGAATTTTATGGACTCTCCCACAATCAACCAAAACCTTTGGAAGAAACCGGCATGGAAATCATCCGGTCCCAGAGCTTTAAAGGCTTTCATGGATTTTAGAGCAAAAAGGACTTTAGCATCAGAAGGGGAAACAGCCAAGTTCTGGGCTTCTGACTCAGACAAGCAATTCCCCCAAACAGAGATACGGTTAGGGATAGAAAGGCAGGCCTCCCGATCAGTTTTGTATAATCTCTCTTAACAAAGATCTCTTTAACCCTAGCAATATCTTCTTCCTAATCCCCATCAGCTTTCATAATTCGATTAAGCCTGTTATGGCTTCTACGAATCAAGGTAGAAAGGTGAAAAAAAGTGGTGTTTCTCTCCCCTTGGATTAACCAGTTAGTTCTCGCTTTAATCCCCTAAAGCTCTTCTTCCAAAGACATGATTTTTTCAAGCTCTTTAGACAACCAAGTGTGTAAGTTGATCAATCTCTGACTAGGTTTTTGAGCTAAGGTTTTCTCCACCCTACCTAACCTGGCCAACAGATTTCTTTTCTTCCAAAAAATGTTACCAAACTCCACCTTGCTCCAGTTTCTAGCTTTCAGGGTAAAGTTACTGATTGCACAGCTAACCTTTTGTTGATTTCCTTCCCAAGCATCACGGACAATGGTAGGGAAGCTTTCGTGGCTTAACCAAATCGACTGGAACCGAAAGGGCCGCTCGCTAGTTCTAAGAGGAGGGTTATCCAAGGCTAAGAGCAAAGGACAATGATTCGAGTTAATATGCGCCAGGTGCTTGACATGAGCTTCAGGAAAGCAATACTTACATTCTGTATTTGCCCAAACCCTATCCAATTTACCTTGAATTAAACCAGGAAGGTCTCTCTTATTGGTCCATGTAAACTTCGGACCCGTGAACCCCAAATCAATTAAATTACAGCAGTTCATATAGCCTGTATATTCCTCCACCCTCCTTCTACAAACCCCATTACCACCCCATTTCTCTTCACCATAAACAATGTCATTAAAGTCCCCCATAACAGCCCAAGGAAGATTATGTCTATCTGCCAGAACTTTTAAATTGTCCACAGTAAGCATCGCTCTCTAAACCAAGGACTACCATAAACAGAACTTAAAAGCCAAGGTTAAGCATGGAAACTAACCTGGACAGTGGCATGAATTTCCTACTCCGTCGCCAATAGAACGTCCATGGGAACAAAATCAGAATGCCACAGAAGCCAAATCCCGCTAGCGTGACTGATGGTTTCAGTGGAATAAGCACCATCAAAAGTCAGCCTTTGAATGATCTCATCCGCCCTAGGACCATCAATTCTGGTCTCCGTAATCACAAAAATCACTGGTTGGTGCCATTCAACCAAATCCATAACTGTCTTCCTGAATATGGGCCTCATAGCCCCTTTGTAGTTCCAAATTAACATATTCATGATTGGATTGGGGGTTAAACAAGAATTAAAGTATGTCTGAGATAGCTCCTCCGCTGTCTCCCTCGACATCCATACTTGCCTCAGCTCGTTCCTCTCCTTGAGCACCCTCGGAAAGAGGTTCACGGCATGCTTCAAAATGCCAAAGTGAGCCTGGTTGCTCAGAATGTTCAGTGTACATGCTATGGTCGGCATCGAGAACTAGAGGAGTTTGAGCACAGATAAGTTTCCAATTGCCACCATCTCGATTGGTTGCTCCAGAAGAATTTTCCTCTGTGTAATCACTAGTTCTAGATGAATCTTTTCCAAAGCATTCAGTGATTTTTCGCAAAGGTGCATCTAGGATCACTTCCCTTGTTGCGTGGGCGGAGTGCTTACTAGAGTTTGAAATTTCGACTTGTCCATGAGGAAGTGCCAGTAAGGGTTTGGCGTGGTGATCCAATCTTCGTCCTCCATCGGTAGATACTCCAATCGAGCACTCACCTCTATGAGTGGAAAAATGTTTTCCATGCCTCCATTGCTTCCACCTCGTACTAGCCCATGATGTTTGTTCGATCTTTCTGAATTCCTTCTATTGTTTTGTCGCCTATTGCGATGACTTTCCCTTTGAGAAAAATCGCCTATTTTTCCACTGTTGTCTCCATTTCCTTCGAACCCAGCTCTGAAATGGAAGTTTTGGCTCAAAGGAGGCACCTTACCATGAGATGGGTTGGACCCGAAGTGAGTGGGGCATGTGTCAAAGCCCCCACCGTTGATGCTATCCACTTTACCTTGGTTTAGTGAAATCCTACCCTGGGTCAGCTACTTGGGCCCACTCTTAGATAAACCCAGTTCTTCCTTTGTACTTTTAGACTTAGAATAGTTTGAATGGGATTGGGTTTGTTGGGAATGGACTAGCCGTATCTCCCTAAGTCCACCCTCATCATGAGACTTTCTCTTCCCATCTTTTCCTGTGTCAGCACGTATGTCTCGGGGCCTTTTTTGCGTGTTCTAGTGAGTAACAGCCTCACTCCTATCCATAGCATCAGAGGAATACATGCTTGGACTACCTCTGTAAACCTTGGCCTTTTGCTTCCTTCTCACAACCATCCAATCACCATACTCATCCGCCCCAGCCCTTTCTAACACCCTAACGTCTCTCTGCTCGCCTTCTTGGGACCCACCCAGATAATTTTCAGGCTCCTGCTGTTGCACAGAATCAACAGAGGGAGGTTCCGGCCTCTTGATAACCGTCGGACATCCATCTTTCCTATGTTCGATGCGGCCACATGCAAAGAAAATATCATTAATGCCTTCATACATCACTGCTTGGATCATCTTACCAATCTTCATGGTTTTGATTAGCAGTTTATCCACGTTAATTTGGACACAAATTTTGGCGAACCGCCCCCTCTCTTCGTTGATCGTATGAAGTCAATCCTAAGCATAGGACCAATGGTGCTTCCAAGCTTTTTAAGCATGGGGGGTTCATAAAATTCAATAGGTAATTCGAGCAATCTGATCCAAACAGCAACAGAGGAACACAAGACTTTAGAAGCCTTGAATTCAGGCTCCCACTGCCTGATGGCAAGAAATTATTGGCCAACAAACCACGGGCCACCCTTCAACACCTCGTCAAGGTTGGATTTAAGCCCAAACTTGATCAGAAAGTGATCATGTTCAAGATCAATGGTGTCCATTCTGCCCACAGGTTTCCACATGGTTCGCAGCCTGGAAGACAGGTGCATGTAACCCACATTCCTCCCAAACGTTTTCACCATGATGGACTGGCCCCAAGGTTCACGGATTCTGCATTTTTCCTCCTTCGAGAGCTTTAGTGCAGTCATACCCTCACAAAGTACATCATCTTCCTCATCAGACTCTATTTCCTCTTCCATGGCCAATTCAAACCCAAATGCTTAAGCATAAGCACCCGAGATGGCTCCACTAGTCATTCCTTGTAACTCCCTGCGTGGTGAGCAAACCTATCATTCTTATGCAGACCGTTCCCCGAATCATCACCCTTAGAATGGATATCCTTGAGCTTTTTGGTGCTTCGTTCCAATGTATCCTCTTCATCAGTGCTTCTCTCGCGAGTTGACATTCTCTTCAGTCAATTCAATCTCAAAATTTTTTACCTATTACAATTCTTACTCAATCAATAAATTCAAATGTCTCACTGAGTTTTAACTTCTTACGATTCTCTATCTCATTTTTAAACATTATTTCACATTATATATCACTTTTAAAAATTATAACACTAAACTAGGGGAAAAAAAAAACATTATTGAAAAATTTCTAACCACCCTAGCTTGATCATAATGCCACCCTTGTATTACCCAAAAGTATTTATTAACTTTTTTTTTTTTAAGTAGTTACAATCATTTTCGGTGCCAGTGGTCCGCCAAAATAAAAGCTATAACCCTGTGAGTCGTCTTTGTATGAATTATCTCCTTCAAAGTAGCAACTAGACATTAAGGTTTGAACATCAGTTGGAGACTGCAAATCATAGTTGGAATCCGTATATTGAAGTTGGTTCATAAAACAAGTCCGATCATATATACCATCTTCAAAATGTCCACTGCCCATAGGAGGGCAAGTATTATTATCCGGCGGAGTGAAAACATAGCCTCCCCATTTCAATGTGTCTGCTCCTTCAACTAACTCTTTAAATTCTGTGGGTGGCCAATACCCAATTGGATCAATATTATCATTATAAACCACCCACCAATTTCCACCTTCGTCGACTGGATCCTATTGTTAAAAAGGAAAAACAAATTAAATGAAGGATCAGACATTCTGCAAAATATTTTTTGATAATTTTTAATTGTTTGTTAAATCACTGATTCTCCCAAATACTTAATTATTAGGATATGATAAATTTAATTATATAACTATATACTTCTAACACTCCCTATCATGTGCGGGCTCAAACTCCCTTTTAATAAGTGATGTCTAACACGTGAGATTTTAAATAGAGGTAGAGTGGAGAAGACAAAATCAAACTTAGGATATTCTGCTTTGATACTTTATATATTAAATTACCGATTCTCTAAAAACTTATGATATTGGAATATGGTATATTTAATTATTTAACTACATATTTCCAATGGCAGCTCCAGAAAGTTTTTTCAGGGTGATCATTAAAAACACTTAATTTAAATTTTTTTAATAATAATAGAACTTGAATATATTAACATCGTAAAATAAAAACATATTCAAATACATAAAGTTTTAAAATTTTCTTTCACAAGTTTTCATATTTTAAAATTGTTGTGTGATATGATAGTTTTACTATTAATATTATCAGCTACATCTTTTTCAATATACATAACCAAACAATTATTAAGTTATTGATCTCCTATTTAATTACTAACATATTGCCTAAATAAGTGCTAATATAAACAAAATACATTATCTTTTTGAAAAAATATATCACATAAGTCCAACAAATTCAACTAAAGATTAAAGCAAATACTAACAGACTAGCTATTTGAAAAGTGTGCATTTTTTATATATAAAAAAATAGCCACTTTAAAATATGCCAGTTGAAACACAATTTAAAAAATCACAATTAAACATTTGATTTGAGATTTTAGGCTAATATGTTTGTTTGAGCAATTTTTAAGAAATGTTATGTTCACAATAATTTTGTAACAATTTCTCAACAAAACCTAAGTTGTAAGTTTTTATTGGTCCTAATTTGAAACTGAAATTATTTTCTATTCATCAATAACAATATGTTATTTAGGATTTGTTACGAAAATATTGCGAAAATGTTGTGAACATAGCATTTCTTGCAAATTTTTTTCAACATTCAATGGGAATTTTTTTGGAGAGGTTGAATTTTATTTTTAATGGACTCAATTGTTATTAAGGCTGTTCAAGTGTTTTTTTTAGGGTGGTCAAGTTCTTTTTTCTAGAGTGGTCAAGTGTTTTTTCGATTCGCTGCCAGTGCATATATCTAACATTTTGATCCAACATTCAAAATATCATGTTAAAAACAAAAACAAAAGGGGAATTATTACTTGAATAAGGCCGAAACTTAGAATCACTTGGTCTTCAGAACTGTAAACAGAGACCTCATCGATAGCACCACCAACAGGAACTTGGGTATTAGTTTGTATGAAACCCCCACAATTAAGATTAAAACATCCTGTAATATTGCGAACGTCGCTCTTTTCCATGCATGACATGAAATTCAAATTAAGTTGGTACTCTATACATTCATAAAATATATATGGAGAGAGAGAGCAAGACTTAGGTATAATACTTAGATGCTGTTTCTTAGGTTTCTCTCTTAAGATTCTGCCAAGTAACTTTTTTTTTTATGAAAGGAAGTGTATTTTTTAAGTTAAGTAGACACATGATAGAATCTTAAGAGGTGAACCTTATGTACAGCACCTAAGGTACTGTACATAAGTTTTGTCCATATATAAAATCCTCTCAAGACCTTAAATTTGTTTGAAGCTAAAAGTACTTACGGTCCATTGCATAAACCAATGGGTGCGTGTATCACCATATAAGTTTGGGTTCACCTGAAGAATATCACAAATAATTTATCAATTCCAAATTTTCATTAATTAAAAAAAAATTTCATGTAAGTGAGGATATAAAATCCCAAGGGGAAATTAAAATTAAACCACCTGCGGTTTGACCAGTTTTAACTAAGCCTACCCGTGGTTTAAAAAGTATCACTTAACCCACCTGAGGTGCCTCCCGTTAGACATCCATAACCTACCTCACCATTTTTCATTAGAAAAACAAGGGTAAAAATATATTTTCAATAATATTTTATATCTCTCTCCTCCTTTGAATCCATAACTTCAAAACAAAACAAAAAACAAAAACAAAAAAAGCCATTAATACTAACATTCTCAAGATCAAAATTTCACAAACCCATCCATAACTATGAATAATCCCCTATCATCATTTGAAGATTTGTTCTAGTATCTACTAGTGGAAAAATTCCTCTCTACCTCAATGGCAAGAGGATTGATGTTCATTGCAAGACTCACTACCATTATTGCTCTTGCATCTCAATATACTCAAGGACAATTACTTTTGCACCTCAATATATCCACACCATGGCAAATTCCACATCCAAATCCATTTTTGATAAACCATATCTCATCAACCACACAACTCAAAAATCTAAATAATCATTTATACAAAACCCATAAAGCAAAAAATGGAAATATCACAGATGCAATATCAAATACATGAGCTGTTATAGAAAACCAGAAATCTAATAACAATTTCTACAAATAGATAGCCATATATATTTCAAATCAACCAAACCACAAAACCCAGAAATCTAACAACAATTCCTGCAAAAACCACCCAAACCCAAGGTGCCTTCACTGATATCTCGTTAGATAACACCAAATTGCGCCACTATGAGACTACTATGGCACTGATTTGTCAAAGCCTCCATCGCCTTTGTCCTCTCCTTCCTTGCGGAAAACCCAAATTCCAAAACCTCCTCTCTTTAACCTTTCATATCAGTGATTTTTTTTAATAATCAAAGATCAATGATGTTAAGAATGATGGGGCATGAAGATTGGATTTGTGAAGAGGAATTTCCAAGTCTCTCAGAACAAGCATGAGTTCTAGATCTCTAAACTCTTTTCCCTCTCCTTCCTTGCCTCAAAACCTAATTTTAGATCTTAATTTGTTTGTTTTTGTTATGTTTTTTCTGTTTTTAACGGTGAAACTGATGAGTGGGTTATAGATATCTAACGGAGGGCACCTTAGGTGGGTTAAGTGACACTTTTTAAACTACTGGTAGGCTTAGTTAAAACTGGCCAAACCACAAGTGGATTAACTGCAATTATCCCAAATCCGACTGTATGTTATTACTTTTAAATTCAGATGCCACTACCCTCACAGAATAAATTAATGTTTTCAATTTAGCTTTCTTGGGAAATTTCTATATATAAAAAGTCTTTCCTAAAATTGAAAGAAATAATAAGTCATTTTGACTAGTTTCTTTTAAGGTAACAGGAATTTATTGTGTCATGCGTGTAACTATTGTGTTAGGTTTTAAATTGGCTAAATTCCAAGAAAATGTAATAACATTATATCTATTTAGTTGGTAACTGTTATTGTGGTATTCATGAACAATTTGTTAAGAACTAGTTCAAAGAAGTCTGTCTATGAAGGACTTGACTGCCACTTGATTGAAGGTTGATAGATTGACATTCATGGATTCGATAAAATTTCAATTGATGATCGATTGATCAAAATTATGATTTTGACAGCCATTCAATCGCATCTCAATCGACTGAACATTGCAAAATTAAATGACGTGTTTTATTTAATGTTGGCTGCAATGGAATTCATACCCTACCCACGTCATTTATATAAGGCAAGTTAGAACTCAACTATTCAAGGATGTTGGAGGTTGAACGTGCATACCAAGCTGTGGTAATCAAACCTTTAATGAGGGTTATTGGAGTTGGTCGGAGTTCATGACCAATTTCAGAATGTCATTTGAGTAGTGGATTGCCTTATTTGGAGTGTGTTGCCCTTTGAGTGTTTTTTCCTTATTTGAAGTAGTTCTCCTTTGTTTTTTCACTTTGTCACAAAATTTGTGTGTATCTACTTTTTCTTTCTTTCTTCATTTTACAGATTTGGTACTTGATGTGTTTGTACTTAAATTATCATAAGGGTGGTTCACTAAATCATCCTATTCGGAAATTAGTCGATTAATCCATTGCTTAATTAACCAAGCTAAGGATGAGTCCAAATCTTCTGTCCTATTTTTCCCACTCCACCAATAAAAACTTGTCACATGTTTACCTAATTAATTAAATAAATATTATCATTATAATTAATGATAGTATTTAATTAATTAGGTAAACATGTGGCGAGTTTTTATTTGTGGAATACAGAGTAGAGCAGGAAAAGTAGAACAGAAAATTTGGACTCGCTAAGGATCTAAACAATTTTTTCACTATTAAAAGTTACCTTGAATTCCTAATTTGAATTGATTTTGTCTTTCTTGGAGTGTAAGGAAAGGGTTTTCCTTGGTGTGGATCGGAGGAAAAAGATACTCCTTGTTTTGGAAGCAAAGTTCCTTATTGAAGAACTAATTAGGTATTCCTTGTTCACTAGGAATAGAATTTGAGCCCTATAAATAAGCATTGTTGTAAAGTGTTTGGTAGCTTTTGCTCAAGAAACATGAGTGAGTTTATTTGAAAAGTAGTTTAGTAGATTTTTGGGGTTGAAAGATACTTAAGTATGTGTGTTGAGAGTTTGTTTGTGTGAGAGACTTATTTGTTGAATTGAAGCTTTCGCATTATGAGCTTGTTTGTGATATTCTTAAGAGGTTTTGTTTATATTTTTGAGGTTCACGAGTGTTGTGAGTGTAAGTATGTGAGTTTGGCTTGTGAAGTTTAGGCTTAGCTTACCTCCAGTACTTTTTTAACTGAAAATCTCCTTTTATTTTATATATACAATGAGAAGTGGCAATGGGTTTTAATATCTACATTTTATTTAGTTAATGGGTGATGTGGCAGTTTCTCATTAAAATAAAAGAAAATTCTAATTAAAAAAGTACTGGAAATAAACCAAACTCGTGAAGTTTTGAATGTACTTAATCAATATCATTAATAGTGGACTTTGGTGGGCGTTGCCTATGAAAGTAGGCTTCAAGTTGGTCAAACCACCTTAAATATTGTTGTCTTATATGGTTTTTTTATTTTTATTTTTTATTTTTGTTTGTGTGAATTTGCTTTCACTAACTCCAAATCACAGCATTCACAATGATAAGTTGAAAGCATATGTTGAAATTAAACTATACAGGAAGTTAAGATATTAGATATCCTCAAATAAAAAGTAAAGCTAGCTGAATAAAGTTTAAATACTTTTTCTCTTTCCTAAGACTTACAATCCACCCCACTTGTATTTGATTGAAGTTAGGTCCATCTCCTGCTTCAACTGCTACTGAAGCCGAACTATATTGGTGAGGTCCAACTTGAGGATTATATACACTAATACTTGCTGTATTTGAATGATACATTTTGTCTGGGGTTGTTTTTGTAAGCAGCCCTGCAAACTATGAGGATAAATTCCATCAAGGGTTAAAGGACTCAAGTTGTATTACCAAAACAAAAATGAGTAGGGAAATAAAAATGCACTACTAATATTAAACAAAGAAAGCCATAAATCACTTACTGCCAAACCACCATTCGATTGAAGCGGAGAAAATTGAGGCTTATTTAAATTTGACACATTCTCAGGTATTTCATTGTATGTGACCCTCACAATCGGGATAGTCCCTTGTGGACACTCCTCATCTAACTCAATCTTTGCATAACGAAAATTAGGCGGCAGCTTCTTGGAATGTATTTGGGCTAATATTTCTCTTACTTTATTGCTAGGTCTCATCTGTTCAATATTTTCTATACTTCAATTCAGCAAATAAAAATATCATGACATAAGAAATATTATAAAAGAAGAATCTAGCTGTTAGAGTAGCATCAAATTTTTTTTTTATTCAAATCAATTTGTGCTCTTTCTTCTCAACTACACTCTCTTCCATTATCTAGCATAGATACAACCAACGAACACCATTTTTTCTTTTAATGTTGACACTTTTATCAGGCTTGACTTTTTTTTTTTTATTAAATTTTTTTGTCTGTATGTTCCTTTATGGCACATATGTTATGGAACAATGTTTTCCAACAAGAGAAAAAGAGAATTAGATATGAAATTTCCACAAGTTCAGAGACAAACTACATGGAGCAAGAGCCTCTTAATTCTACTTAAATTAGAGAGGGTTCATTTGACAGTCAAGATGTGATTTCCCAGATCTTATAATGTGCAAAGTGCCAGATCGTTTACAATTCTAAATGATATGGCACTAAATTCACCTTAGATTTGTAATTGAATCATAGAAGAAATTATACCACCTTATAGAGAGAAAACAACAGAAGTCCCACAATGCTTGCTTGTTAGAAACAAGGTGCATGACTGAGGCATCACTGAAATGAAATCTTAGGGCAAGGTTTTTTTTTTTTTTTTTTTTTTTTTTTTTTTTTTTTGAGAAACAATCTTAGGGCAAGTTTAGCAAACTAAATGAAGATTAAATTAGGAAAATTAATTTTTTTTTTTTTTTTGAGAATAAAGTGTCAACATAAAATTATTGTCAATATGGAAATATTTTCTACAACCAAAGAAAACCATTCAATTGCAATTTGTTTTTTGAGAAGAAAGTGTCAACATTAAAATCTTACAATATTTTCTATTCCCAAAAATAAAGAATCAAAAATTAAATTAGGAATATTAATCATGAAAACCAAAAACCAAAACAACACAGTATTTAAATATTTTTTTCTTAATAACATAATCTTCTCCTCTCTATTTCTCTTTCCTGAAACCTCAGTGATATTATCTCTATTTTTTATTGACATTTACTTTTCACAACAAGTCTATTTAGATCCATCATTTTCTTGTTTCAAATTGCTAGACCAAATCATTTACAAGAGATCTTAGCAACCCAGTTCGATCCATAACTTGTATTTCTTGGGTTAGTTTGTAAAATTTTGGGTAGGGGAGCATGTATATATTTTGGGGCTCAATGTTAAAAATCTTGTGTAAATATTATGGTTTTCAGACTAGAACTGTTCAACGAATCGAAAAAGGAAGAAGTTCAAGGTTTTTAAGATCGGACAAAGGTTCAACTGAAATTGAACCGTAATAATGTCATAATTAAATTAATAATAATAAAATACAAATAAATGTATTAAAATGGCAAATATTAACAAAAGTTTACTAAAATTATGTTTGAAAAATATTAAACAACTTTCAAATGAATTTTTACCATTTTTATAAGTTTAATAGAAAATAATAAAGCATAAAAAAGTGTAAAAAAATATGTGTTTAGTAATCTTTCAAATAAATAAAAAAAATAGTTTAAAATAAAATCATTTTCAACATAAATTAATAAATTTTATATTCACATGCAAAAAGCATAATTACTTGAACCACTAATAAGATTATAAAATAATAATAGATTGAGATGGGATAATATGATAAATTGAAAAACCATAATCCAAACTCAAAATAAATAAAATATTGAATCTAAGAATGTTACATCAAAAGAGATTGGCCTGTTGGTTAGTGTGCCAACATCAAAAGAGATTAGCCGGTTGGTCAGTGTGCCAGTATGTTGTCGTTAAACTTGGGGATCCCAGGTCTAACAAGTAAGAAGGTAAAGTTAAAAAATCTTGAGTGTCTGCTACAGTAAACTACTAGAGATAGTAGTTCACTATAGTTGAATGTTAAAAGAAAAAATAATTTTTTATTCCCCCCCAAACACAGGTAAACCTCAACTTCCTTAAATCACTATATCTCACTATCACATGTAGACAAGCCACCATAGCTCCTACCCTCCCTTCATCCAGCCGTCTCTCTATCTTTCTCTTTTCTCTCTGCCTCTTCGTCTCCCCTTTTTACTCCATGGGTCTGGGTTAATTTCATAGATCATGACATCCCACGAACTTGAACCTGGTCTAAATGCCCACAAAACCCATCACTTTCTGCCTCCTTGTCTTCATATTCGAATCTACGCCAATTCCATTGCCATTGCTGATGACTCCATCTCAAACACACTCCCAGACGACTCGGATCAATCTTAGCCCAGTGTTCACGCAATATTGTGGCGTGCTGAGAAGCGCATCAAGTCTAAAGATGAAGCCGGTGAGAAGGTAGCTAGCAAGGATAAGTACCGTTGATTTGCATGGGGAGGCTAGCGAAGGGCGGTTTTGGGTGTGGAACAACTTGGGTGATGAAGGCATGGCGATGGTGGTGGTGCTAATCTAGAATCAAAGTCTAGGAGGAGGAGGAGGGTGCGTGGGGTTCATAGGTCGATGATGGTGGTTTGTGGATCGATGATGGTGGTTCATGGGTCGGTGATGGTAGGTTAGTGATGGTAGTTTTTAGGGTTCTGATTTGCAAGATGTGGGTAACGGTTGTTTATGGGATATATTATTTTATTGTATTTTTTATATTATTTTAATGGGTTGAATGTTAAAAGTATAAAATTTGATGTTAAGTGTATTATAAAATGAGTTGTTAAAATAGATAAAGTAGATTTTTGAGTTACTAAAAGTTAAATTTTTTAGCTTTATCACTATGAATGCTCCAAGAATATAAAGTAATATTAGGAGGACAAAGTCTATAGAGAGATGAATTTTTTTTTTTTTTTTTTTTTTTTTTTTTTTTGATAACTAGGGAGAGATGATTTTGAAAAGCTTACTGGAATTATTACAAGCTTTAGCATACCAAACATACCCATAATTCACTTTCTCCATTCAGAGTATAAAGTAATATTAGGATTTAGGAGCATAGTTATTAAACCTGAACTAGACGTTGACCTGGTTTATGAGCTTGGTTACTAGATCACTGGTTCAACTAGTGGGTCATTAGTCAAACCGCAGGGTCAATTAACAAGATTTTAAAAATTATATATATATATATATATATATATAATTAAGTTTGAGAAATCATAACCTGAATATGTAATTAAAAAAAAAAAAAGGCTTATGCCCAAATTAAACTCGCCATTATAATTCAAAATCAATGTTTCATAAGCAATAGCATTAGAAATTCTATAAAATCAACAAGGAAAATAAACAAATGTCATAAAATTGCAACAAAGTCTTTGCTAAAGAAAATCTTATTACATGTCCAAAAATTATGTATATTAAAGAAATAAAAAGGAAATTCTCAAACTCTAATGTGTATTTCTCTCAATCTCTCACACACTCACACTATACATGACAAAAAAAAAAAAAAAAAAAAAAAAAAAAAAAACAACAACAACAACAAAACAAAACAAAAGATGCTTAAACTAAAAAGCAATCAAGAAATAAAGTATATAAATAAAAAAATTAAAATAAACAATAGAAGATAGTTGGTGGCATAGAGTTATATGGTCATACTTGCATGCTAATTGTTGGCCAAGTACATCTGTTTAGACTTTAAAGCATAAAAAAATTTATGCATAGTAGCAGCCTGTAGCAGTAGGATTTAAGAATTGTGAAAACTGAAAAGTGAAAAAAAAATGTTTTTATATTTTTTAGGTTTTCTCTTGTTTAAATTACTATATTATCACACATTTAAATAATAAAAAAGTCAATAAAGTTGATCTATTAATGTAATTTTACACAATTAACAAATCCGGCCGGGTTAACAAAACCCAACCAAGTCACACGGGTTGCACTAGTTTTGACCAAGTCATATACTTTTCCGATCCAATTGATTACCTGGCCCGATTGATGTGCCGGGTCACCAGGTCACTAATTCGACTGGCTGGGTCGGGCTGTGTTTAATAACACTGATAAGGAGGAGAAGATCTATAGAGAGAGATGAAAAAAGAGATATTAAGAGTATAAAGTAATATTAGGAGGGAAAAATCTATAGAGAGTGGTGAAAAAAGAGAAACTAAATCTTATCCAAAAGGAAGAAAGAGAGAAACTAGTCTTACAACATGTTGTGTCCTAAGAATGCTTAGAAACACCATTGATTATCATGAAAAACAACCTCTCATGCCAAACACCATAATAAAATTTAAATTTTAATGAGAAATTAAACAAAAAATACGTAAAAAAAAATATGAACCTCAAATTTATGATTCTTGAGTGAAGGGTGCTTTATGCTTGGTTGCTCATAAATATCCACGCAATCATAGATTTCTCCATTTTTAGTCTGCAAAAATATTGTAATTGTTAGATTAAATCTCAAGCTATTATAAATGCCAGGACTTTGTTTGAAATGAAAATTGCAATTGCTTTTGCACTAAGTTGACATGGAATAATGAAAAATTACTTTACCAAGCATACAACCGAACATACCTGAATACTTTTGATGCGTGGTTCAATCTGTTTTTTTGAAATAAAATCATTGAGATCATTCTCTTTTACTATGCCTCCATCAAGGGAGGACGCAATACATATTAAGACAAAAAAAACAACAAACTCTTTGAATGCCATGGATCCTTAACACTTGAGTTTGTCTGGTGTCAATATCTATTCTATACTATTTAGAAAAGGATTCCTCTCTTTGGAATGGACTTTCATGTGGTTTAGAAATATCCCAAAACTTTATGTTTAACATGGAAAAAACTTGAGGACAATCCAGAAAAATATATTTCCAACTTATCTTAAAATGCCTACAAAATAAGATATTCTCCTACTAATCCATGTTTTTAAAACAGACTTATCCAAAAATTTAATTAAAAAAAGGAAAATTATGACACTAGAAAAGGAAAAAAAGAAAAAAAAAAGAAAGCCCCCATCGCATTCGCAAAGCGCGTGTGATGAGGCTAGTATATTTATAAGAGATTAGAGACTATAAAAAGTAGGGAAATTCTTGGTGCACATCCGAAAATGCACATGGTGTGCACATACTGATGTGTAAAAGCATAGTTAGTGCCAGCGGAAATGAATTTATTTGTGGGAAACCTTATCCTTGTCATTACTTTGTCAATATATTCACTTAATTTAATTTAGGGAAATGTTAACCAATGCCCTTTGGATATTAGTTTAGGAACTATTTTTAGAAATATTTTATTGGGAGAATAATAAAACAATAAATGTTGTTGATTGCATTTTATATTTTCTAAAAAAGTAGTGTCAAAACGTTCCTATTATGGTTTATTAACAATTGCCCTAAGGACATCCGTTAACATGACCATTTCATTTTTATGGATTGTTTTGACATTACTTTTTAGAGCTTTGCTAGGCGCACATATGGAAATGCATGTATAGTGCACGTATTTACGTGGATGTAATTTTTCGTGCATCCAGCTCATTAAATTACCTTATCACTCACCTTTATTGGTATAATCGACATGGCTGATTCTTAATTCCGCTGGCACTAATTGTGCTTTTACACATCAATACGTGCACGCCATGTGCATTTTCAGATGTGCACCAAGAATTTCCATACTTTTTATAGTCTCTAATCTCTTATAAATGGGTCATGTTAACAGATGTTATTAGGGCAATCGTTAATAAACAATAATAGAAAAGTTTTGACACTAATTTCATGGAAAAAATAAAAAGCTGTCAACAATATTTATTGTTTTATCATTCTTCCAATAAAATGTTTCTAAAAATAGTTCCTAAAATAAAGCCCTAAGGGCATTGGCTAACATTTCCCTAAATGAAATTAAGTGAATATATTGATAAAGTAATGACAAGGATAAGGTTTCCCTCAAATAAACTCATTACATCGTAATCTAGAAGGTTTAGGTATATGTATATTTTAATCACATGACTCACTAAATTATCAAAACAACTTACAAAATGATTATGATGATGATTTTTTTTTTTTTTTTTTTTTTTTGAGAAGGTATATGATGATTAAATAGGGAAATTTTTTTTTTTTTTTTTTTTTTTGAGATAGTTTCAACCCATGACATTTGCTTTTGATGATCTCTTTATCATTAAACCAATACACCAATTGGTTTTTTGTGTAGGCAAGAATTAAACCCCAAATCTCTTATTCAATCGTTAAAAACTTTACCAGTTAAGCTAACTGGAACCCACAGTGAAGTTATTAAATATATACATAGAGGGTAATTTTAATCACGGTGTGGTGAGTTTATAATAATCATAAATACATTGAATAGATACCAAATTTCAACCTCTTAATTTTGTCTTGGAAAATAAGTGAAACATGTTCCAATTTTCAACATATATCATGTCCTAATTTCAATTTCACGAAAAAATGTGAGAGATCTTATTTGAATGTGACCCTTAAATTGGGAGCCACTTAATTTTTTTTTTTCGTGATACCTACCATAATTCTCAAAAGCTTTGAATTTTCTTGAAAGAGATTGCAAAATAATGGACCCATTTGGCGTGTGCCACATGGGGACATGTCTCAGATGCTGAAGGATATGTCTAAGATTAATGAAGACAATAGTATTATTCTTGTGCGATGCACAGTTATATTCACAAAGCATGAATTTCATGAAATAAACTAAATTACCTAAAAAAAAAGAAGAATGAAGATCTCAAAATAGCAATAACTCCTTTTATAAACAAATTAGCTTGTAACCGCATGCATATACATGGATACATTTAAATATATACAATAAGATGTATAATATAATTCCTACATATATAATTTAAATACTATTGATAGTCATTTTTATATTTTGTTAACTCTTTAAAAAATTTTGTAAGGATATTATTAGGTATAAAATGTAAATAGTCTATCTTTATTTATTTATTTATTATTATTATTATTATTATTATTATTATTATTATTATTATTATTATTATTATTGTGAAGCACTTCTTGTTTTTTTTACTATTAATTTATTTTAGACTCTTTGGTATTTGTATTTAATAACTCACTTAGATAAATATTTATGATGTGGTATCACATTTGATTCTAAAATTAAGAAATAAAACTCTTTAAGAATAAATAATTTATGACACATGAAAATTGGAACTCTAAGTTGGAATTTCAATTTGAGTTTCTCTCAGCTTCACCTATTATTGTTACTAGCTTTTAAACCCATGCAAATGCACGGGAATTACATAAGTACATGTATTTTTGGGTTCTTGGGGGAAAAAAAATACATCTATTTTCAACAAAATAGAAATAAAAATAATGCAAATTTTGTAAGAGTCCACAAATAAATTTTTGTACATAGAAATAATTAGAATCCGAGAAAGCAAATATATTCAAATAATTTTAGGTAAATATTTGGAGAAAAATTTTGTTTCAAAGTTGTACTTAAATAAATTTAATTAAATAAGTATGTAGCTAATGCAATTGAATTTATAAATTTTAAAAAATAATGCTTGGTATGAATTTCAAATTTAAAATGTATATAACACTCAGTATGCTATCCATCAATATGTGTTGTCTTACAAATAGATTTTCTTTTAAGCCTATTCTAAACAACTAAAACTGTAACATCCACTATGATGGAGAGAGAAATATTTCTAGCAATTGAAAAAAAAAATAATCCAGCTAAAGAGAATGGTGTGATCATCCTTCCTTGGAAGCAAATTGGTGGAGAATAACCCAATCCAGTTCCTTTTAAATTTTTTTTTTGAATAACCCAAACATAACCTTTTCTATCCCAAGTTCTTTGCAGGATTTCATCGAACACCTAGTACTCATTTTAATAACCCACCTAGAACCCAATCGTTAATACATCTCCCCAACCAAAAAAAAAAAAAAAAAAAAAATCTAATTAAAACAAAATTAGCCAACATTTATAAGGTTCATCCACTTCTGGATCTCCCTTTTGTTTAATTTTTCTTCCTTCTTTTTCTTTTATAATTTTTTTTTTAATGTAAGTTATAATGGAAGTTCACTCAATTACATTCTCAAATTTTTTTTTCAATATGCAACATTAAGAAGTAGGAAAGCAACAACAAAGCAGCATTGATCACATGAATAAGGACCTGAATAGGGTTGCTCTTGTGACTGCATTATTAAGTCATGTTATAAACGAAAAGAAGTAACTACATAAAGTAAGAAATCAACACAGAACATGTAAGGAAACCAAATGATTTAATTGATTAAATAGCTGTATGTTATAGCAAAAAGAGTGTTGAAATTACAACCAACCAAAAAAAAAAATAATGAATTTACTATAAATTGATATATATATATATATATACACGAAATATAGAGATGAAGGATAACAATGCAACAACACTCATTAGGATTCCAAAGTTAAGCACTGATTAATCACATCAAGTGCAACAATAGAAATAGAAAGCTACATGATAATTTCTGGAATCTTGCAGAGAAAACAATATCGTATTTCCACATAACTGTCAAAAATCTGAACCACAGGACCCTCAAAACCTCTTTAAGGAGCATAAATGATTCAAGGCAAGATTTCTACTTATAATCACCTGTCTGACATGATGAACAACAACTTTCTGTTGATTGGTTTCCCTTAGTCTTTCAATAGACTGAAACTTCCCTTCCAAACATCCTTCTTGCATAACCATCAGTTTATAGGCTACCTGCATAGTTAGAGAAAGTGAACTTAAAATATACCAAAAAAATGAGGGTTCCTTGTTCATAAAATTTTTTCCTTAAGGCGTCCAATTCAAACAAATATTTGGTAGTAAAGAACAATACCTTTAATACCAGCCAAATTTCTTTTGACTACCTAATTGAAATATGTGAATAATATACACAAAAGAGAAAATAAATGAAACACATTTACCTTGCTTTCTAATGTTTACAATTAGAGAATAAAATTGTTGGAAGCAAACCACAATACATGTAAATAGGGAAAATATAAAGAACATAAGAAAAACTATATTTAACATAGAATTGCGCCTTTCCATCATAATGCAAATCACCTTATTAAATTGTTTATCAAATCCATTATTTCACTATGTTCAAAGTATAGACAAATATAGTTTCTAAAACATAAAATAGTTCAAATTGCAACAAACACATAAATTGCCTAGTGTATTTTAGTAGGAAGAGATGGACTTGCTCAACTAATTTGAAAAGAACAAAACAATATTTTTCAATGGTTCAATCCTTATGACATTTTGCTGCAGCCTAACAATCAAATTATGTGTTTGTTTTATCAATATATATATATATATATATGGGTCTGCTCTGAATTGAAAGTACTTGCAAACTGCTTAGCAACTTGCCTGAGGAGCTCCAGATCACCAAAGATCACTTGCTAAACTTTATTTCAAAAATAACATAAAAAATGCCAACATTAAGATCAAATTAGGACACAACTAATAGCCCTAACTTTTTTTAGAAGGACCTGCAATTATTTGCACAAAGCTACCCTTTATAACAATCCCTAAACCAACAACATCAGTATTTTGTAGAGGATGAACAACCCAGTATACTTTAAATCATATAGCAGGTGGTGGATTCCATCTACTTAGACCCAGCACTAGTAATAATTTAGTTTTGCAATCTAATTGTGATAGCCACCACTACAGTAGAATGTTATAAGTTATGGGGAAACATGGACATTTTTTTCTAGTAATAATATCTCTCTATTTAACCCCCCCCCCCCCCCCCCCAAACTACAAATACTACCCTTTAAACAAAATAATGCATATCAAATAAAATCAATCTAAGCCATCATATACAGTTAATAGAAGCATTCAACTTTTATATTTGATAATTAAAATCATAATTTTGTTATCACATAACCAAAAAAAGAAAAAGAAAAAAGAATTGATTAAAGATTATACTTTAGCACTTTGAGGGTAATGGGGTTGCCTCTATTCTCTTCTCATGTGATGAAGAACTATTACAGCCTATTGGTTCTTGTTATTCATTTCAAGTATTCCACCAAAAAAATATATCTTGGAAAAAAAAAACTGAAGACATTCAGGGGTCTGACGCTGGCAGGAGGTTGGACAATAATTTGGCTGTGCAAAGGCTTGAATCGACCATGAAGTGAATTAGTGAAAGGCTAGAGGGAGTTAAGTGTTTAATGAGACTGAGGAGAAAGAAGAGGATTTGTCAAACAATAGTCGGTGAGATTGAGTAATGAGCCCTAAACGTGCTTATGTTATGTATTGTGCGGCAATTCTGCAATCCAATGAAAGAATAAAAGAAATTACAATGAGGTGCAAAAATCACATGCCTAAACCTAAGCCTAAACCAAACCCAATTCAGATAAAAAAGATTTTAAGAAAATAAAATTTATCGACAACTGTGTGGAAACAGAAGATGGAGGGAGACCGGTCTGATAGTGAAGATGGCTTCCTTAGATCTCTTTCTCCAATTGTCTCTGCATCTTATCAAATTTCTGTCTTTGTGTCTTACAGATGCTCTCTAATCTCGATTGATATATGTACGCTTATATCTCTCTGGCAGTTTTTTTTTTTTTGGTTCTAATATATAACTTATGCCAACCGGTTAGGAGATCGTGAAACTTAATAGGCAAAACTGAAAGATTCAATTGTTTTTTCAGTGTTTTTAAAAGGAAATACCCAAAGTACCAATCCATTAAAACTACAAACTTTGAAACACAAATTGAAAGAGATTTCAATAAAGGGAAAAAATAGACCTAACCGTACCCATTCTTCTTAGACTTTGGGTTGCCTCAAAGGCTTGGCCTTTCCACCTACAAACCCAGAAATAAATAAAGAAACATAAACAAAGAGTGTAGTCGAGATCGCATAGTGAATCTATACTTGAAATAAATCAACAGAGAGTCAAAGGAACCTACCTAATAATGGCTTTAGCAGTACGACGGCAGAAGAAATAAAGTTTCCTTGTGGTTAGAGGCCGACGGTAGTACCGGGTCTGAGATGTCTTTCTTCCCTGTGCCTTAACAATGCATCACTATTAACAACACATCCTTTTGGTAATTTCTCTCTTCTCTTTTAAAATCGAAACCAAATGTAACCCAAATACCTAAATAAAAATCAATCCAACCAAATTTCTCAAAACTAATTCATATTTCATACCCAGATCTAAGAAAGAAAGGGAAAAAATTTACCGATGGTAGTTCTCTCTATCTCCGTATCTCAATACCGGCATGCACCTTTAGGTTACCGGTGCCGGGTCCAGTGGTCTAAGTTTGGCAAGGGATGGTGATGGCCACCAATACGAACTCTGTCTCTCCCCTGTATTGCAACTTGCTAGCTTTTTTTTCTCTTCTTCCCTTTCTCTATATCGCTCGTGTTTTTTTAGTTGCAAGCCTTCTTTTCTTTTATTTCTTTTTTTCTTTTTTTTAACCTTTTTTTTTTATATTCCTAAAGACTATCAAACAGTGTTAAGGTTGCCAAGCAATATAATTTATTGCTTCTTAATTGTGAACGTGGCAGCATTTTAAGTGGCATTTTTTTCTAATTTGGCAACACCTCCTTAAAGGCTTCTTCTATTATATATAGTATTAGATTAGTTTATTATTATATTATATAGATTTGAAAGTTAAGCAGTGCTTGCTGCCTTAAGCAAGCGTCTGCCACTACCGCTGGGACCACTTGAAGCTGAAGCCAAAGCAATGGAAGAAGCACTCTTTTTCGCCACTGATATTGGATTATAGGAGGCCATCTTTGAGACAGACTCCTTGGCTCTCTCAGGCGCTCTTACAGACATGTCCACGGTACCGATTACTATCGAAAACTACATATGAGGCATTCACCTTAAGCTGCAAAACTTCAGACAATCATGAGTGCAACATGTTCGACGTGAAGGAAACAAACCAGCTTATACCTTGGCACACCATGCCAAAGGAATTGATAACTTTGTAACATGGATAGAAGAATCTCCATCTTTTATTGAGTCCTTTGTGACTTAGGATGCTTTGTATCTTTCCTCATATTAATAAAACTAACGCATTTCTTATCAAAAAAAAAAAAAGAGAGTAGTTCAAACTACATGAAATTTATTTTATGCACAAAACCTAATCAACATGAAACATGAATGTTTTATCAAAAAAAAAAAAAAAAAAAAAATGACTCATGAATGAAAAAGAGGAGGAATCATAAATAATTCTGGTTACTATTGATTAGAATTTTAATTTGGGGAATTTCATGTGCCTATTCAAACCCTAGACTCTCCTTTGTCTTATCTATACTAATTATAAGAGGATTTTCCTCCTTGAACTGGATTTTTTTATGGTAAAAAATATCCCTATCCAGTATCTAATTACTTCTCTTACAAATGTTTTAGGAATAGGGTTAATACATCACACTATTCCCCTAAAAATCTCTCTATTAAACTAGACTTTTATGCGATTTAAAAAATACCCTTATTAATAAACAATGACATCTCTTGGGAGACGGGGACAACAATGTCAAATAACAAATCGTTTTGAATTCAAAAAGAAAACTTCTAAAATTTAGGCTTTTTTTTTTTTTTCCCTTCATCTTCATCTTCCCCCCCCCCCCCCCCCCCTAAAATTTGGCCATTTTTCATTCATAATAAAACACCTCCGGTTAATTTATTAAAAAAAAAAAAAAAAAAAAAAAAAAAAAAAACTAAGAGACTCCTCAAATTTAGGCTTCTTTCCCCTTAAATTCATCTTAGTTTTCCTAAAATTTATCTTTCTTTATTCCCTTTTCATCCAAATAAAATACCTCCACATTGATTTTTTTCCCTCTAAAATTTAGCCCTTTGTTTTCCTTTTTATTTGAAATAAAACACCTCCAGTTAAAAAGAAAAAAAACATACTACTCATTAAAAAAAAGCTACTTATTATTATCCCAATTTTTCCTACATCACTTTTATTATTATTGTAGAGGCCCCAGTACACACTTTCAAATACACATTCTGATGTAGAACAAACAGCATAGGCCTTCCTAAAGCAACAAGGAGACCAGAAGTCACAACGCAAGATTAAGGGGGGCTGCAAATAGAGGCCATCGGGGTGACAATGTCAGAATTGCATAAAATTTGGTAGGTTGAAGGAAAACGACATTCTAATCCAGACTCAAGATAGCTGCCTCGAGTGTTGCCTAAATTTAGCCAAATTCTTTTATTAAGGCCTTGAAAACAGTGTTTTTGCTATTTATAGTAATATTTGTTTTTCCTTAATAACTTTTATTTTAAAATTCAGAATAAGGTCTCATTTGTTTTGGGATGTCTCTTAGAAATAGTATTTTTGATTTTTACAATTATTTCAATTTTTCTATTTTTGAAAAAAATCACTATTTTGCCACCTAATTATGTGATTAGCGTGAATTAGGGTTTCTAGGCATTGCCCTAGCCGCCCTAGGGTTTTTTTTTTTTTTTTTTTTTTTTTTAATATTTAAACATATTGTAGCCTCTAGGGTAATTTAGTTTTCAGATTTGTAAAAAAAAAAAAAAAAAAAATGCTTTATCTATTTCTATCTGGTGGATTCCAGAACCCTATCACCTTATGAGTTCAAGGAACCCCTCGTGGATTCAAGGTTTTCATTCAAAAGCTAATGTGTTTAGTTTCTTTTTCCATTCAGAAAGTGATGTGTTTGTTTCCTTGTAGCTTCCAAGACATCACATTCAAAAAATAAATTACAATTATTGCTTATATCTAAAGTTTATCATTTTTATTTGTTTGAAATATATATATATATATCACATTTATCTTTCCTTTTTTTATTATTAAAAAAAAATTCTCACGTCACAAGAAGTCCAAATTAAAACTAGCCTCTATGCATGCAAGTTGTGCATTCTCAAAGGCTCTTCTATTTATTTTTTCCTAAAATAAAATTTTCATATATGCTAATTTGGGATTGTTGCATTATCTAGTTACCAAAATTCCTAGGCGTGTGATGAGATTTATGTGTTTGTGAATGAAATAAATTTTGCATGCTACATCTCATCACTGTCCTAAGAATTTTGGTGATTAGATAATACAACAATCCCAAATTAGTGTGCATGAAAATTATTTCTTTAGGAAAAAAAATAAATAGCATAGGGATTTTGATGCGGGGCTTTATCCAATACACTTCTCGTGTGGTTTCAAAAAATGAAACACCAGAACTTTAGGTTTAGCAAAAATCTACCTAGATTTTCTAATTTTATAAAAATAAACATTGTGGCAATTAATAATTGCATGGATAAAACACCCAAAAAATAAATGACAATGCACTTAGACATGCAAATCTAAATATTAGAAACCAAAACAAAGTGGTTTTTATAGAATCATTAGTCGATATATATATATATATATATAAGCGAAGACCTCATGTCGGTAAGCATGAGGTTTTGTCAAGTGGCGCATTTTATGCAAAAAGAATTGAAATATTCTCAAGCGCCACAACAGATATAGGAAAAAAAATATTGACTTTTTGCTTCATTTGGTTCAATGTTTCAAGATTTTTCTAATTAAAAAATAAATATTCTTTGTATCCTTTGGTTTAATGTTTCAAGTCTCTTTGTCCTTCACACATACACTCAAATCACTTTGCATTTTAATTCACCATTTTCACCTCTAGTAACGTGACAGACTATAATTGGTTGCAAGTTATTTTCATATGGACTTGTCATTTTTTCTCTACTACTCACAGTTGGCTATGTGTACAATTGGTGCCAAAATTTTGGCATTTTATATGTTCTTGGAATTTTTGGTTTATGATTATTTAAGACGCTGCCTGATTAACAAAATCAAAATCCTATAAATAACGTCAATCACTGATAACGTGACAATTAATAGTCACATTATTTTATAGTTTCCGATCTCTAGTCGGCCTCTCATTCATCTTTCCCAAGTTCCTACTACAATACTAGACTATAATACATTAGCATCATTTATTTTTTTAGTGAAAAGGCTAAATTCTTAAACTAAGCAGCAGCAAGAGTTGTTTGAGGACAGGTCCTCTCATAATACATGCCCAAATTATCATAGTACGGCAATATGCAAATGTCCATAGGCGGAATATTAAAAACAGTAAAGTCTTGGGGGTTGATAGACCTTTTCTAGCGATCACATCCGCACACTTGTTGGCTTCACATAAACAATTCTTCGTCTTCATATGAGGAATTCGACTGATAAGGGTCTTGCAGTCTATAATAAGAGAGACATGGTGTAAGTTAAGATTGAAATCATTAGTAATCCGGGCAACCAATTACAATGCATTCATATTGAAATCACTTTTTTAGATACCATGCATTCAACGATTGGATATTTGGTTTGATAGTCAATGTATGATTGGAAAAGAACCACTAGTTTAATGACTCACATCACTAACTTAATCTAGTAAAACTTACTGGAATTGGTAAGTGCCACATCACCCACCACATAGCAATAAAATAAATATATGACATACTCAATTTCATAATTTATTAGCTTATGTGTGGGTTTTTTTTTTTTATTATTTTATTTATTTTTTTTTTTTAGCACACAGGCCCAAGTAGAAAGAAGGATCCTAGGCCCAATACTTATTGTTTTAAGGAATTGGGCTTGGTTCATTGCAGCTAATTGGGCGGATTTCAAACCAGGTGGTACACAGAGCACGAATCCTACAACGCATACATGCTAACATACAAGAAATATATGTATTGAACAGCAGGAAACAGCAAAGGAATGAAATGATGAAGAAAGAGCATAAAATAAAGAATTAGAGATCCTCAAGATAATGCAAAGTACTTTATTACTTTCCTAATTGTGTAATACACTATGCTCGCTAGGATGTGTTACAAGGTCCAAATAAGTTCAAAAATCACAGACTTAGATGGCTCTTCAAGCCTCTAAGACTTACAAAGTTTGAATTCCTTTGAATCCAAGTGTGTTCTCTAGTGGCTGTTTGAGGATACCGGACATTATTTCTCTCATTTTTCTCTCTTTTTTTTTTTTTTTTTTTTTTTTTTTTTTTTTGAATTTTGACAGAGCTTTCTTAATGATTTTTACTCTAATTCACTATTACTGAATGTCTTTCACTGTTGGCTGCTTCCCCTTTTATAGTGCCATCCTAGGGTTTCCAGGGTACCACTAATTCCCTATATTTGCTCTTCTAGGTACCAGAACCAATGTTGTGTCAACAACATTGGTGGCTGGCCCCTTCCTCATTCTTCATTATTTCCTTCTTTTGAGATTTTATCTTCGAAAGACCCCAGCTGACCTTCCCATTCTAGAGTGTCCTAGAGGGTTGACCTTTGGTTTTTCTTCTTTAAAGGCTTCTAGATTCCACCTTTTCAGACCCAAATTTTGGCTGCTTTTCTCTTTGTCATTTTTCCCGAGTGAGCTGATTCCTTCCTGCCAGGTTGAAAGTTTCCTAGCCACCTTCCTTCATGGTTCTTCATTCTGGGTTCCTCGAGGTACCAACCTATTGTTCATGAATTATTGGTTCCCAAGCCCTCTGATCCCTTTTCTACATCATTATGTGGTTGATAGGGACATATCTGTTATTGTTCTTTATGTTTCTTGGTATGCCCCCTTGAACTGCCTCAATCCCAACCTGGCTTTGCTGCATGTCCCGAGGATCCCAAGCTCTTGGGAATTCCCAGGTGTCTTGGCCCAATTATTTTCCCGGGCTCTCCATCGATTTTTCTTACCATTGAGGGCTAGGCTGGGTCTTTTTCCTTCCTTTATTTTATGGGGCCCAAAACTTGCCCATTCATGGATTTGGGTCCCTTCTTATGGACTCCTTATAGACCCTTAATGGGTTTGGACCTTTCTTCTTTCTTATTGGAAGCCCAAATGCTTTATTTTTCCTAGGTTTCAATCCTTTGCTTTGTTTTGGGCCTTGGTATAACATTGTGATTTTTTTGAACCTCAACAACTTATACGATAATGGATGGTGAATTTTTTTTTTGGTCGCCCCCATTGATTATAAGGATCTATCACTTCTTGTTGTTTACTCTTAAAATTCTGTGAAAATTATAAACTATCCTTATGCAGAATGTATGAAAATTAAAGCATTTGAATAACAAAATGTTACATTATTTCATCTATAAATAATGTCACGTTTAGCATAACAAATTGATCAATAGTCTCTATTAAAAATAGTACCATAATTCAAAACAAGATAGAGAGAGAGAGATACCTGACCACAAATCAAAATCAACCACAAACTATCAAAATTTCCCAGGAAAAACCAAAGAAGATAAGAGGAAAAAAGAAAAGAAAAAAACTCACCTCAAAGACACTTTCCAATCCTGTGAGATGATGAAGATATGTTCTTATGGTTTTTCAAGGACTTCGATGATGCTGTTGAAAAAGTAACTTAAGCCACTGTATCATCAACACTCTTGCAAATTCTGAATTTTGACATATATATATGTGTGTGTATACAGTATACATGTGTTTCATTTTGGATTTTATTTGACTATTTTAGTTTTTGAAAATGTTTAAACTCACTGGAAAATGGAGTCTGAAAATAATTGCATGATATTCAAGGAGACAATTGTTTTTTAAAAGATGCAATTAAATTTCTTTAGCTTTTCAAGATTATTCAGTGAACTTTTTCACCTGTTAAAAGATACTCTAAAACATTCCTAGTTGTTTAAAAAAAAAAAAAAAAAAAAAAAGAGAGAAGAAGGATTCTTTGTAAAATTGTGACCCTAGAAGTTTACCTTGGAGGATTTTGAGTTATAGAATGAAAAATCATGGATGTTTGAGAGAAATTAATTGGAAATCTATATTGCGGCACAGTGGCACTAAAGAGAGTAAAATACTAAAATGTCACAATATCTTAAACCATGTTCGAAGAGATAGCCCAGAGAGATAGAAAAAGATTTCAAAATAACTAGGTTGATTTTCTAAATAAATTACATTATCAATATTTTTTGATGGACCTCATTCCGCCATAAGATGGAATAAATAAAACTCTCAGCAACTTAAAATTTTAGGAAAATCAAACTTGTTTGGCTTATGTAACTCACAACTTAAAACTCTCAGCAACTTAAAATTTTCTTCTTGTGAGTTTGTGAACATTTAAAAAGAAGAAGAAGAAGAAGAAGAATCAATTCATCATTTCTCTCTAAATTATCATTTGTTTACTAATCTTAATAATTAGGGATAATTACAGATTATCCACCTGTGGTTTAGCCCGAATTTAACTTACCCACCCGTGGTTTCATTTTTTACACTTTACCCACCTAAGGTTACTTCTGTTTAGTCTCTGTTACCCACCTCTACTAAAAAAGAGGGGGTAAATAAGTCTTTTTACACCCATTTTATGTCTCTCCTCCCAAAACAAGAAAAAAAGAAAAAGAAAAACAAGATTAAAATATGGTATTAGTTTCTCACAATTCACAAACATGAACAATATACACAAACATGAAGAACATACACCCAAAAAACTAATACAAATCAAATCAAGCAATACCATCAAAGTACAAATCACAAATCTATCAAAATACAACCCCGAAACCCCAAATGGAATGTCTACTCCTATGACTAAAGCTTTTGTCTATTGCCGGTCTCCTAAATAAGTGAGCATTCTAGGAGGCATATGAGTTCTGTGGTGGGGAAACAATAATGGGGCTGTTGCAACCCTTAGGTTCATCATTGCTGAGATTCTTCCGAGATTGAATAACCAATCTTTTATTCTAGAAATTATCATTGGCCAGCCTACCCCTGCCCCTCAATCCATTCATACATTTATCACCCACAAAATCAGGATTCCTCAAATGACCAGCTAATGATGAATTGCTTTCTCTTCCAGCACTTTCCTTACCAATAATATGATGGGTAGCTAACCTATCAGGTGTATCAGGAACATCGACTATCTGATCTAAGTCCATTTCATCCATATCCTGCATCATTAAAAAAAAATCCAAGCAATCAAATCCAATCAATAAATTCAGCAGACGCTACAACTAACAAGCAACTTTTATACATAACATCAATCTCATTTTTCAACACACCCACACACATCCAAATCCACAGATCCATCAGTAACCATATGATAGGCCAAGAATGTATTGACCCCTTATGAAGAATTAATTGATTAATTAGCCAAGTTTATTAATTAATCAAATTAATATGCAAAGCGCATGGTAGCACAAACAAATCACCAATTAAACTAAGCATGCAGCGAAAAATAAATTGACACGGTGATTTGTTTATGAATGGGGAAAACCTACAAGGCAAAAACCCCACTGGATGATTTTAAGGTCACCACTCTTGAGAATTCACTATTATCAAAACAAGCAGTTACAAGTAAAGGAATCTCAGTACCTTATACCAACCAATAGTTGAACCCTTACCCTAATACCTAATTGGACTTGTTCTGTAGTGACAATCTCTCCTTTCAATGCACGGCTCTCAGTATGTGACTAATCAATAGATGTGTGGATCCCAATACGCGACTTAATCACTAACTTAAAAAGGATGTCAGCTGCAAAGTTCTTTAATTCATCACACAATGAAGATTAAGAAATTGTTTGGTCACAAAACCCTAGGGTGTACAAACACGGCAGCTTCTTCAAGAGAAAGGTAAACTAGGGCATATGTCTCCGGTTCACAATATGTTTGTGAAAAACTTTTGCATTAAGTTGCATTAGCTACGACGGTCCTTAAAATAATCTTTATATATGTTTAGGATTGTGAAAAAAAGAAAACCCAAACACATGCTCATGGATTAGATGAAAAACAGCTCTGAAAAACTGAGTTTCATAAACATCGATAGATAGCCATCTATCGAGCTAGCTGTCGAGCTTTAAATTCCAACACTTCGTTACTTGATTCTTGGACAGACTTGCATGACTTTAATAATTGAACTTGAAACCTTGTTTCTTGAAGCATTAAACACATCATAGATATACCCAATTACAAGTAAAGTGTGTTTTGTCAAAGGATTAGCCAATTACATGAAATAGTGACATATGTTCCTAACATTGAATCACATATGTCCTAACAATCTCCCCCTTTGGAAATTCATGACAAAACCACAATAAACAAATGAACATATGAGAGAAGTCATAAATCACTCAACTCATACTTACTTGTTGGATACAATAAAATTTATCCTAACACAAACTCTTGAAAAATTTAGCAAGAAGAGAGTTTATGGCAAGAAGACTTCGACAATCTGTATTTCTGAAACACTTTAAACAGAACTCATCACGGCATCTTGGAGTCTGTTTGGATACAACTTGTTATTGCTGAAAGTTGCTAAAGTTGCTGAAAATTGAAAACACTGTAGCAAAATAATTTTTAAATGTATGAATAGTACCGTGGGACCTATTTTTAATATTTTTTAATCGTGAACAGTACATGAACAGTGCGTGAACAGTGCACACACTGTTCATGAACAGTAATTTTTGTCTCTAAAAAGTCAAGAAATCCGGCCACAAAAAAAAAAAAAAAAAAAAAAAAAAAACTGAAAACGCAACGCAACTTTGAGGGCTATCCAAACACATACTTAGTATGAAACAAAAAATATAAGATTGCATACAATATCTAAGAAACATGTGTATAAAGATAGAAAAGAAATAACACATGGAGAGATAGGTGAAAGAACATACATCAAAATATATATAAATCAAATATAAATACAACGTATGTCAAGTGGTCACAAGACCAATATACAAGATATAATGTATCTAAAATAGAAAGAAAAGAAAAGATACAAAAATCCTCATTACATCCCTCAATATACACTCCTCCTATCTCTTATACTAACCCTCCCCCTATGAGTATGACTACTCTCATCTCAAAACTACTCCCCATTTTTTGTCACTAGTGACAAAGGGCAAGTAAATCAAGTAGACATCTCATCATCACTAGGCGAGCCATCATCATCATCCTCATCAACATCATCAGCACTGCCAGGGCCATCGTCATTCTCATCCTCAGAAGCCTTGGGAGAAGGAGAGGAAGCCACTGTAAAACCATCCATCACAGCCTATCGTCATGCGATACGACCAACACGGGTGTTCACTTGACACAATTCATCGCTGAGAGTGTCAAGGCGAGCATCCATGCACACAAGCTATGCCATGATGGCCTCGAGTGTCACTCCACCCGCTGAAGAAAAAGGAGCAGAGGTGGATGGAGTGGTAGAAGCTGGAGGAGCAACTGTGCAAGACTTCGCTTAACGGTAGCGGCGTTAATGGCACACATAAACGTGAAGTGGGGAGACACGGGATAGGAGATAGAAAAATGGCGAAGGAGCCGCGTGATAGCCAAAGGAAAAATGAGCTTATCACAGGTCGCCGTATCCTTATAGACATCTATAATGGAGAGTATGAAGTGAAAGGGAAAGTCAATAGTAAATCCCTTAATGAGGGATAACAAAAACCGAGCACGAGGCTCTATGATAGTGTTATAGTGAGACAATGGATGGAGAACGAATGTCATCACCATGTTTAGGATTTTCGGACCTTTAGCAAAAGCCAAGCATGAGGTGTTTTGACGGTCACCTCATAAAGAAGGTGTCTCACAGAATAGAGACAAGAGTTCATCTTTGAACACTATCCTCAAACACTCACAGCCAAGGTAGTCAGGATGCGCTACCTTAGGCACATGTAGTACCTCTGATACAATACCTGGAGTAACTAGCATGCGTATACCCCGAATGCGAGTGACAAACTGGGGTATAGAGTAATCAAATCCATGCATATTAGAGTAGAACTCATGTATGATCACGAAAGGGCACGTGACGAGGATGCCACATAGTGACTTCCAACCCCTACTGTAGATGACAGTGGGTAGGTCAATGTCAGAAAAATCTAACAGAACGACTTGGCGTTCCGAATGAATGCCATGTCGTGAAAAGTTCTCCGAGAAGTCCGATTTGGCATTCTCATCACGGAACCGGATGTGAGATGGAGTGGGGTCAGATAGAGAAGAAGAAGAAGATGCCCCCGAACGAAGAGGGTTCCGGGACGGAATGGTTTTACGTTTAGGTGCCATGGCACAACTAACATAAGAGAGAGAGAAAGAGAGAAAAAGAGGGAGACAATCAGAAAAGTAGCAAACAACAAATATATCAAAATATATAGAATTGAAGGTACGCATGCATCAGAATGCATGAACATGTGACATGTAGATATAAATTCATCATGGGCTCAGCCCAATCCAAACCTACCAGCACACAACATAGCAACAAGGTAAACACACATCTAAAATGCATGAAACATTGTTATAATGCACATGTGATGCAATGCATAAAGTTTAAAGATCATTTTAACAAAAACCCATCCCAAAATTTTAACAAAAACTCAAAAGTTTTGAAAAATCTCAAAAAATTTCAAAAACCCCAAAAGTTAGGTCAAAGATCATGAAAATGCATGATAAAGATGAAGAAAGTATCATATCAGATGAGAAACAAAGATCTTGAGACCGAAAATGAAGTGAGGAAGAAGTTTGGAGTGCTTGAGAAGTGCTTTGGGAGGTGAAGAGGCTGAAAGTATTAAGAGAGATCGAGGGAATGAGATCTGAAATCGCGATGCCTCTTTATATAGAAACTTCATAAAGCTCAATCGATCGAGAGCGATCAAGAGCTGTTGAGTTTTAAAAAGACTTGTTTCAGTTGTTGAACCAGCTGTCAAGGATCTAACCAGAGGTTTTCAACACAATGAAGCTCGATGAATCGAGGTAGCTATTGAGAAGCTATCGAAGAGACAGAAAGTTTCTTGATTAATTGAACTAGCTATTGAGATTGCAATAAAAAGAAGCTGAAGGGTCTTAATAGATAGCCTAGCTATTGAGAGCTATCGAGAAGCTGTCGAGAGCTATCGAGAAGCTATCGAGATTGCTTAAAAATAGTTTTTCAAAGAAGAGAAAAATACAGATATGAATGCAATAAAGTATGCTACTCAACCAAATATCCAAACAACATTTTAAGCTCTTAAATCATCTCTCAACAATAAAAATGATAAGCATTGAGATCCAAAACACATACACACACACTAAACAAGTCTAACCAATTTTATATTTCAATAACAAGTTAAGACAATTTAGTGAGCATACATTAACACAATATTCCTTGTGATGGCCAAATCACATTGTACCTGCACATGTATCAAAAGTAGCAAATAATATTGCGTGTTATGTGTGAAAAACATTGCAAGATTGCATAAGTGTCTACATGTTATGACAATTTGAGATATGAGAAAATCACTTTAACTCACACACAATCATAACTATTTGATGGGGACTATCACCATCGAGGTACATCCTATAGCTTCCACATCTCCTAGAATACATGCTTGCAATCATATATAAAGCATTTTGATCTTTTTGCTTTTATTTTTCTTTGTATATTTTTCTTTTAAGCAAACCTTGCATGGGCATATAAAAGAGAGAAAAGAAATACCCAATGACGTTAAGCATTTGACATTCCACTTTTGCTATGCTGAAGCATACAAATGTCATTTCATGATTGGCGGGCAACAGCAGTGAGATGGTTATTTATGCCTTTTTTTTTTATGATTTTGTAGTCCTTCCCGTTAAAAAGAATGATACGAGTGTTAAGTACAAGAGATCACTTAACCTTACTTATCACAAACACGAGCCACAAAGCTCACTTGCTTAGTTGTGCATGGAGATGCTCATCTAAGCTACAAAAGATACAAAATTTAGAAAAATTTGTTTCAATGGCCATCCAATGTACAAAAGTACCAATGTACACATACACACACTGTTTTTGTATTTTTCAATTTTTCAATTTTTTTTTATTTTTATATGAAAAAAAATAAAGTAACACTGAAAAATAACCAAACAAAAACATGTTAAACAAAGTATTTCATAAAACTAGACTAACTCAAAACACGAAAGCAAAACACACAAGTGATGCAAAAACAAAAACAAGAAAAGGAGAGAGAAAAAAAAATAGAATCACTTAGAGCCCTTTTCCTTCCACACCTTGGAAGAACCTTTCTGTTTAGCAAACCCTTGATCCAGCGGTAAGGGGTGTTAGGACATATGTGATTTAATGATAGGAACATATGTCACTATTTTATATAATTGGCTAATCCTTTGACAAAACGCACTTTATTTCAAGAAACAAGGTTTCAAGTTCAAGTGTTAAAGCCATGCAAGTCTATCCAAGAATCAAGTGAGAAAGTGCTGGATTTTAAAACTTGACAACTAGCATCTATCAAGGGTTAAAAGTTGCTGAAGCTCGTGGCTCAACAGCTAGCTTAATAGATGGTTATCTATCGAGATTTATGAAGTTCTAATTTTCAGTTCTGATTTTCATCCAATTCATGAATGTATGTTTGGGCTTTCTTTTCTCACAACCCTAAACACATATAAGGATTATTTTAAGGGTCGTAAAAGGTTACACACAGTTGCATAAGAGCACAATTCCACAAGTGTGAAGTAGTGTAACCAGAAACCTAGTTTGCCCTAGTTCTTCTTTCTCTTCAAGAAGCTGCTATGTTTATATACCATAGGGTTTTGTGACCAAGTAACTTCATGATCTTCATCATGTAATGAACAAAAGAACTTTACAGCCAACATTCTTCTCAAGTTGGTGATCAAGTCGCGTACTGGGATCCGCGCAATTGGTTAGTCACGTACTGGGAGCCGTGTATTGAAAATGAGAGATTGTCACTACAGAACAAGTCCAATTGGGTATTGGGGTAAGGGTTCAACTGTATGTTGGTATAAGGTACTGAGATTCCTTTACTTGTAATCGCTTATTTTGATAATAGTGGATTCTCATAAGTGGTGACCTTAAAATCACTCGGTTTGGTTTTTGCCATGTAGGTTTTTTCCATTCGTAAACAAATCACTGTGTCAATTTAATTTCTACTGCATTTAGTTAATTTGTGATTTGTTTATGCTACCACGCGTTTTGCATGTTAATTTGATTAATTAATAAACTTGGCTAATTAATCAATTAATTCATCATAAGGGGTCAATACATTCTTGGCCTATCAAGTGGTATCAGAGCAGACACACTCTGATTAGGTTTTAATCTTTACTATATGATCCATTGACCCTTGGTTGTCATGGATAAATGATAGTCTCTTATTATACCTCTTTTATGCATACTAGAAAGTACGCATGAGAGATTTCTTGCAGTCTTTAGATGAGAAAGTGTGGCAAGCTGTGGAGATAGGCTGGACTAAGCCTACGGAAGCGCCAGCTGACTAGGATGATGCAAAGATCAAGGCGGAAAACTTCAACAGCAGGGAATTGAATACTCTATTTAGTGCAGTTACGAATGAGGAATTCAAGAATATATCCTCTACTGAAACTGCTAAGGAAGCATGGGCTATTATTCAGAAAACCTATGAAGGAACCAAGGCTTTCAAGAATTCAAAACTTCAAAGGCTCACTACAAGCTTTGAAGAGATTAAGATGGAGGAGGATGAGTCGTTCGATGAGTTCTACACCAAGCTCAAGGAGGCAATGGATCTCTACCCGAGAGATTCCATGCCAATATCACTGCCATTGAGGAATCAAAGGACATCGACAAAATTCCTTTGACTGAGCTGGTTGGCAATCTGCAGACCTATTAGTTGGGTTTGACAAGGATCGGGAAATCGAGCAAGAGCAAGAGCATGGCATTGAAGGCCAAGAGTAGTGATACTGATGAGTCTTTTCATGATGAAGATTCTAAGATGAAATTCTACATCACCAGGCAATTCAAGAAGTTCATAAAGAATGCCAATGCAAAGGGCTTTAACAAGGACAGTAGACAGTTGAGTTCTTCTCAATCTAAGAGCCAAGACAAAAGGAAGAAGGATGCTAGAGATGGAGGTCAGTACACTGTTCCCTTAGGAACAAAATACTTTGGGTGTCAAGGTTTCAGTCATATGAAACAAGAGTGCCCTACTTATCTCAAGACCATCGGAAAAAGTAAGGCACTTGTTGCTACCTTAAGCGACATCGAGTCTGAGGATGACTTCGATAATGAGGATGATGGAATCCTAAATTCCTTTACTGCCACCATAAATCCTACCAAAGGGTTTATTGAAGATATGGATGAAGAAGAGGAATTGGTGTAGTCTAAGTTTAAGAAGATGTATGAATAAGATGACATCTACACAGCCTATGCAAAGTTATACAAGATTTCAGAAAAGCATCAGAAGTTGTGTAGGTTGGCCACCAAGAAGCTTAGGGATATGGAGCTTGAGCGAGAAAAAATCTCTACAAAGTTTGATGAAGCCAATCAGATTATTGGAGCACTGAGATTTGAGAATAATTTCTTGGCTAAGAAGACCAAGAAGCTTGAGCCAGAACTATTCCAAGTCAGAGCTCAGTTGGAAAGGACTTCAAGTGCTAAGCTCGATGAGATGCCCAGTCTTCAGAAATCTGCTTTCGATCGAACTGGTTTAGGATATGATTTCTCTTCTCCTAGTATTGCTTTTACTAGTACTACTGTTTTTGTTCGTCCTGTTAATAATGTTGAAACTGAGAACAATGATGTTAAGAATGAATTAGCTAGTGAGAATGTAGACAAGAGTAAATTTATCTTAGGAGTACCCCCTGAGCTTGATAAGAAAGAGATTAAGAACCCTAGAGCTAAAGGAAATTCTCAAAAGCCTAAGCAGAAAAAGTAGCATTTCTGTCATCGTTGTGGCGCAGCAAGACATACTTGACCTAATTACTATAAGTGGTTAGCCACTTAAAAGAGCAACAACATGATCGCGTCGGGAGATCAGAATCATCTTCCATCCTCTTTTGCTCATCTTGGTGATCTTCTCAAAGCCCTCATGTTCCTTTCGAACTTAAACAGTTTTAACTCTTCCCCCTCACCGCCGAATCAAGGGTTCTCTAAACAAAAAGGTTCTTCCAAGGCGTGGAAGGAAAAGGGCTCTAAGTGATTTTGTCACTTTTTCTCTCTCTCTCTACCCTTCTTGTTTTTGTTTTGCATTACTTGTGTGTTTTGCTTTCTAGTTTTAAGTTAGTCTAGTTTTATGCATTGCCTTGTCTTGTTTAACATGTTTTTGTTTGGTTACTTTTTAGTTTTGCTTTATTTTGTTTTTCATATAAAAATTTAAAAAAAATTGAAAAATCAGAAAAATACAAAAACAGTGTGTGTCTGTGTATATTGGTACTTGTGTACCTTGGATGGCCATTGAAACAAAGTTTTCTAAACTTTGTATCTTTTGTAGCTTAGCAAGTAAGCTTTGTGGCTCATGTTTGTGGTGAGTAAGATTAAGTAATCACATGTACTTAGCACTCGTATCACTCTTTTTGACGGGAAGGACTAAAAAATCCTAAGAGAAAGGCATAAATAACCATCTCATCACTGTTGCCCACCAATCATGAAATGACATTTGAATGCTTTGGCATAGCAAAAGTGAAATGTCAAATGCTTAACGTCATTGGGCATTTATTTTCTCTCTTATATATGCCCATGCATGGTTTGCTTAAAAGAAAAACATGCAAAGAAAATAAAAAGCAAAAAGAAAAATATTCTTTATATATGATTGCAAGCGTGTATTCTAGAAGATGTGGGAGTTATAGGATGTACCTCAAAAGTGATAGTCCCCATCAAATAGTTATGATTGTGTGTGAGTTAAAGTGATTTTCTCATATCTCAAATCGTCATAACTTGTAGACACTTATGCAATCTCGCGATGTTTTTCACACACAACACGCAATATTCTTTGCTACTTTTGATACATGTGAAGTACAATGTGATTTGGCCATCACAAGGAATACATGTATTAATGTATGCTCACTAAATTGTCTTAACTTGTTTTTGAAATATAAAATTGGTTAGACTTGTTTAGTGTGTGTGTGTGTGTGTGTGTTTTGGGATCTATGTGCTTACACTTTTCTTGATTGAGAGATGTTTTTGAGAGATTAAAATGTTGTTTGGATCCTTGGTTGATTGCATTCATATCTGTGTTTTTCTCTTCTTGAAAAATTGTTTTTAAGCAATCTTGACAGCTCCTTAACATCTCTCGACAGCTAGGCTATCTATTGAGCTTTTTAGTTTTTTTTTTTAATCACAATCTTGATAGCTTCTCGACAGCTCCTTGATCCATCAATAAAGTTTCTCTCTCCTTGATAGCTTCTCGATCCATCGAGCCTTGTTTTGCTATGGACACCTCTGGATAGCTGCTCTATAGCTATATCTCTTCATGCCTTTGAAGCTCGACACCTCTCGACACCTCTCGATCTATCGAGAATTATGAGAGTCTATAAATAGGATCCGCATGATTTAGATCTCATTTCTCTCGATCTCTCTCGATTCCTACAAACTCTTCACCTCCCAAAACCTTTCTTTCTCACTTCAAACTCCCTTTCCAAGAGCTTTTCGGCCTCAAGATCATTTTTCTTGCATTTGGTATGATTTTTATCTCTCATTCTTCATGCATTTCATGCATTTAGGTATAAGTTTTGGGTTTTTGAAATTATTTTGGGGTTTTTTCAAAATTGGTGGAGTTTTTATGAAATTTTTGGGATGGGCTTTGTGAAAATGGTTCTAAATCATCATGCATTGCATCTCATTTGCATTATAACAATGTTTCATGCATTATAGGTGTGTGTTTACTTTGTTGAAATGATTGCGTGCTGGTAGGATTGGATTGGGCTAAGCCCATGATGTTTTTACTATTGCATATCATATGCTCATGCATTTTCATACATACGTACCTTACATTCTCTATATTCTTATATATTGATTGTGATTAATGCTTTTCTGCATGTCTCTCTCTCTCCCTCTCTCTCTCTTTCTTGTTTATGTTAGTTGCGTCATGGCACTTAAACGTAAATCTACTCCGTCTCGGAACTCTCTTCGTTCCGAGGCATCCACTTCTTCTGATCCTACTCTCTCACATGTTTGGTTTCGTGGTGATAAAGCCCAACAGGACTTTTCAGAGAACTTTTCTAGATAAGGCATTCATTCGGAATGCCAAGTCATTTTGTCGAACTTCTCTGACACTGACCTACCCACTGTCATTCACAGTAGGGGTTAGGAGTCACTGTGTGACATCTCGGTCACTTGTCCATCCATGCTTATCTAGGAGTTCTACTCCAACATGCATAGATTTGGTTATTCAGTACCTCTCTTTGTCACTCACGTTCGAGGTACGCGTATCGTGGTCACTCTGGATATTGTATCCGATGTGCTCCATGTCCCCAGGGTAACGCATCCTAACTACCCTAGTTGTGAGCGTCTTAAGACTGTGTCTAAAGATGAGCTTATATCTTCTTTTTATAAGCGTCCCTCTGATTAGGGTGATTGTCAGTTCACTCCTTGTTTGGCCTTTGTTAAAGGTCCTAGGTTCATGAACATGGTTATGACTTTTGTTTTGCATCCTTAATCTCACTATAACTCTATTACTGAGCCCCATGCTCGATTTTTATTTTCTCTTTTAGAGCATCTTACTATAGACTTTCCCTCTCATTTTATTCTTTCACTCATAGATGTATATAGAGATACGGTGAACCATGATAAGCTTATCTTGCCTTCGGCTATCATGAGGATTTTATGCTATTTTTCTGTCCCCTTTCCCATTTCCGACCATTTCCATGTCATATGTGCCATTGACGCCACTACCGTTAAACGGAGTGAGGCACAGCTATGTTCGAGGCAGTCCGGGATAGCGATTCCTCTAGCTTCTACAGCTCCATCCATATCCATTCCCTCTTCTTCCACAAGCGGTGTGACTCTCGAGGACATCATGGCATAGCTTGTGCGCATGAATGCTCGCTTCGACACTCTTAGTGATGAGTTGTGTCAGGTGAACACCAATGCTGGTCGTATTGCACGACGGCAGGCAATCATAGGTGGCTTCGTTGCTTCTTCTCCTCCTACTCCAAAGGCTTCTAAGGATAAGGATGATGATGGTGATGTTGATGCTACTGATGCTGAGGATGATAGTGCTGATGAGATGTCTACTTGATGTACTTACCCTTTGTCACTTGTGACAAAAAGAATGAGTAGTTTTGGATATGAGAGTAGTCATACTCATAAAGGGAGGGTTAGTATAGGAGATTTTTGTTAAGGGGAGTGTATTTTTGAGGGATGTAGTGAGGACTTTATGTATCTTTTTTTTTACCCTTTTTTTTAGATACATTGTTCATGTACCTTAGATCTTGTGATCATATTTTGATAGCAAACCTTGTACTTGTTTATATATATAGATTTGAGGTTATTATTACAGTTCTTTTACCTATCTTTACATGTGTTGATTCTTTTCTTTCTTTATGCACATGCTTCTTATATATTGTATGCAATCTTTTATTTCTGTTTCACACTAAGATGCCTTGATGAGTTTTGTTTAAAGTGTTTCAGAAATACAGGTTGTTAAAGTCAACTTGCCATAAACTCTCTTCTTACAAAGTTTTTCAAGAGTTTGTGTTAGGATAGATTTTATTGTATTCAACAAGTGAATATATGTTGAGTGATTTATGACTTCTCTCATATGTTCATTTGTTTGTTATGATTTTGTCACGGATTGCTAGGGGGGGAGATTGTTAGACATTTTTTATTTAATAATAGGAACATATGCCACTATTTTATGTAATTGGCTAATCCTTTGACAAAGTGCATTTTACTTGTAATTGGGTAGATCTAGGATGTGTTTAATGCTTCAAGAAATAAGGTTTTAAGTTCAAGTGTTAAAGCCATACAAGTCTGTCCAAGAATCAAGTGAAAAAGTGCTAGATTTTAAAACTCGACAGCTAGTATCTATCGAGGTTTAAAAGCTACTGAAACCTGTGGCTCGATAGCTAGCTCGATAGATGGCTATCTATCGAGATTTATAAAGTTTAGATTTTCAGTTCAGATTTTCATCCAATCTGTGAATGTATGTTTGGGTTTTCTTTTCTCACAACCCTAAACATATATAAGGATTATTTTAAGGGCCGTAAAAGATTACGCACAATTGCACAAGAGCACAATTTCACAAGTGTGAAATAGTGTAACCGGAAACCTATTTTGCCCTAGTTCTTCTTTCTCTTCAAGAAGCTGTTGTGTTTGTACACCATAGGGTTTTGTGACCAAGCAACTTCATGATCTTAATCATGTGATGAACAGAAGAACTTTGCAGCCAACATCCTTCTCAAGTTGGTGATCAAGTTGCATACTGGGATCCACACAATTGGTTAGTCACGTACTCGAAGCCGTGCATTGAAAATGAGAGATTGTCACTATAGAACAAGTCCAATTGGGTATTGGGGGTAAAGGTTCAATTGTAGGTTGGTATAAGGTACTGGGATTCCTTTACTTGTAACCGCTTGTTTTGATAATAGTGGATTCTCGGGAGTGGTGACTTTAAAATCACCCGACGAGGTTTTTGCCGTGTAGGTTTTCCCCATTCATAAACAAATCATCGTGTTAATTTAATTTCCACTGCATTTAGTTAATTGATGATTTGTTTGTGCTACCACGCGTTTTGCATGTTGATTTGATTAATTAATAAATTTGGCTAATTAATCAATTAATTTATCACAAAGAGGTCAATACATTCTCGGCCTATCAAGGGGAAAGAGTTAAAACCGTTCAAGTTTGAAAGGAACATGAAGGCATTGAGAAGATCTCCAAGAGGAGCAAAAGAGGATGGAAGCTGATTATGGTTTCCCAATGCGATCATGCTATTGCTTTATTGAGTGGCTAACCACTTATAGCAATTAGGTCGAGTATGTCCAGATGCACCACAGTGATGACAGAAATGCTGCTTTTTCTGTTTAGGCTTTTGATTATTTCCCTTCTTAGCCCGAGGGTTCTTAATCTCTTTCATATCAAGTTTAGGGGGTGCTCCTAAGATAGATTTACCCTTATCTATGTTCTCACTAGCTAATTCATTCTTAACATCATTGTTTTCATTTTCAACATTATTAGTAAGTGGAGCAAAAATAGTAGAACTAGAAGTAGTAATACTAGGAGAAGAGAAATCATACCCTAAACCGATTCAATCGGAAACCAATTTCTGAAGATTAAGCATCTCATCTAGCTTAGCACTTGAAGTCCTTTCCAACTGAGCTCTGACTTGGAATAGTTCTGCCTCAAGCTTGGTCTTCTCAGCCAAGAAATTATTCTCAAATCTCAGTGCTCCAATAGTTTGATTGGCTTCATCAAACTTTGTAGAGATTTCTTCTCGCTCAAGCTCCACATCACTAAGCTTTTTGGTGGCCAACCTATACAACTTCTCATGCTTTTCTGAGACCTTGTATAACTTTGCATAGGCTGCGTGGATGTCATCTTGTTCATCCATCTTCTCAAATTTAGATTCCACCAATTCCTCTTCGTCATCCACATCTTCAACAATCCTCTCAGTAGGATTTACAGTGGCAGTGAAGGCATTTAGGATTCCATATTCCTCATTATCAGAGTCATCCTCAGGCTTAGTGTCGCTCAAAGTAGCAGCAAGTGCCTTGCTTTTTTCGATGGTCTTGAGATAAGTAGGGCACTCTTGTTTCATATGATCGAAACCTTGACACCCAAAGCACTTTGGTCTTGAGGGAACAGTGTACTGACCACCATCCTTAGCATCTTTTTTCCCCTTATCTTGGCTCTTGAACTGTGAGGAATTGGATTGCCTACAATCCTTGTTGAAGCCTTTCCCATTGGCATTCTTCATGAACTTCTTGAATTGTTTTGTAATGTAGGACTTCATTTTAGAATCTTCATCATCTGAAGACTCATCAGTATCACTGCTCTTAGCTTTCAAAGCCATGCTCTTGCTCTTGCTTGATTTCCCTATCCTCGTCAAACCCAACTCATAGGTCTGCAAATTTTCAACCAGCTCAGTCAAAGGAATTTTGTCGATGTCCTTTAATTCCTCAATCGCAATGATCTTGGCATGAAATCTCTCAAGTAGAGATCTGACCACCTTTCTCACAATCTTGAGTTCAGGAATTGTTTCCCCAAGATTAAAGGCTGAGTTTACTATATCTTTGAGCTTGGCATAGAACTCATTGAATGACTCATCCTCCTCCATCTTGATCTCTTCAAAGCTTGTAGTGAGCCTCTGAAGTTTTGAATCCTTGACAGCTTTGGTTCCTTCATAGGTTGTCTGTAGAATGGTCCATGCTTCCTTAGTAATTTTAGTAGAGGATATCTTTTTGAACTCCTCATTTGTGACCGCACTGAATAAGGCATTCAATGCCTTGCTGTTAAGGTTTGCAGCTTGATCTTAGCATCATCCTAATCGGCTGGTGCTTCCATTGGCTTAGTCTAGCCAATCTTTAAAGCTTGCCACACATTCTCATCTAAAAATTGCAAGAAAACTCTCATGCGTACTTTCCAGTATGCATAGTTAGTGTCATCAAATAAATTAGGTATAATAAGATACTGTCCTCTATCCATGACAAACAGGGGCCAATTGATTACACACAAAGACTAAAACCTAATCAGAGTGTACCCGCTCTGATACCACTTGATAGGCCAAGAATGTATTGACCCCTTGTGATAAATTAATTGATTAATTAGCTAAGGTTATTAATTAATCAAATTAACATGCAAAGTGTATGGTAGCACAAACAAATCACCAATTAAACTAAGTATGCAGCAGAAAAATAGATTGACACGGTGATTTGTTTACGAATAGGGAAAACCTATACGGTAAAAACCCCACCGGGTGATTTTAAGGTCATCACTCCCGAGAATTCACTATTATCAAAACAAGCGGTTATAAGTAAAGAAATCTCAATACCTTATACCAACCAACAGTTGAACTCTTACCCCAATACCCAATTAGACTTGTTCTGTAGTGACAATCTCTCCTTTCAATGCACGACTCTCAGTACATGACTAACCAATAAATGCGCAGATCCCAGTACGCGATTTAATCACCAACTTGAGAAGGATGTTGGCTGCAAAATTTTTCAGTTCATCACACGATGAAGATCAAGAAGTTGCTTAGTCACAAAACCATAAGGTGTACAAATACAGTAACTTCTTTAAGAGAACAATGAATTAGGGCATATATCTCCGATTCATAATATGCTTGTGAAAAACTTTTGCGTTAAGTTGTATCAGCTGCGACGGCTCTTAAAATAATCCTTATATGTTTAAGGTTGTGAGAAAAGAAAACCCAAACACATACTCACGGATTGGATGAAAAACAGTTCTGAAAAACTGAGTTTTATAAACCTCTATAGATAGCCATCTATCGAGCTAGCTGTCGAGCCACGGGCTTCAGTAGCTTTTAAACCTCGATAGATGCTAACTGTCGAGTTTTAAAATCCAGCACTTCATTACTTGATTCTTGAACAGACTTGCATGACTTTAACACTTGAACTTGAAACCTTATTTCTTGAAGCATTAAACATATTCTAGATCTACCCAATTACAAGTAAAATGTGTTTTGTCAAAGAATTAGCCAATTACATAAAATAGTGACATATGTTCCTAACATTGAATCACATATGTCCTAACATCATGCCTCAAATCCCATTTTTCAAACCCCAACAACCAAAAGAAACCCAATCCCTAAATCAAATAAATAAAGAAGAAGAAAAATATAGCAAAAATAGCGGGACAGTGCCGTAGCCATTGTAGCAACCGTAATACATCATCTGTTTGATTTTAAGCTTGTAACAAGCTTAAAATGCTGAAAATTTGTACGCGTGAATGTAAGTGTGTTTGGGGAAAGAGAGGAGTGTTTGATCTGTTTTAGGTTTTGTTTTTGATAAAAAAAAAATGTGTTAGAGTAACGTCTCAAAAGGAGGTGGGTTACGGAGTAGTAACGGAGAGAAGCACAGGTAGGTAAAGTGTCAAAAATAAAACTAAGAGTAGGTGAGTTAAATTCGAATTAAACCACAGGTGGGTAATCTGTAATTATACATAATAATCAAATAAAATAGATTTCTATCCATCTCTTAATTTTTATAATATCCATAATAATTAATTATAGCTACATTAACCAAATATCAATCATACCAATGAAGTAAGTGTGTTTGGGACTTCAAGAAAGTGGTGGTCCCTATAAGTTCCATGCATGCACATGCATGTAAGATCTCTCAGTGCTTAATTAGGTGCTCCCTAGGCTCTTGTTGCTCTCATAGCATTCACGTTGTAGCAATAAAAGAATACCTATTTTGCATTTCCCAATAATATTTTATCTATTTTACTAACTGATTTTCTAATTCATCTAACATTTCAATTTTATTTTTATTTACAATTCAATAAAATATTATAAATGACTACACAAGAGAGAGAGAATTGTCCAAAGAGAGGTTAATATTTTAGCCAATAATTTGTTAGTTTGTGCTGCCTTCCTGGGGCTCACTTCTAGAAATATTCTTAGATAGTTTTAGATATATATATATATATATATATATATGGACCCTGGACAAAAAAATTTGTAGAGAATAGGTAGGAAGGACTAGGCATCTCACAGGCAAACAACGGTTAATATGAAATTTATAGTGGATCCTCATAAACGAATCGGATTAGGAGTTTTTGGGAGAATGATCCTCCCTTTGGCTAAGTCCTTTGGACCATCCCAGTTCCCACCCCGGTTAAGTGTTCTATCAAGAATATTTATCCTCGGCTCAAGCCGAGGACTTCTTCCCTTGGAAAGGATCCCCCCCTCTGTTTAGAGTCTTACTCGTTTATATAGTTTTATTTTAGTTGATCTTGGCCATCCACTTGTCAGTTACCGGATCTTTGTGCGTAAGAGTTTGTCCCATCATCTGTGGTTTACAGGCTTTATGTTAGTTCTTAGCCGCTTTTACATACTTTCTATTAGTTGAGGTAATCGAGGCGACTGGGTCCGTTGGTCACGCCCTCATTAAGACGGCCAGGATGTTGGTGGGATATTTTCCCTTTACCAACCATCGGTGTGCCGAGGATAGGTGTATCCTCGGCGAGGCTCTTGGGTGACTTGGGATATTCCCAACCATCCTCGACGTGGGCCTTGGGCCGGATATGGAGTGGGCCAGCGTGGTTAATGTGTTGGGGCCCCACAATAGCCCCTCAAAATTCTGCTTCACGTCCCTTTGGGCGGGGAGGAGGATTTTGAATTCCCCAGCGCATTTTCATGCTCTGCCAAGTCTAACCTCTCTGTCAGCGTTATCGTTATTTTTGCTGTTTTTACTGCTTTCCTTTGGCGCAGAAGGCCTGTTTGAGGACTGTTTCCTTGCCAATTCCCCTAAGAGAGGTAGGATTAAGTTTCGCAACGCCCTTAATGCTCGCCATCGTTTGGCTTTCACTTATGGTGAGGTTTTTTCGCCGACCGCTTAGATCCGTGGCTAGCGCGAATATCTCGGTTCATCTCGTGGTGCATGTCTCCCTATAGTGACTAATTTTCGTATGGCTTCGGGTCCGAGGACCGTGCGAGACTTTGGCTTTTCTTACTGCTTTAGTGTTTCATAAGGAAGTGACCTTTCTGCTGGTTTGGGTTAGAGGATTATGCGGTGCCTCGATTCCACCCAGTACCTGGTTTTATCATCATCTGAAGTATCTGGTTTCCCCAGAGGCTTGGGTCCGAGGACCATGCAATGCCTTGGTTCTGTCCAGTACCTAGTTTTTTCGTTTTATCATCATCTGAAGTATTTGGTTTCCCTAGAGGCTTGGTCCGAGGACCATGCAATGCCTTGGTTCTGTCCAGTACCTAGTTTTCTCGTTTTATCATCATCTGAAGTATCTGGTTTCCCCAGAGGCTTGTGTCCGAGGACCATGCAATGCCTTGGTTCTGTCCAGTACCTAATTTTCTGGTTTTATCATCATCTGAAGTATCTGGTTTCCCCAGAGGCTTGGGTCCGAGAACCATGCAATGCCTTGGTTCTGTCCAGTACCTAGTTTTCTCGTTTTATCATCATCTGAAGTATCTGGTTTCCCCAGAGGCTTAGGTCCGAGGACCATGCAATGCCTTGATTCTGTCCAGTACCTAGTTTTCCCGTTTTATCATCATCTGAAGTATCTGGTTTCCCCAGAGGCTTGGGTCCGAGGACCATGCAATGCCTTAGTTCTGTCCAGTACCTAGTTTTCCCGTTTTATCATCATCTGAAGTATCTGGTTTCCCCAGAGGCTTGGGTCCGAGGACTATGCAATGCCTTGGTTCTGTCCAGTACCTAGTTTTCACGTTTTATCATCATCTGAAGTATCTGGTTTCCCTAGAGGCTTGGGTCCAAGGACCATGCAATACCTTGGTTCTGTCCAGTACCTAGTTTTCCCGTTTTATCATCATCTGAAGTATCTGGTTTCCCCAGAGGCTTGGGTCCGAGGACCATGCAATGCCCTAGTTCTGTCCAGTACCTAGTTTTCTCGTTTTATCATCATCTAAAGTATCTGGTTTCCCCAGAGGCTTGGGTCCGAGGACCATGCAATGCCTTGGTTCTGTCTAGTACCTAGTTTTCCCGTTTTATCATCATCTGAAGTATCTGGTTTCCCCAGAGGCTTGGGTCCGAGGACCATGCAATGCCTTGGTTCTGTCCAGTACCTAGTTTTCCCGTTTTATCATCATCTGAAGTATCTGGTTTCCCCAGAGGCTTGGGTCCGAGGACCATGCAATGCCTTGGTTCTGTCCAGTACCTAGTTTTCACGTTTTATCATCATCTGAAGTATCTGGTTTCCCCAGAGGCTTGGGTCCGAGGACCATGCAATGCCTTGGTTCTGTCCAGTACCTAGTTTTCCCGTTTTATCATCATCTGAAGTATCTAGTTTCCCCAGAGGCTTGGGTCCGAGGACCATGCAATGCCTTGGTTCTATCCAGTACCTAGTTTTCTCGTTTTATCATCATCTGAAGTATCTGGTTTCCCCAGAGGCTTAGGTCCGAGGACCATGCAATACCTTGGTTCTGTCCAGTACCTAGTTTTCTCGTTTTATCATTATCTGAAGTATCTGGTTTCCCCAGAGGCTTGGGTCCGAGGACCATGCAATGCCTTGGTTCTGTCCAGTACCTAGTTTTCCCGTTTTATCATCATCTGAAGTATCTGGTTTACCCAGAGGCTTGGGTCCGAGGACCATGCAATACCTTGGTTCTGTCCAGTACCTAGTTTTCCCGTTTTATCATCATCTGAAGTATCTGGTTTCCCCAGAGGCTTGGGTCCGAGGACCATGCAATGCCTTGGTTCTGTCCAGTACCTAGTTTTCACGTTTTATCATCATCTGAAGTATCTGGTTTCCCCAGAGGCTTGGGTCCGAGGACCATGCAATGCCTTGGTTCTGTCCAGTACTTAGTTTTCCCGTTTTATCATCATCTGAAGTATCTGGTTTCCCCAGAGGCTTGGGTCCGAGGACCATGCAATGCCCTGGTTCTGTCCAGTATCTAGTTTTCTCGTTTTATCATCATCTGAAGTATCTGGTTTCGCAGAGGCTTGGGTCCGAGGACCATGCAATGCCTTGGTTCTGTCCAGTACCTAGTTTTCTCGTTTTATCATCATCTGAAGTATCTGGTTTCCCAGAGGCTTGGGTCCGAGGACCATGCAATGCCTTGGTTCTGTCCAGTACCTAGTTTTCTCGTTTTATCATCATCTGAAGTATCTGGTTTCCCCAGAGGCTTGGGTCCGAGGACCATGCAATGCCTTGGTTCTGTCCAGTACCTAGTTTTCTCTTTTGATCATCTAAAGTATCTGTTTATCCGTAGCCGTTTAATTTTACATTGCTATAACTTACAATAAGCATTAAATAATCACATTCTTCAAGCAGAATAATAATAATAATAAAGGTAGGTTGGAGTTGGTGGAGGATAAAACCTTGCCGTGTCTCGCCTCTTCGTTTGGTGGGGCTCTTCAGATAACGAGGCGTCTCCTGGGCTGTCCGAGTGACGCGTCCTGACGCTTCGGTGCCTTCTTGTTTAATGAGGCGTCTCCTCATTAATACCGGCCATGGATCTACGAGGATCTAACGGTTGGCAAGCCCCTTGGAAATTGGGGCGGCATTATTGCCTCTGGAAATCTCTCCCTAGGATTTATTGTGGATTAGCCCTTATCAATGTTCCTCCTACTATAAAAGGCGCTCCTTGGGCAATCTTCCCTTTCACACCTGACAAACGCTCGTTCTAACCTTCTCCCAAAAACACACCGTCAAAAGCTCTGCAAGGCACAATTATCTGAGCCCCTTCGAATGAATTGGCCCTGGGAAAGGGCGCTCCTGAGAATGCACAGCCCCTATCAGGAGCCGAGGATGGCATTTTAACCCTGGACGTTATGCTGGGGTGGGTGTAGGGGAGATCCGAAGATTCTCCTTCTTTTCAACCTAACCGGAGACAGAGCCCTCCTTACCACCTAGAGGAGGATCCGGAGAGAACATAACCTCCCCCTCTTGGGTTCGGGTTTTTGACCCCCCAAGCCGGCTACAATGGGGGTGGGAGGGGAACCAGGCGGAACCCAAGAGCGAAACCGTTCTGTGCCTCTGCCTCTTCCGCCTCCTATGTAGCTTTCCTTTCTTCTAATCCTTCTTCTCTCTTCTCCTTCCTCTTCTCTTGCTTCACTTCTTTTCTACCTTTTGTTCTTCTGCCAACTTTCTTTCTCTTCTTTCCTACTCTCTTCCTTCACTTCCTTTCGATCTTCTGATCTTCAGCCAGCTTCGCTTTCTACCATATTTGTTCTTCATCTCTTCTTTCGCTCCTTTTTCTTTTTGTCTTTTGTTCCTCAACCAGCTTCGCTTTCTACCACTGGCTCCTCTGTCGGCCTTGTCAAGTGTTTGCCTTTGTAGTTAACTTTAGAACAAGCCCCCTGGGCCTTACTTGTAAAAGATGTAATTTTGCTTCATATATGAATAAAAGAAGTAGACTTGTTTCATGTGTTGTTTTTTTTTTTTTTTTTTTTTTTTGGCGTTTGTTTCTTGTTGTTGTAGACTGCTGGATCAATACTGTTGCTAAAAACTGTATAGATTTGCACCTATTCTCGATTGATTTGTTGTTTTGTTTTCTTTTTCCCAAACGTCGCGCCGCTAATGCACAAGTCCTTCTCACAGACGGCGCCAATTGTAGGGACTCAAAATGTAGTGGACCCTGGACAATAAAATTTGTAGAGAATGGGTAGGAAGGACTAGGCATCTCACAGGCAAACAACAGTTAATATGAAATTTATAGCGGATCCTCATAAACGAATCGGATTAGGAGTTTTTGGGAGAATGATCCTCCCTTTGGCTAAGTCCTTTGGACCATCCCAGTTCCCACCCCGGTTAAGTGTTCTATCAAGAATATTTATCCTCGGCTCAAGCCGAGGACTTCTTCCCTTGGAAAGGATCCCCCCCTCTGTTTAGAGTCTTACTCGTTTATATAGTTTTATTTTAGTTGATCTTGGCCATTCATTTGTCAGTTACCGGATCTTTGTGCGTAAGAGTTTGTCCCATCATCTGTGGTTTACAGGCTTTATGTTAGTTCTTAGCCGCCTTTACAGACTTTCTATTAGTTGAGGTAATCGAGGCGACTGGGTCCGTTGGTCACGTTCTCATTAAGACGGCCAGGATGTTGGTGGGATATTTTCCCTTTACCAACCATCGGTGTGCCGAGGATAGGTGTATCCTCGGCGAGGCTCTTGGGTGACTTGGGATATTCCCAACCATCCTCGGCATGGGTCTTGGGTCGGATATGGAGTGGGCCAGCGTGGTTAATGTGTTGGGGCCCCACATTACCTAAATAGTTTTTTTTTAAGGGCAAAACTTTCTTTTAGAAATTGTATAGAGGCTGGTATTGGTAATGTGTTATAAATTATAAAAAACTAGTCGCATGAAAATTTAATATAATTACTTTTTATTGGAATATTATTGAATTAATATAACATAGAATGTATATTTTTAGAAATTCAATATGTGTTATTTGAAATTGTGTTTTAAATTATAACATATGAAAAAAACCCACAATATATTGCCCTTTAAATTCATAAATTACATGATTACTTGCATTATATAGTAAAATAAAGACCAACTCATCCATCATGGAACCTGAACATGAGGAGGATAATGTTGCATTCCACCTAGTGAAAAAGAGACATTAATTATATTTTACACTATATAATTATTTAAAAAAAAAAAAAAAAAAAACTACCCGATACCTTGTATGATACTAAAACCCTAGAGCCTTTACTGTATTTTTTCCTCCTCCTTTTGACTTTTCAGCTTCAAAGTTTGGGTTTTTGTTATAAAATAAAATTTTAAATACTTTGAAGAATAAAGAAAGAAATCTTGGATTCTACATTTTTTTTAAGCAATTAAGGCAGTGGGGCTTGTATATAATTTTGTAGGTATACCACTATACTATCAATTTTTAAAACTTTTAGATTGATTTATTATCTTAATTTATGTTAAGGAATCAAATTGGAACTAGATGTCTAACCTTTATATATTTAGACTAATTTCTTACTTTAATTAAATTAGGCTACATATGAAAAAATATAAATTATAGTTTAAGTTTATATTAGATTTTGTATGACAATTACAATTGTTTATTTAATTTGTTATTACTATAGATTAGTATATTTGGTTTTATTTTTTATATTATCTTTAAATTTTGGCCCCCCGAACTAAAATCTTAACTTCACTACTAGTTGGATGTATCGAATAGGTCCCTAACTAGTCCGCCCTATGCGTGGCATAGTGGCACTTAAGAGTGTAAAATACTAAAATGTCACAATATCTTAAACCACGTTCAAGGAGATGACCAAGAGAGATAGAAAAAGATTTCGAAATAACTAGGTTGATTTTCTAAATAAATTACATTATCAATATTTTTTGATGGACCTCATTTCACCGTAAGATGGAATAAATAGAACTACCAGTAACTTAAAATTTTGGAAAATCAAACTTGCTTGACTTATTTTTTTCTTGTGAGTTTGTGAACTTTTTTTTTTTTTTTTTAAAGAAGAAAAAGAAAAGGCAATTCATTCATTTCTCTCTAAATTATAATTTTTTTTAACTGATCCTAATAATTAAAGAAAATAAATTACTACCCATCTCTTAATTTTTATAATATCCATAATAATTAATTAAAGCTACATTAACCAAATATCAATTATACCAATGAACTTTGGGTCATTATCAAAGGACCATATACGTGTGTTTGGGACTTCAAGAAAGTGGTGGTCCCTTCTATAAGTTCCATGCATGCACATGCACGTAAGATCCCTTGGTGCTTAGGGACAAATTAATTGGTTTTCATGTTTTGGTAAGGTGCTCTGTAGACTTTTGTTGCTCTCATACCATTCACATTTAGGTATTAAAAAAATACCTATTTCGCATCATCAAATATTATTTTACCTATTTTATCAACTTATTTTATAATACACGTAACATCTCAGTTCTTATTTTTATACACAACCCAATAAAATAAATATAAAACTACACATGAGAGAGAGAGAGAGAGAGAGAGAGAGAAGCGAATAAAATATAGTATTTGAGTTTAGAAACTCATGAACAGTAAGTTGTAAATATAATGGTTTACACAAATGCTAAAATATTTTAGGTATGCATACTCGATTAAAGCTGTTTTTTAGATGGTCAGTTGCTAAAATAGCAAGGGGGGTTTATAATTATTATAAAATTTTGGGCATTTTATAATGAGGGATAAGATTTTTTTTTTTTTAGGGATCGAGATAAATACCTTGAAAAGACTCATTGAGTAATTAATATAACATCTAGAAATACCACTTAAACCAAAATGCCTAATCTCAATGAGCATGAACTTAAATATATTATATTAACAACTTATTCTTCTCATAGGACTTCACTCATTTGTGTATATCCAATATTTTTAACTATGGGTAGAAACTTTTTGTGGTGGGGTGCTTAGACTTTGGCCTAAGTAGCCTAGGCCTAGGGATGGCCCTGCAATGACCTAAGGCCCTTTATAATAAATGATGTATCATATTTATCTATCTTGATTATAATGCAAACACAAGAAGTCAATGCCCTTCAACTGGAAAAAAAAAAAAAAAAAAATTCTCTCTTTACTGTCCAACTAGTATGTAATCTGTGCACAATTATAGTGATGTTATTGATGTTAAGCTTGGGATGTTAAACAACTTTCTTGATATTTGTAAAACAAAGTTGATTCTAGGCACCTATTTTTTTCAACCCATATTTCACCCTACCATTCATTAACTTTAGTACAATTTGCAGATCTTCGATTTTTCTATTTCATGACACTACAAATTTTTAACTCTTTCTCCCAATTAAAATTTTGTTCCACTTATATGAATTCTCAATTTCCCTTTTCAATTGGTTTCGCACTCAAAGAAACAAAAGGCTCTAGTTATGTACTAACAGAATGTGCTTTTTTCTTTTTTTATTTCATAAAGAGAGCTAAAACTAGGGGGAAAAAAAAAAACGTCTAAAGCACATAATACCTAAAATATCAACTATACCATCTGCAAATTCAAATACGTACAACACTACAAAATTCCACTTAAAATAACCATACACTTATGTTTAACCAGTTGAATAGCAAAATTACATTGAAAAAATAACTTGGCGTATGTAAAATGATTTAGGGTCTAATCAAAAGCAAACAATATCTACAAATCACAACTTTAGAAAGAAAAAAAAAAAAAAAAAAAAAAAAAAAAAAAAAAAAAAAAAAAAAAACGCTCATAGCTTCAACCCACCATATGCAAACAAAATTACTAAAACTTCAGAACTTGTTTACACAAAAATTCTTAAGAAATAATTAAATCAAACTAAAATTGAATTGGTTTCAATTTCACCGTACCATTTAGTTCGGATTGTCCATGCACAATTCATAAGATGTCCTTTTCTTTAGCTTTAATCAGTATATGATTCCCTCCTATCATCTCTCAATTTTGCTGTCTTTCCTTACATTATTTGCCAATCCCATTGATCATGCGATTCAATTGATCAAGTGTTAACTGTAATCCCTCAAAAAATTAATGCTATTCATGATTTTATTTATATTCTGCTTCATCAATCATGTTCTCTCTTTATTCACAAATTAAAGAACAATAGTATCTAGCTCTTATGTTCTCTCTTTGTTTATTAATTGAAAAACAAAAGTATTTAGCCCCTTTGTAAGCATATACTACAAATTAAGTGGTGTGCATGGGTGGCCTTGTATATCATCGTTTTAAAACTAATAAACAAAGAAAATAGGAGAGATTGGTTTCAAGAACGTACCAACTGTAACCCACCCACATCACGTTTGCCCCATTGGAATATACAAACTTAAGTTAGAAACTCCCAATTTTCTCATTTAATTTCAAAGAACATAATGTGACTTTGGTGAGGGTTATGTACGTGGAGGATAACAGTTATGTTTGGCTTTTTTTATGGCTAATTTCTAGTAGACTCCTCGTTTTTTTGCACGTAATTAACTTATTTGGCTTAAATTTTTTTAAAAAAATTAAATAGAACGCACATGTGGTGCAAAATTGGAATCCAATTAAGAATTCAAATTGGATTTTGTTTCTGCTTTAACTCTTAATATATATATAATAAAATATAGATAGGATGTATTATCTATTTCTCTCAAAGTGTAAACATTGTAACTAAGGCCCAAAGGTTTTAATCAACAATTTTTTTTTAATATATAAAATTATTCTCTTTTCGAATGCATTCTACTCTGTGTGGTAGTTTAAGAGAGCAAAGAATTTAGCCTACCAAATACTTAAAAGTAAACTAATCGTTCCTTTATTTCTCTATCAAAATTAAAATTAAATTAATAGTGTTTTCAAAAAAATTATTATTGAAATCCAATATTTATTATCAAAAGTTAAATAAATATCATTTAATTAATATTTAAATATGAGGGAAAAAATCTAGCTCAAAAATCTTGCTTTACGATGTTTCTACTTCTACTTCTTTTTATGCTTTACAATGTTTTTTCTAATGAAATTAAAAATAAAAAATAAAACAAAAAAAGAAATGCGTAAGAATGTTGGTTAATAATATGCATATTGGATACGGTTTCAACTTTCATGGCTGGCTGCAATATCTCTGCAGAGTTGAAGAAAGAAAGAGGAATGAAATGCATCAATAATCTCATGGGGCAAGCTTACTTAGTGGAAAATGAAGATGCAGAACAGCAACGCTAAGTCGTATTCCACATTAATATGAAGGCTGAAGTAAAGCTAGAAGTGTAACAAGTCACACCGATGAGCATTGAAGTAATATGCAGTCGCTTTGTAGATTAGCAATTAGTTTCTTAATACACGTACAAAGTCATGAGCATTTAAAGAGAAGAGTTATTACCAATGCATACCATTGATCCAGTGGCCACTTCACAAGTATAAGTGCTTATAGGGTGTAGGGGGTAAGGGCCGGAGGTTCAAGTTTTCAAAAGGAAATTTCACACATATATACACTGAGATTAGGTGAGACTAGAAATTCTATCCTATAAAAAAAAAAAGAAAAAAAAAAAAGAAAAAGCTATTATTGAGAAATAATTATAATTTCTATTTACGTTTCAAATCATTAAGAATTTAGTATAAACTAGATGGGACTTACATACACGAAAGAATAATTAGTCGCTTGAAGAGCTTTGAACACCTACCTAAAATAATAATAATAATAAATAAATAAATAAATAACTATAGGTACTAAAAACGTCATTATAGGCCCATTTTAGCTATAGTGGCGTTTACAAACACCACTATTGTACTGCTATTATAGACCTATAGTGGCGTTTTTGTAAAACGCCACTATAGGACTGCCCTATGTGCCACTATAGACTATTTTTAAACGCCACTATAGCCTATTAAAAAAACAAAAGATCTATAGTGGCGTATGGTCTATAGTGATGGTACAATAGTGACGTTTGTGAAACGCCACTATAGACTCTACAAACACCGCTATAACCCAAAAACCACAACAACAAAAAAAATTTTGATTACCAAAATTTAATTTTTGATAATCAAAAGAATTTTTTTTTTACGTGAAAAATTTTTATTTAATTGAATTAAGATTATAATTAAATTAATATTACTATTTTAATTAAATTAAAAGATACAAATCAAAACAAAATACATAAATAAAACAAAATATAAACACAATAGCTATCCCAGCAAATTCAAAATGAAACACAAACCCACTTAAAAAAATTCAAAATCAAACCCAACACGCTCACACCCAAAAATTTAAAAAGAAAAAAATAGCAACTCCAAATACAAACACTATAGCTATCTCAGCAAATTCAAAATGAAAACACAAACCCATCTAAAAAAATTCAAAATCAAACACAAAATGCTCACATCCAAAACAATCATAAATTTTTTTTAAAAAAAAAATGCTTACCTGCAACTATACAACCAATGGCTTCAAACACCATCTACAAATTTGAACAAAATCAATAAGCTACAACACCATCTGCAAATCCAAAACTCACAAACATTAACACCAGCACAAATAAAACAAAAGAAATAAAATCAAAATGGAGAGGAAGAGAAAAGTATCAATTCAGGTGTGAAGTGAAAGAAGAGTGAAAGAAAAAGAAAAGAAGAAAGATGGAGGAGTGGAGACAAGGGAGAAAAAAAAAAATGAGAAAGGAGGTCTGTGACTTGGTGTGGAGAGATAAGAGAGAAAAAGAAAGAAAGGAAAAAAAACAAAAAACACCAAAAGAGAAATTAAGGAAGTCTAGGCTTGAATTGGCGTGAAGATAAGGGAGAGATATGGCAGAGTGGGGGTAGGTGGGGGTGGGTGGGGGGTTTTAATGTTTTTCTATATATATATATATATATCCACAATATTTAAAAAAAAAATTAGTGACAGGTTATTATTGGTTGTTATTGTTAAGGCAAAAAATTAATCTTAGTATTAGGTTCAAATTTGAACCAATAACAATTAACCACCTATGATTTGTTGTGAAAATATTGTAGACGTAACATCTCTCATACATAAATATATATATATATATATATATATAAAGAGAAATGATATGTCAACAACATTTTTACAACAAATTTTAAGTGGTAGATTGTTATTGGTTGTTATTGTTAAGGCAAAAAAGTAATCTTATTGTTAGGTTCAAATTTGAACCAATAACAACTAACCACCTATGATTTACTGTGAAAATATTGTGGACATAACATCTCTCATTTATATAAATATATAATAATATATACATTTAAGTAAATAAATATATTTATTTATATTATATTCAAATATTTTGAAATATGCCAAAGATTATTCTAAGCATATTCCATAGTTTTCTTTCCAGTTGAAACTCATTCAGTTTTAGTTTTGTTTTTTTTTTTTTTTTTTTGTTTTTAGAATATTGTAGAACATGCACTACTTTTTGGACCTATAATGACGTTTACCAAACGTCACTATAAGTCCTATTCCAAATGCCACTGTAAGTCTCCTATTTTAATTTTTTTTTTTTTTTTGGTGCTGGATTATTTTTCTTAAGGGTTTTGTGTGTGTGTGTGTGGTGGGCTATAGTGGCGTTTCACAAACGCCACTACAGGTGTGAAATGCCACTATAGGCCCTACACCCCTACCCAACTGAATTTTTTTTTTTTTTAAAGTGTCTATAGTGGCGTTTATCAAACGCCACTATAGGCTCTTGTAAGACCAGGGCCTATAATGGCGTTTTAAAAACGTCATTATAGGTCGTTGGAAACGTTGCTATCGACCTATTTTTTAAAACGCTACTATTGGAAATTCCAAACGTAACTATAGATATGCCTATAGTAACGTTTATAGAAAACGCCACTATAAGTCCAATTTTTTGTATTGTTAATTTGAGTTCTTTGCTTTAACCTACGGAATGGAGGTGCTACCCTTAAGCATAGAGGAAGATGGACTTTTTTGCTTTGAACTTAGGGATGGAGGGACATAACCATTGAGCAGCAATTAGCATGTTAAAGGAGAGACATCAATATTGTGATCAGTGGCAAATAAGGCCTTTTGGCTGATCATTGAAGAAGAGATATCGCCGGCTGTTGCCAGATTGGGCGCATTTAGAGAGGCTTCGCCTTGCTGTACTGCCCAAAACAACTTGTCCTTGTAATTTTTCATCACATTTTTGTTTTCCGCATAGAGAATTCTCCTAGCTTCTTGTGCTGGCATGCACATAAGAAAAAGCACTTGCACTACTATGACTACGAAAAGCATATTTAATTATAAGATCCATCTTTTTCTTAGAGTAGTGATGAATATTCTGATGAGGAATTAATGCCTTGGGGCTTAAATAAGCAGGCAATCCGTGCAAGTGGGGTTGGAAACTGATTTGAAACAACGCTATAGGTGCCATGCAATATGAAATCAATTTCTAGGGATGCGTATATGGAAGAAGTGGGCATGAACAAGAGCTGCGAATTGCAAAAACAGTCAAAATTTTTGCTGCAAAACCATATACCAACATAATGCTGTGCAAGGTGCCATGGTGGTGGCAAAAAGGTCAAAGTACAAAGCCAGGGTGCAAAAGTGTTGTACCCCGCTTGGACTGAAATTTTAGTTGCATGTAAAGATGATCATACATGCCTGTGCTGTATTTACACTATTTAAGGCTGTATTTACGTTATTTAAAATTTTAAATAATAAAATACAAATATATTTTTAATTTGTAATTATTTGTGGCTAAAGTTACCAAAAATTTGGCTTCTTAACAAATTCTTCAATTTAATGGTTATAAATAAAGAAATTGTCTAGACTCCTAAATTCGGATTATTATTCATTTAAGCACGTTCATTTATATAGCTCTGACAAAGGTGGCCGTGCAGGACGAGCGACTGTGCCATGCATGTACGATGCATGGAGCTTAATCAAAGTCTGAAGTCATAGTAAACATAATATATTGCTCAAATTAAAGTCATCTCCACAAGTAATTGTTCTAACTTCTAACTTTTAACTTGATAAGGATTCGTTGATTATTACTTCAAGACATCAATCATGAAAATCCTATTTGGCACAAAAATAAAATCAAAATATGGGCCATATGGCATATATTAAAAGAATGAAATAAAATATGTACTTATAGCAAAAATAAACATGGTTTATAGAGTAGTATTTGGTGTACTCTAAGCAATGTTACACCTAGTTGCAGAGCCAAGATTTGAGTTTAAGGAGAGCAAAATTTATAAGCAATGCATAGAGGCACACACCCAAAAAATAACTCTAATATGTTTGCTATACTATATTTTTCTATTAGGAATTTATTTACACATGAATAATTTTTTTAATTAAAAATTCCATTTACAATTCTCATAAAAGATTTTAGTAGCTGGATAATCGTATGAATATGATATTTTAGTGAACAAATTGTAATAATTTAAAAACGAAATTGTGAACTTATAAACACTTGAACATTCAAAGTTTAACATGAAAATAGTATTGAGCTCTAGAATTTATTATATAATTATCTTTACATTTTATTGCTTACACTAATAAAAGAAGAATAAATTATTACATCAAAAATTGATTTTTCTTTTATCATTTTTATCACTTCAAAGGCAATAATAATATTCTTTTTCAATCTTTTCAATTAAAACTTTTGCTTATTATTATTATTATTATTATTATTATTATTATTATTATTATTATTATTATTATTATTATTATTATTATTATTATTATGTTTGCTTTTTCTTTTTATATATTTTGAACATTAAAACACATTATTTATACATTATGAACGATTTTTTATTTTTCTTTTATATTTAATGAAATTTTCATATAAAAATAATAGTCCAATGGTAATTTTACAAATGAAAAAAAAAAATACGTAAAAGCAAATCCTGCAAACAGAATAAAAAAAATGAAATACAACAATTAAGATGAGACCAACAATGTGAAGGGGAGGGAACAAGTTGATAAAAGGACAAAAAAAACAAAAACAAAAAAACAAAAAAACGTTTAAACTCACAAAATAGTTATTACTTTTAAGCTCTATTTTCTCATGAGCTTGTTATTTGGTGTAGGCATATGATTGGAGGTACCAAACTCACTAGGTAATATGACAAATAAGTAAAGCCCTTAGTAAATTTTGGGCGGGCCAAGTGTAGTAATTCCCCCCCCCCCCCCCTCCAAACCCCCTAGCTTCACCCCTGGTTACACCATCCAACAACTTGTTACTGAATTTATATTTTGAAGATCCAATCATTGAATTACATATTCTATTTGTTCTTAACATGCATGCCAATTTTCATACCAATAGGATGTAATTTACCATTCGATCCATAAACTCATTTTTTATTCATTATTTTAAGCTATAAAAACTTGAATTTAAACAATTGATTGATGACATAGTTATTGACCTTTGATCACATTTAAATTTTGTAAGCATGGAGAATATATGAAAATAATGTAATCCAGCAGTGTATTTATCAAAATTCACTTCTAATTAAAAAAATATAAGGTGGTATAACATTACTTAAAGTGTGTGTGTGTGTATATATATATATATATTATCGACACTTGGGTTGATCGGAACGGGGCGGAAAAACTGCCGCTGTTGTCACGGGCCTTTATTTGACCACTCGTCTTGCCGACAACTCCTGCACGCGCATGGCCCCATTGGAGGGCCCCTCTTGAAATGGTGGGTGTTGTGGTTCGTGCAGAGCTTCAGGTGCTCTTTCTCTCTCGGTGGAGGAAGGTAGGTCTACCTTTGGCGTTATGGCAGGAATCTGGGCCAAATTTTAAGGGATTACCAAAGGTAAGTGGAGTCGCCACCAATCATTGGGTTTTTCTTAGGTATGATTGGTCACCTGTTTTTAGTTGATTTTATTACCAATCCTAGGTTAAGAAAAATGACATTTTTCCTAATCTAATGTGGATGGCAAAAAATCTTGATTCTTAGATCCAGAAGTTTGGTTACGTGTGGGGAAGGTGTTAGGCACCCCACAACGCTTGTCCAAGGACAGCCATTTGTTTTGATAAAACCTTAATTTTTGGAAATTGGCAGTAAAAACATGATTTCGGCATTGACTTTTGGGGCTTTGCATGCATGGGGGCTTTGAGGTTTCATTTTGGAATGGGTGTGGTCCTAATCTATGCTTTCCTAAAGCATTCGAGCAATGTACCAGATTTCCACGGTGGAAATTAGGCATTGCTTGCCTTAGGTGACACAGACTATGACAATCGCACTGAAAGGGGGCAATCAGGTATATATATACATACATTATGCACAATGCAAGCACACAGAGCCGGAAAGTAAATGCCAACATCCATAGAGCATGGCCCAAAATATAAGTGCAAAAAAGTAAACAGGGGTCGCCATACTCTAGAGATGAGGACGAATGGTATACGACATGATATACCTAATACAACTCATCTAAGAGAAAAATGGAGGAGGAGGGAGGGGGTTTAAAAGAGTACAAAACTAAAAGGGAAAGGCTAAACTCCTAAATCTACCAAATGCTGTTGCTTGGCTCACATCAACATGCTTGCGTTTTGTTGGCACCTGGGAGACCGTGCCCTAACTCTATGCGTCCTTGCTCCATGTGTGTAGATGCAAAGGCAAAGACAAGAAACTAGCAGACAAGCAATGGAAGGAACAAGTGCAAGGAGCATATGAAAAGGCATAAAGCAGATAAGCATGATAGGCATGGCAAGCAAAGAAACCAGAAAGCAAGCAAACAAGCAAAAAGACAAACAAGAAAGAAAGCAAACAAAATGTGGTGTCTACAAGGGACAAATGTAGGTTTGGATCAGGAGTCCATAGCTTCATTGTGTTGAAGTATGGACAACACAATAGCAAGCAAGACACATGCATGGACATATAAGCAAGCGTGTAAAGATACATATAAAGCCAATGGATGGCACAAACAAGCATGGTAAGCATATCATCGCATGAAGCAGAAAAGGGAGGGGTACGCACGGAGCAACTCGACATCCAGAGATGCATCCAAAGTGGTTACACCTAAACAAGGCCTCGTGGGTGTCGAATGTAACCACACAACCACAAACCCGCTTAGGGTATTAAGCTTGGCAAAGCCTAGAACTAGAGAGGCTAACATAAGCATAAAGCATAGAAGCAAGCAAGTAAGCATAGACTTGCAAATAGGGTGATCCAAACCCTTTGATATGGGCCAAGGTGTATGGATAGTGACAAAGACCATAGGGTCTAGATCGGGTCCAAACCAATAGGCCAAAACATAAGAAAATGTGATAAAAGGAACAAAATTGCTACAATAGCACTTGGAATGACAAACATAGCTTAGGTCTACGCACACAAACATGGCATGGAGCGCACAAGCACATGGAAGATAGTATAGAGCATGTAAAGAACATAGATCCGGGCATTTAGGCATGTGAAAACATAGATCTAGTCATGTAGGTGCAAACACATGCATGTAAACATGTAGAAATTTAGCACATGGACATGGTAAAACATGAATCCAAGCACATAGACATGTACGGATGTAGATCTAAACATATAGCATAGAAATAAACACGTAAATGCATAGATCCAAGCAAGGCATAACAATGACATCAAGCAAACATGTGAACATGTAACCCTAATCATAATAGAGCAAAAAGAGGAATGAAACAAAGGAAAACATGGCATAAAACCCTAAGCGTGTAGATCTAAACATAAAAGCATGTGGAAACATAGATCTAGGCATGAAACATGGCATAAGACATAACAACCAAGAAATTTAAGCTAGAAACACAAATAAAGCAAGAAACATGCTAAAGAAAGTAATAAATCATGTTATGCAAGCAAAAATAGCAAAACCAATGCTAGAAAAAGATTTAGAAGGTTAGAGGTGTGGATGATAGCTATAAAAGCTACATCCACACCCCTAAACCCCAAATCCAAAAGTGTAGAACCAAGGATAGTAAGATTGGGTATAAGAACAATGCCTTATGTTTTTGGTGAAGAGAGAAGAATTGAGAAGCTTTGATGTGTTTTTTGGGTATTTTTTGGTATTTGGAAGAGAGAAAAACGTGTAGGAAAACCAGGCAGAGAGCATAAATTTGGAAAATGTGTTCCTCCCCTAGTCTGAGAGGTGCCTAGGGCAATTTATAGCCCTGGCATGTGTTTTAAGGCGGCGGCCCTTCAAGGACCCCCGGCCTCAAAAGGCCTAAAAAGTGGGTGATCTTGAAACCCCTAGAAATATTTTGAATTCATGTTTCTGAAAAGGTATGGATCTTGAAAATCCAATGATCGGATCAAAAGTTATGGCTCTCGAAAATTAGCGGTGCATCGATCGGTGTGTCATCCCGGTTTTTGTAATATCTCGGCCATTCTAACTCCGATTTCGACCCATGAATAGTCGTTAGAATGATAATTTTATAATCTTCGCAATGGCATTGGTTTCAACCCGTTCTGACAGTTGGATCAAAATTAGAGTTTTTAGGCCCACTCGGGATTGACTTTAGGTCAAACTTGGTCAAAATTGTTAAAATTCCCCAAGAAGCTCGGGTTTGATGTAAAACTATGAAAATGTTGTTTTGTGAGAGTTTTGAATTTGTTTGAGCTTCGGTTAAGATTAGGGGCATTTTGGTTATTTTAGCTGAAAAAGGCACTTTGGGTGTTCTGATGCCCGAACAGGTTGTGCCACATCTAGTGATCCTCTGTTGTACAACCCTGGATTTGGTGTTCACTCTCTAATGATCATCTTCCTATCATCACATGTACAAAACACATATCATTATTTGATGCACATAGAAAAATTTCTAAAGTAGGTGAGAAATTGTTTTAGAAATTGCAAAAGTCTATTTGATAAAATTTATTTTCATATTAGGAAAGTGTTTTAATCCTAGAAAGACACTTGCATTTGATATGTTGCATTGTATGAAAGGTGTTTGTTTTTAGACCCCTTAAAACACAACCAGATTAACCTAGTTAATTAGCCAAGTGATTAACTTAGTCAAATTATTAAATCTAGGTTAACACAACTTTTTCATATCAATGTAAAGTGTAGAAAATAAAGAACACGAAGATATGATGACCCAGGAAAACCAAACCGGTAAAAAACCTGGGGAGGATTTAATCTAGTTATCCTCAAGGTAAAACTGAATTCACTAATGAAAGAATCAAAGTTTTACAATAGCGACTTAGACCACTAACATCCTATTGCTATCCACCAGTAGAAAACTTACTGACACGACCACGTGCAAACTCCGAGACCAAGGACTCCTTTTTTCTTAGATTCTCCAGCAAGTACAAGCACACCTGCTTGTGTATTTTTAAGCTCTTTAGTGCAGCAACTGAATAATCATCAAGCTCTCAATGAAATCTCCTTTTTTATAATCCTAAGCATGTGTGAAGGCAATCGCCTCTCAGATTTCACAAGAGATTCACACACATAGCAAGTAGAGCAACCTTAGATAGCTTTTCGGTACAAAACCCTAAATACAAAAAGAGTCATAAGAGGCATTCTAATCTCTCTAAAAATCACTTAAAAACATTTTAGGGTTTCCTTTATATACTAGGAGTGTTTTACTTGAAACCCAATACGTTTAGTAGAGTTTGGGCTGAACTGGAATTCTGCAGAAAAATAAATCTACACGTGGTTCGATCGATCGAGTCTAATTTTTAATCTATCGAGCCTTGCAGATTTAGTCCAATAAATTCTACAATCACTCGATTCCAATTTTACAAATAAATTTACTTTGAGTAAGCCTAAACCTAGACTCAATGTTTTGATCATGGTTTGCCAATATAATACAAATTGAAGTTCTAATACATTAGTTCCTAAAGTCTTAGAACCTAAGAGAAGGTATTGTTTGTGCGTTGAATAATTGATTGTTTCAGCATTATGTGAGTACATTGGATGGATATTAGTTCTTTGGAGTTGCAAATTTGAAGTAAGAAAAAATATTGATCTTTAGATTTGCAAGAAGCAATGAACTATAGATCCTATTTGGCTGAGATTTTTTTAAAATTGTGATTAATAGTGTAGGTGAACTTCTAGGAAAATGAATGAAATTACTTTACTAGTGACTCTTGTTATGGCCTTTACCATTAAAACATATCTAGAAATTTTGCAGTCTGAAATCTAATTTGGAAGCTCGAATGGATCGAAACACAGCATATTTATCACGTTTAGTAACTAAATGTCAATACCAAGTAGTGTGGTGATGTGGTCACCTCATTGCATTGTCTGCACTCACAATTATTATAGCTAAGATACTCTTGTCTATACTCTATACCCTACATGGCAATTTTGCCCCCAAAATTGATTATGGAGAGGCTAGCTGGTCCTGTGGCAGGCTTTATATAACAAATTGTATTCGTGCCACAGTCCATGCACATGTCATTCTCCAAAATCCAGAACCATTTATCATCTTTTGGTCGAAACATCTTGCTCTCTTATAAATTCCCCTGCATTTTTATCTCACAATGATTCTTTTGGCCATAACACATCTAAACCTAATGATGGCGTTTCTCTATTCTTCAAAGTTTTTGGGGGTAACTATAAGAATATTTTCTAAATTATATTTAGGCTTTTAGATTATAAAAAGAAATTTTTAGGCTTTTAGATTAGATGAGCGAATTATAGCATCATGATAAGAATGTAATGGAAATATTTGTTTATGCAATTATATATTCACTTCTTAAGAAGGCACGAAAGCGAATTATAGCACAAAGAAAGATTTCTTTTATTTATTTATTTATTATTATTATTTTTTTTTTTAGAAAGAAGGCCTTGAATTTTATTAAGAAATAGGCAAATCTACCTGATAAGCTGCAATTATCTGGATTGGAATATCCTCCATTAAAATAGAAAAACCAATAACATGACTTGCATGTCTAGCTTGATTGTGAATTACATAATTACCATCCCTACCAACATGTTGAAAACTGATACTATAGTATCAGGTTTGTTTACTAACTAGTAAACAAACCTGCCAACAAATGAGCATCACGGGTTAAAAGACCATATGAAGCTACGGAAGGAGAGAAATCCTTTAAGGCATTCATCATGATCGTTGAGATAGAAATTGATTTGGCAATGCCATTATATATTCACTTGTAAAGATAGCATCTTTAATGCCTTCACAACACTCACATTCACTTATCCTCATTTTCTTGTAATTGTGGGCCTTGATTCTGAATTATTTTTATTGGCTGGGTCTTGCTTATTATCACGTGACCTAGAATGTTGACATTTTTTTTTAATTGTAAATTGCAAAGTACACTTTTAAAATTTGAGATTGTTTGAATTTTATACTCTGAAGCGCAAAAACTACCTTCATAGTTTTGACTATTAAGTGACATGTTAGCATGCAGCCGTGGTTATTTTTTTGCCAAATCAGCTATATCAAAACAGCACCATTTTGCCCAAGAAGAAACGCAAAACACAATCACACTGTTTCGCATCACAATTCCCAAACTCAACCACATCATCAGGAAATCTTCGAAAGTTTTTCTTCTTTTTTTCAGGGTTTTGCACAGAGAAAGATTCACTCAAAAGTCTTTCTAAAAATAAATAAATAAATACTTGACCACTGGATGCCATAATTTTAAGGCACAGTATGGTATTGGATTTTGGACAAATATATTTTGTCCATAACAACTTAATTAAGTCACGGATACCGGGACACGTAGAAAAGTGAATCACATACGGCAGCCAAGGCAAAAAGGTCAAAACTGTGAGAGGTGGTTGAAGAGGTTATAAACAACATGAATACACAGTTGAGGCTTAAAAAAAAATAATAATAATAAATAAAAATAAAAAAACCCTGGCAGGAAAAAGCAAAAACAGAGAGAAAGAGAGTTGGAGAGAAGAAAAAGAGAACTCACCATCGGCATCACCACTGCCTTGGATATGATGGGTTCACATTCACGATAAGCTGCTGCCTGCTGGGTTTTGGGTTTGTCGGGCTGGGTTCGAGAAAATCTGGATTTTGGGTTTGTTTGTTGTGGTTGAGTTTGGAGAAGAATTGTGATGTGAAACTGTGTCGTTGGTTTAATCGTGTTTTGTGTTTCTACTTGGGCAAAATGGCGCCATTTCGAAGCTGCCAACATTTCTCTCTCTTAAGTGAAACGGCATCATTTTGTATAGTTGATTTGGCAAAAAAATAATCATATCAGTGTGCCAATGTGTCACTTAACAATCAAAACTAATTGAGGGTGTGATTTTGCTAACGAAACTAAACTTCAGGATGAAAAATCAAAATTCTCAAACTTTAGAGTATAAAATCTGAGCTACCCCAGGCTTCAGGAGTGTACTTTGCAATTTACCTTTTTTTTTTTACCTCGTTTAAGGCAATATCTAGTATATATGACAAGTACTTAATCATGTGATAAGATAGCTTAACAATTGAAACCATTATTTTTCTTTTGCATGTTCCTTGAGTTTCTTTTTAACTTTATAATATTTGGATAGTAATCAGGTCTACCCCCACCGTCATACCGTGTATAATAAGGACTTCTACCTTGGACATTGGGATGTAATACAATGAAAATCAAAATTCTCAAACTTCAGGGTATAAAATCTGAGTTACCCCAAACTTCAGGAGTGTACTTTGCAATTTACCTTCTTCTTTTTTCCTCGTTTGAGGCAATATCTAGTATATATGACAAGAACTTAATCATGTGATGAGATAGCTTAACAATTGAAACCATTATTTTTCTTTTGCATGTTCCTTGAGTTTCTTTTTAACTTTATAATATTTGGATAGTAATCGGGTCTACCCCCACCATCATACTGTGTATAATAAGGACTTCTACCTTGGACATTGGAATGTAATACAATAATGAAGCCCAAGAAGAAAAAAAAAATACAAAATTAAAATGGGAAAAGGAAAACTCTTTTTACCCCTAATCAAAACTAGAACTAGTTGATTTTGACAACATTATGAACAATTAGTCTAATATTATGATAAATTTAAGGGACACCAAATTTTTTTTGGAACTGTTGATGTAATTTATTATTGTTGTTAATACTCGAAAGCTTGTATTAACAAATGTCCTCCTAAGGGCAAGAAAAGTGGTCAAAGTGAATTCAATTTGACTATGAAAAAGTATGCAGTTTTTTTTTTTTTTTTTTTTTTTTTTTTTTTTTTATTTTTAATATGGGTCCATAGCCTGTGGAACTCACATATCAGTCTTAAATGCATTTGATGAGACAGATGAAGGAGATACCTTTTTGTTTTTCTGACACCAAAAGTTGAAAAAAAGAAAGAAACAAAAAAAAAAAAAAAAAAAAATCATTATGTAACAAAAGGTGTATGTAGTAAGTACAAGTTCTTATTAAGTTGAATGTACATATTCACCATTATTAGACATTAACAACAATGCCTAATGTTTTTAGGTAAAATTTTTTGGAAATCATCGTTACTTGAATCTAAGAAGTTTGAAATATCTTTATCATCATCTAATAGAGTAATTTCATTAACGGACTTAGGGGCTCGCTCTAGTACCTTCCTCTATAGATGTTTCCTAGCTTTTTGGATTGCATGAAAACGGTCTAGTCGTCTTTGCATTTAATTGTTCTCTCTTTAGAGATGAGCAAGTACCTTGGTAGGTTTGTCTTAAGGTAACTTGGCAGAACATGCCTTAGGAATTCTTAACCCATGTCATCTACAATACACCTCCAACTCACACCTTTTCTCATATAGCGTTGACCACAGTAGTTCTTCTGTGGTGAATTCTATTGTGTTGGTATCCGTACTCAGTTGTCTAGGTTTGCCAACCATAATGTGTTCAACACTCCCAAGATTCTTGTACGAGTATATTGGAACATTAATGAAATCTCTTTTCTTTCCAACCCATTTCACTCCATAATGGTCTGTGTATCTTTGTAGTTATTGCTCTATTGAAATTTCTGATGATGCACATGTAGAAGTAGATCCAAACTTGTTTCCCATTTCACTCCATAATGGCCTGTGTATCTTTGTAGTTGTTGCTCTATTGAAATTTCTGATGATGCACATGTAGAAGTAGATCCAAACTTGTTTCTCACAGTACGATTTGATTTTGAGGCGCTGCAACTCCTATCTTATTCAATCTAAGATTCTGATGGGGTTAGAAAGAAACCATTTAATATTGTGGCGCATTTAAAACCTTAGTTCATGATCCAAGCATTATCAAATATATGAGTTATTAAGTGAACAGGAGTACCCATGTTCCCAATGTTATAATGATATTTCACCTTGTATGCAGCAGTTATGAGTTTGTACATGGTCATGTCAAGTCACTTTTAAGTCAATTATATCGACATAGTTGCAGCGTACTTCAATAGAGCCACATCTTTCATTGACATAAGGCTATGCATTATGCATCAGGGTATGATTATTCATATATTTACGTTATTTACCACATGTGAATATTAGCATTTAATTTAATGCATGTACTATAACATTAATTTATGAATGTCTTTGTCTTGTACCATCTTATGCAGCTTTACATCATTTACCAACAGTTGATGCACATTGTTAATAATGCAATAGATGTTTTTGCAGCCAGAGTGAATGGAATATTCAATTTACAAGCCAAGCGATGTGTTCACAATGATGGGTCATTGTTGGGTATTGGAAGATGAGTTCAATTATCCAATTGATCTCAATCTGCAAAATAGTGCATGAGTTTACAATACCATGAGGCAGGAGTGGGTTTGGTTAATCCATGAACATGGGATGTTTTATGAGGAGTTGGTTGATTATAAGTTACTAGTGCCTCGTCAGCATGCATCGCAGACGCCAAAAGACACTATAGATGGACTTCGTAGAGCATTGGACCACACAAGAGAAGAAAATAATTGAATGAAGATAAGTCTTAATTGATATCGGACCCAAGCCAAGATTAGTGAATTAGTGGAGTGTAAGTTGTATGATCAAGTACGATACATGCAATCACTTCTTGTAGGAGACATTTATCAATTGGACTTGGAGATGTTGGATGAAGAGTAATCGTGTTTGTGGCACAATTGCATGTTGTTGGAGAAGGCACCGCATAATTCAGGAGAACATATGGTCACCATTGATGCATTCTAGAACTATGTTTTCTTAACTATGTATTAGAACTATGTATGTCATTGTTGTTGTATTAGAACTATGTACTAGAATTGTGTATCCTTATGAGGGGGACAATGTGAATGTTATTATGGTTGGAGACAAATATGCACGTTGTCAATACCCAATTTTTTACGACCCTAATTCATGCTATCAAAACAGATGCCAAAAATCTAAAAAAGTTGAGAAAATGTGCAAATTGCAAGTTCAAAGGCCAAAAAGAGTAAAAAAAAAAAAAGTTAAATACAATATGATTGGATAGTGGATCAAAGGATCACAACATTTAAAAGCCCTTTTAATAGCAATTAAGACCAAAACCCTAATCGGTTATGGTAAAAAAATTTACTTTTTGATCCAACTGTCAAATCGAGTTGAATTTTGAATTGTCTCGTAGGGCATATTTTTCTCTTCAAAATGATAGTTTGCAGTCCAAAATCAAAGTTAAAACATATTAGATATCATCAAAGTACCAAAAACTCTAATAAAATCTTCACCTTTTTTTTTAAGGAAAAAAAAAAGCGATTTTTTGGCCAAATTTATGCAATAAATTGTCCTGATTGGACAAGAACTTGAGCGATCTGACTAAACCAACTTGAAGAACAAGGTATAAAAAGGGCTCAATGAGATCTGCCATAGTTTGGAAGATACGAATTTTTTTAAGGAAAAACGTCACAAAATTTTCAACACTGCATCACCTTCATTTCGAACACGATATCTCAATGACCGTAGCTCCAAATCTTGCAAAGTTAGGACCATTGGAAACTAGACATTTAGAGCTTTTTAGAAATATAAAGTTTGAAGAAAACAGAGCTCGGAAAGTTCTACAAACAGCTATGCGAAAACCAGGAGAGAAATAGGAAAAAAAGACAAACTCTCATCTTTTTAGCATCTCTAAAAATACCCCCCTCATTTTTCTGGGAGAAAAATATGAGAAAAAAGGGAACTTGCATTTGTTAAACTCGAGTTCCAATTAATTTCAGCACCTGTCCCATCTATCTCAGTTTTCATAACTCACAGATTACATACATTTCACAGATCACACTTTGTCTCCCTCACTTGCTCTCACCTGTCCCAACTCTCACACGCCCAAACTCTCTTTGTTTACTTCACACCCAGCAACTTCTATTGATCGTTCTACAAAATTAAAAACTTCCTTCTTCTTCAATTTGTAGGTAAATATCTACACATTTTTCACAAAAAAAAAAATAATTTGGCTCTGGCTAATATAAGTTTTCATTTGGTAGATATATATACACATACTACTTTTATGGTGTTTATGAGTAATGTGTAATTAGTTCTTTGTAATGGGTTGTTCTTTGCAATGTGTAATGGGTTTTTCTATGTAATGGGTTGTTATTTGTAATGTGTATGGGTAACCTATTGTTATTATTTGCAATATGTTGTTATTTGTAATGAGTCGTTATTTGTAAGGTGTAACGAGTTTTACTTTTTAAAGATTAGTGACCATATAAAAATATGCTTGAGTATAAAAATTGGAATATTTATATTTGCTGCAAGACAATATTTTATATTTGCTTGGTTAATCATACAATATTATCTTTATAAAAATTTGCTTGAAAATTTCGAAAATATTATCTCCAATGTTATTTTTGGTGGACCATACGATGTTATATTTTATATTTTATATTTGCTTGGAGATGGTAGAATTTTAATTATTTATAATTGTTATGTGGTTTTCACTTGGCAGACCATACAATGTTATATTTTATATTTGCTTGGAGATAATAGAATTTCAATTATTTATAATTCTTTGGTGGACCATACAATGTTATTTTTATATTTGCTTGGAGACAATATTTTATAGTTCATATCGGATAAAAGTGTTATATTTGTCACTAACTTTTAGTGAATTTTTTTGACTTCGAATATGCTTGTAATGAGTGCAATTGATTTATATCTATATTATAGTAAGGAGCATCGCAGTAATGTGACTTATGGAGTGACGTATGAAGGGTATGGTAAAAAGTTAGAGATTATTCAGCTAAAAAAATGATGGGAGATCAATTTGAAGAAGTTGAAAAAGAAAATTATGAAAAAACTGGATTTGGACCGTTGACGGCACTGTAATACTATATTGCATCAGCGATACTGTAATGCTATATTGGATCGGCGACACTGTGATACTATACTGCATGTGCCAGAAACTTGCTATCTACTAATAACAAGTCCTGCTTGATTCATTGAATGCCTTTGCGGAAAAGGACCGATTAATTTGGTTAATAGAGAGGAACGACTGACTATATATCCAATTAGAGGAAACCCTTCTCTCATTTCTGCAGAATCTAGTGGCTTGGCATTTAGGTAGTATAAAATAGCAAAACAAGAACCCAAGTGCACATCTCATCACAACAATAATCACAAAATTTTTTTTTTTTTTTTTTTGGGGAAACAATAGTCACAAATCTTCACTGGGGACTGCCACAGAATGCATCTAACAGAATAATGTACTCAAAGATCTAGTCCATAACCCATTCAATTAATTACATCCTAAACAAACTTAAAGGAATTCCTCAAAAAACCTAAACAAATTTAAACATATTATTTAGAACCCAAAACATATTTACAACAAAACCCTAACAAAATTTCACAAAATAAGTAAGGTAAAAAAGATTGAGCTTGCCTACTTTTCAAATGGAGTGCTGCCGCTAGTCACCGCCGTTAATGGAGAGGCTGTCGTCCGTTGAGCAAGAGGTAAGGGATAACACAGTGGCGAAGTGAATAAGAGAGACAAAGAGAGGAGACACTGAGAGAGACGAGAGACTAAGAGAGACGAGATACTGAGGAAGACAAGAGGTTACAAGAGATAGACCAAAAAGTCAGAGTGAGGGAGGAGAGTGAGAGTGAGAAACAGCAGTATTGAGAGAGAGAGAGAGAGAGAGAGAGAGAGAGAGAGAGAGGTTGATATGTGACTTGGAAAAATTTTGTGACTTTGTTGGCAGGAACTCAAGTTTAGTAAACTCGATTTCTAGGTGGATAAATTTTTTTTACCTAGCTAGAACTCAAGTTCCACATGGATTTTTTTTTTTTTTTTTTTTTTTTTTTTTTTTTTTAAATTTCACATCAGACCTATATTAGTTAGACCTCAAGTTTGATAAACTCGAGTTCCAGAAACAGTCTACTTGGGAAAAGATACTATTCAGCAAATTTTGCCGAGGGAAAAAGGGTCATTCTATATCTACTAGGGCCCACTCAAAATCGGAAAAATGAGCTTTGAACACTTGTGGGATCATTGGGTCAATGCTTGATGCTGTGTACGTAAAGGAACTCAAGGACACCAGAACATATCTGCCGTGCAACAAAGTTTTATCTAACATAACACTTTTCCTCCCATGAACATCAATGCAAGGCTACTGTGATCCCTTAAATTCAGCAAGTTGGGAAGGGAGTTTTCCTTTTGAGGAAGCATTTTTTATGGAGCTCAAAAAAGAACAAGAAAATACAAAACAAAAAATCAACCGTAGTTCATCCTTTTTAGGATTAATAGAGCTTTAATGTAATGAGTGCTAACACCTAATAGTTAGGTTTTTGAGCGACTCCAAAATCATTAGATAAACAAGAACACCAATGTGAAAGGGGAAAATGAGATGGACTCCAAACCAATAACTACAAGATTCACACACACTTACCGTCTATAAGTACATGTATAAATGATTTATATATAATTTAACCTTTTTGTGTATAGCTTAGTATCATCTTCAAAATACTAATCTATTCCTCTTCCTTCTATCTCATTCTTCTTACTTTCATCAGAATTAATACAGCCTCGTTAGGGATGGCAAACCGTTTTCACTTTTCACCCTGTTTTGCTCTTCAATACTAATCCATTCCTCTCCTTCAATACTCTTACCATAGGGCATGAATTCGCGCCCGGGGGGGGGGGTGGTTGTTGTCATATAGAGTTCTAGAACACTTGCCACTTGCAAGTCTGTGAATAATTTCTATTAATGAAGTAAATAAAAAAAGTGAAAGGAAATATTGATATAAAAAAATAAAAATAAATTAAAAAAAAAAACCAACTAAATCGCACAAGGAGTACGACTAGAAATTGAAAGAACCAAGATTGCGTAATAGAACTTCAAGAGTAATGATTATCACACACCTGCAATTGCACACTCAATACACATTCCCTTTCAAATGGTGTTTTGAAAACAGTAAAAACTATGTGGGCATGAAGTGTATACGAAATGTGCAATAATGAGTGTGTGACAAGAATTAGCCAAAGCTCAAATCACAAGCAATGCGAGTACATTTTACCCTTAATAATATAGCAAGCTCACCCCCTTCTCTTTAATTTACTTCAAAGAGCCGCGGGGAGTGGGGACCAATGTATTCAAAATGAGCTTTCTCCCACAAGATCCACAATATTGAAAGTAATATAGGACAATATGCCTTGAATGATTACTAGGTTAGCCAATGGCACGTAGCTTGAGTCATAACTCATGTAAGGGACCGGCAGACTACCGTTTGCCTTAAACATATTGTGAGGGCTATACCTCTGGTTTATGATGCATGTCATTGCTTTTATCATGATATAATTTTTCAAGAGAAAAAGAAAGAGACGGAGAAAAAGCAAATCTTAAATGCTACATAGTCGGAATAATTAACTTTCACCCTTTTTCATTTTTGTTATAATTGCACAAATCATTATTGAATATTTAATATAAAAGGAAAATAGAGAGGGGGGGGGGGGAGGGGGGAGGGGATCTTGGCACATAAACCTGATGGATAACCAAAAGTTCAGCATAATACTCCATTGACATGACCTAGCAACAACCAGTTCACAGCTTTGAAGTCACAGGTGGAATTGGACTTTTAATCACCCTAATTAGGCCCTCTTGAGTTGCCGATGCAACATGCTGCTCATCAAAACATGTATAAATCGGTTCATGACACAGACATCACTTGGATGGAGAGAAAACAGCAAAAAGAGTAGGAGGTAATTAAAGAAGAATAAAGAAGGTTGTTTCTGCTATTTATGAACATATAATGAAATCTTTACCTCTCTCTTTCTATTGAAAATTTTAGCAGAAACAAAACCACGTGCATTGTAGGAGGCGGGACTGTTTATCGGGGGGAAAAAGCCAAAACAAAATTGCAAGCACAAGCATCTAAACAAAACTAAACATGAGAACTAAACACTTGATGGCACATACCACAAATAATAGGCAGTCATCAGCTCTGAGAGGCTGGTGAAAGTGCATCCTGAGATAGAATTGAAAACAAGCTTATAGTAATGATTGAAAAAAGTGGCAAAGGAATGCTCTTCAATCAACTTTGACCATGAACTTAAACGCACATACAATAGTTAACGACATGTATGTCAGGATATTTAAGTTTGCCAACAGAGATACTTCCAAGACATGGCCAGAAACATCATTTTATAAATGATAGTAGCAGTGCATCTATTCAGCAATACAAAAGGAGTTGTCCAATTTTTTTAAAAATGCAGTTTGCTACAAGGCAATAACCTGAATTCACTTCGTGCTTCTCGTTTAAAATCAAGAACCATGTTAGCAAACTATGATTTGGTCATCTTTTTCAGACATATAACAGCTTAAGCTACATTATAAAAACAGGCCCTATATTTTTAAACTGATATTGAATATAAAAGTACTCGATAATCAATTTTGGCATATTGGCCACACACTTTGGTGATTAATCATCTGGTAATATGACACAGACACTTACCAGTGGTCCAGACTAACAGCACTTGTCTTCAAATTCTTCCTATGATGGAGATTCATACTTACTTGAGGAAATATCAGATCAGAAGTATATGCCACTACACATCTGTAAATGACCAAAAAAGCATATTAAAAAATAGGAACAAAAATAAAGCCAAGTAAATTGGACCTTTATCCAGATATCATTAATAATATTCGAATTTATATTTGATTAAGAGTACATTAAACATTGCATGGGGCATTATTTGTGCTGGTAAACTGTCCCAAGAGCTCTTCTATATATGCCAAGTAAACCTTTCTTGGGGCAAGGCCCGCCAACAAAAATTTTCATCCTGACCACGAAGGGTCAAAATAACAGTGAGGCTGATTTTCAGTCATGTAAATATAACACATAGATGATATGGCATGTTAACTTAATTGGAATATACGGATAATTACAGTATAAGGTTCCCTCAAAAACTATGCAGAACAATACAAAAGGCCACATTGCTCATTCATTATGAGATACTCATCCTGCTCAGCTTTTATTCAAGCAAAGCAGAACCCACCTTGTATATATATATATATATATATATATATTTATAAAAAGGTTTTACTTGCCTATGCAAGGCCTGATCATCAGAGAGTTGCCTTTTGCTCAATACCTCAAACTGCAATAAAAATAAAATGTACTCAAAAGATGTGGCTTGTAAACATGGATTTACATGCAAGCAAAAACCATATTCATATTTCTATAATAAGTGATGTGCATATTTAGCCCATAGGAAAGATGAATATCCAACACAATAAACCAGGCTAACCTTGGAGGAGATATAGTCTGATTGGTTGAAGCATTGGGCTCACAAAACTGTATCTCAATGGGCCAATGGATGAAATTTGTAGCGGCCACCTTGTTCCCATAAGTCCTGAATCAGCCAAACACCAACATTTTAGCTATGTAAGATGAAAAAATTAGAGTAAATAATCTAACCAAACCACAGCTTTCATTCAGTTATTAGGCTCATAATCAAAAGATGATCTTTAGGTACAATAACAATGAAAATCCATCCAATTTCACAATTACTGCAAAGCACACATTACCCAGGAAAAACAAGCAACAGTACTCAAAACAAAACATAAGCAGACAGAACAGAACTACGAAACAATGTCCCATGCTTGTCTCTGTCAATTACTAAAGCTAGCAGAAAAGTATTGATAGCATTAAATACAATTCAGTTTAAACAAGTTGACAGGTCGCATATATGGCAGATTTTCTGGTTCCTATCTTCAAGTGAAGCCAAATACAGACATAATTATGGTTCACTTTATTCTTAGGCTCTAACTGGAAGGCTATCCCGGTCTACTTTGCTGGAGGCTCACAAGCTTATATCATATAGGATCTGATATAGAGAAAGCACTGTGTCTGTGTGTAGGTGTGCTTGCATGCATTTGCTGCCAGTGATTATTTTTCTTTTTTCTACCTCATCTAAATTTATCGTTTGTTTTTTTAAACTTATTCTTGACTCGTTGGTGTATCTCTTGTGTACTTCCCATGGGTTGTGACCCTTTTCTCTCATAATGAAATTTGTTTACTCATTAAGAAAAATAAACTGAATTTATACTCATGAATGTATGTAGATTTTTTTTTATAGCCTGGTAGAGAAGTATACCATCAACCATACCACCTGTATCCTAAGACTCCCATGTAGCATAGATAACAATATAGTGAGCTTGACAATACCAAAAATAGCATCTTATCTTCAAAGCAAGTGAAGGTGGACATTCATCCTTAGCCTTATAACTTTAAACATTTAAACATCATATGGAATGGTGAATCCCTATATAATATATATATATATATATATATATATTTTTTTTGAATGGTGAATTCCTATATAATATATAACTTACCTTCTTTTAAATCCTAAAGATGGTTTTGGTTGCTTAATGAGGCAGCCTTGTACCAAACCTAAAAGTTACTGAACAACAAATAAAGAATTTAGTAATTCTCCTATATTTTGAATTTCTTGATTCATAAATAGATTCTTCAAGTCATTCTTCTTAAACATCCAAACAAGATTACTTAATTCCAGTCCATTCCTTTACCTTGCTTATACATTTCATTTCATTTCCTTATGAACTCCCAAATGAAGATTGAAAGATGGGATCATAGTATAAAGGTATCCAACAAATTTCTGAAATTCCAATTTAACAAGAACTATAGTCTAGGACTTTACAAATTGTCTGAGAAACATATAGGTTTGCCTAATAGGATTTTCCTTGTCAAATTGCTAAACTAGCTTCCATTTGGGAATGGAATGGAACAACTGAAAGGGATTTTTAAGAACATTCCAACCATTTTCCTAATTGGGAGTTTATTCGGAAGGAATGGAATGATTAGGAGAGAATGCTCATTCCATCTCATTCCCTTCTAAACATTCCTTCTCAAAGTGGGAGGAACACTCAATCCTTTAATGAAATGGTGATAAATTAACAATTTTATCCCTATTTTGAGACAAAAAATAAATAAAAAGGTATCGGGTATAATAATAAAACTAGATATTTATTTTATTTATGTTCCTTCTTTTAAAACTTCCAAATACACTATATTCCATTCTGTTCTTTTAAAAACCCACAAACTTAGTGTTTGCTGTGATCATTATACAGTACATAAAAACAAACCAGCAAGAAAACAAATAAACAAAACAATAATCGAGAACCAATAAATTATAGAATAATATGCAATACACGAGGACAGATGAATCATTTAATCTAACTAGTGGAGATATGGAATGTCCATATGCAAGGGCAGATAGCAATAACCTGTGAATTGCGTAGTAAAAATCTTACCTTGGAAGATGTGGATCCGTGAGACGTCTCTCATGTAGTTCTTCCATCGATGGAAGCTGCAAGTTGGAGTTCAATAATTAAAACAGCAAGAAATGGGAAAATGTTTAATAAAAAAATGGAAAGCACATATTAGTTACCATCTCTGGAGCAGGTACAGAAGGCATTGTTACTTCCTGGTGTTCAAACCCTTCTTCTTTCTGTAAAATCAACTTAATCGAATGTTATATTTGCAAAACTAAAATAATTATAAATATTCACACCTTCAAAACCACATAAAAAAAAAAAATGTTTCCTTTCTGTAGCGCATCTACTCTTCGGGCAGCAAAGCGTTTCCCATCACGTACTCGTTGAACCCAATATATAATTGGAACTACAAAGACACATGCGTACCATTAACAACTTTCTCACTAATTTTAATCCATGAAAGGGATAATGGATTAGGGTACCAGAAATTTATAGCATTGTGCAAAAATTTAAGTTATAGTTCCATAATCATGAAGATATAATAATAGTTCCTGTAGCAGAATTGCAGAACAGCATATACTTCACCCCACAACATATTGAATCAACAATTTGACATGAAAAAGTCAAGCACAAAACTATTTCAAAGCCATAATTTGTTCGAACTTTTACTTCTTTATGCAGTCACAAAAAAAAGTAGTAAAAATGAAGAATACTTTGGGTTTTTTACTTTTTTACACAGACAACAACAGGCTCCGAGACAAGAAAGCTTAAACATAAAAAGAAATATTGAAACAGGGTCTAGACTTGTTACAGAGCCTACTTGGGACCTCCAATCACTTTTTTAGTCTGTCAAAATAAACACGGGAAAATCAGCCAAAACCGTTTCCGAAATCACCCATTCATCAAACCCATCTATTAACGCAATCGGGGATCTGTTTGGCACAAAATATTGGGCTTGAAGAACAAGGGCTAAGATAAGCATTAAAGCACTCTCCACTGTCCAGGCTCATAACCTCTTAGGCTTGACATACACGGGCCAACTAGTATATTTGAATTTCCCACTGAAGAGCTTTGGGCCTCCGAAGGCCTTAGGCCCAACCACATATCAGCTGGAGGTGTTTGATTAATCCCCCGTGCATCCCATTTGCAGCTAATACCTTCACCTTTGACACGATCCCATGATACAGAACTCGATTTTGTTAAAATTGAGTTTCAAAAACAAAGACACGAACCTAAATAATTTCAAAACAGAAACATATTGCTATTATTTTTACAAAATAAAAGCAAAAACCCTATATCTCCCGTGATAAGGGTATGTTGCATGGGAAGAATTTTCATCAGTTACCTTTCTTGAGGAATTGTTTCATGAAAATGGAGACAAATTGGAATAACATCCTATCTAGATTATTGGTTGAGTGGAAAAGGGAAATATGAAGTTGGTTCTATCCCTTCATTCATCTGTGTAATATGTAAATTGCCATGAAAAATGGACAATTTTTGTATAATTTGTGATTGAATGTAATTGTTAAGATATTTTCTTGGATAAATCGTACTCTTAATAGAAGAAAAATTGTTAATACCCATGAAAGAACTTAAGAGCAAAGTTAATAGATTTCAAGAGAAGTTGTGATACTTAGAAGTTGGCAAATGCGATGACTACTTTAATATATAGAGAGGATAAAGATTGTGGTGATGTTCTAATGGTTAGCAAAATACATATTAAATATTAAAAAAAAAAAATTGCGAGTTTTGGATTTGAATTATTCCTTTCATGTGTGTTGGAATAAAGACTGATTTGACACTATACAGTAATTTTTTTTTTTTTTTTTTTATCAGATTTGATGAGATTCCACTTGCTCTTTTCATATATATTCATGTGAAGGTTTTATTATGTTGGCTAATAATTTGGAATGTAAAGTTTTGGGGAATAAATGTAGTAAAAGTTAAGATGTTTGATGCGATTCCGAAGACTTTGGCTAATGTGAAACATGTACCTGAACTTGGGGGAAATCCTATTTCTTTTAGGTTGATTCTATTATTTGGGTTATGGATATTTTGCATGAGCGGATTTATGAAAACGAGTAAAAGAGTTTTAGTGCTCATCTAGTATATCTTATTTTGCAATATTTTTTTAAATAGACTATTTGAAAAAATTTACCTAAAATAAAAGTAGAGTTTCAAAAGGCTATATTTTGATAACGTTCAATTTTAAAGCACACTTTCAAACGAGCACTTAACAGTAAAAAAAGAAGAAGAAAAAAAGTGACAAAATATGGCTATAGACTTCGTCATAGCCTAAGGCTAGAAGGAGATTTTGCCAAAATAAGTATTAAAATAAAACATATAGATATACTCTACACTAGTATATGACAAATGACGTGTTCATTTACTAAATCACACTTAGATAATTGTATACAATGAATTTAATCAAATAAACATGTGCTCCCAATGTCTTAAAGTTTTGGATCCAATGTCTTAATCAACTTTTCTTACTTGCATCAACTTAGGCACTATATGTATGTCCCATTCATATTCTAAGTTTTGTATCATTTCATTATCTTGGACTTAGAAATAAAATGAGCTATATCAATTTTTCAAAATTCATGTTTTTCCTTATGCTTAAAGCCCAATTACATCATTCACATATCTCACACTCTCTCCTTCCCTCATTTAGATCCAAGCCCAATTTCATTTCTTTCTTTCCTTTTCTTTGCTTTTCTTTTCTCTTTTTATTTCTTTAGGCTTAAAATCCAATTACAAGTCACTCATCTCGCCCTCTCATCCTCATTTGGGCTTAAGCATAGGTTATACATGAATTTTGCAAGGTTAGTTCACATCTTGTGCTCTATTAGACCTTATGAAAAAGGTCTCATCAAACAATTTAAACACAAAGATCAATGCCCTATTTATAATGCAAGCCAAACATATTTTGGAAAATTTCTTTTTTCATGAAAAACTTATTTCAACTTGTATTTAAAATGAGCCATGACATTTAGAAGTCCACATCTTTTCTTTTCTTTTCTTTTTCTTTTTGGATTTTTATTTATTTATTTATTTATTTTGAAAAAAGGGTGACCAAATTTTATCTCAACATATCAAAACCTTTTATTTGTGCCATTACAAAGCTCATCTTGAATGTTCACCCTCCTCCCTCGTGAGGGCTTGCTCCTAATTTCAAAAGTTTGATCCATTTTTATCTTTCATTCTTAAATGGGTCTTGCCCCTAATTCAAAGAGTTTGGTCAATTGGTTTGAAAAGATTTCCTCTTTTAATCCTCATTGGACACTTAGTAAGCTACCCATATCTTTGGGTTTTAGGGTTTCAAAACTTTCCCAAAGTATGGATGGGTTCAACTTTTTTCAATAAAGCCTATAACATATTCATGATCTTGGGCTATCTCGTTTTTGAAAAAGATTTTTGAATTTCGATCCAAAACCTAGGGTATGTTATGACTTTTATGGCCCAATGCCTTTCTCCAATGTCTATGGTATACTCATGATCTTAGGGTCTCTTGATTTGAAATTTTTTTTGAATGGGCCCAAAACTTAGGGCATATTATGGCTTTGTGGATCATCTCATATCCTCTTTTTGAAAATTTCTTTTCATAATTTTTTTTTTCATTTTTTTTCTTTTGAAAACATCTCTTTTTTTCTTTTTTTCTTTTTTCTTTTTGAAAATTCCTTAAAAAAATCATTTACAAAAGATTTTTTTTTTTAAATTCTTCTCATTGAAAAACTTTTCTTTGCAAGACATTTCTTTTCTTACACTCTTATTGTAATAGTTCTATTGCAAAAAAAATTATGTTGCAATAAATTATTGTAACGATTTATTTTGTTAAAATGACCTAATTTAAAAATTATTAAAATGTTGTTGAAGAGCTTAAGGCAGATCCCAGGAATAACAAACTAAACCCCAACAACAAAGGCCATCTTCTTCCCAACTTTGTGCAGATGAAGAACAATGGCACAACTACAACAGTAGCTAAGCTGAAGATAGATGAGAGGTAACCTTCTATTAAATTGCTATAATATGCATGGTAGTTATCCACCCTTATCTTCATCATTGTGTAGTGGAGTTCACGGAAAAACAACTTAAAGAACACGAGCATACTCACAATATATACATACATACATACATACATATATATATATATATATATATGTATATATATATTGTTGTAATAGTTCTATTGCAAAAAAAATCTATGTTGCAATAAATTACTGCAACGATTTATTTTGTTTCAATAACCTAATTTAAAAATTATTAAAATGTTGTTGAAGAGCTTAAGGCAAATCCCAGGAATAACGAACTAAACCTGAACAGCAAAGGCCATCTTCTTCCCAACTTTGGGCAGATGAAGAACGATGGTTTGGCTACAACAGCAGCTGAGCTGAAGATAGATGAGAGGTAACCTTCTATTAAACTGCTATAATATGCATAGTAGTTATCCACCCACTTCTTCATCATTGTGTAGTGGAGTTCATGGAAGAAAAACTTAAAGAACCTGGGCATACTCACAAAAGCTAGCATCAATCACGAATTCCAGCGCCTTCCTACACGTAATGGTCTTTGCCTCCTCACTGTCAGCAAGAAAGCACGGACGCGGCTGGGAGGGTGCCGCACCCAAGTCCGACGCGGCCTGACGCGGCGTCCGACGCGATTGATCGCGCGTCGGTGCCGTGTCTGAGTTTTTTTTTTTTCCTCAGATTCGTGCCGACGCGGCTCGATCCGGCCAGAATCAGGCCATATCGGTTCGTATCGGCCAGCGACCGATACTTCCGATATGGCCGAAACATGCCGATATCGGCCTTCAAACTCGCCGGGACAGCCGAAATTCTGACCTCAGAGGCATAGTAATGTGTTTCTTGCCTTCTTCTTTCTTTGTTTTGTGAATCAAGGCATAGAAATGTGTTTTTTAAGAATATTTTAATAGTAAAAATATATAGAAAATATAAATAAAAATATTTTTAATAATTTTTTAATCGCCGAGTCCCACCGCACCCGCACCCTACTTTTTCAAAAATTGCCGAGTCCCGCACCCGCACCCGCACCCGAGTCCCGAAACGCACCCGTGCTTCCTAGACTGTCAGTCACCGAGGGCCCTCTTGCTGATAAAGCCGTCATCACCTTACCCTTCTCATTGCGGATCATAGCACCCAAACCTGAGCAGTTTAAGCCAGGAAAAGTAGCAACATCAAAGTTCAATTTAAACATTGATCTTGGAGGAGGTTGCCACACCTTGGAACCTGTATTTATCACTGGTGTTTGCAGCAGGTCCTGGGCTTGCCAAAACTCATCTAGATAATCAGCAGCCCTTCTGTTCAACCACGTCGAATCCGTTAGCTTCCCTCCATGATTCAAAACATTCCTTTGGTTCCAAATTAGCCAAGCTTACCAAAAATAATTCAAACTCAGTCGTGGGTAATCTGCTCAATAATTCTTGAAACAATTGCACTACATCATGCTGTTCAAGAATATATTTCTGCAATTTGACTGAATTATCTGCCCAGATGTCTTGTGCCACCCCACATTCCCATAACACATGTATCCCTGATTTGGCACACCTAGTAGACAACAAGCACTTATCATCCTTAATAATTTTCCTCCTTGCAAGATTGTCACGGATGGGTAATATGTTTTGGCAAGCTCTCCATCCAAAAATTTTTATTTTATTTGGCAAATGAAGCATCCAAAATTTTTACCACAGCTGACCTCTAATCGAACTAGAAGGGCTTTTAGCTCTGTCCTTAAGTTGCATGACCCGTTTTGCCATATAATATCACGTTTTAACTGAGTATACTTTCTTCCTATGATGTAACCATACAATGGTATCCGAGCATTGTCTGTGGCTAAGAGATATACGTAAAATAGCTTCAGTATCTTCCTTATGTAACACAGAGTTGATGTAGTCATGCCTCCACCATTTCAAGTCTAGATCAATAAGATCAGCTACACGCCACTCCCATTCCTCCTCACTTGGTGGAAGAATCACTCCGTTCGTTGGATAATTAGAAATCCATTTATCTGTGAGAACTTTAATGGCTGATCCATCACCATCCGCCAACAACATCCATCAGTTAAGATTGGTTTGGCTGCCATAATACTTTTCCACATGTATGAGTTATTTGATGAGTTTGAGGTATCCAAAAATTTAGTCTGTGGGAAGTACCGAGCTTTGAAACATTGGTACATTAGAGACTCTCTATTTTGTAGAAGTCTTCATCCTTGCTTCGCCAACATAGCTAGATTAAAAGTTCTTAAGTCACGAAATCCCATTCCTCCCCTTTTCTTAGGCTCAATCAGTTTGTTCCAACTTCTTCAATAAATCTTACGTTCATCCCCAACCTTACCCCACCAAAATCTTGCGCATAAGGCATCAAATTCATCACATAACTTTATTGGTAATTGAAACACATCCATTGTATAGGTCGATATTGACTGAGCCACAACTTTAATTAACACTTCCTTCCCAGCTAGACAGCATCATACCCTTCCATCCCTGAAGTTTCTTCCACACCCAGTCTTTGAGATAAGAAAATGAATGGTATTTTGCCCTTCCAATCACAGTTGGCAGCCCCAAATATGTTTCAAAGCAATCTACCTCCTTCACTTCAGCTTGTCTTTGATCCAACTCTTATTCTTAGCTGATGTATTGCCACTAAAAAACACCAAGGATTTTTCCAAGTTAATACTTTGACCAGAGGCAGTAGCATATACTTTCAAAATTTTGGTCACCTCTTCAACGTTATGCTGGTTGACTTGGCAAAAAAGCAGTGAGTCATCTGTAAAAATTAAGTTAGAGATCTTTGGTGCTCTCTTACGGATGGAAACCCCATGAATGTGCCCATCTATTTCTGCCATAACTAATAATGAAGTGTAGCCCTCTGTACATAATAGAAATAGATAGGGTGAGAGGGGATATCCTTGACGAATTCACCTAGATGGAATAATATGACCATAGGGTTTACCATTAATGAGAACAGCAAAAGAGGATGTAATAACACATCCCATCACCCTATTCACCCAAATCTCCAGAAAACCCAACGTAGTCATAATACCATGTAAGAAATCCCATTCAACTCGGTCATAGGCCTTACTGATGTTTAACTTAAGTGCCAGTGCACCTTTCTTTCCCTTATTAAGGCAATGCATAGAATGCAGGGTCTCTTAAGCCACCATAAAGTTATCAATAATAAGACAACCCAGAACAAAAGTACTCTGAGTAGGAGAAATTAAAAATCAAAAGTTTTAAAACTACTGATAAAATGTAAAAATCAAAAGTTTTTTTTTTTCCTTTTTTGTGTGTATGCCAAATGGACACTTTATAGAGAGCCCCGATGCAAGTTGGCAAATTTGAATAATATGTGCCCACCTGACCTAACTACCCAACCCAAATCCCTCAATGACCTTCATCAGAAAAGTGAGCTAACGTCACCCTCTGACTAAATTCTGAATAATATTCATCCACCTAACCTAATGGGTCCAACCCAAATCCCTCAATGACCTTCACCAGAAAATCTAGCTAAAGTTATTTCAAATAGAAATGTAGAGGATCCAAGTCTATGTATATCTTGAAGAAGAAAAAAATTTCCATGAGAGAGCATGTGTACACGTCACTTGCCCATATGGATTTTGTATACATTTGTTATCTCGTAATTTCTGATGGCTTATTTGCCAAATATAAATACAAAATATATATATATATATATATATATGTTAAATGTGTAACAAAAAGAGAAAACTTTAAATTATTTTCATAGTGGTTCTCTTATGTTGCCAAATTGCTATTTTTAGCACCACAAACAACAAAAACCAAGCTACATCAATGGTGCTATTGTTAAAAAATTTAACAAACTTGTTACAGTAAACTACCATCTTTGGCAATCAATTGTAGCAACAAAGTGATAAACAAAAAATAAATAAAAAAAACATTTTTTCATTCGTCTCTTCTCTCATTAAAAATCTCTCTCTCTCTCTCTCTCTCCTATCTTTTTTCCTTTTATCTTTTTTTCTCTGCAGCGCCTCCATTTTCTCCTTCTCAATTGAACCAAAGCCTTTCTTCTCTTAACTCTTGCCTTTAAGTTTGTTGAGATCGTTTGTTTGGGTTCGTGGTGGTGGTTCGCTAGGGTGGGTCAGTGTAGGTCATTGCTAGAGTGGGTTTGTTGGTCCATGGTGGTGGTGGTGGTAGGTCATTATTGGGGTGGGTTCGATGGTCTGTGTTGGTGTTGGGGGGGTTGAAATTGGGTTGTGGCTACAATTGGGTTGTTAGCTATGGTTGTGGATGTTGATGGTGGTGGTTGGCATTGGTGGTTAGTGGTGGTGTGGCTATGTTGGTGGTGATGGTAATGGATTTAGGCTATCGGTTTTGTGGGTTTGATTGTGGCAGTGAGCTGATGGAGATGGGTTATGGTTTTTTTTTTTTTGGTCATGGGTTGTGGTTGCCATAGTGGTGGTTATGGCAAGTGGAGGTGGTTGTGATTGGTTGCTAAAATTTTTGTGGTTGTGGACACAAGGGGGGAGTCGCCACCTAGCTTTTGCGATAGTCTAGGAACCATATATATAGCGTCCCTTCGAGGAAGGACCATTGATCTTACTACCAGAGTATGTGTTCGGAGTTTAGGTACGCTTTTGGGAAGATGTTAGACACCCAAGATCGTCCAACCCTAAGGTTGGCCTCCTATCATTGTGTCTTATGTCTTATCCTTATTGAAAACTAACTCAACACTTATATTCTAGACTCACACACACACTAATCATGCATCTAACATACAACATGACACCTTTATCCCTAAACAAGCATACTTATCTATCCACAAAGCAAAAGAGAGCCAAACACACAAAAGAAACCCTAGCATTCATTTAGCATGTGAAAACCCTATCATACATCTAAAGCAGCAACTTGATCATGGCAGCAAAGCATTAATATATTACAAACCCTAATCATACATCTAAGCATGCTCTATCATATCATCAAAATAAACCATAATACAAATGCATGAATTACCTTTTACTTACCTTGCAGTAATATAGCACATATGACATTGATGCATGGACATGTGAATAAATGACATGACATTAAAGTAAGAAACAAACATAAAAACCCTAATTTAAACATGTTAAAGACAAAAAAGCATATAAGATAGAGGCACAAATACGTATGAACATATGAAAAGGACTTTAAAAAGAGACAAAGCATGTGAAACAAACAAGCCAAACAACAAGAAATCTAGATTAAGGTTTTCTAGGTAAGTGCTTGGGTGCACAACTAGAGACTTCCATATGCAGGATTAAACCTGCATATGCATGCTCATAGCATGCGTGCATGGGACTTGTTCAAAACCCTAACCTAGAAAAAACAAGGCAAAAAAGCATAGCATGAACTAAAACCCTAATTCTAATAAACAAACATGCATTTCAAACATACAAAAACCTAAACCTAATCTAGAAAAGTATGTTAAAACATATTCTAACAACAAACAAAACAAACAAGAGGATTTAAAGGCAGATAATAAAAGAAAGGAAAAAGAGAAGTTTAAAAGAATATCTCACACAAAAAGCTTTCCAAGCTTGATCTTGACTGTTCCTCTTAGTCAAGTCTATTCACAAACCAATAAGAAAGTGATTAGTAATGTTAAACTAAAAGGATTGGGGCTAGAAAAGGTCCTAATCAAAGAAAATTGACTTGAGGGTACTTTGTGAAAAAATCCATTTTGATTCACTATTTTCTAGTGAATCTTAGGTTTTTCTCGTGAGATTTCTGTGTGTTTTGAAAATGTACCATGTAAAGATTTATAGTGGAAAAATGGGGTTTGGAGTGGCTCCCAAACGATGTGAGATTCATTCCAAACCTCAGCCATTATTGCAGAAAACTTGTATTTTTCATGTTTCTGAAACCCTAGCTACGTACACCGAAATGTGCCTGCGTACGCAAGCTTTGGCCCACATACGCAGGGCTGAGGGCCACTTTGGTCATTTTATTTTAAAAAATAGATTTCTGCTCATTTAAAAGGTTATATTTTCCATTTTTACACTCCTCAAGTCAATTTGATATTTGATTGGGCTCTAAACTAGCCTTGGGCTTTAGAGTTTGAGCATCATTGGGAAACGGGGGTCTAGGTCGTAGAAGGTATAAAATGTGGTGTTTATAGTAGTGGATCTTTTTTTTTTTTTTTTTAATAATTATTTTAATGAGTTTTTTATATCATTTTAATTGAAATGGTAAAAAAAAAAAAATAGAATCGTTGATGTTAGGTGTGTTATAAAGTGATGCATTAAAATAGATAAAGTAAAATTTTGAGATGCTAAAAGTTAAATATTTTATCTCTACCATTGTGAATGTTCTAACATCTCTCTCCATTTCAAATAGAAATGGAGATGATCCAAATATATGTATTTCTTGAAGAAAAAAAGCTCCATGAAAGAGCATGTGTACACATAACTTGCCCATGGATTTTGTGTACATTTGATATCTCGTAATTTTTGATGGCTTATTTGATAAATATAAATATCACACACACACACACACAGATATATATATATATATATGTGTGTGTGTGTGTGTGTGTGTGTGTGTGTGTGTGTGTGTGTGTGTGTGTGTGTGAAAGAGCATGTGTACACATCACTTGCCCATGGATTTTGTGTACATTTGATATCTTGTAATTTCTAATGGCTTATTTGATAAATATAAATATGAAACACACACACACATATAAATATAAATAAATAAATATATATATATATATATATATTATGTTTTTTTTTTTTTTTTTTGAGAATCATATATATTATGTTAAATGTGTGATATAAGAGAAAACTTTAGCTTTTATTTTATTTTATTTTTAAATAAGTTTTCTTATTTTAACATTTAGGGGGGGGGGGGGTGGTGGAGGAATAGAAAAGAAAAAAAGAAGCAAAGACAAAATCATAGTTAACTATATTGGATTGGCTAGTTCAACAGGAAACTAGGCACCAATCCGACCCTATAAAAACCCCTAAAATCGGTAAATATCGAGAATTAGGACAAAAAACAGTTCCTTAACTGTACTGATTTTTAAAACTATTGACGAAATGCAAATTAAAAAATCAGAATTCTTTTTGGGTGCCAAACGGACACTTTATAGAGAGCCCAAATGCAAGTGGACCATGTCTCAATAATATGCGCCCACCTAACCTAACGAGCCCAACCCAAATCCATCAACGACCTTCACAAGAAAAGCTAGCTAACGTCAGAACAACTCTGCTTCTTCTTCCTCTACTACGCCACAGCCCAAGTTCTTCTCAGTTCTAACAATGGAGAAAGGGGATTCGAAAGTTACAATTACTTTGTTCATCATTATATTGATTCGCATCGTGTATGCCAGAATGGGAAACATCTTGTTAGCTCCAAGTCCAAAGCTCCAGTATGTACCCTCATAGACATAGTTTTTGGTTAAGGTCAGCCTTTTCACAAGCTACAGCTACTACCTTCATTCCCATTCATATAATGAAACTGTTTCATTACATTTATTATTTGTATTGTATGTATTGTAATGAAACTGTTTTCGGTGTTGCCAAAGGACAGGTTTAGTCCTAGGTTCTATGTTGCTGCTACTACCAATAACATGAGCCTTCAAAAAAAATCACGCCCCCTCGACAACTCCGAGGTACATACCTTAACTGAACTGATCAAATTACCGATTTTCTCAAGAGCCTATTAGGAAATTATGAATTGAATCATATAACCAATATTTTAATGCTTTCTTAAGTGATCCCTAACATGTGTGGTTTTTAACATTTTAAATGGTGAGTGTAGACAGGGTTCGAATTTAGGACCACATGCTATTAAAAAATGGTGAATTTAATTATTTAATCAATATTTTAACAGCACCTTACTCTTCGATATGAGTAGAGGCAATTTTTACATGTTTGAAATCAGTGGATTTTTTTTATTTTTTATTTTTAATTTATAATGGCAAGCAGGTGGAAACGGAAAAAAATATATGTCATCGACTTTGACTAGTTTGTTGAGGATTTATAGCCCCCCATGAATTTTGGGACTATTGCTTGGTGGTTGTTGTTGTAAGCAGCCAAGCTGCAGAACCAAACCAGGACCACAGCTACACCACAAGCAGCAGAGCTGCAACCACAAAACACTTATCAACTACTCGAAATAAAAAATGTAATGTTCCACAGATTATGTTACATTCTATTTTGTAAAGTCTTTCTAATATTGTTACACAGAGATAACTTATATCTGCAAAACTAAGGTGTGTTGGAGTATAATCCCTCATTGTCTTATGTGGGTCATATGGAGGGAAAGTAATACATGTATTTTTGAGGGGGATGAAAGATTGATTCATGGGTTGAAGCTCTTCTTCTTTCGGACTTTGTTTGATTGTTAAATGCTTCGGGTGTGGTTAATTTCATTTCTCTTCCTGATATGATGGATTTTTGTACTTTCATTCATGTTTATTTTTTTCCTTCTTTGGCTTTTAGCACACTGCCTGTGTGCCTTGTATATTTTTCCCTATTTTTAATTTTCAATGAAGTTAATTACTTATAAAAAAAAGAAGAGATGGCTTATATCTAACCTGCATAACTACTTTGACACTTTCAATATCAGACTTTACTTTTCGCACCATGAGTTCTAGCACCTCAGTCAATCCAAATATGGTAAATGATAGCTGCAAGAGCAATCTTGCAGATAACATGCTGCCACTCTCTTCCTTTAAGCTTTTTAATGGGCCAATTAAGCTCATGCGACCAGCAACAAACTTGCTGATTGAACAAGCACTTCCTCAAGTTTCCATTCAAATCCTACTAGAAAAAGGGCATGCGAAAAACAAACGGTTGCCAAATAACCTCAACCCTTCTCTCTTATCACTTGCCAAGTGTCCTTACAAGTAAACCGACAGTGAGCAACAGCCAACCATTGCACCTGATCTTCCTCCCCAATTGGTACTTCAAACAGCTTAGCTTAAAATGCCATTTAGTCATTAGACCTAACAAGAGGCCAGTTCCAATGACCTTTCAAAATAACTCAAGATGGTTGACCTTACTCAACGCTTACAGCATCATAAATCACATAAAATCCATAATTTTTGCAAATGGGGGCCATCAGTATGCCTAGCAGCGTGCCATGAGAAAAATTTTCTCCGTTCCTCACTTTATGCTTCACCAAATGCCTTACTTCTCTCGTAAGCTGCAAAACCTTTCTCCACCCACAGACAATATTCGGGTATACAGACAGACCAAAAAGATATACTCATAAGCAAGCAAGCACGAGTCTAGGCTACCCAAATAGAGTCATCCCTTGCAAAGAGATACCAAATAAATATCATCACAGCTGCCTTATTTCAATGAGATACTTTCTTGCTGGATGGTTGAGACTCATCCTACAGCAACATATAAGGAGGTTTAAAGATCCAGTATCACTTATAAATCATTTTGTTAATTATGATTTCTTTCCCTTATAAGTGAATTTTTTTTGGAAAAAAAAAAAGGATTGGATGAGCTGGAGGGCAGAATATCTCATAGCTTCTGCATAAAAAGGTGTCTTTTATTGTTTCCTCCATTGTTGTCGTAGCAGGTATACTTACATTGTGCTTTTCATTGAGAGCTGGATTTGATGCAGCATTTGTACTACATTGTATCTTCTTATGATGTTGCAGTTTTGTCAACAAAAGTTTCATTTTTTAAATGGTTTCTGCTGCAGATTGGGATCAAGGTGGCAGAAACTGCTCAGTTCATGCATATCTATCGAACCAGCGAAGTTGGTCAATCATATTTAACTTCAGTTTGGACAACTTTGATTGCAATGGCTCATGCACTCTGGCTAATCACTAAAATTAGACCCCAAGTGGTATTATCTCTATCCCTGTCTATGCTTCCAGGCATGTATGTTTTGAACACATAAATATATTGCTGTAATTTGATTATATAACTTAATAAATCTGTATCAACTTTGTATAACTTCAGATTCAACGGGCCAGGGACTTGTGTTCCGCTATGTGCAATTGCATTCTTTTTTAAGGTGTGGATGTACTCCATTAAGACCCCCTCTCTCTTTGGTTTTTCTTGTCCATATTTTTTGAATTGTTTAAGATGATATCAGAGTACATCCTTTAACCTTAAGTGCAGGTAATTGGGTAGATGGTCATCAGTTTTCCATGTCAAGAGTATAGCAAGATAGAGAAGGCTCTCATTAAGTGGCTTACTTCATGACAAGTTATGAATAGCTGATGAGTTCTTTGTGCAATGGCCGCAGCTTCAAAGGCAATATTCACGAGCTCACTATGTTGGTTGTCTCATGTAGTTGAAAAATTCAGCCTCCAACATTGGTACTTTCACTTCAACCTCCAAGTTTTTGCAAAATAAGGTCAATTGTAGTTTGTTTTTACTTTCTTCGGGGCTCGACTTGCAATGTTTACATTGAAGTTTGAACTTGAAGCCACCTCTTAAAATAATTTCCTAATATATATATATGGTTGGATTAAGCAATATTACACTACTCAATATTTTTTAATTAGATGTGAATTTTGATAAATCTTCCGTTAGATTACATTATCTTCATATATTCTCCATAGTTGCAATATTTTAAGGCGATCAAAAATTAATATCCATATCAACAATCAATTATTTAAATTCAAGTTTTTGTAGTTTAAAATAATACATAAAAGATAAGTTTATGAATCGAATAGTAAATAACTTCCAATTAACATGAAAATTGGCATGAATATTAAGAACATATAGAACATGTAATTTAACAGTGAAATTTTCAAAATATGAATTTTATAACAAGTAATTCGATGGTGTAACATTATTTAGAGTTACGTCAAGTGTAACTTGAACCCAACGCATTAGGTTTCTCAACTAGATCAATACTAGAGCTCTCTTTTTGCAAAGTTCTTCAAGAGAATAAATGTTTAGATTAGGTTATTTTTCTTGTAATTTGAGTAGAATATATTCTAGGACATTCAATGTACTCTTGTGGTTTTGTCAACAGATTGTCAAACGAGGAGATTGTTAGGGTCATATTTTTGTGTATTGGCAAACATGTGATGAAATACACTTTATATGTAATTGAGTCTTAGTTTAAGTGTGTTCAAGGAATGTCCAAGTGGTATGATTTGAAGACACAAGACTGTACTAGAAACTGTTCAAGAAAACAAGACTATGACATGGTGAAACTCCTTTGTTCTAGTCCATGTATAGTGTGAAATTCAAATTAAGTTAGTACTATGTATTTGTACCCAAAAAAAAAAAAAAATCATCCTGCCAAGAACCTTTTATCTATTTAAAGATAAAAAGTACTTACAGTCATTTGAAAAAACCAATGGGTGCGTGTATCGCCGTACACGTTTGGGTTTACCTGAACAATATAACAAATTATAAATAAAGTTGAAGCATATGTTGTGATTCAACTATACAAAAATAGGCAAGAGTCTTGTAGTTTATCTAACGAAAAAATTTAAGAACTTCTCTTTCATTGGAACTACGGAATTTATTGGTTAAAAAAAAAAATGAATACTTTTCAAAAAATTTTAAAAATTAACCGAACAATTATTTTCAAATTCATTTCTCTTCCTTAATACTTACAGTCCACCCAAGTTGAATTTGTTCGAAGTCAGTTCCAAACGTTGCGTCAACTGAGATTGCAACTGAACTATATTGGTGAGTTCCTGCAAGCTGTGGATTCCATACACTCATTTTGGCTCCAACTAATTGATACTTTTTGTCTGGGGTTGTTTTTGTAAATTTCCTGCAACTATGAGGATGATTTCCGTTGAAGGTAAGAAGACTTTAATTGTATTACGAAGAAAAAAAAATAAAAAATAAGAAAATAAAAGAAGAAAAAAGACAAAGCTTAATTACAAAATTGGTTACAGCATAAACTACAAAATTGGAGATGAATTTTAACAAATCCACAATTAGATTATATTTCCATCTTATAACCTTCATGCTTGCAAAATTTCTAAAAATATAAAGATTAATTGTTGTGTTATCAATAAATTATTTAAATTGCAAATTTTTGTAGTTTAAAATATAAATTTATAGATCATACAGTAAATAATATCCGATTAACATAAAATTTAATATGTGCATTAACATCGTAAAGAACATGTAATCCAATTGTTAGATTTTCAAAATATGTAGTAATGCTAATTTTTTTAAAAAAGAAGTTGTAGTTTTAGACTACTACCAATTTTGTAGCTAAGTTTTGTCTAAAAAAAAAAAAAAATTGTGACCAACATTATAAAGAAAAACCTTTTCTCACTTACTTCTATATAAGCATCCAATGGATCAAATTAAATGAAGAAAATTGAGACTTATTGAAATTTGATACATCATTAGGAAGATCTTTGTCTGCGACTCTTAGAACAGGGACAGTCCCTTTTGGGCACGCCTCATTTAACTCCATCTTTGCATATTGGACACCAGGCGGCAGCTTCTTGGGTTGCATTTTGGCTGCTAGTTTTCTTACTTTATTGCTAGGTCTCATCTGTAAAGTATTTTATATACTTCAGTAAATCAGCATATCATTTCAAACCAAATATTATAAAATAAGCATCCAAGTTGTTAAAATAGCATCAAATTTATATATATATATATATATATATAAAGTTGATTTCACTCTTTTTTTCTCTAAAACACTCTCTTCCACTGTCTAGTATATATGCAACCAACGAAAAACATTTTCTTTTTATTATTTACCTATTTTTATTATATATATATATATGTTCCTTTTTTGTACATTTGTTATCGGGCAATGCTTTCCAGCAAAGAGAAAAAGAGAATTTGATATGGAATTTCCACATGTCCGAGGCCAAACTGCAAGGAATAGGATCTTCTAAATTTCAATTACAATGGAGAAGAATCATTTGATGGTTAATATTTAATATCCTAAATTTGATAATCTACAAAGTTTAACACCATTTAAAATTTAAATAAAATGTTACATCCTTAGATTTGTAAAATTTATTATGAGTTATTAAATCGATCAATTTCAAAATGATTGTGACGCGCACTATGTAAGCTTGTGCATGCCCTAGTCATATTCTAGGATACCTTGAAATTGAATTTAAATTTTGATGAAAATGTAACGCAAATAAGGTAACAATATGAACCTGAATTGTATGATTTCTGAAGGGTGGATATTCAAAAATAGATTGCTTGTATATATTCACACAATCATAGGTGTCTCTATGCTCAGTCTTCAAAAATCTTATTATGTTAGAATAAATCTCAAGCTATAAGGAAATGAAAATACTTTGTTAGAATGAAAATCGCAATTGCTTTTGCACTAATTTGACATGGAATATTTGGAAAAATAAAAATTGATATAGAATAATAAAAATTACTTGCACAAGTAAAACTATCAACAAATAGATAATAGATAATACCAAAATACTTTTGATGGGTTGATCAGGTTGTATTTCTGAAATCAAATCATTGAGATTATTCCCTTTATCGTGGCTCTTTTATGGAATGAACCGAAATATGACAAGACATATAAAATAACAAATTCTTTGAAAGCCATGGATCCTTGGACCTTAGTACTTGAGTTTGCTTTTTAATGTCCACTTGTTAGCTTAATTAGATTTAAATGTCAATATTTAAAAATGATTCTTTTTCACAAGGAAAGTCCCAAAAGTCTAATCCAAAGATTAATAATCTTTCCAAATTGACGACAATCAAGCTTTAATGATAAAAGATGACTAATTTGAATTTAACCTAAAAATCAATTAAGGAAATGATAAGTGATTAATAAGGTAATAATTACATATCTTTCCTAAAAGGCTAAAGGGTATAATTTCAAATTGATTGACAAACATTAATGGTTGACAATCAATATATTATATTGCCTAATATATTGGAGATAGTTGACTAAAGGTTAATTAGGAAATGACAAAGTAATCAATGATTTATTTAATTTGATGATCCTTCCTAAAAGACTTAGATATTTGAATTCAAACTAATTTGATATATAAGGCAATAAAAATCAATTGATTAAAGAACACTTAAAAAGGCAAGAGTACATTTAAAGATCAAGAGCATGTTTAATAATTGATATTGAGTTTATTAACAGAAAGACAGTCAAGATTTAATGAAGACTCCACTCCAATTAAGTGTCACTCCTTCATAAGACTTAATCACTAATTCTCATTACACATCAACTCTTTGTTTCCACCCACATGTGGACACACTTGGATGATGATCTATCTATATGCTTCGAGGCTTAAGTGATTATACATTTGGACATTCATATGCTCTTGCACTTTGACGTTGAGGTTATTTGGTAGTAAGAGGCACGTGTTTAGATGCTTACATGCTTAAATGCTCATGTGCTTATAAGTTCTTACATGTTTGTATGTTCTCATTCCCACATGCTCTTACATGCTTGGCTATTCACATGTCTATTTGCTTTGATGATCGCATGTTCACATGTTTTGATACTCACATGTTCATATGTTTAGATACTCACATGCTCATATGTTTAGATGCTTACATATTTAGACATGTTCACATGCTTGGATACTCACATGTTTAGATACTCACAAGTTCACACTCTTCCATGTTCGTATGCTTGCACGTTCATATCTTCCCATGCTTACACATTCACATATATTGATGTTCACATGCTTACATACTTGGATGTTTGTATGCCTACCTATGATTCTGACCGTGAGTGTTCCGTAACCCACCTCAATGTTTTCCATTAATCTAACACCAAATAAGTAAAAAAACACATCCCAAAATGGATCAAAACTCACTCTCACTCCTAAAACTCACTCACTCCCACTCACTTGAGACAACTATGGCAGATCTGAGCCGAGGAAGAAAGACACAGTTGCCCCTCTGTTTAGCTGTGGCAGATCCTACAATGGGCTTCAATTCGTGCCTGCTCTTGGGTTTTTATCGTGGGTATTGAACCTGGGTTTTGTGACATAAACTTATAATTAAGAATTCAAGAAGGAAATAAATTTCGAAGTCAAATGGAATTTGTATCAATCATGCCCACGGCCTATCTTTCACAATACCACAAAATTTAAACAAGTCAAAAATCAAAATTATACGACCCTTAACCAAACCCAGCCTCTATTCACGCAGACTCAGTCACCATCTTTATGCCCAAATGCCACTTGTCGTCCACCACCTCCATCAACATAAACCCTCTTACCCACAAAACACTTTGGAACCAAAAGTACTCCTAAGAATTCGCCAAGTGTTCTGGCAAACCCAAAACTCTGTTCCAAATATTGCCACCTTTCACTTCACAGAAACCCACATGTCCAAAAGTTGCATGCCCATGCACGTATAATAATCCCAACCCTCATGTTCCCCTCTCTCCTCTAGCCCATTTCAGTCTTTAACACTTTTTCAATCTAGACTAAACTTCAAATTTGAACCCAGAAATCAAAACAAACAAAAAGGTAGAAAGATGGGCCAAGAACAGTCATAGAGGTCTGAGCAAGAACCCATCAAATATGGCGATGTATTCCCAATCCAAGGAGAACTTGTGGAGAAGACAGTGGCACCAAGAGATGCAGTGCTGATGCATACGATGGAGAACACCATACTTGGGTATCAAAACCCACGAGCATGCACGAATTGAAGCCCATTGTAGGATCTGCCACAGCTAAACAGAGGGGCAACTGTGTCTTTCTCCTTTGGCTCGGATCTGCCACAATTGTCGCAAGCCGAGTGGGAGTGAGTTTTGATCCGTTTAGGGATGTGTTTTTTACTTATTTTGTGTTAGAGTAACAGAAAACATTGAGGTGGGTTACAGAGCACTACCGGTCAGAATCATAGGTGGGCAAAGTGTCAAAATTTAAACGACAGATGGGCACATAGAATTAAAGGCAAATTACAGGTGGGCAAAGTGTAATTATCCCAAAAAACAAAAAACAAAAAAAACAAAAAAACAAAAACAAAAACAAATCCACACATGAAGATTCATAGTGCATCAAAGGAAAACTGAAAAACCAAATTTTAAAGAGGGGAAGAGTGAAACTATACCTCAGGTTAGGTCCTCGGTTCTCAAATGTGATGAGATCAAAGGAGAAGTAGAGCTGAGATAGAGAGAGGAAGAGAGCAAGACTAAGAGAGGCAGAGAAGAAGAGCTGAGATAAAGAGAGACAGAGAGTAAGAGTGAGAGAGAGAGAAAGCATCGGTGGTTAAATTTTAGGGATTTGTGATTGTTTTGTGTGTAATATTTTTAGAGTGTATTTATATTTTATCTGGTTGAATTTTGGTTTGTCTAAAGGTTAATTATGTTATTTTGGAAACAATTAATTTTGTTTAGACCAAAAACTTTTCTTCGTTGTTCTTTGGTCAAATGGATGTAGCTATTTTTTTGGGTTTCACTTGAAAACCAATATATATATATATATATATATATTATGTTACCTCTTCTTTTTTCCAAAATTTTGGAGCCCCTTTCTATTTGGGGGCCTTAGACAATGGCCTAGTGGAAGGGCCGACCCTGCATTGACCACAAATATTTATTGGTTGGGTGCAAGAAACCCAACAAAAGGATTCAATGAATGCAATCTTTCTTATTAACCGTTGATCCCCACAAAGATTGGTTGGGACGGTAAAAAAAAAAAAAAAAAAAAAATCTTCAACATTTTGTAAAAGAAAACAAATATGAATATAATACTAAAAATCATTCAAATATTTGAAGACTATTGAAAAATATTTAAACCTCTCTATGTTATTTATAAATCCATTGGAAATAAGTCTTAAGAACAAAGATACATAAAGATACTTCAAGATTAGCCATCAACAGAGATCCATGGTGATTGGCAAAGGACATAGAAATGTTTTGTGCTGCTGGTGCAGTGGCAACGGCGACAATTTGTAAATTGTCAGTGGCTAACAGTGGTGGGAGTGGCTGAAGTAGCAGCAACAATAGCAATAGTGACAGCACCACCCGTTGGGAGAGGAGGAAGATAAAACATAAGGGGGATTCATGGGAAAATATGTGGAATTTTTTTAACAAAAATAATTATAAAAAAAAGACTCACATGCTAAGTTGCTAGCCTGACAAATTCATCAACATGGCTATTGCCGTATAGACTTACACAAAAGTTAAAAAATGCTACATCATTTTTCTGTTAACCACATAAGGAATAATGCTAACGACAATTAACCAAAGGACTAACAGTTCTCATTTTTTAAACTTGAGGGACTAACAACACTCATTTCAAATTTAAGAGACCAATAGTGCTCACAAGGTAAACTTTAAGGATCAATAGTGTAATTTCAATTTTTTTTTTTAATACCCATTAAATGAAGAATTTGTTAAGAAGCCAAAATTTTGGTAACTTTAGCCACAATTTATTGTACAAAATCTAACCCCTTTATGATTTAGATTAAATAATTATAAATCAAAAATATATTTATGTTATATCATTTAAAATTTCAAAGATAATGTTTATATTATTTACACTCTTAAACTTAAAGAAATAAAATTTTAATCATAAAATGGAAAGCTACCTTGGTTTGCACCCCACAGAGATGGTGCAAGCCAAGCCATGGATGCATGCATGCCCTACACACTCAAGGCGTGCCCATAGGCATGGTGTGTTGGAAATGGTAAACCAAAAGATGCTTCTTGATTTTTCTATAACAATTTATGTTTCTTCTTTTCCAATAACTGTTTGTGTTTATTGTCATTCCATAATGTTTGTGTTTTTATGTTTTTCATATTCTAGAATTTTCTATTATGAATTGAAGAGTCATTATAATAAATACAACTCTTGTAATTCCACTTGGTTGGAAACTCTATAAAAGGAGGAAGATATGTGGTGTGAATTTGTGTGAGAGAAAAATGTAAAGAGTGAAAGAGAAAAATGTAGAGAGTACTCAAGGCAGCAACCTAATATTTTCTAGTATAAGAGAAAGTATTGGAGAGTGCTTAAGGTCACAGCCTTATTTGTGAGAGTTTTGTAAAAGACCACAACCTTATTTGTGAGAGTTGTGTAAAAGGCCATAGCCTTATTTGTGGGAGTTTTTGTACAAGGCCATAGCCTTTGTTGTTGAGGGTTCTGTACAAGACAACAACCTGATTTCTCTTCCTTTTGTGAATTTGAAATTGTGTCTAATAATATATTCATCCCCTCTTTCTTGTGAGTGTTTTTTTTTTTTTTTTTTTTGGTTTTTCTTCGTACTAAGAGTTTATGAATCGAATAATAAATTAACTTTCAATTAAAATAAAATTTGGGCAAAAATGCAAAACTGACCTTCTAATTTTCAGTCATTTTTATTTCAATCCCCTAACTTTCATTTTTTGTCAATTTGTTACTCTGTTAAACCCCAGTTATATCCTGTTGTTAATTGAGCCAAAACAACATCGTTTTGGCTCTTTTTTTTTTTAAATAAAATTTGGAATTTAAAGAAAAAAATTGATATTAAAAAAAAAAGAAAAAAAAAACATTTTCTGTAGATTGAGCAAACCTCGACGCTGTTTTCCTTGGTCATCGCTGTCGATTGAAGTGTCCTGAAAAGCACCAACTTTCTTGTTTTTTCCTAAATGGAATTTCTTTCCTGTTGAACCCAAATTTGTTACAACCTATATTTTGATATATCTGATGAATGTTTGTGAAATTTTTTGGATGATTGATGATGGGTTTGTTGAAATCATGTTGGTTTATCTGATAAATTTGCTGGGTTTTCCTTACTTTGTGGTTTTATCTGAAAATTTTTCATGTTAATTAGTATTTTGGTTAAGAGGGTATATGGTCTCAGAACTTGGGGTTTGTGGGTTTTGTGTATAAGCAGAAATTGGTTTGAATGGGTTTGTCTGATATTTATTGAATTTTATCATAGTTTGGTTTTACCTTGGTGTTTTGGTTTAGAGGGCATATGGTATCAGAATTTGGGGTTTGTGGGTTTTGAGTATTAGCAGAAACTAGTTTGAATGGGTTTGTCTGATAAAGTTATTGAATTTGCTCATAGTGCCGGTCGGGCCTCAACGGCTCACGGCAGACTATCTCTGGGGAGATCGGAAAAAACCCACCTTGGGAAGGAGGTTCTCAAAGCTTGTGGATGACGTTGACGACAATTTCGAGCTTGATTTCTAGGGCTTTAAGGACGATGTCGAGTCCAATATTGATAAGGAAAATGAGGTCCTTAGTTTTGATTTCAAGGGAAGGTTTGATGAGGAAGATGAGGAAATTTTTTTTTTTTCTTTTAATTTTGAAATTAAAAAAAAAAAAGGAAGGAAAACAGCGTCGTTTCAGTAGCATTAACAGCAGCTCATAACTGGAGTTTAACGGAATCTTGTATTGAAAAAAATTGAAAGTTAAAGGACTAAATTGACAAAACTGAAAGTTAGAGGACTGAAATAAAAAAGAGTAAAAGTTAGAAGGTCAGTTTTACATTTTTAACTGAAATTTAACATATATGATAAGAACATATATAATAAGTAATCTAACGGTGAATTAATATCTTATACATAATTCACAATTTTATGGAGGGAGAGACCTTAGCCTATCAATTTCTATACACATCTAGATTTGCTAAACATGATCATATATATATGGACCATGGGCTATTGCAGTTTGAACCGTAAATTTTGATCCAACAATAAGAGAGTGAAAATCATGCATTGTAGTGGCAACTAGGGATTACAAAGGTGATACTATCATAGTTTGAATTGACTTAATATAGAAGTAAATGATGACCTACTAGAATATTCATGTGTAATGAAAAAAATGAATGGTTAATATAACATAATAATGCTCAAATCTATTTTTTTTAAGCTATTCGGTTAAGTGATATCCCTAACTCTATATATAATATATTAATCCCTTAATTGGAGTTTGGGTATTATATGTTGCAAACATTGTGTACATTTATACACTATCAAAATATAACTGAAAACTTGATTTAAAATCACGTTTTCAATTCTATATATTTCGATAGTGTATAAATGCATGTATGTGTGTAACAAAAATTTCACTTTATGTTTTTACCTTTTAATACAAAGGTACAAAGATAAGTGCTTTTCCTTCAAATCAAATAAAGATAATGCACAATTTTAGATGATGTTAGGTGAATATCCAATGTCTGATTGTGTTATAAAAAAGGAAACAACTTTGAGAAAAGAGATAAATGATCTGATCGCCAAATTAAAGAAGAAAAAAAAAAAGGTGACAACAGTTATCAAGAATTAATTGGCTGAAGAGTGGTGATCACAATACTAAATATTTCCATACTTATGCTAAAAAAATATCAACATTTTACAATTTTAACTAAAATTTCATTTTTAAAACACAATTTCAAAGGGAGTATAGAGTGTGCAATTGTAAACACCTTACTTTGTTCCCCAATTATAATGATGTGTCCCTCCAATGATGAACTGATTGAATGATGTGCATAACTCTCTAATCTCTCTCTCATTTGACATGTCTTTATTTTATTTTTAACTCCTTTATTTGTTTATTTATTTCTAGTTTTAACTGTCAATCTTTATTTTAAGTGCATTTTAAGCAACAATTTTCAATCCATGCACGCTTGTCTTTTTTCCTTTTTCCACAAAATCCTCAATTTTTGAAAGTTATATCCAAAAAGATCAAGTTTTGTCCCTTAAGCTCCTTCTGTTATTTTAACTTAAAAACATTTGCATTTTATTTCAAATATATTGGCAAACCCAACTTTAGCGGTCAAAAAGAAAAGGACAAAACAAAACAGAATGGTGAGACGTGCATGGTAGGTACAGTGGATAGACACCTGCAACACTAAGCAGGTCCGGCGTGCCCTCATTGGCACGATTTTTGTCTTGGTTATCATTCCATTGTTCCAGGGAGTGCAGTAGGGTGTGTGCAAACAAAAACGGATTGTGGGTGGATTTTGAATTTGAAAACAGAGATGGGAGACCATATAAGGAGAGAAATAACGAGAAAAAAAGGGGAGGAAAAAAAAAGGGAGAAAAATAAGAAAAAGAGAGAGAGAGAACAGAGTAAAAAAAAAAAAAAAAGAAGAAAAATAGAGAGACACCATTTTTCACAGGATTTTGGAACTAAGATGGACCTGTCTGTTTCTCATCTCCTAAAATCATTTTCACTATACCTCTTTGCATACTAATTTTCAAAAGCTTTCAAAAAAAAAAAAACATCAAGAGATTGAAATTTCTTGGGAGAAAACCTAGTCTTGAGGGGGGACAAATCTGGCCCCAAACTAACAAGTCCAACATCGTATTCCTGCTGTTAGCCTGGCCCACACTGTACACAGCTAGTTCAGTACCTCTCCGCAATGGCGACTCCAGGAATTTTGTCCAAGGTGTTCCTATTCCACTTTGAAAAAATTTCGGGTCATTTAGGTCTATTTTGGGTGGTTCGGGACGTTTCGGTAAATACCAGCCGAAATTCAAGATTTGGCCAGCATGAAGTTTGTGTTTAAAAAAAAAAAAAAAAATTTCTTAAAACCAAAACAAATTTGCATTTTGTACGCCGAAAAACCTCAAAATGAAAAAAAAAAAAAAAAAAATGAAAAGAAGTGAAATGAACAAAGGTACCTGTACAATAAACTATAAGTTTATTTGAAATATTAATAAAATTATTAATTATTGTTTTTTAGTTGTTTCATTAATTTGTTTGTCTTTTATAAACTATAATTTGTTGTATTGGTGTTTCATTAATTATTAAATTATTAATTGTTATTTAACCTAACATAATTTAATTTGTTTGTCTTTTATAACGTATTAGTTAATTAAATTATTAATTATTGGTGTTTAGTTACTTTATTAATTTGTTTGTCTTTTTTTTTTTTTACTAATTCCTAGATGCCCATCAGCCCATCTACCCCCACCCCACTCAACAGACAAGCACAAGCCGTCCCCCAATCACAACCTGCCAATCAGAAAATTTCACAATCACAATACATTATACTAAAAGACAATCAATATCTTACCAACATCAACACCAACACACACTGACCAACAGCAACAGATGAGATAAAGCCAAAAAATAGACAAAAAGCAAAATAAAGTTAAAGAGTAAAGATTGGTTATCCAAAAAAAAAAAAAAAAAGAGAGTAAAGATTCGACCAACCAATCAAAGTCTTACAGTTCAAAAGAGAGAGAGAGAGAGTTACTGAGTTAGACAACTTAGACAGTTAGACTAGAATAAAGAGAGAGACAGACATCAGACATTCATATTTTTCATTTCATACTTTTCATTTCAATGAGAGAGAGAGAGAGAGAGAGAGAGAGAGAGAGAGAGAGAGAGAGAGAGATAGTGAGTGAGAGACTAAGAGAGAGTCAGAGAGAAAAAGAGAGAGAAATACCTTGAGGCCGAGCACTGGAGTAGTCGAGACTGATCTGCGATCTACGATCTGCGACGAGAGGCAAGCGATGAGCGACGACAAGGGGCAAGCGACGAGCTATGACAAGAGGCGAGCCAGCGACGACGACTAGATGAGGACGACGAGCGAGCTACGCTTGCGAGCGACATGATCGTTTCACTGTGGGTTTAGTTTGCTCTGGGGGTTTTTTTTTTTTTTTTGATAAACACCTCTATATTGCAATATAAGGTAATGGGGTTTGGTTTGCTTTTGCTTTTGCTTTTGCTTTGTATAGACTGTATTGGGATTTGGTTTTCTCTGCCAATGACGTGACCGTGAGTTTGATTTTTGATTTGCTCTGTACTGGGTGAGAATCCATGGGTTTGCTACCTCCGTATTATGTTGGGCTTGCCGAGGGCAGTAGGCTTGGCTCTGTTACAATATATATATATATATATATATTTTTTTTTTTCAGATTTTAGTTCAAAATTTATTTATTTATTTATTTGAGGGTGTTCCTAATTTTGTGATTGAGGGTGTTCCTAATATGGATTATATATATATATATATATAAATTTTTTTCAGGTCAGGGTGTTCCTGGGAACACCCTGACCTGTACATGGCATCGCCATTGTCTCTTCATCAACCATCATCGGTAGAGCGTCACATGGTGAGAGGACCATCCTTCAAAGAACACCGTTGTCCTTGCCGTTCATCTCAGTGGAGTTATCATCAAACTCGTCCAAAGAATTGCTGGGTATGTTTTCGACTTTATCACTCTTTATCCTTGCATGTTTTAGTCGTTTGAATTTTGGATGCCTTGTGAGATGGGTCTGTTCTTTGCTAGATATGTTCTTTTCAATCTGAATGTTAAAGCTTGAAGCTTGGGCTGTTTTGTGACCAAAGAACTAAGCTTGGTTGTAATAAAAGAAAGTTAAAAGTCAAAAGTGGGGTTAAATCATGTCAGCATGTGGCTTCTTAAAACGTGGACCATGCATTGAAAGCTTTTGATGAAGACATGGATTTTCAAACCGTAGCTACTCTACAAGTTGCCTAGTTCCACTGTTCCAACAACCCTATGTTTTTCGGTTTTCACAAATAAAAATATAAATATACTTTTTTTTTTTTTACTTCAAATCAAAACTAGCTCACAAGCTACTAATCTGATTAAGTCCTACACCTTTTTTTTTTTTTTTTAAAGTATAATCCTTCGTAATCAAAGATCAAAAATGGAAATTTTTTTTTTCAAAAAAAAAAAATCATTCTTTTTCAAAATTCAGTTCTCTTGAACTACGTCTTGACCTGATCCTTTATAAGAGAGGTACGTAGGCAACCTTGTAGAGGCCCCGTCCCATTCACCCAAACAACGTTGGAGAACAAAGTAAAAACAATGTGACAAAATTGTTTAGGTGCATGTTAGGTTAAGCCCATTTGTTTGCATTAAGCATGTTTAAACTTTGAGCATTGGCCTATTTATATTGTGTGCAAGTTTTCACGATAATAGGTTTTTAACAAGTTAGAGAAAGAAAGTCTTTTTGCAGGAACCAAGGATGGCGGACCATGATCTTCTTTCATGTTCCCCCATGGTCACAACATCAAATGAATTCAACTTCAATCTAAGCATGGAATATGCCCCAAACTAGGGGCATTGGGTAAGTACTTCAAATTCATTTCAATGAATAAATCCATTGCTAATTGAAATGATCTTTTTGCAGGAATTAAGCAAGGACTTATCCAGCAATCCACATCAACTTCCAGCTAAAGTTGTTCTCATTCAAAGGATAGGTTTTACAAAAAAAAAAAAAAAAAAAAAAAAAAAAAAAAAAAAAAAAATCTCCATTTTCAAAAGGAAAATTCTCCATTTTTCAAAGGAAAAATCTCCAAAACCATATTCCAAAGGAAAAAACTCCAATAAACAAATCTTCAATAAAAATTTCCAAAACTTCACTGGAAAAATCTCCATAATAAATCTTCAAGGAAAAATCTCCACGAACAAATCTTCAAAAGGAAAAATCTCCAAAACCATATTCAAAAGGAAAAATCTCCAATGAACAAATCTTCTTAAAAAAATTTCAAAAATCCAATGGAAAAATCTCCAGAATAAATCTTCAAGGAAAAATCTCCATGAACAAATCTTCAAAAGGAAAAATCTCCAATGAATAAATCTTCACTAAAAAATTTCAAATCATCAAAGAAAAAATCACCAAAACTATTTTTCAAGGAAAAATCTCCTATGAACAAACCTTCATTAAAGTTTTTCAAAATTGAAATGGAAAAATCTCTAGAATGAATCTTCCAGGAAAAATCTCCATATTTCAAAGGAAAAATCTCTATGAATAAATCTTTTTAAATTTTTTTTTTCAAATGTTTAAAGGATAAATCTTCAAGATAACTCTTCCAAAAAAAAAATCTCAATTTTTCAAGGAAAAATCTCCAATGAATAAATCTTCATAGGAAAAATCTCCAATGAACAATCTTCATTAAAAATTTTGAAAACTTTAATGGAAAAATCTCTAGAGTCAAAGCTTCAAATGATAAATCTCTTGAGCATAGCTTCAAATGAAAGATCTCCAAAACAAATGGCAGATTGCAATCTCCTTCCATATTCTCCAATGGTTGCAACAGCAAGAATTAGGGTAAAGGACCCATACACATTGGCACAAATATCACCTTCCAGAAATCCAAAAGACCTCTAGAAAGCACATCCAAATTCAATTTCAATGGACCTCTGGGAAGCACGTCCAAATTTCAAATCCATTGCCTCTGGGAAGCACGTCCAAACTTCAAATCCATCGGACCTCTAAGAAGCACATCCAAACTTCAAATCCATCGGACCTTTGAGAAGCATGTCCAAAATTCAAGATCATGACTGAAATCCTCATTTTGTCGTAACCACTGGTAAGCATGTCTTGTACTCATTTTTTTTTTCACGAAAAAAAAAAAAAAAGGCTGCATGTATGAACTACGCACTAAGAGGTACGTGGGCAATCTCCCCGGAGATTCGGTCCATATTTTGATCCACAACATGACCTTCTACATTTTTATCTGCATGCATCATACATTCACCATGGTTAAATACTAATTGCAAAGTTAGGTGTCTCTTTCATACACTGACATTCGCTTTTCAAGCTCTGCCAATGAAGGGCATTCTGTTGACACCCCATTTTGTAACCCGCATTTAACCTCACATAGAGGGTAAAAGGGTAATTTCGCCTTAGAAATATGCATCTTGATTCTGGTCATTAGATCCTTAATCTCATTTCACCAAAATGATCTTGATGTTGTAACGATCAAATCGACTAGTCATAAGCCCTAATCAGCCACCAGATTGAAAGTTATCATCAAATCAAGTTTTAATGGCCGAGATACACTATCACAAATTGAGTCCAACTATATGTGATTATGAACAATTGATTCCAATTGGTTATAATTATAATCAATTTGAGATTAATAATTTGTCATAATTTGATTAATTAGGACTAAATTTTATGATGAGGTTGCATACACTTAATTAATTAAATAATTAAACATTAATTATTCAATGAGTAATTTGGGCAATTATCTTTTAATTAGAGTAAATTAGAAACCAATTAAGTCTGAAATGGGAGTGATTGGAGCCATTTAATGTTAATTGAGAGCTAATTTGGGACTTATTAATGTTAATTGTGCTAAAACCATTTTTTAACAAACGACCTCTGCTCACTTTTTCATTGATATCTCTCAGAATATTTTGAATCTGTGAATAAGGTTAATTTTCCCAAAAACTAGACATCCGGGCTTCAATTTGAGCACAAGAATGAGACAATTCCAATCAGAATTGATTCAAATATGATTTTTCAAAGTTGGCTTTACAGGCTGTTACAGTAGCTACGAGAAAACCGAATTTTGGCTTGCTCCTCACTCTCACCAATCTTTCCATTTAATGCACCAGATTTTTTCCAAGGCTAAAATGAGGTCTAGGTTCATGATTCTTTATCAACCCTCACTAAATGGCCTACATTCATATTTCCTCTACCACTACTATATAAACTCTCACTCTCCTTCATTCCAAGACACACACAAAAAAACCCCTCTTTTCTTCTCTCTTGAGTTCTAGTAAAGTTGAGTAGTTTTGTCATATCTTGGTCTTCTTGAGACTCAAGATATTGAGTGAGACTCACTCTCTCCTAGCTCTTCTTTTCCTCCGCCCTTTGGATCTCCCTCAAAAGTCTCCTCCTCCACCATATGAATCTTCCATGAATGTATAATCTCTTTCCCTAATTGTTTTTTGTGTTGTCATGATGAGAGTTTAAGATTAAAGCATAATAGTAATCACTTAAATTCCCTTGAATATGTTTGAATGCTTTTAATTGTTCTTATATGTTCTTCACATGTTCTTGGTTGTTCATCACATGTTCTTAGTTGTTCATCACATGTTCATGCATAGCACTAGTTTTAATCTTAAATCCATATCAAAAATATGAAAAACATGTTAGTCTAATAATTCTTTCAAATCCTTGAATCTAGGTTATCACCATCCACACACATTCACTAGAATTTATTTTTTAATCCAAATGCGATGCTTAATAAATTGAATTAGGGTTTATCACAAGCACACACTTTAAATTCAACATGCAAATTGATTGGATGGTGTGGTATGAATGTTGGCCACCATAGTCTAGAAGACCGGTTTCACCAGGCAAGATGGGTGCCTAACACCTTCCCACCTTGTAACATAGTCTCCAAACTTAGATTAAGGGTTGATAGACCAATGTTTATCCTTGTAATTTTCAATTTTTAAATTGTAACTAGGAAATAAAGCTATGTTCTTTATCTTAGATTGTATCTAGGACCAAAGCCATGTAATTTTCCTATAATCAATGTAAATTCAATTGAAAATTAATAAAAAGCGGAAATTTTTTAATTTTGGTTTTCTTATTTATCCCAATAATTAAATAAATGGCGACTCCATTGTAAAACCTTTAATCTAAAGGGGAAAATATAATTAGTCAAACCTCCATTTTGAGAGACAATAACATGACTCCACCCATTCACGTGGGTTTGGCCCAACATCTTACAAAAAAGGGGGCCGGAGGCGCGGTCTCTCACATAAGTACAAGAGATAACTTAATCTTACTCATCACAAATAAGAGCCACAAAATTCACTTGCTTAGTTGTGCATAGAGATACTTATCTAAGTTACAAAAGAGACAAAGTTTAGAAAACTTTGTTTCAATGGCCATCCAAAGTACACAAGTACCAATGTACACAAAACACACTGTTTTTGTAATTTTCTGATTTTTCAATTTTTATTTATTTATTTTCATATGAAAAAACAAAATAAAAAATTTGAAAAATAAACAAACAAAAACATGTTAAGCAAAGCAAAGCAACAAAACTAGATTGACTCAAAATAAAAGAAAAACACACAAGTTATGCAAAAAAATAATAATAATAATAAGAAGAAGAAGAAGAGAGAGAAGAAAGTGATTGAATCACTTGGAGCCCTTTTCCTTCCACACCGGAAGAATTGAAATCGTTCAAGTTCAAAAGAAACATGAGGGTTTTAAGAAGATCTCTAAATAGAGCAAAAGAGGATTGAAGTTGATTCTGGCTTCTAAATGCTATCATGTCGTTGCTCTGTTGACTAGCTAACCACTTATAGCAATTTGGTCAAGTATGACCGGCAATGCCACAATGATGACAGAGATGCTGCTTCTTCTGTTTAGGCTTTTGAGAGTTAGCCTTCTTAGCTCTAGGGTTTTTAACATCTTTCTTGTCCTGTTTAGAGAGTGCTCCTAAAATAGATTTACCCTTGTCTAAGTTCTCACTAGCTAATTCATTTTTAACAATATTGTTCTCAATTTCAACATTATTAGCAGAAGGAACAAAAACAGTAATACTAGTAGAAGCAATATTAGAGGAAGAAAGACCATACCATAAACCTGTTCGATCTAAAGCAGATTTCTGAATAATGAGCATCTCGTCAAGATTTGTACTTGAAGTCCTCTCCAATTGAGCTCTAACTTGAAACAGCTCTGCTTCAAGCTTCTTGTTCTTCTTAGCCAAGAAATTGTTCTCAAACCTCAGTGCTCCAATAATCTGATTTGCTTCATCAAACTATGTGGAAAGCTTTTCACAATCAAGTTCCACATCATTAAGCTTCTTGGTGGCTAGCCTATAGAGTTTTTCATGTTTTTCCGACAACTTGTATAGTTTCTTATAAGCAGTTTGGATATCATCTTGATCATCCATTTTCTCAAACTTGGACTCCACCAATTCCTCTTCTTCATCCACATCTTCAACAACCCCCTCAGTAAGATTAACAGTGGCAGTGAAAGCATTTAAGATTCCATCATCCTCAGGCTCGGTGTCACTCAAGATAGTAGCAAGTGCCTTGCTCTTCCCAATACTCTTGAGATATGTAGGACACTCCTATTTCATATAACCGAAGCCTTAGCACCCAAAGCACTTAGGTCCTGCGAGAACAGTATACTGACCACCATCCCTAGCATCTTTCTTCCCTTTATCTTGGCTTTTGTGTTAAGAAGAACTGAATTGCCCACAGTCCTTGTCGAAGCCCTTCCCATTGACATTCTTCATGAATTTCTTGAATTGCCTTGTAATGCAAGACTTCATCTTAGAATCCTCATTATCTAAAGACTCATCAGTGTCACTGCTCTTGGCTTTCAATGCCATGCTCTTGCCCTTACCCGACTTGCCAATTCTTGTTAACCCTAACTCGTAGGTTTGTAGATTTCCAACCAGCTCTATCGGAGGAATCTTGTCAATATCCTTTGATTCCTCTATTGCTGTGATCTTGGCATGAAATCTCCCAGGTAGAAATCTGAGCACTTTCCTCACAATCTTGGGTTCATGAATGGTTTCCCCAAGATTGAAAGTTGGGTTCACTATGTCCTTAAGCTTGGCATAGAACTCATCGAATGACTCATCCTCTTCCATCTTTATTTCTTCAAAGCTTGTAATGAGCCTCTGAAGTTTTGAATCCTTGACAACCTTTGTTCCCTCATAGGTTGTCTGAAGGATGGTCTATGCTTCCTTAGCAGTTTCAGTGGAGGATATCTTCTTAAACTCCTCATTGGTGACTGCACTAAATAAAGCACTCAATGCCCTACTATTGAAGTTTGCCGCCTTGATCTTAGCATCATCCCAGTCGGCCGGCGCTTCCTTTGGCTTGGTCCAGCCAATCTCTATAGCTTGCCACACCTTCTCATCTAAAAACTGCAAGAAAGCTCTCTTGCATACTTTCCAGTATGTATAGTTAATGTCATCAAATAAAGGAGGTATAATTAATGACTATCCTCTAATCCATGACAAACAGGGTTCAATGGATCAACACAGCAAAGATTAAACCTAATTAGAGTGTGTCTGCTCTAATACCACTTGATAGACCAAAAACATATTGACCCCTTTGTGATTAAATTAATTGATTAATTAGCCAAGTTTAATTAATTAATCAAATTAACATGTAAAGTGCGTGGTAGCATAAACAAATCACCAATTAAACTAAGTATGCAATGGAAAATAAATTGACACGGTGATTTGTTTACGAATGAGGAAGACCTACACGACAATCCCACCGGGTGATTTTAGGATTACCACTCCCGAAATTTCACTATTATCACAACAAGCGGTTACAAGTAAAGGAATCCTAGTACCTTATACCAACCTACAGTTGAACCCTTACCCGAATACCCAATTGGACTTGTTCTATAGTGAAAATTTCTTCTTTTGATGCACGGGTCCTAGAACATGACTAACCAATTGTGCGAATCCCAGTACGCGACTTCAATCCTAGTACCTTATACCAACCTACAGTTAAACCTTTACCCCAATACCCAATTGGACTTGTTCTGTAGTGAAAATTTCTTCTTTTGATGCATGGGTCCCAGTACATGACTAACCAATTGCGCGAATTCCAGTACGCGACTTCAATCACTAACTAGAGAAAGTTGTTGGCTGTAAAGTTCTTCAGTTCATCCCACAATGAAGATTAAGAAGATGCTTGGTCACAAAACCCTACGGTGCACATACACAGCAACTTCTTCACAAGAATGATGAACTAGCGCAAAACTCTGTCTCTGGTCACAATTTGCTTGAACAGACTTTGTTCAATGCTTGCGCAACTTATGAACTCTTTGACGGCTCTTAATACAATCCGTTTTATAAATCTAGGGTTAAGAGAAAAGAAAGCCCAAAGACATATTCACAGATCCCAAGAAAATCATATCAGAATTTTGAAATTCTTCAACCTCGATAGATAGCAGCTGTCGAGCACACAGGCTGAGACAGCTTTCTTAAGCTCAATAGATGCAGCTGTCGAGCCAGCTGTCAAGATTTGATGAATTTGCACTATTCAGCTTGTTTCTTGGACAGACTTGACTGGCTTTAACACTTGATCTTGAAACCTTATTTCTTGAAGTATTAAAAACACCTAGATCTACCCAATTGCAAGTAAAGTACGTTTTGACAAAGGATTAGCCAATTACATAAAAGAATGACATATGTTCTTAACAAGTGAAACACATATGTCCTAACAAGAACTACTCTATTATCTATAGTGAACAAGTCTATAACTTATAGAAAGGAAAGCCTACATAGATGCAAAGTTTTCCTTCCTATAAGCAAGAGTTCATGTATAAAGAAAAGCTATACATCTATCCAAAAAAACTCCCAAAATATATCCAAAAAACTACCTCCTATACAAAATGTAACCTTCCTTCCTCCTACAATACAAGGGGAAAAAATATTTATCAATAATATATAAAGACACAGAACAAAAACTACAAAATGACCAATATTGAAAGCTCAATATGTGTATAAAACACCCTTAAACGTTTAAACCTCAAATTACAAATTACCAATTCAAGCTTATTATCAAACAATAAATGTGCAAAACATGAACATAAGCTAAAACAGAATTGATAAACAATCTAAACCATAAATAATCACAATCACAGCAGTAATTAAATGGCATAGATAAAGGGAAGAGATATGCAAACACAAGGACAACACTCGATGTGTTATCGAAGAGGAAATCGAAGTCCTAGGGGTAAAACCTCTTTGTCGCCCTCCAAGCAGTCAATAATCCACTAGAAAATGTAGTTGGGATACATGAACAATAATAGACCCTTCAAGCCTAATTTACCCAGTGTACCTAAGCCCTCCAAGCTTCTTGCTCCAACGAGGTTACGTCGAACCTTTGTCTTTTCTAGCTTACCAGATTCCACTATAGCCCATAACATCAACCAATATGAATTTGTCCCTTTCTAACTGCTTCCCAAAGCACCAAAAAGCCTTCTCACAGATATGGGTATAGTGAGAAAAGGACTTGGCTAAGAACCTCTTAAGGATGTAACAATGGAAAGGGTGAGTGTAGAGGAATTTGAAGAGTCTTTATGTGAAGATTGTGGATGAGTCAATCTTGTTCTTCTCTAGGGTTTCTCTCTCAAAATTCTCTCTGGAAGCTCTCTACATTTCGTGGGTATAAGGGTCTATAGATAGTAGTGTGTGTTTGGAATGCGAAGAGTCAGTTTTTTTCAAAACAGAACTGGCTAGCGACTTAGCCTCGCGACTTAATTGAGCCACAAGTTCAAGCCGCGAGGTAACTGAATGGCCAGTCTGGAATTTTTGTCTTGTAGTGCAACAGTTGGCATGACGCTTCAGCTTTTCTACATGCTTGGCACGTGACCATTTTCTGGCGGCTTGCCTGTCGCGAGCCACCTATGAGTCCCTGCTTCTTTGCACAAACTTGAGCATTTCTTCACACTCTCTCACACACTACCCTTACATGATTCCCACCTAAATACAGGGTTTCTAAATGCTGAATTACAAGCAAATTTGGCACGGAATAAAGCCAACAAAATGGTTGATTAAATTCAAACTTATAAATATGAACAAAAATTACAAGGGCAGAAACATACCTGGTCATTGATAATTCATTAATACTAACTGTGGTACGGGTTGCACCTTTGCTTGAGTAGGAACTAGAACTTGCAGCTGTTGTAGCTTGATTCAAAACTAGGAAACAAAAAATTGAGGCAATAGATTAAATTTTGCTCAAGTAATGACACAATTAATAACACTTCATAGACAAGAAGGTTGGAAGTTAAACATATTACCTAAGTTATGAAATTCATCCTTTAAGGCCTCCATCTCATCCTTTGATTTGTGAAAAGAAATTGGGACATGGGCTTACAACTAGTTTTAAGCACAAACAAGATTTTGAACCATGAGAGGAGAAAATGAACTTCGAAATGGATCAAGTATACGCCCTCCAGTACTAAATGCCGATTCAGAAGCAACTATGGAAACAGGTACAGCCAGCTCATCCCTGGCCATTTTGGACAGCACTTGGTACCTATCTGAATCGGCTTTTTACCACCCCAAAATCTCAAATTTCACATCCCTTTTACTCTCACAATTTTCAGCAAAATATTTTTCAATCTCATTGCTACACCCTATAGACTTCTCAGCCTTTAAAAAACGCTCATATCAAGAATTAACCATCACATATGGATCAGTACAACTAATTGTATCACCTTCTATGTGTGCCCTCTCACTCTCACTTGGTACTGCCACATTTGGTGAATTAACACAAGAGTAATAATCATACAACCTATCTATGGTCTTCCTCACCAAATCAACCATCTCATCAACCACTTCATCTCCATAAATTTCAGAAAAAGAAAACTTCAAAACCTTCATTTTCTTTCTTGGATCAAGAACCACAACCACATACAAAAGCTGATTAATTTTATCTCCTTTCCCCCCAATTCTTTTCAAATTTAGCTTCCATTTTAGTTGCCATATTTTTCAAGAGATGATTTTGAGATTTAGTTAAATGAGCAATATTCTCTTGAATCACAAACATCTCATCAAAGAAGGTATTTGAAGTAAAATACAAAGAATTGGAGAACTTCTTTGTTGCATTGTAAAAAAGTTTCAAGAAACCCACGAGCATCCTACAATTATGAAAATCAGCCCCACAAGGAGATCCCAAACCACCACTCTTTTCCTTGTTCATAAAGTATGAAGAATAGTTATCATTCTTAAAGTCCATTCTTAGGAACACTTTCTCAAAATTTTTAGCAGTATCTAACATGAGGTAGGTAGAGTTCCACCTAGTAGGTATGTTTAGACTTAGTAAACACTTGGATTCAATACCTAATCTCTCCATAAAACTCCTAAAAGTTTGATTTCTATTTGGTGAGGACTTCACATACCTCACCGCTTCACACACCCTAGCAATGTATGCATCAATTTCTTTTAAACCATCCCCCACAATTAGATTTAAGATATGTGCACAACACCTCATGTGCAAGAACTCATGTTTTAAAACAGTCTCCTTCCAATAGTCTCCCCCCTATGGTCTTCAACTTGATAAAAATTTAGAATTCTCTTATGTAAGTTCCAATCATCATCAATAAAATGACATGTAAGGGACATGTAATTCAGATTTTGAATACTAGTCCATGTGTCTGTAATAAGGCGCACCTTATGACCTTTCAAGGGTTCCTTTAGTTTCCCTCTCTTAACACCATAAATGTCAATCACATTCCTAGCTATAGTTTGACGAGATGGGATATCCCTAATTTGCAACTTAGTTTGTAAGGTAGTTGAATATCTTTGAAACCCATACCCTTCAACAAACCTAAAAGGCAACTCATCTATTATAATCATTTCAACAAGTGCCTTCCTAAAAACCTCAACAGTAAAGACTATTGGTACATGCTGAAACCCTTCCTCCCCATTTATTTTGGGTTCAAATGCCAAGGTTTGTTGCCCTTTAAGTGCATCTCTATTGGGGTTCTTAACACAGTTTGGCACATGATTCAACAAATTAGTAGTACCATGCCCCTTACTATTAGCACGATAAGTTTTTTTGGCAATAATGGCAAACAACCTTATATTGATCCTTACCAATCTTTATTTTTTTCAAAATGATCCCAAGCAATAGACCTTTTCCTATTACTACCACAATCAGCAGCTACCTCACTCACCTTGGCTTTATCCTTAGGTTTAGGTGGAAGTGCTTCAGCATTAGTTGGAGTGGCAGCAGGTTCAACTTGGGCAGCGAGTGTTGTTTGGGAAGGGGGTGCATCACTAGAAGGTTCCATAACCTAAAGACATCAAATTTACGCATTAGCAAACAACCATAAAAAATAAAAAATAAAAAAAAATCCTCATAAAGATCATTGTAGTTGACCTCTTAAAGGGCAAAGTCACATACACTGGAGCTTTGTAGAATAAGAAATATCATAATGCATAAGAATTGACTTCACAAGTGCTGATTGGGATGTATCCTAAATCAACTAACAAGATTGACCAAAAAATTTAAAAGCCAAGAATATATCAAATTATCAAGTCTAGTGAAAGGGTGCATCATATCTGAATCTCTATCTAATTGTCAAAGGATTCATATGAGTATCAAACTTACAATTAATAATGACCTTTTCTATAATTTAAAAGGAAAAAAGTAGGGCTTCTAAACTTTCAGTTGATGAGAAGATAACCCAATCCTATTTAGTATGATAACTCTGATCAAGTTATGAAGCAATGGATTGATATATCATTTTACACGTAAATAAACACTACATAGATTGGGTGGCCTAACAGCTCTAATGAGAAAGAGAAAATAAAAGCTAAGAAAATCAAAGTCTCAAAAAGAAATTACAAAGACATATCATCATCAATTTGCAAACACAATTATTGTAGTTAGATATTACTTAAACAGGAGATGAATAAATATGACTTCAGACTTGAGTTTTTAGACCTAAAAAAGAATTTAGAAGCCTGTCTAAGGGCTCAACTAATCAACCCCAAAAACTTTGATTGAGAAGGGGTCCATATTAATCATTGATCTTGTATTAGTTATCGTGTAATACATTCTAAAATTTTTCAACGTATAACATTCTAGCTAAGCTAGGGAAAACATGTAAATATAAGATCACCATATTCACTAGTAATTCATGAAATTTTATCTAAGTATTTTATTTAAAAAGATCGGAAAATCAACAACAACAGGTCAAAGCGACAACAAAAACAATGACAAAAGTAACACACAAACAATAACAAGAAGTTAAAAGAGAAAGAAATGATACCTCAGAGAACTCTTAGCTGTTAGGGATTCAACCTTGAAAATGCAGCAAAAAGCCTACTTGAACAACTTTCAACTCCTATATAAAATTAAGATTTCAAATTTTTAAGTTAGGGAAGCAAAATGAATCAAACAAATGAGCAATAAAATACAATCAGATAAGAAAATAAGAATGTGTTTGGATTTCATCTTTTTAAAATAGGGATTCATCCTTTTTTTTTAAAAAAAAATTTCAAAGTGAATATACAAGTATATTGATCAAAGAAAAAAAAACAAAACAAAACAAGGAATAAAACAGGCAGATAAGAAAATAAAAATGTGTTTGGATTTCATCTTGTTAAAATAGGGGTTCATATTCTTTTTTTACAATGAAGATACAAGTATATTGATCATAAAAAATATAAAAAATAAAAAAAAAACAAACAAACAAACAAAACAAAACAAGGAATAAAACAGGGCAGATACAAATCACACTCAGAGCACACTAAAATAATGAATCAAACTAACTATAATGTCTATCTGTAAAGAGTATACATGAAAATAAACACAAAGCACTCTCAGAAAAGTGATAACTCAAGTCTTCAAAAAATTATAACACAAACAAACATACTCAAATTAGGGGTTCCATCTTTGAAAAGTGATAAATCAAGTCTTTGACCAATAAATCAAATAAAAAAATTTAGGTTTATATCTTTGAATCCAATCTCTTGTTCAGTTTTGGTCCCTAATCTTTAAGTTTTAAATCATTTGAACAAGATCCCTTAAGTTTCTTTTCATATGATTCTTTTTACTTAAAAAAAAAAAAAAAAAAAAAAAAAAAAAAACTCATTTGAACAAAATGATAAACCCATATCACAAACACAAAATACAAAAAAAGAGGGATAAAAAGGGAAGAAACTTTACCTGATTTAAGACTAGGAAGCCAAGACTGAGAGGCTAAGAAGACCCATGGTGGAAAGTGGAAACAAAGTGAGGCGGTGACGCCAGGTGGGGTGTGAGGCAGCAGCAATAGCAACCAGCAACCCGGTGGAATGAAGAAACTAGAAATATTTTGATGTAAAGGAGCAAAGGACTTTGCTTGTTTCAAAATAAAAAATAGAGATTTTGAAATCACTAAAGAGATTAGAGAGCAGAGAGAACGGCGAACACTCATAAAAGACCAATTTATAAGAGAGAGAGATGAGGGTTAAAAGTCTTGAAACCTTGGCTTTGCCAAGTAAGGAGTAAGGAAAATCTGATTTTGATTTTGATAAGTGTAGCCAAGTAGAGTGTTGAAACCCTAAACCATGGTCCATGATTCATGACCAGAGGCATGGGAAAGTGAAAATCTGATTTTGATTTGAAGGGTAGTCGACTAGCCATTCTAAATCTTCAGATGAAGATTTTCTTTTGTGTGGAAGTTGTGATATTTCAGTGCTTTTAGCCTTTTAGTCCCATCACTCTTGCGTGTTCAGTCGGGTCGGTTCTACGACTTTTTAACCCATTAACTAGCTACCTGAATCGACTATTCGATTTTTATTAGAGAGGGACCCAAATCTGACTAACCATGGACTTCAGGTCCACCCGCTGGGCCTTGGGTTGGTTGGACCCGATCAGTTTGGTCGTGTCTTTTACCCACTGGACAACCCCAATTGTTATCGGGTCATGCCTTTCGGTTTGAAGAATGCGAGCACTACATATCAAAGGGCAGCTACCACCATTCTCCATGATATGATGCATAAGGAGGTTGAGATTTACATTGATGATATGATTGTGAAGTCTAAGGAGAGAAGTGAACATTATTCTATTTTGAGGAAGTTTTTTGAATGGATTTGCAAATACAAATTAAGAAAAAACTCAAAGAAATGTGCTTTTGGTGTGACTTCTGGCCGCCTATTGGGTTTCGTTGTTAGCCAAAAAGGTATAGAAGTAGATCCTGCAAAAGCCAAGGCTATCTTGAACATGCCCCTTCCATGCACTAAGAAGGAGGTTAGGGGTTTCTTAGGCCGTTTGCAATACATCAGTCGTTTTATTTGTCAATTGACTGATGTTTGTGAACCCATTTTCAAGCTTTTAAAGAAGAACCATCCAAAAGATTGGAATGAACAATGTCACGCCGCCTCTGAGAAGATAAAAAAATATTTGCAATCACCTCTGGTATTAGCTCCGCCTTTTTCTGGGCGCCCGTTGTTGCTATACTTGTCAGTATCAGATGTTGCTTTGGGCTTTATGTTGGCCCAATACGATGACCATGGTAAAGAAAGAGATATCTATTATTTGAGTAAGAAAATGCTTGATTATGAATTGAAGTATACTACCATTGAAAAGACTTGCCTAGCTTTGGTTTGGCTTATTGAGAAACACTTTATTATCCAAAAGGAACTGTTGGCGGTCTATGAACCCATTCTCAGTAACCCAAACCAAAGCAAAAGGAACTGTTGGAGGTTTGTGAATCCATTCTTAGTAACCCAAACATCTCACTTTATTTTCCAACAGTTCCTTTTGGATACCCTATTATTTGGGTTACTTTTATTAAAGTACTAAAAAACACTTTATTATCTTTATGACTATAGAATAAACCTCTAATAGTTCCTTTTGGATACCCTACAGTCTAAAACACAAGTGGTTTTCTTTGTTTGGTATCCAAAAGGAACTGTTGGAGGTTTATTCTATAGTCATAAAGATAATAAAGTGTTTGTTAGTACAAATGCCAAATTCTTAGAAAATGACTATATGAATGATCATACTCCTAGAAGTAGAGTTGTTTTGGCTAAAATGAATGAACCTGTAAATGAACAACCAATGGATGAAACTAGGGATGATATGATTGTATCGGATACACCATAAGATATTACTCATGAGATGTCTAGTAAACAGGTGCCTCATCGTAGTGGGAGGATTGTTAGGCCACCTATAAGATTTTTAGGTCTGGGAGAAACTTATGAAGCTATCTCAGAAGAGGCCGAAACTGATCCTTACACTTATGAAAAGGCAATTAATGATATAGATGCACATCATTGGGTCAAAGCTATGAAATCTGAATTAGATTCAATGTATTCCAACCAAGTTTGGGATCTTCTAAAGGCGCCTAACAACACTAAACCTGTTGGTTGTAAATGGGTTTACAAGAGGAAGAGAGGGACAGATGGAAAAGTTGAAACACTTAAAGTAAGGCTAGTGGCAAAAGGGTATACACAAAAAGAAGGTATTGATTATGAAGAAACCTTTTCACCAGTAGCAATACTTAAATCTATCAGAATTCTCTTATCCATTACTGCTCATTATGATTATGAGATTTGACAAATGGATGTCAAGACTGCTTTTCTAAATGGCAATCTTGAAGAAGAAATCTATATGATGCAACCGGAAGATTTCATAGCAAAGAACCAAGAGCTTATGGTATGCAAGTTGAAAAGGTCCATTTATGGACTTAAGCAAGCATTTAGGTCATGAAACATCAGATTTGATCAAGCAATCAAGTCATTTGATTTTGAACAAAATCTTGATGAACTATATGTGTACAAAAGACATCGAGATAAAGTAGTAATGTTCCTAGTGCTTTATGTTTGTGATATTCTACTCATTGGAAATGATGTAGGGGTAATGTCATCAGTGAAGATTTGGTTGTCAAGCCAATTTGATATAAAGGACTTGGGTGAGGCTAATTTTATTCTAGGGATCAAGCTTTGACGAGATTGCAAGAATATGATGTTAGACTTATCACAAGCTGGATATATAGATAAGGTTCTAAAAAGATTTAGCATGCAAAACTCCAAGAAAGGATTACTTCCTTTCAGACATGGAGTTCCTCTATCTGATGACCGAAGGCCTAAGACTCAAGTGGAATAAAATATGATGAGACAAGTTCCTTATGCTTCTGCAGTAGGAAGTCTTATGTACACCGTGCTTTGTACTAGACCAAATATCGTTATTCAGTTGGCATGGTCAGCTAATATTAATCAAACCCAGGACCAAAATATTAGCAAGCTGTAAAGCATATTCTCAAGTATCTACGGAGAACGAGAGATTATATGCTTGTTTACCAGTGTGAGGACTTGATTCCCATTAGCTATACAAATTTAGATTTTCAATTAGATCTAGATTTCAGAAAGTCCATTTTAGGTTATGTGTTCACCTTGGGAGGTGGAGCCATAAGTTGGAGGAGTGTTAAGCAATCTTGTATTGCAAACTCCCCCATGGAAGTTGAATATGTTGCAGCTTGTGAAGCGGCAAAAGAAGCTATCTGGCTCAACAAATTTCTTTCTGATCTTGGTGTAGTGAGACTGGAGCAAGTTCCTATCACATTATTTTGCGACAATAGTAGAGCGGTTGCACAATCCAAAGATCTAAGGAATCATAAGAAAGGAAAGCACATTGAGAGAAAGTACCTCATCATTCGAGACATTGTTGCTTGTGGAGATGTAGTAGTTGCAAAGATTGAAAGTACAAATAATCTAGTAGATCCCTTTACCAAAACCTTGCCTAAAAGAACTTTCGAGTCACATTTGGAGGGAATGGGAGTTAGATTAGTGCACAATAGTCTTTAGGGCAAGTAGGGGATTGTTAGGATTAATGCCCTAAAATCCTATTGTATGATGCTATGTATGTTATTATGTATGACATTATATATGACTTAATGTTGTTATTAATATAGTTGCTTTATTATTCTCTAAAATGGTGGTAACATGAATATTTGGATATTATCATATAGTCCATAAGATGCATAGTATGTGATTTATGTGAAAAGTAACAGAAGATATAAATCACAAGTTCTTTGTAAACTCTGAATTTTAGTTCATAGTCGGTGATGAAATTGGGCATTTCATTTGCGAAGACTATAACATATCAACTCAAATGATTTGTCTTGATCATAGAAGTGGAGACTTCTACTTGATATGTTGATATGTTGATATGTTTTAAGAGTTAAAACATATTGAACTAGACCGCTGTGAGATTTATTATTCTCCTAACGACTATCAAATGAATAATAAATCTCATGACTTTTGTTTATATGAACTCTTAATCCTGAGAGAATAATGAACATGATCATGAAGTGTAGGTTGCTTTGATATAACAGGAGTGAGATCTAAAGTTACCGTCAAAACCTCAGTATGATGGACAGCCACATTTAGTGTTGATGGAACATATATTTTCAAGATGAAATTCATAGTCTCTTAACGGAGATATAAAATATTTCTTTGAGATAAGTTTAATGGGTTTGTTATTCAGAATGTTAGGCCTAACTACTTTAGTAAATATTTATGAAATTGGATTTCATAAATATATGATGAATAACTTAAAGGATTAAATCGGCTACTCAAGGATTAAGATGTAGTAATCTATAAAATGGCAATCTACATTTATAACTTTGTATTACTACGAATATTTTATAAAGGGGTTGCATGTACAATAAATTCTTGGGATATAATTTATTAATAAGGCCTAAAGTGTAATTATATTTATATAGTGGTATTAAATATAATTAATGGTAACTTTGGACTTGTCAAGAGTTGACAGAAAAGCCCAAGGCCCGTTGGAGCTAGGGTCTTATTTGTTCCCTTCTGGTCCCACTTCAAGCCACATACTAAAACCCAATTGGAAAAGCTCAAAAGGCTAGCCCAATTAGATAATTAGTTATAAGGAGATAAACATACGTAATTTAATATAAAAAAAAAATGGTTTGTATATGAGTGTTGGACACTCTCTAATTCTCCCTTGAAAAAATTCATAGAAACTGATTGAGAGACCATACTTCTTGGGCACAAGTGGAATTGGAGTGAAGATTGAAAGTGTTCTCAAGAACTTTTGATCTTTGGTTTTGAAATTCACCATACCAAGGTACACTTTCTTACTCTTGAATTCTGAAATTTACATAGTACATGTTATCAATTGCGAATGAAGTATATTCATTAATTTTTCGCTGCATATGTTTTGTTTGAGATACAAACTTATATTTTTCCAACATTTATGACATTAAATTTATGGTCTAAAAGTCAGTTAAAGGTCAAATTATCGCAGACCACCTTTCTGCTCATCCAATATTGGACAAGCAAGTTGTCGCTGATGAATTTCCAGATGAAGACATTGTCATGGTAGAAGAAGGTTCTTCAACATGGAAGATGTATTTTGATGGTGCCTGAAATAGCTCAAGACATGGGACCGGTACTTTGTTGATCTCCTCGGAGGGTGATGTCATCCCAAGGGCCATTAGACTTATCTTTCCAAACAATTGGCCAATGACTAATAATGTTTTAGAGTTTGCGTTATGGGGCTGGAGACCGCAATAGAGTTGGGGATAAAGAGAGTAGTGGTCTCTGGTGATTCTAACTTGGTGTTACAGCAAATCCAAGGTAAATGGAAGGCTAGAGATCCAAAGTTGAGGCCATATCATGCTTACTTAGATCTTTTAGTTGGAAAGTTTGAAAATATCACTTACCATCATCTTCCCTGGGATGAGAACCGTCTAGTTGATTCTTTGGCTTCTCTTGCTTCCATGTTGCATATTCCCGAAGGTGTAGTTATTCGCCTTTTTCTAGTGGAAAAAAGGACAGAGTTTGCATTCTTGCGCATCATGGAAATAATGGAACTATTCTCAGATGATAAACCATGGTACACTAACATTTATCAATTTTTGAGAAACAGTGAATATCCTGAGTGTGCTACGAAGAAGGATAAACGTACTTTGCGTCAGCTGCCCTCTAGATTTGTAATATATGGGGACACTTTGTACAAGAAATCAATTGAGGGCATTTTGGTGTTGTGCTTGGATGAATTGTCAGAAGAAAAGGTGATAAATGAGGTGCATGGCAGGTAGTGTGGACCTTATATGAGCGAACATATATTGGCGAGAAAGATAATGAGACTTGGCTATTTCTGGTTGACAATGGAAACAGATTGTTGTAAACATGTTAGGGGGTGTCATGAGTGCCAAATCCATGGGAATCTCAATCACATACCCCCTTCTAAACTTCATTACCTGACTACATCTTGGCCTTTCTCGATGTGGGGCATTGACATAATTGGGAAAATCATCCCTAAGGCATCAAATGGCCATAAATACATTCTAGTGGCAATTGATTACTTCATGAAATGGGTTGAAGCAGCATCTTACGCCAAGTTGACATTGGTAGAAGTTTCCAAGTTTATCAAGTTGAAAATTATTTGTAGGTATGGGTGCCACATGAGTTGATATATCCGATCAAGGCCCTCACTTCAAGAAAGAGGTTTTGATCCTCTTAGCAAAATACAACATCCAACATCACAAGTCATCACCTTATAGACCCCAAACCAATGGAGCTGTGGAAGCAGCAAACAAGAACATGGTGAAGATATTAGAGAAAATGATTAGGTCACATTGTGATTGGCCAGGAAAATTACCGTTTGCATTGTGGGCCTATCGAACATCTTGTAGAACAGCAACTTGAGCCACACCTTTCTCTTTAGTATATGGCATGGAGGTAGTATTACAGGTTGAGATTGAGGTTCCTTCATTGAGTGTCCTTGGAGCACCCATGTGTTAGAGGAAGATTGGATTAAATCTAGGTTTGATGAACTGAATCTAATGGATGAGAAAAGGCTTCAGGCCGTAAACCACATGCATGTTTATCAGAGGAAAATGGCTAGAGCATTAAGCAAAATTCACTATGTCCTTGAGCTTGGCATAGAATTTTTCAAACGCCTCATTGTCATCCATCCTTATTTCTTCAAAGCTAGTAGTGAGCCTTTGAAGCTTAGAATCTTTCACAGCTTTAGTGTCTTCATAAATGTTTTGAAGAATTGTCCATGCTTCATGGGCACTTCCAGTGGATGAAATCTTCTTAAACTCCTCGTTAGTCACAACACTAAACAAAGCACCCAATGCTCGACTGTTGAAATTTGTAGCTTTGATTTGGTTATCATCCCAAAACGTCAGTGATTTAGTTGGTCTAGTCCATCCAACTTCTACAGCCAACCAAACTTTCTCATCTAAGACTGCAAAAAATCTCTCATGTATACTTTCCAATATGCATAGTTAGTACCATTAAAAAGAGGAGGAATAATCAAAGATTGTCCACAATCCATAACAACAAGAGTCCATGAATCACACAACAAAGATTAGAAACCTAATCAAAGTGTGCCCGCTCTAATACCACTTGTTGGGTTAAAAAAGATTGACCCTGTTTAATCAATTCAATTACCCAAATTGATTAATTAGGTCAAATTACATGCAAATCATGGATACACCAACAAATCACCAATAAACTAATATGCAATGGAAAATAAATTGGCATAGTGATTTGTTGAAATCGTAGTTCCAAATATGAGATTTTTGAAATCGTAGTTCTTGATAGATCGAGCTTATGTTGAGTTTCTCCATTAATCTTTGATAGTAGCATCTGTTAAGCTTATGTCAAGACTTAATGAAACAGCCTTTCTTCACTTGTTTTTTGGATCAACCTTCATGTCTTTAATGATACCACTTGAAATGTTTGAACAATATACTTCTTGGTGCATTAAACCCAACTTAGATCTACCCAATTACAAGTAAAGTGTGTTTTGTCAAAGGAATAACCAATTACATAGAAAATATGACCCTAACAGGAATAGTAATCCTTAGGAAGAGTTTGTAGTTTGTGATAGGAAGGGTGGGAATATTAGTTTTTTTGTAATGGGAACTTGTACACCGCGTTCATCTATTTGGAAAATTGGGAAGAGTTTTTGTTTGTAGTTTGTCAAACGTGAGGTGGGAAGTTGTGAGTTGTGGGATTAGAGGTTTTTACTTTTATAAATGGGTGAGAAGGTTGTATTTGTCTAAAACTGGGAAGTTATAGGAAATTTATCTGATAGTTTTTTTTTTTTTTTTGAATTTTATTGAATTACAATTTTAACCTCATAGATTAGATGAAGGAAAGAATGAAATGGAACCATGTTAGAAAACTCATAAACAAAAATAGTACCCCCAAAAAAAAAAAAAAAAAAACAGAGAACAAGGCCCAAATTTAAAACAACCCATAAATATAGGGTTGCAAAGCGTAATTTTTACCATTATTTTAAGAGAGATGGCATGTTCACAACATTTTCACAACAAATCCTACGTGGCAAGTTATTACTTGCTGTTATTAGTGGGCAAAAAAGTAATTTAAGTTGTAGATTCAAATTAAAAATCTGTAACAAACTACCAATTAGAATTTGTTGTGAAAATGTTATAGACGTAGCACTTCTCTTATTTTAATATGAAACAATTTGGATAACATATTACCCCAATGGCGACTGTAGGACTTTTTTCTAGGGGGGTCAACAAGTGCAAAGCTAGGCAAATGTCATGGGGGGCAACTAAAAAATAAAATGATAACCTTTTTTTTTCCTATACATACAACTTCTCTATTATATACAATAATCTAAAATAGTATTCTAAATACAATTTAGTACAAAATACAACTATATTGTACAATAGTCTAAAAAAGCTGTTAATAGTTTAAAAATCGGTAATACAACAACCATTGAATGCATAAACAAATATAATTAAATAATTAATCATACATTTTTGTTAAATCAATAATAACTTATTATATTTATATGTAATATCAATTAAATAAAAATATATGATAAAGAAAAATTGTGACACGCCTAGGAGTAGGACTAGGAGTAAATGTGAAACTAATAAAGTAGTAATTAATATAAGTTTTTGCTTTTGAAGTGTATGACTTTTTAATCATACTCGTGGTCTTTCTCTTGGAATTTGAGCAAACATTAAAAGACTTCTTGGACTTGGAAATATATAAAGCATTTATCAAACTATTTGATCAAACAAAGAGAAAAACTAAGAAAATATAGAAGAGAAAAAGAGAAATAATGAGAATGAGGAAAGAATCACATATGTAGATAGAGATCTATTGGTTGTAACAGTGGTGTAATTTTTTGCTTATGAAGAAGAAAATGTAGGGAAAAACAGCTTCATTTCACTGTCAACTGTAAAGTAAGCCAGAGTTCCGGAGAGAAGATTTATTTATTTATATATTTTTTAATGAAGAAGCAAAATTTTGAAACTTTTAAAAAATTTTATTTTTTAATAAATTCAATACACAATACTTATACAAAAAATTTATTTAAAAAATCTAGGTGGCAAGTTCTTAAAGGTAGGTAAAAAGTGATGTCAGTTGTAGGTCTAAATAAAAACTAGTTACAACTTGCCATATAACATTTATTGTGAAAATAGCATTAAGATAATTATATTCAAATTTATATTAGTTGGGTTTAAGTAAAATTTAGGGCCAGAGTGTTTAAATTTTTATTTTAGGGGGTCAAAACAATTTTTTGTTTTTTAAATTTATCTATACTATTAATAAGAGGATTTCCTTGTTTCATTTTCAATTTTTTGCATACCAAAATATGCTCATACAAATTCTGAAATAACATACCCTTTAGTTTAATTTTTTTCCCACAAAAAAGCCAAAAAGTTTAATACAATTATACTATCTCACATACAAAAGAAAAGAAAAAAAAAAAAAAAAAACACTTTAATCTCACCACTTATTTGTATTCAAATGTTTGATTCTTATCTGTATTTGTTATCTATTTGGATTCAAACTTCAATTATTTCTATAAAAAAAAATATACAAAGTTATTTCCTCAACAAAAAAAAAAAAAAAAAAAAAAAAAACTCATTACCTCACTTAAAAACTACTCATTTTTATCCCAAAATTTCTATGATTTTTTTTTTTTAAATTCTTTAAAACATTCCAAAATTTTTGTTATTCAAATTCTATACAGTTATCACAAATCCCCATCCATTCACACTGATGTATATTATCTTTATTTTGTTCAAATCTCAAATTTTTTTTACCTATTACAATTCTTACTCAATCAATAAATTCAAATATCCCATTAGGTTTCAATTTCTTACGGTTCTCTCTCTCGTTTTTAAACATTATTCCACGTTACTTTATTTCTTTTAAAAAAAAATAAACACACATAGTTATTTATATATCACTTTTAAGCATTATAACAACGAAATATATATATATATATATATATATATTATTGAAAAATTTCTAACCCCCCTAGCTTGATCATAACGCCACCCTTGTATTACCCAAAAGTATTTTCTAACTTTAAAAAAAAAAAAAGTAGTTACAATCATTTCGGTGCCAGTGGTCCGCCAAAACAAAAGCTATAACCCTGTGAGTCGTCTTTGTATGAATTATCTCCTACAAAGTAGCAACTTGACATAAAGGTTTGAACATCAGTTGGAGACTGCAAATCGTAGTTGGAATCCGTATATTGAAGTTGGTTCATAAAACAAGTCCGTTCATATATGCCATCATCAAAATGTCCACTGCCCATAGAAGGGCAACTATTATCATCCGGCGGAGTGAAAACATAGCCTCCCCATTTCAATGTGTCTGCTCCTGCAACTAACTCTTTAAATTCTGTGGGTGGCCAATACCCAATTGGATCAATATTATCATTATAAACCACCCACCATTTTCCACCTTCGTCGACTGTATCCTATCGTTAAAAAGGAAAAACAAATTAAATGAAGGATCAGACATTCTGCAAAATATTTTTTGATAATTTTTAATTGTTTGTTAAATTATTGATTCTCCCAAATACTTAATTATTGGGATATGATAAATTTAATCATATAATTATATACTTCTAACACTCACTATCATGTGCGGGCTCAAACTCCCTTTTAATAAGTGATGTCCAACATGTGAGATTTTAAATAGAGGTAAAGTGGAAAAGACAAAAATCGAACTTAGGATATTCTGCTTTGATACTATATATATTATATTACCGATTCTCTAAAAACTTATGTTATTGGAATATGGTAAATTTAATTATTTAACTACATATTTCCAGTGGCAGCTCCAGAAAGTTTTTTCAGTGTGGTCATTAAAAACACTTAATTTAAAAGTTTTTATTAATAATAAAACTTGAATATATTAACATCACAAAATAAAAACATATTCAAATGCATAAAGTTTTAAAATTTTCTTTCAAAAGTTTTCATATTTTAAAATTGTTGTGTGATATAATAGTTTTATTATTAATATTATATGTTACATCTTTTTCAATATACACAACCAAGCAATTATTAAGCTATTGATCTCTTATTTAATTAGTAACATATTGCCTAAATAAGTACTAATATAAACAAAATACATTATCTTTTTGAAAAAATATATCACATAAGTCCAACAAATTTGGCTAAAGATTAAAGCAAATACTAACAGACTAGCTATTTGAAAAGTGTGCATTTTTTTATATAAAAAAGTAACCACTTTAAAATATGCCAGTTGAAACACAATTTAAAAAATCACAATTAAACATTTGATTTGAGATTTTAGGTTAATATGTTTGTTTGAGCAATTTTTGAGAAATGTTACGTTCACAACATTTTCTTAACAATTTCTCAACAAAACCTAAGTTGTAAGTTTTTACTGGTTCTAATTTGAAACTGAAATTATTTTCTATTCATCAATAACAATATGTTATTTAAGATTTGTTACAAAAATATTGCGAAAATGTTGTGAACATAGCATTTCTTGCAATTTTTTTTGGAGAGGTTGAATTTTATTTTTAATGGGCTCAATTGTTATTAAGGGTGTTCAAGTGTTTTTTTTCGGGTGGTCAAGTTCTTTTTTCTAGAGTGGTCAAGTGTTTTTTCGATTCGCCACCGGTGCATATATCTAACATTTTGATCCAACATTCAAAATATCATGTTAAAAACAAAAATAAAAGGGGAAATTATTACTTGAATAAGGCCGAAACTTAGAATCACTTGATCTTCAGTACTGTAAACAGAGACCTTATCGATAGCACCGCCAACAGGAACTTGGGTATTAGTTTGTACGAAACCCCCACAATTAAGATTAAAACATCCTGTAATATTGCGGACGTCGCTCTTTTCCATGCATGACATGAAATTCAAATTAAGTTAGTACTCTATACATTCGTAATATATATATATATATATATAGAGAGAGAGAGAGAGAGAGAGAGAGAGAGAGAGAGAGAGAGAGAGACTTAGGTATAATACTTAGGTACTGTTTCTTTGGTTCCTCTCTTAAGATTCTGCCACGTGACTTTTTTTTTCATGAATGAATGTGTATTTTTTGAGTTAAGTTGCCACATGACAGAATCTTAAGAAATGAACCTTATGTACAATACCTAAGGTACTGTACATAAGTTTTGTTCATATATAAAATCATCTCAAGAGCTTAAATTTGTTTGAAGCTGAAAGTACTTACAGTCCATTGCATAAACCAATGTGTGCGTGTATCACCATATAAGTCTGGGTTCACCTGAAGAATATCACAAATAATTTATCAATTCCAAATTTTCATTAATTAAAAAAACAAATTTCATGTAAGTGAGGATATAAAATCCCAAGGAGAAATTACAATTAACCCACCTACAGTTTGACCAGTTTAAACTAAGCCTACCTGTGGTTTAAAAAGTGTCACTTAACCCACCTGATGTGCCCCCGTTAGACATTCATAACCTACCTCACCATTTTTAGTTAGAAAAACAAGGGTAAAAATATATTTTCAATTATATTTTATATCTCTCTCCTCCATCTCCTCCTTTGAATCCATAACTTCAAAACAAAACAAAAAAACGAAAAGAAAAAAAGCCATTAATACTAACATTCTCAAGATCAAAATTTCACAAACCCATCCATAACTATGAATAATCCCCTATCATCGTTTGAAGTTTTGTTCTAGTATCTACTGGTGGAAAAATTCCTCTCTACCTCAATGGCAAGAGGATTGACGTTCATTGCAAGACTCACAGCCATTATTGCTCTTGCATCTCAATATACTCAAGGAAAATTACTTTTGCACCTCAATATATCCACACCATAGCAAATTCCACATCCAAATCCATTTTTGATAAACCATATCTCGTCAACCACAAAACTCAAAAATCTAAATAATCATTTATACAAAACCCATAAAGCAAAAAATGGAAATATCATAGATGCAATATCAAACACATGAGCTGTTATAGAAAACCAGAAATCTAATAACAATTTCTACAAATAGATAGCCATATATATTTCAAATCAACCAAACCACAAAACCCATAAATCTAACAACAATTCTTGCAAAAACCACCCAAACCCAAGGTGCCTTCACTGATATCTCGTTAGATAACACCAAATTGCGCCACTACAAGACTACTATGGCACTGATTTGTCAAAGCCTCCATCACCTTTGTCCTCTCCTTCCTTGCGGAAAACCCAATTTCCAAAACCTCCTCTCTTTGACCTTTCATATCAGTGATTTTTTTAAATAATCAAAGATCAATGATATTAAGAATGATGGGGCATGAAGGTTGGATTTGTGAAGAGGAATTTCCAAGTCTCTTAGATCGAGTGTGAGTTCTAGATCTCTAAACTCTTTTCCCTCTCCTTCCTTGCCTCAAAACCTAATTTTAGATCTTAATTTGTTTGTTTTTGTTATGTTTTTTCTATTTTTAACGGTGAAACTAATGAGGTGGGTTATAGATATCTAATGGAGGGCATCTCAGGTGGTTTAAGTAACACTTTTTAAACCACGGGTAGGCTTAGTTAAAACCGGCCAAACTACAAGTGGATTAACTGCGATTATCCCAAATCCGACTGTATGTTATTTCTTTTAAATTCAGATGCCACTACACTCACAGTATAAATTAACGTTTTCAATTTAGCTTTCTTGGGAAATTTCTATATATAGAAAGTCTTTCCTAAAATTGAAAGAAATAATAAGTCATTTTGACTAGTTTCTTTTAAGGTAGCAGGAATTTATTCTATCATGCATGTAACAATTGTGTTAGGTTTAAAATTGGCTAAATTCCAAGAAAATGTAATAACCTTATAACTATTTAGTTGGTAACTGTTATTGTGGTATTCAAGAACAATTTGTCAAGAACTAGTTCAAAGAAGTCTTTCTATGAAGGACTTGACTGTCACTTGATTGAGGGTTGATAGATTGACATTCATGGATTCAACAAAATTTCAATTGATGATCAATTGATCAAAATTCTGATTTTGACAGCCATTCAATCGCATCTCAATCGTCTGAAAATTGCAAAATTAAATGACGTGTTTTATTTAATGTTGGCTGCAACGGAGCTCATACCTTACCCACGTCATTTATATAAGGCAAGTTAGAACTTAACTATTCAAGGGACAAAAGGGGCTTCTACCCTTTTCTGGAAAATTAAATAGGAAAATGCCCCCCTTCTCAAACAAATTAGGGAAATGTCCCTCTTTTGAAAATCGAGTTTCTCAAAATCGATTTAGGCCCTATAGCGGTGTTTTTAAGGAGCCTATAATGACGTTTTAAAGGCCTATAGTAACGTTTTTTAATTCGACTTCAATAAAATCGAGTTATAGGCAATGAAATCAACCTATAGTGGCTTTTTTTTACCTATAACTTGATTTCTTTAAAATCGAGTTAAAAATCGTCACTATAAGTTCTTAAAACGTCACTATAGGCTCCTTAAAAACGTTGCTATAGAGCTTTAGAAATTTTTTTTTTCCTAAATCGATTTTGAGAAACTCGATTTTCAAAAGATGGGCATTTCCCTAATTAGTTTGAGAAGGGGGGCATTTTCCTATTTAATTTTCCTGAAAAGGGCAGAAGCCCCTTTTGTCCCTATTCAAGGATGTTGGAGGTTGAACGTGCATACCAAGCTGTGGTAATCAAACCTTTAATGAGGGTTATTGGAGTTGGTTGGAGTTCATGACCAGTTTTAGAATGTCATTTGAGTAGTGGATTGCCTTATTTGGAGTGTGTTGCCCTTTGAGTGTTTTTTCCTTTGAAGTAGTTCTCCTTTGTTTTTTCACTTTGTCACAAAATTTGTGTGTATCTACTTTTTCTTTCTTTCTTCATTTTACAGATTTGGTACTTGATGTGTTTGTGCTTAAATTATCATAAGGGTGGTTCACTAAATCATCCTATTTGGAAATTAGTCGATTATTCCATTGCTTAATTAACCAAGCTAAGGATCTAAACAAGTTTTTCACTATTAAAAGTTACCTTGAATTCCTAACTTGAATTGATTTCATCTTTCTTGGAGTGTAAGGAAAGGATTTTCCTTGATGTGGATCAGAGGAAAAAGATACTCCTTGTTATGGAAGGAAAGTTCCTTATTGAAGAACTAATTAGGTATTCCTTGTTCATTAGGAATAGAATTTGAGCCCTATAAATAAGCATTGTTGTAAAGTATTTGGTAGCTTTTGCTCAAGAAACATGAGTTAGTCTATTTGAAAAGAGTTTAGTAGATTTTGGGGGTTGAAAGATACTTAAGTATGTGTGTTGAGAGTTTTTTTGTGTGAGAGACTTATTTGGTGAATTGAGGCTTTCGTATTATGAGCTTGTGTGTGATATTCTTGAGAGGTTTTGTTTATATTTTTGAGGTTCATTAGTGTTGTGAGTGTGAGTATGTGAGTTTGGCTTGTGAAGTTTGGGCTTGGTTTATTTCCAGTACTTTTTTTACTGGAAATCTCCTTTTATTTTATATATACAATGACAAGTAACAGTGAGTTTTAATCTCTACATTTTATTTAGTTAGTGGGTGATGTGACAGTTTCTCATTAAAATAAAAGAAAATTCTAATTAAAAAAGTACTGAAAGTAAGCTAAACTCGTGAAGTTTTAAGTGTACTTAATCAATATCATTAATAGTTGACTTTGGTTAGCGTTGCCTATGAAAGTAGGCTTCAAGTTGGTCAAACCACCTAAAATATTATTGTCCTATATGGTTTTTTTTTTTTTTTTTTTGGTGTGAATTTGCTTTCACTAGCTCCAAATCACAGCATTCACAATGATAAGGTGAAAGCATATGTTGAAATTAAACTATACAAGAAGTTAAGAAATTAAATATCCTCAAATAAAAAGTAAAGCTAGCTGAATAAAGTTTAAATACTTTTTCTCTTTCCTAAGACTTACAATCCACCCCACTTGTATTTGATTGAAGTTAGGTCCATCTCCTGCTTCAACTGCTACTGAAGCCGAACTATATTGGTGAGGTCCAACTTGAGGATTATATACACTGATACTTGCAATATTTGAATGATACATTTTATCTGGGGTTGTTTTTGTAAGCAGCCCTGCAGACTATGAGGATAAATTCCATCCAAGGTTAAAGGACTCAAATTGTATTACCAAAACAAAAATAAGTAGGGAAATAAAAATTCACTACTAATATTAAACAAAGAAAGCCATAAATCACTTACTCGCAAACCACCATTCGATTGAAGCGGAGAAGATTGAGGCTTATTTAAATTTGATTCATTCTCAGCTATTTCATTGTATGTGACCCTCACAATCGGGATAGTCCCTTGTGGACACTCCTCATCTAACTCAATCTTTGCATAACGAAAATTAGGCGGCAGCTTCTTGGAATGTATTTGGGCTAATATTTCTCTTACTTTATTGCTAGGTCTCATCTGTTCAATATTTTCTATACTTCAGCAAATAAAAATATAATGACATAAGAAATATTATAAAAGAAGGATCCGAGCTATTAGTAGCATCAATTTTTTTTATTCAAATCAATTTGTGCTCTTTCTTCTCAATTACACTCTCTTCCATTATCTAGCATAGATGCAACCAACGAACACCATTTTTTCTTTTAATGTTGACACTTTTATCAGGCTTGACTTTTTTTTTTTTAAATTAAATTTTTTTGTCTGTATGTTCCTTTGTGGCACATATGTTATGGAGCAATTTTTCCAACAAGAGAAAAAGAGAATTAGATATGGAATTTCCACAAGTTCAGAGACAAACTACATGGAGCAAGATCCTCTTAATTCTACTTAAATTAGTGAGGGTTCATTTGACAATCAAGATGTGATTTCCCAGATCTAATAATATGCAAAGTGCCAGATCGTTTACAATTCTAAATGATATGGCACTAAATTCACCCTAGATTTGTAATTGAATCATAGAAGAAATTATACCAACTTACAGAGAGAAAACAACAGAAGTCCCACAATGCTTGCTTGTTAGAAACAAGGTGCATGACTGAGGCATCACTGAAATGAAATCTTAGGGCATTTTTTTTTTTTTTTGGAGAAACAATCTTAGGGCAAGTTTAGTAAACTAAATGAAGATTAAATTAGGAACATTAATTTATTTTTTTTTTTAGAATAAAGTGTCAACATTAAATTATTGTCAATATGGAAATATTTTCTACAACCAAAGAACACCATTCAATTACTATTTGTTTTTTGAGAAGAAAGTGTCAACATTAAAATCTTTCAATATTTTCTATTCCCAAAAATAAAGAATCAAAAATTAAATTAGGAATATTAATCATGAAAACCAAAAACCAAAACAACATAGTATTTAAATATTTTTTTCTTAATAACATAATCTTCTCCTCTCTATTTCTCTTTCCTGAAACCTCAATGATATTATCTCTATTTTATATTGACATTTACTTTTCACAATAAGTCCATTCAGATCCATCATTTTCTTGTTTCAAATTGCTAGATCAAATCATTTACAAGAGCTCTTAGCAACCCAGTTCGATCCATAACTTGTATTTCTTGGGTTAGTTTGTAAATTTTTTGGGTAGGGGAGCAAGTGTATATTTTGGGGCTCAATGTTAAAAATCTTGTGTAAATATCATGATTTTCAGACCCGAATTGTTCAACGAATCAAAAAAGAAAAAGGTTCAAGACTTTTAAGGTTGGACCAATATTCAACAGAAATTGAACCGTGATAATGTCATAATTAATTTAATAATAATAAAATACAAATAAAAGTATTAAAATGGCAAATATTAACAAAATTTTACTAAAATTATGTCTGAAAAATATTAAACAACTTTCAAATGAATTTTTACCATTTTTATAAGTTTACTAGAAAATAATAAAGCATAAAAAAGTGTAAAAAAAAAAAAAAAAAACCAAATGTGTTTAGTAATATTTCAAATAAAAAAAATAGTTTAAAATAAAATCATTTTCAACATAAATTAATAAATTTATATTCACATGCTAAAAGCATAATTACTTGAACCACTAATAAGATTATAAAATAATAATAGATTGAGATGGGGTAATATGATAAATTGAAAAACTATAATCTAAACTCAAACTAAATAAAATATTGAATCTAAAAATGTTACATCAAAAGAGATTAGCCTGTTGGTCAGTGTGCCAGTATGTTGTCATTAGGCTTGGGGATCCCAAGTCTAACAAATAAGAAGGTAAAGTTAAAAAATCTGAGCAGTAGAGTAGTTCACTATAGTTGGATGTTAAAAGAGAAAATAATTTTTTATCCCCCCCACACACAAGTAAACCTCATCTTCCTTAAATCACTCTTATCTCACTCTCACATGTAGACAAGCCACCATAGTTCCTGCCCTCTCTCCCTCTCGCCGTCTCTCTCTCTTTTTCTTTCTCTCTGCCTCTCCGTCTCCCCTTTTTACTCTCGTGGGTCTAGGTTAATTTCATAGATCATGACATCCCACGAACTTGATCTTGGTCTAAATGCCCACAAAACCCATCACTTTCTGTCTCCTCGACTTCATATTCGGATCTACGCCAATTCCATTGCCATTGCTGACGACTCCGTCTCAAACACACTCCTAGACGACTCGGATCAATCTTGGCCCAGTGTTCACGCAATATTGTGGCGTGCTGAGAAGCATATCAAGTCTAAAGATGAAGCCGGTGAGAAGGTAGTTGGCGAGGATAAGTACCGTTGATTTGCATGGGGAGGCTAGCAAAGGGCGGTTCTGGGTGTGGAGCAACTTGGGTGATGAAGGCATGGTGGTGGTGGTGGTGCTAATCTAGAATCAAAGTCTAGGAGGAATAGGTGGGTGCGTGGGGTTCATGGGTCGGAGATGGTGGTTTTTGGATCGATGATGGTGGTTCATGGGTCGGTGATGGTAGATCGTGGGTCAGTGATGGTGGGTTGGTGATGGTAGTTTTTGGGGTTCTAATTTGCAGGATGTGGATAACGGTTGTTTATGGGATATATTATCTTATTGTATTTTTTATATTATTTTAATGTTTGGAATGTTAAAGTAAAAGTTTTGATGTTAAGTGTATTATAAAATGAGTCGTTAAAATAAATAAAGTAGGCTTTTAAGCTGCTAAAAGTTATATTTTTTTAGTTTTCTTACTGTGAATTCTCCTAGAATATAAAGTAATATTAGGAGGACAAAATCTATAAAGTAAAGTAATATTAGAAGGACAAAGTCTATAGAAAGAGATGAATTTTTTTTTTTTTTTTTTTATAACTAGGGAGAGATGATTTTGAAAAGCTTACTGGAATTATTACAAGCTTTAGCATACCAAACATACCCATAATTCACTATCCCCATTCAGAGTATAAAGTAATATTAGGAGCATAGTTATTAAACCCGAACTAGACGTTGACCCGGTCTATGAGCTGGGTTATCGGATCACTGGTTCAATTAGTGGGTTATCAGTCGAACCGCAGGGTCAAATAACAAGATTTTAAAAATTAAATATATATATATATAATTAAGTTAGAGAAATCATAACCTGAATATGAAAATTAAAAAAGAAAAAAGAAAAAAGAAAAAAAATGGGCATATGCCCAAATTAAACTTGCCATTATAATTCAAAATCAATGTTTCATAAGTAATAGCATTAGAAATTCTATAAAATTCACAAGGAAAATAAACAAATGTCATAAAATTGCAACAAAGTCTTCGCTAAAGAAAATCTTGTTACATGTCTAAAAATTATGTATATTAAAGAAATAAAAAGGAAAATTTCAAACTCTAATGTGTATTTCTCTCAGTCTCTCACACACTCACACTGTACACGACCAAAAAAAAACAAAAACAAAAACAAAAACAAAAGATGCTTAAACTAAAAAGCAATCAAGAAATAAAGTATAAAAAAAATAAAAAATAAAAAAAAATAAACAAAAGAAGATAGTTAGTGGCATAGAGTTATATGGTCATACTTACATGCTAATTGTTGGCCAAGTAAATCTGTTCAGACTTCAAAGCAAAAAAGAAAAATTATGCACAGTAGCAACCTGTAGCAGTAGGTTTTAAGAATTTTGAAAAATGAAAAGTGAAAAAAAAAATGCATTTTTTGGATTTTTTTAGGTTTTCTCTTTTTTAAGTTACCATATTATCACACATTTAAATAATAAAATGGTCAATAAAGTTGATCTATTAATGTAATTTTACACAATTAACAAACCCGGCGGGGTTAATAAAACCCAACCGAGTCACACGAATTGCTTAAAACCCACCGGGTTGCATTGGTTTTGACCGGGTCATATACTTTTCCGATCCAATTGATCACCCGGCCCATTTGATGCCCAGGTCACAAGGTCACTAGTTTGACTAGCTGGGCCGGGCTGTGTTTAATAACATTGATAAGGAGGACAAGATCTATAGAGAGAGATGAAAAAAGAGATATTAAGAGTATAAAGTAATATTAGGAGGGAAAAATCTATAGAGAGTGGTGAAAAAAGAGAAACTAAATCTCATCAAAAAAAAAAAAAAAAAAAGGAAGAACGAGAGAAACTAGTCTTACAACATGTTGTGTCCTAAGAATGCTTAGAAACACCATTCATTATCATGAAAAACAACCTCTCATGCCAAACACCATAATAAAATTTTAATTTTAATGAGAAATTAAACACAAAATACGTAAAAAAATATGAACCTCAAATTTATGATTCTTGAGTGAAGGGTGCTTTAAGCTTGGTTGCTCATAAATATTCACGCAATCATAGATTTCTCCATTTTTAGTTTGCAAAATATTGTAATTGTTAGATTAAATATCAAGCTATTATAAATGCCAGGACTTTGTTTGAAATGAAAATTGCAATTGCTTTTGCACTAAGTTGACATGGAATAATGAAAAATTACTTTACCAAGCATACAACCGAAGATACCTCAATACTTTTGATGTGTGGTTCAATCTGTTTTTTTGAAATAAAATGCATTGAGATCATTCTCTTTTACCATGCCTCCATCAAGGGAGGATGCAATACATATTAAGACAAAAAAAAACAACAAACTCTTTGAATGCCATGGATCCTCAACACTTGAGTTTGTCTGGTGTCAATATCTATTCTATACTATTTATAAAAGGATTCCTCTCTTTGGAATGGACTTTTATGTGGTTTAGAAATACCCCAAAACTTTATGTTTAAAATTGGGAAAATATATCTCTAACTCCTCTTAAAATGCCTACAAAATAGAACATTCTCCTACTAATTCATATTTTCAAAACAGACTTATTCAAAAAATTTATTAAAAAAAGGAAAATTATGACACTAGCAAAGAAAAAAAAGAAAAAAAGAAAGCTCCATCGCATTCGCAAAGCGCGTGTGATGAGGCTAGTTTATTTATAAGAGATTAGAGACTATAAAAAGTACGAAAATTCTTGGTGCACATCCGAAAATGCAAATGGTGTGCACGTACTAATGTGTAAAAGCATAGTTAGCAAAAATGAATTTATTTGAGGGAAACCTTATCCTTGTCATTACTTTGTCAATATATTCACTTAATTTTATTTAGGGAAATGTTAACCAATGCCCTTAGGACATTAGTTTAGGGACTATTTTTAGAAACATTTTATTGGGAGAATGATAAAACAATAAATTTCGTTGACAGCTTTTTATATTTTCCAAGAAAGTAGTTCCTAAAAATAATTCCTAAACTATTTTATGTTTAGTTCGAACTATTTTATGTTTAGGAACTATTTTATGTTTCTAAAAATAATTCCTAAACTAATGCCCTAAGGGCATTGGTTAACATTTCCCTAAATGAAACTAAGGGAATATACTGACAAAGTAATGACAAGGATAAGGTTTCCTTCAAATAACTCATTACATTGTAATCCAGAAAGTTTAGGTATATGTATATTTTAATCACATGACTCACTAAATTATCAAAACAACTTACACGATGATGATTTTTTTTTTTTTTTTTTTTTTTTGAGAAGGTACATGATGATTAAATAGGTAAAAAAAAAAAAGTAATTTTTTTTTTAGATAATTTCAACCTGTAGTATTCACTCCTGATGATCTCTTTATCATCAAACCAATACACCAATCGGTTTTTTGTGTAGCTGAGGATTGAACCCCAGATTTCTTATTCAATCATTAGAAACTTTACCAGTTAAGCTAACTGGAATCCACAGTGAAGTTATTAAATATATACGTAGATGGTAATTCTAATCATGATGCGGTGAGTTTATAGAATTTTCCCCTAAAAGTATAATAATCATAAATACATTGAATAGATACCAAATTTCAACCTCTTAATTTTGTCTTAGAAAATAAGTGAAACATGTTTCAATTTTCAACATATATCATGTCCTAATTTCAATTTCATGAAAAAATGTGTGAGACCTTATTTGAATGTGGACCTTAAGGATTGTGTATGTTCTTCATGATTGTGGCACGCACTATGTAAGCTTCTGCATGCCCTAGTCATTTTCTAGGATACCTTGAAATTGAATTTAAATTTTGATGAAAATATAACGCAAATAAGGTAACAATATGAACCTGAATTGTATGATTTTTGAACGAAGGATGTTCAAAAATAGATTGCTTGTATATATTCACACAATCATAGGTGTCTCCATATTCAGTCTGCAAAAATCTTATTATTGTTAGAATAAATCTCAAGCTATAAGGAAATGAAAATACTTTGTTAGAATGAAAATCGCAATTGCTTTTGCACTAATTTGACATGGAATATTTGGAAGAAATAAAAATTGATATAGAATAATAAAAATTACTTGCACAAGTAAAACTATCAACAAATATATAATGGATAATACCAAAATACTTTTGATGGGTTGATCTGGTTGTATTTCTGAAATCAAATCATTGAGATTATTCCCCTTTATCAAGGCTCTATTATGGAATGAACCGAAATATGACAGGACATATAAAATAAAAAATTCTTTGAAAGCCATGGATCCTTGGACCTTAGTACTTGAGTTTGCTTTTTAATGTCCACTTTTTAGCTTAATTAGATTTAAATGTCAATATTTAAAAATGATTCTTTTTCACAAGGAAAGTCCCAAAAGTCTAATCCAAAGATTAATAATCTTTCCAAATTAACGACAATCAAGCTTTAATGATAAAAGATGACTAATTTGAATTTAACCTAAAAATCAATTAGGGAAATGATAAATGATTAATAAGGTAATAATTACGTATCTTTCCTAAAAGGCTAAAGGGTTTAATTTCAAATTGATTGACAAACATTAATGGTTGACAATCAATATATTATATTGCCTAATATATTAGAGATAGTTGACTAAAGGATAATTAGGAAATGACAGAGTAATCAATGACTTATTTAATTTGATGATCCTTCCTAAAAGACTTAGATATTTGAATTCAAACTAATTTGATATATAAGGCAATAAAAGTCAATTGATTAAAGAACACTTAAAAATGCAAGAGTACATTTAAAGATCAAGAGCATGTTTAATAATTGATATTGAGTTTATTAAAAGAAAGACATTCAAGATTTAATGAAGACTCCACTCCAATTAAGTGTCACTCCTTCATAAGACTTAATCACTAATTCTCATTACACATCAACCCTTTGTTTCCACCCACATGTGGACACACTGGATGATGATCTATCTATATGCTTAGAGGCTTAGGTGATTATGCATTTGGACATTCATATGCTCTTGCACTTTGATGCTGAGGTGATTTGGTGGTAAGAGGCACGTGTTTAGATGCTTACATGCTTAAATGCTTATGTGCTTATATGTTCTTACATGTTTGTATGTTCTCATTCCCACATGCTCTTACATGCTTGGCTATTCACATGTCTATTTGCTTTGATGATCACATGTTCACATGTTTTGATACTCACATGTTCATATGTTTAAATACTCACATGCTCATATGTTTAGATCAAGGAAGTCAATTTCGTACAGTACCGGCCAGTACGGCCGGTATATAACGTACCGGTCAGTGCACCTGTACAGATAACCCCCTTGTTTCATACCGGAAAAAATACCAGCCGTACCGGCCACGTACAGGCGAAATTCAGCTGTTTCGACCGGTAAATGGATACCGGGCCGAAACACAAAAAGTCTCATTTATAAGGAAAGAAAACAGAGAAGAAGGAGAAAAGGAAGAAGACAACGACAAAGCAAGGGTGGCACCATGAAGCAATTGCTTCTTCTTCTTCTTCTTCTTTCCTTTTTTTCTTCTTCTTCTCTGTCGGTCTGTCCGTCTCCCTCTCTTTTTTTTTTTTTGCTGAACCTTTTTTTCTTCTTCTTCTTCGTTAGTCTGTCCGTCTCCCTCCTTTGTCGGTCTGTCTGTCTCCCTCTTTTTTGTTTTTTTTGCTGAACCTTTTTTTCTTCTTCTTCTTTGTCGGTCTGTCCGTCTCCCTCTCTTTTTTTGTTTTTGCTGAACTTTGTTATGTATGTGGTCTAGTTTCTCACTTTCTCTTTCTTTGTTTTGTATTTGTTTTTGAAGTTTCCTAAGCTCTACACGTGACTACAGGACACTGACACTAGCTGCCAAGCATTGGAAATATTGAAAGCTTTTAATTTTTGAGTAAAAGATGAGCTCTCCATCACTTCTTTTCAACTTTGGCCTTTGAGCTCAAATGATGTGACATAATGTACATGTATTGTCATATTGCCACGGTATTGCAACAAATTTATATTTAGAACAATGATAATATTACAACATTTTAAACAATTTTTGTCATAATTTGTTATGTGAGGAGTTGTAAGTGATGAAAATGTGAACCCACATACACTCACAATTTTTTTCACCCCTCACAACTTATCATATAAGGAGTTGTGGTAAAAGTTAATAACTCCATAAAAAATATATATATAAAAAGTTGCCAATGTGATATATTGAGTTATTAGAAATATAACTTTGTATATTGTATAAAATAGTAAAAAATTGCGATAAATCTGAAACGGTATACCGGTATTAACCGGTATCCGAAATATATCATATCGCTGGCCAAACTGATATAGCCTCCAGTACTGTATTGACTTCCTTGGTTTAGATGCTTACATATTTAGACATGTTCACATGCTTAGATGCTCACATGTTTAGATACTCACAAGTTCACACTCTTCCATGTTCGCATGCTTGCACGTTCATATCTTCCCATGCTTACACATTCACATATATTGATGTTCACATGCTTACATATTTGGATGTTTGTATGCCTACATATTCGCATGCCCCCGTGTTGGATTGTAGCAGATTACACTACTAGACTATAGCAACCTAAGCTTTATTGAGTGAGCTAGGATATTTTACTAATTGATGCAGCATCATGTTTTGTGTTGGAAAGTTATGTGCTCAAGAACCTCAAATGAAGAAGATGCTGCCTTGATCTCTATAGGATCTGATACGTTTGTGATAGGTATTACCTATGTATTGTCAAGGATTATCTATTATGTGAGGGTTGGTTGTGTGCTACCAAGAACACTCCCTTGGTGATGAGATCACTGATATTTGTGGGTTTTGAACTCCAACCCATGTAGCGAAGGGAATACGGGCCAAAGATGAGTGGACTAATATTTGATTGGGTCAAGTATTATGAGAGGCTTGGTTGTGTACTTCCATAAACACTCCCCAAGTGATGAGCTCACAAGTATATTTGGGCCTTAAGGTCCAATCCATGTAGCAAAGAGAATATGGGCCGAAGATAAGTGGCTAATATTTGTTTGAGTCTATTATTTTATTCCCAATAATTATTTGTATTTTTCTAGCCCAATATAAAATAAAGGCTGATTCCGTGGAAATTTGATTGAAGACTTTATGTTTACTTTATTTATTCAATTTTCTTTTATAGGAACTTCTTGATTTATGTCTTGAAATACTCATAAAAATATATATATATATATATATATATTGTTATGTCTTGAAATAATGATGAACAAAACCTTCATGTTAGAACATGTGCAGATACTAATTATGTTTGCTATAGACTTTCATTAAGCTCCCATGGATCGTAAATGCGTGGCACAGTTTCTGGTCCAGCATTGGCCACCTTTGTCTAAGCTTAATACTTGAGAAAATCTTATTTTAAGTTTTATTATATACGAACATGCTTAAATGAATAAAAAACAAATTTAAGGTTTATCACATTGATCGGCAGCTATTGCAGCGCTACAGTACAAAAAATCTGAATTTAGGAGTCTAGACTCTTTATTTTTTGGGCGAAATTACACTATTAGTTCTTGAAGTTTACCATATGAGTAAAATTGGTCCTTTAAGATATAAATAAGTGTTATTGGTCACTCAAGTTTAAAAAATGAACACTATTAGTCTTTTTGTTAACTCTATTAGTATTATTGTCTATGTGGTTCACGAAACACAAATTGACGTGACTCCTTAAATATATAACAAAGCTATTTCATTTTGCCAATTAAGCTTTAATTAATATTTATATTTTAAAAAAAAGAAAAAAAAAGAAAAAAAAAAAGAAAAAGAAGATTGCTTCAGTCCCTCCATTCCTCTTTCCCTGCTTCACCATCTTCCAAACCTCCAATCCAGTCACCAAATCACATCAAAGGCAACACAAATCTGCTACCCAAGTAAGTAGATCCACCTTTGACCATACAAAATCTTATAAAACTCTCTCTCTCTCTCTCTCTCTCTCTCTCTCAAATCAAGATTCATTGAACCAGGGCCGGCCCAAAACATTTTGGGGCTTAAGGCAACAATTAAATTAAGACCTTTTTTATATTTATGTATTAACTAAATTAAAATTTATTCAATATTTTTATATTATAATATATTTCATTTAAAATTCATTTTATTGCCTTTTCAGATGCAAATTGATTAATAAAATTTTTGTATTTAAATTATTCTAACATCTCATTTTTAATTGATAATATAGTTAATCCACTTAATCTTTCTTGGAACATTGTTGATTTTATATATCATTTTATTAATTTTAATTTTGAAAAACTTTTTTCTACAAAAACAATTGTAACATGTATTGTTAGTAAAATTCTATAAACAATGTATGTATTTGGAAATGAATCTAATATTTTTATATAATTTAGTATGTCAATAGGAGGATATTCTTTTGTTTGTAAAATTTCTTTTAAAACTTTTAATTCTGAAAATAAATCTAAACCATCAATATCATAATAAACATCATGTTTGGGAAAAGATTCAAGATGAAGTACTATTGTAGCTCCACTAAACAATTATAAATATCTAACAATTTCAAAATGTATAAATAAAGACATATTTATTATATTATTCAATGAATTAACACTAATAAAAATTATATATATTTATTCTAAGTTATAAGTTTTTGTTTTTTGGATTGAGTTATTTTTTTTAAAAAAAAAATTCTTGCTTTATGTGATACTATAGTTTATAGTATATTACTACTAATATACTATTATACTATACACAACAAAAGTTACAAAACGGATCCAATAACAAAAAATAAAATAAAAAGCTAAAAACGCAAGATTTAAATAAATTAATTATAAAAAAAAAAAACCAAAACTTTACAAGCCCATAGTTAAAGTAAGCCCACAGACAGCCACAGCCCACAAAAATCCACTAGGACCATCACGATGAAAAAAACAAAAACAAAAACCACACATGAAGATTCACAGTGCATCAAAGGAAAACTGAAAAACCAAATTTTAAAGAGGGGAAGAGTGAAACTATACCTCAGGTTAGGTCCTCGGTTCTCAGATGTGATGAGATCGAAGGAGAAGTAGAGCTAAGATAGAGAGAGGAAGAGAGCAAGAGTAAGAGAGGCAGAGAAGAAGAGCTGAGATAGAGAGAGAGAAACCATCGGTGGCTAAATTTTAGGGATTTGTGATTGTTTTGTGTGTAATATTTTTAGAGTGTATTTATATTTTATTTGGTTGAATTTTGATTTGTCTAAAGGTTAATGATGTTATTTGGGGGACAGTTGATTTTGTTTAGACCAAAAACTTTTCGTTGTTCTTTGGACAAATGGATGTAGCTATTTTTTTGGGTTTTTTTTTTTTTTTTTTGAGAGAGTTCCAACATATGGTGTTCGCTCCTGATAATTGCTCTTTATTATCAGACCAAAACACCAATCAGTTTTTGGTGTAAGCAGAGATTGAACCCCAGATCTCTTATACAACCATCAGAGACTTTACCAGTTGAGCTAACTAGAACCAACTTTTTAGGTTTCATCTGAAAACCAATAAATAAATAAATATATATATATATATATATATATATGTTACCCCTTCTTTTTTCCAAAATTTTGGAGTCCCCTTCTATTTGGGGGCCTTAGGCAATGGCCTAGTGGAACAGCCGACCTTGCATTGAACACAAATATTTATTGGTTGGGTGCAAGAAACCCAACAAAAGGATTCAATGAATGCAATCTTTCTTATTAACCGTTGATCCCCACAAAGATTGGTTGGGATGTGAAAAAAAAAACAATCTTCATCATTTTGTAAAAGAAAACAAATAAGAATATAATACTAAAAATCATTCAAATATTTGAAGACTATTGAAAAATATTTAAACCTCTCTATGTTATTTATAAATCCAGTGGAAACAAGTCTTAAGAACAAAGATACATAGAGATACTTCAAGATTAGCCATCAACGGAGATCCATGGTGATTGGCAAAGGACATAGAAATGTTTTGTGCTGCTGATGCAGTGGCAACGGCGACAATTTGTAAATTGTCAGTGGCTAACAGTGGTGGGAGTGGCTGAAGTAGCAGCAACAATAGCAATAGTGACAGCGCCACCCGTTGGGAGAGGAGGAAGATAAAACATAAGGGGGATTCATAGGAAAATATGTGGGATTTTTTTAATAAAATAATTATAAAAAAAAAAAAAAAAGACTCACATGCTAAGTTGCTAGCCTGACAAATTCATCAACGTGGCTATTGCCATATAGACTTACACGAAAGTTAAAGAATGCTAGAGTTCCCTTTAAAACACCACTATAGCACAATCTAAACATAGCTATAGGTTTTGGTTGATCAAACTTAAAAAAAAATAAGGGATAATTACACTTTGCCAACCTGTGGTTTGCCTTTAATTCTATGTGCCCACTCGTGGTTTAAATTTTGACACTTTGCCTACCTGTGATTCTGACCGTGAGTGCTCCGTAACCCACCTCAATGTTTTCCGTTACTCTAACACCAAACAAGTAAAAAACACATCCCAAAACGGATCAAAACTCACTCTTACTCCCAAAACTCACTCCCACTCGGATGTAGACAAGAACGCATCCACGATCAATGGATTGCCTCTCAGGTTCTTTGAACGCTTCATCATGCAAGACCTTCTTGTCAATCTCATTGAACTTGGTCGTCTCATTTGTACCTTCAAAGTCCCAAAGCGTTTACTAGTTCTTACTCTTCTTCTTAATACCCATTTCTCAATCTCTCTCTCTCTCTCTTTATAGCATTCACATTCTCTAGTTATTGAGTAATTCAACGCCGACCCATTTCATTGTATGACAAAACAAGTACAACCTTAGTTTCTGTAAGTGAAAAATTATTCAAAATTAGACCATTGATTGCTGAAAAAATTTGGGAACAATAGCAGAAAATGGAGGGTCTATTCTAACCCAATTATATGTATTCTTTAATCTTTATGTGGATGGCATAATATTTTTTTATTTATTTATGAGAAAACTGTTTCTGATAATGGGTTTTCTTGTTTTGGTGACTATGTTGTTGTGAAGAACGCTGGTAATTTTTTACATGGTGGAGCGACGGCAACGCTAGTGGACTTGGTTGGTTCAGCTGTGATATTCAGTGTTGGGTTTGTGATTGGAGATCGAGTAAGAGAAGATCTTCTCGGTGGCGGGAGAAGATCAAGGGACACCGGCATGAGTGGGTTCTTGACTGCGACGATTGGCGCTCGACGGTGTGGCTCAGCGCACAGCGGCGTCGTGGATTGAGAGCTGATGTTTGGGTCGTTCAGGGGTTTGAGCTAATTTTGGGTTTTCTTCAATTGTGTGGAATTTGGGTTTTTTTTTTTTTTTTTTCCAATTTATATCCAACCTGTAGCCGCTTTGATAAAACGCAGCTACGATTCTCTTTGGCATTCCTTAAAAGTTTGCATTTTCAGAGGATCCAAACAGATTCAAGACTCACAAACAAAAAAAAAAAAACTTGGTCAACAAAATCAAAGATTTGAGAAAATGTTTTTTTTTTTTTTGGAGTGAGTTTTGATCCGTTTTGGGATGTGTTTTTTACTTGTTTGGTGTTAGAGTAACGGAAAACATTGAGGTGGGTTACGGAACACTCACAGTCAAAATCACAGGTAGGCAAAGTGTCAAAATTTAAACCACGGGTGGGCACATAGATTTAGAGGCAAACCACAGGTGGATAAAGTGTAATTATCCCAAAAAATAAAAATAAAAATAAAAATTGCATAGAACTCGAGTTCAGGGAGCTCGAGTTCCATTTAAAACGTTGCTACAAGTCTTTTTGAACGCAGCTATAAATTTGGGCTGATCAAACTTAAAAAATAAATAAATAAATAAAAAATAAAATAAAAAATTGCAAGGAACTCGAGTTCTATTTAAAACGCTGCTATAGGTCTTCTTGAACGCAACTATAAGTATGGAACTTGAGTTCCACGCTTTTTTTTTTTTTTAAGTTTGATCTCCCCATACTCGATTTTCTACCAATCGAGTTTTTTGATTGAAACAAGATTTTAATAAAATCGAGTTTCGAAACAAGAACATGAACCAAAATAGTTTCAAAACATAGACATATTGCCAAATATTTTTAAAAATTGGGGTAAAAGGCTAAAATCCCCCCATTTTTAGTTCCCCTAGGTTTCAATTGGGTTTTAAAACTAATATTTACCAATAACCTGTTTAGAGAACTATTTCAAAGAACCTCTAATAATTTTGGTTCTATTAACACAATACCACAAATATAACTAATTAACAACACCACAAATGTTTTCAAACTAACATAATATTAACAAAGAAATATATTATCAAATACATAACAATGTCTATTACCATCATCATAAGATTAACAAAAAAAGATGTAGTCCTTTGAATAAAACAACTGCTCAATATAAGCTAATACCATAATCAAAGTTCCAAAGTGTTTAAAAATATCCTCCAACATTTACAAAAAATGCGGTTGTAGCAATGAAGTTCTTCATACACAAAAGAGTCATCAAACACCAAGATAAAATCTATAAGCTTCTTTGGTGATGGGATGCAACTGATGATTTTTGGATAGGTGGAGATTGTTGGACTGGAGGAACATCCTACATACAAATTATGATTACTCAATAAGTGCATATAAATGGAATAGAATGACAAGAAAATATTACCAAGGCAAAAAATAGGAGCAAGTTCAAACAGTGTCCTATATATATATATATATATATATATATGATCTAACTGATTTTGATAGAATTCTAGTGCTACTTAACTGAGGGCTCTTGCAAAAGTCATATTAGCTAATAGCTAGCATCAAATCTATTTTTAGCATTGCACAGAACTTTTGGTTTCAAATGACTAACTAAAGAAATTAAGTGCACTTGGTAAATAAATATCAAATGGCTAACTAAAGAAATTAGCATAGTGAAAAATATAGTCAATAAACTAGAGGGGCATGCGTAAAAAATAAACAAGTACAGCCATCATAAGAATTGAATACTGAGACATGTTAAGGTCTCGATTATGGAAAATAGAGTTCCACCATTTCTAAGAATTGAATTACTTTTAATAAGCCTTTAAAGTAAATGTTGGAAGGTCCAACAATTGGGGCATGTTACTATGTGAAACTGGAAATCTCAAACCAATTAAAGTTGTGGTTTTGCAAACTAAAATGGCATGACTGGCTGCTTGGTTTCAGAACAATTTGAAATGGGATAAATGCTACTAGCCAACTACATGCTACACATGCTAGCTGCTATAATTAGGGTGGAATGTAACTTATCAAAATAAAATAGGGTGTTCTAAAGACAAAAAAGCAAAGAACCTAACATACTACAAGCTGCTACTATCATTTAATAGCACCAAGACTGTAAACATACTATAAGTATGTCCATCACATTCCAAAGTAGGCTAAGGAGAGTAGTATCATATCTATACTGGCCTAATCGACTAGTCAAGTGACCCAACAACCAGCTATGTTCTTAAGAAGACAATGAATTTAAATGCTTACAAAAGTTATCAACATATTTGGTAACTATAACATCATTACTAGCAATATTCTTTAGGAATGGACATCTCTTTAAATATCCCATTTCATTTTAGTGTTCCTCATGTGTAAAAAAGATAGAGAGAAGCCCTTAAAATGAATTAATCGAATAAAAACAACTCAACAAGAACCATCCTATATTACACAAAACAGTCAACACTCCTAATATCATCTAAAACCACCTTATATCTCCACGCAAGCCACCTGCTTGCCCCAATTCAAAAACCCACCACAAACAGAGAGAGAGAGAGAGTACCTTAAGTCTAACACAAACAATTTCACTTGCTTTGTTCGCCCGATCTTGTAATGCCTCTTCTTTTTGCAATCTACCAACAAGGAAAGAACATATATAAAAATAAGTTCATTTGTAATGTCCTTTTCTTCCTCTATTTTAAGTGAGAACTGAACCTACAATCTCTCCTTAGTCTCTTCCAGGAAGTAATACATAGGGTTGGCTGGAGTTAACACTGAGTCATTGTAAAATTCCCAATTGAAATCTTATTTATCATAAACTTGTCTCAATTGAAGTACAATTAGTATGCTTATGTAGATAGTTGATCATGGATTAATGAAGTTTGGGTTGGAAATTTCTTGAAACTTTGGTTAGATAAAATGAAATTTCTTGAAACTTTGGTAATAGAGCTTTAGTTAGATAAAACTATGTAAAGTATTTATATCATGTCACGTGACAAAAGCACATCATACAGTGCCTAACACTTATCATTGAGCCAAATAACACAAGTAGGACACATAATGCCTATATCTTATTACTAAAGCAAAAAATGCTGGTTAAAGGTCAAATAATATAGTGGAACTTCATTAAAATTTCTAGAAATTTTTGACAATAGAATTTTTTTTAAAACTAGGTTTTATAAACTTCTTAAAACTTTGGCAAAAGAGTTTCATTTATAGAGAATTATATTAATAATTGTAATATACTTATAATGCATCACATATGATATGTAATATTTAAGTTAAGCCATATGGCCCAAGCACGGTATGTAAATGCCAACTTTTATTGTCTGGTATATAACATGTAATGCTTATCAAGGAATTTTTTTTATATAGTAGACTTCATTACATTGTAGTAATAAACACTCCATAAGTCAGGTCGCAACTGAAACTAATAGTTTATATATGAAGACAAGAAAAAATAAAAATACAAAAGTGATGCACCATTTAAGCATTACAGAATTTTATTTTATTCTTTAAAAAAAAGTACACAATGCTTTTACCAAGAAGTAACAAAACAAGAGCATAGAAGAAAACACACCATTAGCTTTTCTAATAGAAAATGCAAGCATCTTTGCCTCAACTCTACAGCATCCTTTTTAGAAATACCAGTCCCTGAACAAACATAAAAAATATATGGACATAAGATAGCAAAAAATGACTTACCACTTGAGAACAAACAAAAAAAATTTCCTACCATCAATAAGAAATGATAAAAATAAATGCTTAGCCGAACTGTTTTGAAAAGAAATATGCAGTTATTCACTATTAAAGAATAGAAACTACAAGGACAGACACTGCTATAACAAAGCAAGAATGTACCTAAACTTAGTCCATCAAGCAACACAAGAAATGCCCCATGGAGAAATGAAAATTCAGGCCCTAAACTCCTCTCTGTCATGTTAATAAAAGCAACCCAAGAGAGAAGATCTCTAACAGTAAGCATCCGCCCAGGGTGTAAGAGCATTCACATCAGCCCATTTAAAGTCTTCTAAAATACATGAACAGTGCAAATTTTACACATTTTGAGCAAAAATACACCCACATCAGTGAGTGTAAAAATATGTAAAGCTTGCCATATTTTTCCATGAGCTACAGTACGCGTGTAAATATACACGGTACTGTTGCACATGTAAACATTAAAATAATATTATTAGTCCACACGGATATAATATAAAAAACTTATTTTTCTTTTTCGCTCTTTTTTTTCTCTCTCCTCTCACTGGACACACCAACGCAGGTCTCAGCTTCTCTCTCCCTGTTTCATTCCTCTCTTCCTCTCATCTTCTTTCTTCGTCTACTTCTACTCAGCTTTTGCTCATTCTCTATTGACAGACTCATCTTCTCTATTTGATCGGTTTGGGGGTTTTGCAGGGTGGATCAATTGACAGACTCATCTTCTCCATTGACAGACTTTGGGGCTAATTTCTCTAAAAAGGTATGGGTTTTTCTCATTGAGATTTTAGGGTTTTTTTGCTTTTTGGTTTCAAGCAAGATTCTTGAGAGTTTCTCTAAACTTTTTTTTTTAGGGTTTCTTGTTTCAAATTTTTTCTGGTGTGGGGTTTTTTTTCTAGGGATTCTTCTTAGCACACCCAAAGGTTTATTTTTGGAATTTATTAGTATTTCAGATTTTGTGTGTATTTATATTTGATTATTTTAGAGTTTAGGTAAGGATTAAATTTTGTCTTTTGATAGGGATTAGTTTCCCGTTGTGTAGGGAGTGTTTGAAGAGTTTGAATTGATTGAACAGGGTATATAATTAGTTTCTCCCCTGTTTTGGGACTGATTAGTTTCTCCCCTGTTTTCGGATTGATTGAACAAGGTATATACTTTGTGTCTTATGAACTTAATGCTGTATATATGTGCCGTGACCCCTTGCATTCTGCACAAATCATTAGTACTTGTGCAGCAATGATACTTGCAGAAGTCTATTAAGTGGAGACATTATATCTTAACTATTGTTTGGTACTTCTGTTTTATGTACACATTTATTTGCTGTTTGTTTAATAACAAGCATTCTTAATTAATCTCAGTTTACTTGGGACTAATGCATAGTTGAATTGAGTTTAATGAATTGAGTTTAATTAATCTCAGTTTATTTGGGACTAATGCATAGTTGAATCTCAGTTTATACTAGCAGCCTATATCCCTTTTTTTTTTATTTTTATAAGTAACTAGCAGCCTATATCCCTTTGTTGAATTGTTTCACGTAATTTTGTAATGGGTCAATTGCCTAACTGATTTAGGAGTCCTTTAGTTGGGACCCAGATTAGTTCTTAAAGTTCACATTGTGGTCCTTGACTTAAAGACCTAGACAGACTTTACATTTGTCTCCATTGTTTAGCACCTAGTCGGTTTGGTTTAATTATTAGCTAATATTTTAGTTTTATGCAGATCTATTCTCAGATTTGTTTTTAGAATTTAATTTTGTTGCATGCATGCAGCTATTTTGGGGTCTACTTATGATGTTTTTGCTTGTTTGATTTAGGGGAAGGTGATAATTATGAGGAGAAAAAGGAAAGTATGCGCATTGCATTAGAAGAACGAAGAGAGTTAATGCGCGTTGCATCCGAAGAACAAAAAGAGTTGATTCGTATCAAGGAAGAGAAGAATGAAGTAGAAAAAAGGAAAATGGAAGATGAAATTATGATGAAAGATACAAGAACCATGGATCCTGAGCAAAAAGAATATATTCGTTTACGTAGCTTGGAAATCTTGGAGAGGTTAAGGTCTAAATATCCATCATAATTTGAATGTTATTATTGACAATATCTAATCAAGTAATTTTTTGTATGGTGCAAAGATACCTAGCACATAGTTGACATAGATGATTTTTTGTAGTCTTTACTTGTGCAAGGGAACAGATGCAATGTTGTAAATTTTGTATTGTGCACGGACAATAGCACTTGATTATTGAATTTAATTTGTGATTATGTTCTTGTCATTCTATTTTGGGTGAAGCAATGTCTCTGTTGTGCAGTGGCTGTTCTTGCTGATTTTGCTGCATAATTACTGATTTTTCTGCATAATTACAAGTGGCTGTACTTGCTGATTTTTCTGCATAATTATTTGTTTATGCAGAAACTGTTTTGTTTTTCTGCATAATGTTATGGTGTCACTTGTTGCAGCTGCATGCCTGCATTTGCTGCTGCTGCTGCTTGTTTAGCTCTAGGCAACTTATAGTGTTATTTTTCTGCATAATGTTATTTTTCTGCAGAAACTGTTTTATTTTTCTGCATAGTGTTATTTTTCTGCACAATGTTATTTTTCTGCAGAAACTGTTTTATTTTTCTGCAGAAACTGTTTTATTTTTCTGCAGAAACTGTTTTATTTTTCTGCATATTTCTTGCTTCTGCAGTATAGGTCCGACTCCTCTAATTGTGGTCCGACTCCTATGCAGTAAAGATAGAAGAATTAAAAGGATAACTATAACTATGCTGTGTTTTAAATTATAGAATTATGAATGGACTTTTACCAAATGAATTATTAGGTATAGAATGTCAATGTATGGTATAACTGTGCTGTGTTTGCAGTTGTCTTTTGATTGTCGTGCCACATTTAACTTTATTGACATAAATATAAAAGTATAAAGTATAAAACAAAACATTTTAAAGAATAGTGAAATAGACCATTTTGAAATTATGACCGTTGGGTAAAAAAAAAAAATGACCGTTGGTAGGAGACATCGATTCGGTCACCGATTCTAGCAATACGGTGGTCGGAGACATCAATTCGACGGTGGTAGTCGGAGCAACTATTACAACAATCGGCCCATCGGTGATGGCGGTACAATGGTCGGAGACACCAATTCGGTGGGCGGTCACCAAAGCCACTATTTTGGTAGTTTGGGCATCAGCGGCATTCATCGAAGCCACTATTTTAATAATCCACCCACCGGTGGGTCACTATTTGGCAGTACGGTGGGCGGCGAGACCAATCCGGCGGCGTTCGCCGGAGCCACTATTTTGGCGGTCCGGCCATCGGACCTCCACCACGAGCGGCTCCATTGGCCGAGCCACTGGTGTTGGTAGTTTACTTAAAATATAAGTTTAAATTAAAAAAAGCATGACCATTAGAGAAATAATAAAAAAATGGAGTATAATGAATATTTTATTGAAATATCTTGTAAAATAAATGAACTGATGTGGGTGTTTTGTAAAAGTGAATGTGTAAAATAGAAAAAGTAAGTTTTTAGTGTAAAAATGGATGTGTAAAATACACATACTGATGTGAATGCTCTAACTGGTTGAACCACTGTATAGCACTGAAATTAAAACATAGAGTTAGAAATTGAGATTTGAGACTACTATTATTATTCCAGAACTAGCTGCCAATATATATATATATATTAGCATTTAGCAGTTTAATATACTAGATAGCACCAATCAGCCACAGCCACAAGCCAAAAATAAAAAATCACAGGATAGACAACAAATGACCAAAACCACAAAACAAAAAATCTTTGAAAAACTCAACTCATGGTGTTATAAACTTCTGTCATTCTTGCACTAAGAGAGGAAGATTATTGCTATGATGAGCTCACATCTTTTGCCTGAGACCAAAATACAAAAATTCCTTTTATTTTACTATTTGCAAATACTAATGGCACTTCCAACCCCCACAAGAATGACAGGGTGAATGAGACCTTGGGTTCAAGTTCCATAGAGTGCATGAGTCACTCAGAAATTACCAAAGGGTAGTAGTAAGAAATTTTGAGTTCAATGAATCAACCATTACTCTAACATTCCCCCTTCACGTGTAGGCCCAAACTCCCCCCTCAATATCTAGGACCCAATGTGTGTAATTTTGAAAACTTAAATGGGGGTTAGAATGAAGAAAAAGTTTGAACCTCAAGACCACCTGCTTTGTTACCATAATAAACCATCACTTGTCCCAAAAGAGTGAAATATTAGGAAAGGATGAAATTCCTCATTCAACTACTATTTTAAAACTTGTCAACTAGAAAGAAAACAAAAGTTGCTCCCCTGAGAGAAACTTGGCACAAATTAGCTAATAAGAGGAAAATTCAAGATGAGTCGATAACATGAAACAATGGCTGCCATTGACACACCAATTCAGAGAAATTTGTTTTGCTCAAGTTGTAGGCAGCATATACTCAAGAGAAAGTCTAAACGTACATCAACAGAGGCAAACTAGGATTTGACAGAGGATATGACCAAAGATGAAACAAAATCTTATAGAAAAAGTTGAACTCAAACAAAATCTTATGAAAAAATCAATAAAAAAATGTTGCATGTAAATCATTCAGAAAATGACCCAAAGAATGAAATAGCACTAATAAAGAAATGATAAAAATGAAATACTGTGAAATTAGTGTTTTTTACTTTCTATTAAAAAAAAAAAAGTTAAGCAAGATTGGAGAAGCTCCATCTCTTGCCCAACGATGTCTTAAATGTTGCTCTTCTAGATATTCTCCTTCTTTGAAATGCAACAAATGACATAATTATCCTGTAATAACAACAACGATAAAAACATTTAGGAAGACGTTTAACCCATATTGAAAATTTTACATTGTGTATTTTTTTTTTTAATTATTAAACATGAAAATTAGGAAATCAGCAAAAGATCCATGGCTGTTTATTCCATAATAAATAAAATCAAATAACTTTGGACAAAATACAACATTAAGCAATTCAACATCATTAAGAAAAAAAAATGAGTCACCATAATTGTAATTAACCAAATAAAATGGGAGAGAATAAGCATTTAAAGTCGGACTCAATCGACAATCATAGAATCAATTATGTATAGAACTTATGTATCGACACCCAATTCCTAGAATATGTTAAAGTTCACACTCATCTATTCTCAGGTGCATCCTTTGCTAGACAATATTTCAAATCACATTTCAAATGATATTTCAAAGAAACTCAAGAAACAGAGCAATATGGATTATAAATATATAATATCAAGAAGAAGAAGAAGAAGAAGAAGAAGAAACCTTACATGATTAGTCGTGTTTGCAAACTCCCCGTCAAGTCGGTATTCATTCATGGTCCACCTTCCCGTGCCACTGAAGCCATTCTTAGCGACAAAACTGAAACTTCGCTTAGACACATAGTGTATTGTTTTGCTATCATCATAAAGCTCTTCGTCCTTTTGACTTCTCCAGGTTGCAGAATGTGTAGATCTCTCAACTTCTTTTGACCCATAGCGGTGAACGCGTCGAAATCGTCCTCCAACTTCTTCTGATTGTTGGAGGAAGAAGATGACGTCGGGGTGGCGGTGGCGGTTTCATCGGGGTGGCGGTGGCGGTTACTTCATCGGGGTGGCGCTCGATTGAGAGAGAGAGCCAAAGAGCTTTGGCGGCGGCCGCGGCGGCGGCTCGTGAGGAGGATGGCTTGTGAGGATGGAGATAAAGAGAGAAGAAGAGTGACGGCTTGGCTTAGAGAGAGGAAAACAAATTTTGGGGAAAAAAAAACCTAAGTCAGACTTTGGCTTTTGGGGGAAAAAAAGCTAAGTGAAACAGTTAGGGGGGAAACAAATTTTTGGGAAATTTTGGGTGGAAAAAAATAAAAGAAGACAGATTTATTTTGAGGAAAAAATAAAAATAAAAGAAGACAATTTTTATTAATTACCATTTTTGACTAGCAATTACCATTTTGTCATGCATTTTGTAATTGTACATGAATCAAACACATCTATATATCTAAGTGAATTAATAAGGGCAAAATATTAAAAATCTAATATCAATGAGCTATGAAATTAAAACAATCACATATACTCAATAAAAATCACCACACAACTTTCTAAAAAAAAAATATCACACAACAAAAATTATCACACGTTCTATCTTATTAAAAATTAAAAAAAATGATCATTGCTATTATATATTAAATTTATATAAGAATTTTAATAAGTGACTAACTACGTTTATTTTTCCCATAAATAAAAAAAATTAGAAAAAAAAAAACTACGTTTACTTTAAAAAAAATAATAATAATATGACTAATTGGATGGTCACATTGAGAGAATATATATAGCCATATAAGTACACAACACATGTCCAGTGACGACTCCAAAAATTTTGTCCAAGGTGTTCCTATTCCACTTTGAAAAAAATTTGGGTCATTTCAGTCTATTTCTGGTGTTTCGGGACATTTCGATAAATACCGGCCGAAATTCAAGAATTGGCCTTAAAAAAAAATTTCTTAAAATCAAAACCAATTTGCATTCTGTACACCAAAAAATCTCGAAAGGAAAAAAAAAAATGAAAAGAAAATAAATGAACAAAGTGTCTATACAATAAACTATAAGTTCATTTGAAATATTAATAAAATTATTAATTATTGTTGTTTAGTTGTTTTATAAATTTGTTTGTCTTTTATAAACTATAATTTATTGTATTGTTGTTTTATTAATTATTAAATTAGTAATTGTTGTTTAGCCTAACATAATTTAATTTGTTTGTCTTTTATAATGTATTAGTTAATTAAATTATTAATTATTGGTGTTTAGTTGCTTCATTAATTTTTTTTACTAACTACTAGCAATCTAAAAAAAAATCTATATAAATTAATATATCTAATTACATTTCAAAATTTTACCTCTTTTATTCAAATTATTTTAAGCTAATTTCACAACTCAATAAAAAAAATTAAAAAGCATAATAAGCCTTCTACATAGGAGTGGTCAAAAAGAAAAAGAAGAAACAATGGAAGTCATTTGTTTAGAAACCCAGACCAGACCAGAAATGTAGAAGTCATTTGTTTAGAAACCCAATAGAAAGCGGGTAGGTGTGCAACAGTGAGTCTTGACCTCTTGTCCCTTGGGTTTCTCTGCTAACATTTTGTTTAGAAACCCAGGCCAGAAATGCCAAAAGAAAGAAAGTGACAACAAGTAAGGCTGTCCAGATCACCCACCAACCCGCCCAACCCGCCCGTACCCAACCCGCTACAACCCGATTTGACAGCTCCAGTGGTCGGTTTCGGTTTCCGATCTCCAAAAACCGACGCCGGCGGTTCGGTTTCGATTCCCTTCCTTCAAAACCCGTTCAACCCGACTCGCCCGAAGAGAGAACGACGAGCTGCGATTTCATGCTTTCCGACGAGTTTTCAAGCAACGATTTGGCAGATTTCGGCGACTAAAACACTAGATCCGACGATTCTCGACACGATTTGGGGGAAAAAGCATCGGATTTGGCGAAATCTCTGCCAAATTTGGCTAGATCGCATCGGATCTTGGACGGATCGGAAGAGATTTCGCCGATTTTCTAGTTTTTTCATCCTCTCCGACGGGTTTCGGCCTCACCCGAAATCGCCTCTCACCCGACGGAAAACCGACCTGCAAAACCCGACCCTAATACGGGTCGGTTGCGAGTCCGGCACCTCCCTACCCGATCTCCGGCGGGTCGGTTGCGGGTTGGGCACAAACCCGACCCGCCCGACCCGTGGACAGCCCTAACAACAAGGAAGAGAAGAAAACTGAAGAAGCTACTATGGGATGGCAACGAGCTCATCTGATGAGGCTCATCAACGACAACGCCTTACGCGTATTCGTATTGGGTTTTGGTTGGTTGTTTTTTTTTTTTTTTCTTTTTTTTGAGAATATGTTTAGGTTGGGCCTGTTGGGTATTTGTTTAAGATTGATGTTAGGCTTTTTTTTTTTTTTTTTTTTTTGCTTGCTCTGTTACAAATTTTTTTCTTTTTCAAATTCTTTGTTACAATTTTTTTTTTTTAGATTTTAGTTCAAAATTTGTTTGGCATAAAAATTTTGAGGGTGTTCCTTTTTTTTTTTTTTTTTTTAAGGTTAAACAAATAAAAAAATTTAAATTATTATATAAAAAAAAAAATTTTCAAGTCAAGGTGTTCTTGGGAACACCTTGGACTCTGAGTGGCGTCGCCACTGCACATGTCCATCATGTGCCGTTCTTAGATTTGAATTCTAACCGTTAGATTTGAAGAGTGTAATGAAAGGTTCATTTTGGTAAATTATGGTCACAATTAAACGGTTGGATTTAGAGAAAGACGTGGTCAAAGTTTAGTCAAAGTTGGTCAAACCCGGTCAAACTTAATATATGGTCCCGATTCCATTGGACTTGGCGAAATTCATATTCAAATCTTAATAATTCGGATTGAAGAGTATAGTAACATATTGATGTTGGTGAAATTTGAGACCAATTGGATAGTCAGATTGAGAGAATATATATAGCCATATAGGTACACAACACATGTCCATCACCTGCCATACTTAGATTTGAAATCTAACCATTGGATTTGAAGAGTGTAATGAAATGTTCATTCTGGTAAATTATGGTCACAATTAAACGGTTGGATTTAGAAAAAGGCGTGGTCAAAGTTTAGTCAAAGTTGATTAAACCTGATCAAACTTAATAAATGGTCCCAATACCACTTGACTTGGTAAAATTCATATTCAAATCTTGATCATTAGGATTGAAGAGTATGGTGACATATTGATATTGGTGAAATTTGAGACCAATTGGATAGTCAGATTGAGAGAATATATATAGCCATATAGGTACACAACACGTGTCCATCACATACCATACTTAGATTTGAAATCTAACTTTTGGATTTGAAGAGTGCAATGAAAGGTTTATTCTGGTAAATTATGGTCACAATTAAACGGTTGGCTTTTGAGAAATGTGCGGTCAAAGTTTAGTCAAAGTTAGTCAAAATTTAGTCAAAGTTGGTCAAACCCGATCAAACTTAATAGATGGTTCCGATACTACTAGACTTGGTGAAATTAATATTCAAATCTTGATTATTAGGATTGAAGAGTATAGTAACATATTGGTGTTGGTAAAATTTAAGACCAATTGGATGGTCAGATTGAGAGAATAATATATAGCCATATAAGTACACAAAACATGTCCATCACGGCCATTCTTAGATTTGAAATCTAACCGTTGGATTTGAAGAGTGTAATGAAAGGTTCATTTTGGTAAATTATGGTCACAATTAAACGGTTGGATTTAGAGAAATGCGCGGTCAAAATTTAGTCAAAGTTGGTCAAACCCGGTCAAACTTAATAAATGGTCCCAAGACCACTAGGCTTGGTGAAAATCATATTCAAATCTTGATCATTGGGATTGAAGAGTATGGTGACATATTAGTGTTGGTGAAATTTGAGACCAATTGGATGGTCAGATTGAGAAAACACAACCATATAGGTACACAATACATGTCTATCACGTGCCAGACTTAGATTTGAAATATAACCGTTGGATCTGAAGAGTGTAATGAAAAGTTAATTTTGGTAAATTATGGTTACAATCAAACGGTCGGATTTAGAGAAAGGCGCTATCAAAGTTTAATTTAAGTTGGTCAAACCCGGTTAAACTTAATAGATAGTCCCAATACCACTAGACTTGGTGAAATTAATATTCAAATATTGATCATTGGGGGCTTCAATCGCCTAGCGGTGGCAGTGTATGCTAATAGAGAGAGGCCCAATCTAGGGTTTGAGAGTGAGAATGCATGGTGGTGGTGGGAAGATCGATCTTTGGGTATTGAGATCAACGATGTGAGATTTTAATTTGAGAGAGAGAGAGAGAGAGAGAGAGAGAGAGAGAGTGTGTGTGTGTGTGTGTGTGTGTGTGTGTGTGTGAGTGTAAGTATGTGTGTGTTTTTTAAAGGGATACAATCCGATGAGAAATGAAAAGGTTAGGGTTTAAATTGATAGATTTAGGTGGGGGAAAAAAATGGAAAAAAAATTGGACTAATTATGAGCTATTCAAAGGTCTATTGCGGCGGTCACAAAACCGCCGCTATAGACCGAAACAAACGCCAGTAAATCTTAGCTATAGCGGCGGGTTTATAGGGCGCCACTATAGCTAGGTATAACACCGCTAAAATATACATATTGCGGCACTCCATACATTTTTAGGGTTTATGTATAATATATATTCCAAGTTCATTTGCTTTATTTAACAACAAGTATGAATTTCTCTTTTTTTACTTAATTGTGTGCAGATCTATGCTGTACCACACGATGCCCAGCTCCAACATGACCATGAATATTATTTTTATTTTCTCTCTCTCTCTATGCTCCCCCTCATGATCTTTGCTTGTCTAATTAATTTTGGATATGTAAGGAATATCACTTGATTTGATCCCACTTGCTTTAATACAAGCTCTATAATTTCTAATGAAACCCAATGTTGTCATACCCTTCTATGTCTTGTTTGAAGGACTTCCAAGTAGAGTTGGCTTCCTTGGAAGTCCCAACTCATTGGGTTCCCACTTGTTTGGACCCATAATATTTTGTGTCTAGTCTTAGTGTACGGGCCAGTGTTGTAAGGGCCTGCCCATGTGAGTTTGGCCTTGGACCAACAAGGAGGGCTATGGGCCTAACATCCGGTGTCCCCGGGGCACGGCCTTAGGCCCACCTATGAACAGACCCGGGCCCAAACGCCATCCGAGGACCCGACCCATTCTGCCGGGCACGCAATGTAACTGCTGGTATGACTGTCCGGATTGTTCTGCCGAACACTATTATACTTGCCCGGTCACGCAGTGATAGGACTGTCCGGTGCTATCTTAGGAGTATCGCTGCCGTACATGTCCGCTGTAGTGGGGATCATTTCCAAAGCCACTCCCACCAAAACACCCACTAAACCCTTTTGAGATTGGACCCCTAAATCCATTAACCATTAGGACAATCATGATCACCCCACTAACAATCCCCTATAAATATGAAATTGAAAGAAGGAACAAAGATTGATGAAAAGAAGGAGAAAAAGTCATATAGAAGAGAGAAACAGCAGGAATAATACAAAGGGATAGTAAGGTGGTGCGTGAATAGAGATCAGGGGTGTTCTCGCCAAGGCTCCTAGCTGCGAACGACCCATAGTAGGAATTACCATCCCACCATACAAATAGGTTGTGATACAAGGCGTGGTGAAGTCCATTGGGCCTCCCCATCAGCCCACCACAATTGGCGCTGTCTGTGGGAAATTCCTACAAAGCTGTAGTTCGACTGAGACTTGCGAGCGAGACAATGTCCGGGAGACGTTCGGGGAGTGGAGACGAAAGTGGTTCGGTTGGGTCTTCTCGGGGATCGTCCTAGCGCGAAAGAAGGCAAAAGAGACGTGAAGACAGGAGCGTGAACGGGAGGATATGTCCGGTTTTGGGGAGGGGTCATACCAGACGCAGCGGACGGTAACGGATGCCTCGGGGCAGAGGCAGATAGATGAAAGGGACCAGGAAATTGAACGGTTACGCAGGCGCGTGAGAGACTTCGAGCTCGAAGCAGACGACAGGCGACAAAGGAGAGAGCGAGAGGACCAGGAAAGGAGGGCCGGTGCCTCGAGAGATCGCCGGGGGGCGGAGTCCAGCAAGTCAGGGTCCCATCGGCGAAGGGAGCGTTCACGTTCGCATGAGTCCTACAATCACCAAGAAAGATCGCATTCTCGGGCGCCCTATCATCGCCGAAGCCGCTCGCGATCGCATGATCATGTGGACCGAGGGTCTGATTCCCCCGAGGATCAGAGGCCGCGTAATGCCGCCATGGACGCACTGAGCCACACCTTGCGCAGGGTAGCTTGGTCCCCTTTCTCCGATGACATTGAGCAGGCCGTAATGCCAAGAAAATTCCCAAGGCCACCATTTAATATCTACGACGGGAAGACTGACCAGGTCGAGCACGTCAGCCACTACATCCACATGATGTCCCTGTATTCTAATAATGACGCGCTGATGTGTAAGGTGTTTCCCTCCAGCCTTGGCCCAACCGCTCTAAGATGGTTTAACGGACTGCGGAAGAAATCCATACACTCCTTCGCCGAGCTAGTTCAGGAGTTCGGAGTACGGTTCGTAACCTGCAGCCGGGTACCGCAGCCAGTTGATGCCCTGTTATCAATAAAGATGGGGGTGGGGGAGACCCTTCGTAGCTACGCCAGCCGGTATTGGGAGCTTTATAACGAGATAGGTGGGGGCAACGAAAAGATTGCAGCAAGTACCTTTCGGATGGGTCTACCAGAGGATTCCGAACTGCGGGAATCGCTTACGAAAAAGCCGCCCGGGGACATGAGGCAGCTCATGAGGCGCATCGAAGAATATAAGCGCCTGGAGGATGACCGGTTGCAAAGCAAGGGTAAGGCCCCACTAATAAACCGTCCTCGGCAAGGGAATTACCAACCGAGGCCTCGAAAGGAATGGAGGGCACAGGAACCCCTTTGGCAGACGGGGGAGGTGAACGCAACGTTCAAGGAACCGATGCACCAGATAGTAGAAAGAATCAAGAATGAGCCGTACTTCAAGTGGCCGAATAAAATGGGTGGTGATCCATCCCGGCGAAACCAGAACTTGTACTGCAGTTATCATAAAGACAAAGGCCACACCACCAAGCAATGCCGGGTACTGAAAGATCCTTTGGGGCAGCTAGTAAGGGCTGGGCATCTGAAGCAATTCGTTGTGAACCCCGGCGACCAAGGGAGCGGCCCAGGAGGTCGGCAGACGGGCATCCCCCCCCAAAAACCGCTCGGGGTAATTGAGATGATCCTCTTACCCCTAGGGGACGGGGCAGTGATGAGAAGGGGTGTATTAACGGTTGCGCCCGTAAGAGAATCACAGAACAGGGAGCCGCTGGGAAAAAGAGCGAAGTATCGCCAAGAGGCGCTTGCCTTCGAAGAAGACGACTTAGAGGGCACGATACAGCCACATGAAGATGCTCTGGTTATCACCGCTTGGATAAGCGGTTTCGATGTAAAAAGGGTAATGATAGACCAAGGCAGCGGGGCTGACGTAATGTATCCGGACTTATTCAACGGACTTGGGTTGAGGCATCAGGACTTGAGAAAGTATAACACGCCGCTAGTTTCGTTTGATGGAAGAGTAGTGGTACTGGAGGGGCGGATTTCGTTACCAGTGGTCGTGGGAGGAAAGGAGGTAAGAGTCATCTTCATAGTGGTTAATTCCTTCTCACCATACACGACAATCTTGGGAAGGCCGTGGATCCACGCCATGAAAGCCGTGCCGTCCACCTTGCATGTGAAGCTTAAGTTTCCTACCGAGCAGGGTATCGCAGTGGTGCGAGGATGCCAGCAGATGGCCAGACAATGCCTTGTTGCTGCAGCAAACTGGGAGGGCACGCAGGCTGAGCAGAGTAAAGAGGCCGAAGGGACCCCGTTATAGCAATTACTGCACCCCCGAGAGGATTCGGGGACTGTTTGCGCCGAGGAGCTGGTAAAGGTCGGAATACTGCCAGACACTGGCAAACACTTCCGAATAGGAGCCAGCTTGACAACCCAGGAGAGAGTTGAATTGCTATTGTTTCTTGTTCGAAGCCTGGACGTGTTCGCATGGAGTCCGTAGAGGTGCCTGGGGTGGACCCTGATTTTATCGTCCATAGGCTCAACGTGGATGCGTCGTTTCCTCCCAAGAAACAGAAACCGAGGAGAAAAGCCCAAGAACACGCCGAGGCTGTTAGGGCCGAGGTCCAGTGGCTAAAGGAGGCAGGTGCCGTAAAAGAGATCTTCTTCCTAGAATGGCTTGCAAATACAGTGGTGGTGAGAAAGAAGAGTGGCAAATGGAGGGTCTGCGTGGACTTCACGGATTTGAACCGAGCATGTCCAAAGGACCCATTCCCTGTGCCCAAGATTGATCAGCTGGTAGATGCCACCTACGGACATCCGAGAATGAGCTTCTTGGACGCCTTTCAAGGCTATCACCAGATTGCCCTGGCCGGCGAGGATCAGGAAAAGACTGCATTCATATCTCCCGACGCCAATTATCATTACACCGTGGTGCCGTTTGGCCTAAAAAATGCCGGGGCAACGTACCAGCGGATGATGACAAGGATGTTTCGTGACAAGATAGGACGGACAGTGGAAATATATATTGATGACCTTGTAGTAAAAAGCAAACAGCAAACGCAGCACGTAGAGGATCTTCAAGGGGCGTTTGAGGTATTGCGGCAGCATAAGCTACGCCTTAACGCGGAAAAATGTGCCTTCGGAGTGGGGGCTGGAAAGTTTTTGGGGTACTTGATCTCCAGCAAAGGAATAGAGGTAAACCCCGATCAGATCGTTGCCGTGCAGTGCCTTAAGTCTTCGAACAACCCGAAGGAAGTACAGGTGTTGACCGGGATATTGGCAGCCCTTAACCGGTTCATTTCAAGATTCTCGGATCGCTGCCGTCCGTTCTATCAGCTCCTAAAAAAATGGAATGGTTTCCAGTGAGATGCCGAGTGCGAAAAAGCATTTCAGGATTTAAAGGAGTACCTGACGCACGCACCAATACTGACCGCCCCCGGCACCTGGAGAAGACTTGTTTATGTACCTCTCGGTGACTGACCATGCCGTGAGTGCCGTGCTCCTAAGCGACCGTGGGATACAACAGCTTGTGTATTACATCAGCAAGACTCTGGTTGACGTAGAGACCAGATATTTGCCGTTAGAAAAGCTGGTCTTGGCACTAGTACATGCCACCAGGAAGCTGCCGCAGTACTTCCAAGCCCATACCATATATGTACTGACCGAATATCCTTTGCAGTCGTTGCTGAGACGATCCGACTTCACGGGGCGGATAGTAAAATGGGGGACCAGGCTCGGGGCTTTTGATGTATGATATAAGCCGAGGACTGCCGTAAAAGGGCAGGTATTGGCTGACTTCGTAGCTGAATTTTCGCCTAGGGCCTCAAGCCAGATAGTCTGTCAGGTGAGCTGCCGCTCATGGAGAATATACGTGGACGGTGCTTCCAGCTCCACGGGGGCAGGTGCGGGGATAGTCGCAATTGGACCCGAGGGGATTCGCCTGGAGCATTCTTTTAGATTTGGATTTAAGGCCTCCAATAACGAGGCAGAATATGAAGCCTTGATAGCCGGGCTAAGCATAGCCTCAAGCTTAGGAGCCCGGGATGTTGAGGTGTATTCAGATTCCCGGCTGATTGTCAATCAAGTTCATGGTAGTTTTGAGGCCCGAGATCCCCAGATGAAGGCATATTTGGAACGAGTGAAGCAGATTATGGCCGGATTTGAAACGACGAAGATTGTACAAGTAGCTCGGACGCACAACAGCCATGCTGACTCCCTCGCCACGCTAGCGTCATCCGTGGCCGAGGCCATACCTCGGCTCATCAGAATAGAGCAAATTCTAGAGCCAAGCATCAAGCTATCCGGTAATCCGGCAGTCGCGGCAATTGCCACGCAGGGACCTAGTTTGATGGACCCCATCATTGAGTTTTTGGCCGAAAATCGGGTCCCCCCCGACGAGAAGGAAGGAAATAAGATCCGAAGAATGGCCCCTCATTTTTGGTTATCAGAGGACCGGGAGTTGTATCGAAGATCCTTCGGGGGACCATACCTTTTATGCCTGCATCCGGGCAGGGTGAACGAACTTCTGGCAGAGCTGCATGAAGGGGTGTGTGGCAGCCACGTAGGGGGGCGTTCACTAGCTCACCGGGCTATGACTCAGGGATTTTAGTGGCCTCAAATGCAGAAGGATGCTGCCGAATATGTGCGTAAATGTGAGCAATGTCAGAAGCATGCTGCCCTGATCCATCAGCCTGCCGGTCATCTTAATCCGGTCAGTAGTCCCTGGCCGTTCGCCCAATGGGGGCTGGATATACTTGGGCCATTCCCCCGGGCAACAGGCAATCGAAGGTTCGTTCTCGTAGCCGTCGACTACTTTACGAAGTGGGCGAAGGCTGAAGCCCTGGCCAATATCCGGGACGTGGACGTGAAGAAATTTGTGTGGAAGAACATTGTCACTAGATTCGGAGTTCCAAATTCCCTGATATCAGACAATGGATTGCAGTTCGATAGCCGGGCCTTCCGAGATTTCTGTACAGGCCTCGGCATTAAAAACAAGTATTCCACCCCGGCATACCCTCAGAGCAATGGCCAAGCTGAAGCTTTCAACAAGGTAATTGTAAACGGGCTGAAGAGAAGACTGGATAATGCGAAAGGAAACTGGGCCGAGGAGCTACATAACGTCCTGTGGGCTTACCGGACAACACCGAGGAGGTCCACGGGGGAGACTCCGTTCTCACTCACCTACGGTGCCGAGGCTGTTATACCAACCGAGGTAAGTATATGCAGCGCACGAGTGGCCAAGTACGACCCCAGTTCTAATGACGAAATGTTGGTTCAGCACCTAAACAAGCTAGAGGAACGCCGCGAAGTTGCAACTATTCGGCTGGCCGAGTACCAACAGAAACTGGCCAGAAGATATGACCGAGGCGTGAGAGTAAGAAAGTTTGACGCCGGGGATCTGGTCTTGAGAAGGGTCGTGGGGCATATGCGAGACATCCATGCCGGTAAGTTGGCACAGACCTGGGAAGGACCGTATAGAGTTACAGCAGTGGCCGGGGAAGGAGCGTATTATCTGGAGGAACTAGACGAGAGACCACTGCCTCGGCCCTGGAATGTTCGGAACTGGAAGAGGTTCTATTATTAATAAATCATATGTTCAGTTTGAATTGTAAGTTTGCTAGCGTTAATGAAAGCAGTTGTTGGTGCGAGTCATAGGCAATGGAAGTCTTGCAAATTACCTAAGGACGAAAACCTGACTCTCGGTTCGAAACCCTTCACCGAGCAGGTGGAAACCTTACGAACTATCTAAGGACAGAAACCTGACTCTCGGTTCGAAACCCTTCATCAAGCAGGTGGAAACCTTACGAACTATCTAAGGACAGAAACCTGACTCTCGGTTCGAAACCCTTCACCAAGCAGGTGGAAACCTTACGAACTATCTAAGGACAGAAACCTGACTCTCGGTTCGAAATCCTTCACCGAGCAGGTGGAAACCTTACGAACTATCTAAGGACAAAAACCTGACTCTCGGTTCGAAACAATTCGCCGAGCAGGTAGAAACCTTACGAACTATCTAAGGACGGAAACCTGACTCTCGGTTCGAAATCCTTCACCGAGCAGGTGGAAACCTTACGAACTATCTAAGGACAAAAACCTGACTCTCGGTTCGAAACAATTCGCCGAGCAGGTAGAAACCTTACGAACTACCTAAGGATGGAAGCTCACGCTCGTTTCGAATCCATTCACCGAGCAGGTCTAAACCTTACGGCTATCTAGACACGGAAACCTGCCCTTGGTTCGAGTTCCATCGCCGAGCAGGTAGAAACCTTTTTAACTCTATCCGAGGAAACTTACACGGAATAAATCCCTCCCCGAGCAGGCCAGGGCCTTCAAAAAAAAAAAAAAAAAATTTCCAAGGGAAGAAAAACCCTATCACCCCACAAGTAAGGATCCTAAGGATAATAAATCATGCATCAACATGTTGCTCGGTCGTTTCTATTAAAACCGAGCAAACACAACCCTACACAGGTAATTCAATAAGGCAAAAACGCTGCCCGATCATGTCGCAGTCATCAAGAGGGGCGTGTGTAACAATAATAAATGGCAAAGGGCAATCAAATACTCAGATTAATTTAAACAAACATAAAATTAAGATAATTGTTCCATATAAAATTATAGGCATAATCAAAGCGGTAAACGTAAAAGACTGTTTAACTGCCACAGCCCGGCGGCGTAAGCAAAATAGTTATAGGCATAAGCAAAAGGTAAAAGACTGTCCAATTGGCCTTCATTCGGTCAAGTCCACGGGTGGGTCTCCTGTCCGCACTTCCTGCTGTTGGCCCTCAGAGGTAAGATTTGGGAACTCCACATTTTCGACAGGCGGATCATCGACAGTAGGGTTGCTGGACGCCTCCGCACCGACCAGTTCCACGTGGGCATCTATCTGCTCCACCAGCTCCCTCAGGCTGTCCGTTTCTTCTTCGTCACCAAGACCCGGGGGGCTCTGCACTGCCGGAGGGGCATCCAAGAAGGGAATCTTGCCAGGGTCCCTAAGAGGCGAATCGGCGGGTACCCCCAAAACCTGCAGGGCAGCCAACCAGCCATCGTGAAAAGATAACCGCCGAGCTTCATAGACGACCAGTTCCACCCCCTTCTCAACATCTGCGAACCCTTCATTATACCATTTGGTTCCGGCTTCCTCGAGCGAAGCGCGCAGGTCGGCTGCTTCCTCGGCAAGGGCAGCATTTCGGCTCACCTCCTCGACCAGTTTTAACTCCGTCTCGTTCTGCTTCGCCTCTAGCTCCGCCGACCTCTCATCTGCAAGCTTTTTCTCTTTCTCAGCAGTAGCCGCCCTTTTCTCAGCGGCCTCCGCGGCCTTAGCCTTGTCCTTTGCAGACTTCACCGCTGCTTCCCTCCCGGTCTTCTCCCGGTCAGCATCCTGGGTGAGATCCTTCACCCGTTCGTTCAGGATGTGGGTCAGCTGGGCAGCCTAGATATGGACAGTCAAACATTATATCAGATGCACGGAAATTGAAGTAACAAACAAAGAAAGGGATGCGAAAAAGTTACCGCGATGGCGTGCCACTGGAGCCTCATCCCCATATAATCATCGGACGCCTCCGCGAAGGTGCTCACGTCCTTAGGCAGGAGCAAACCGTGAGCCAAGCATTGGGCAACGCGGCCCCCTTCACCCTTCTCCCACACCTGTATGCTCGCGTCCGCGGGGAGGGGCTTGCCATCCAGCTCGTAGGTAGGCTGCCATTCCGGAACTTCCCGGGAGGATGACGCCATGCTCGTCCCAACATGTCCTTGGGGCTCTCGAATGGTGATACCCCTGGACGGAGCCATGGGGGTTTTTGTTTGAACGGCTCCAGGACCGGAGGAGGGCTGCTGTATGACCATCTGTTTTTTCCTGGGGCGAACAGGGGGAGGAGGAGGAACATGCACGGGGGGAGTTTGGACCTGCCCCTGTTCCGGCTGCCGCTGAGCGACTTGCTGGGCTCCAGGTAGGAAGCGGCTGACTGAGAGAGTCCTACGGGTGACCATTTCTCTAGCACCCGGACGCGCTTGGGATGAACTACTTGACTCCGCTGCCGCCTGTTCGGGTTCCTGCTCGGGCGGCTCCTGATCTACTTGCTTGGCAGGTTCCTTTTCGGCCTCACGTTCAAGGGCTCTGTGTGCAAGCTCTCTGAGAGGCCGAGAGGCTGCTTCGGCTGATGCATCTCTTATGGGAGCAAGCTCGTCTGAACAGGTATACCGCCGGCCAATGTCACGAGCTTCGCCCACTGTGAAGTTGGCCGGGAGGAAATTCGCGTGCCGAACGTCAATATAGGAAAGAAGAGGGCTGTCGACTATGAGGGCTTGACCAAAAGGCTGCCAAGTGGAATAAACGGGCTCTACGCCGAGAATGAGGTGGGAAGCCCGGAGTTGACCATCGCGGTGGACGAAAATCTCGGATCGAAGGACAAAGTTGAGATCCCGCACGTGGACCGTTCGGATATCTTGGGTGAACACCGAACTGTCTGCAACACAAGCGGAATATGTCAGTATAGAAGTTAAAGAAATAGAAGCAAGAATATGACGAAAAATAAGTCTAGCAATGACACCTACCCACTTCGCGCCGCGACAGAGGAGGGGGAATATCCCCGGAAAACCAGTTACCACGCACCTGGACGAACTCCCCGGCGGAGTTTCTGTTCGAGTCCGGCAGGCAGGAGATTAACCGTATTCTCATATCTCTGACCTTTAAGTAATAATTAGTTTTCTTTTTCCCACACAAACTGTACACGTGGTTTACATCATGATGGTCCAATTGCAGACCGAACGTATGGTTTAACTTACTTATGCAACTCATAACCCGGTAAAAATTTGGGGCAAGTTGATCGGGGCATAACCCGTAATACCTAAGGGCTCTAAGCAAAAGGGGATCAATGGGGAACCTAACCCCGCCCTCCAATATCGACATGAGCGGGAAGAAGGCGGTGTTTGACCCTCTATGGAGAGCGATGTCACTTTCGTGGCAGTACATCACGTCCACATCATTGGGAATTTGGTAGTCACGCCTAAAGGTGATTAATGAGTTTCTAGAGTCTAGAAGGTGAGCGTAACCCATCCCAAATCCTAAAGTATTTGAAGGAAATGGAAAGAAATAAATTGAAGCAGAAGAAAGGGGAAGGGGACTTACTTTTGGCTCTAAGAGGAAAGTTGATTCTGGGGGTTGCCGGGCAACTAGCGCTTTGGATGCTCGGCAGAGAGAAATTTCAGAAACTAAGGAAGTGAAAAATGAGAATGTGGGTCTGAGCAAGCCTTTTATAGGCACGAAGGGAAGATGCGCGACGGTTGATGGTGCATTGATGAGGGGCAATTCGCAGTTATGAAGCATAATGAGGATAAGACCTTTCAGAAACCAAGGGCGTGCGCACGCCTCGGTCCACGAAACGGCAGGTGGATATGGCTGTTGAGGTTAGGAGGCCAGGCGCGACGCACCTTTTGAGGAGCACATTTATTGGACGTCTAGTCGCATCCAGAAAGGCGCGCTTGTTCAGTTTTCCGGGCATGGGACCTTTCTTTTCCCGCCATTTCCCTTGATCCTCGCCCGTCTAACCGGGCATGAATCAAGGGGGGGGGGGCTAATGTACGGGCCAGTGTTGTAAGGGCCTGCCCATGTGAGTTTGGCCTTGGACCAACAAGGAGGGCTATGGGCCTAACATCCAGTGTCCCCGGGGCATGGCCTTAGGCCCACCTATGAACAGACCCGGGCCCAAACGCCATCCGAGGACCCGACCCATTCTGCCGGGCACGCAATGTAACTGCTGGTATGACTGTCCGGATTGTTCTGCCGAACACTATTATACTTGCTCGGTCACGCAGTGATAGGACTGTCCGGTGCTATCTTGGGAGTATCGCTGCTGTACATGTCCGCTGTAGTGGGGATCATTTCCAAAGCCACTTCCACCTAAACACCCACTAAACCCTTTTGAGATTGGACCCCTAAATCCATTAACCATTAGGACAATCATGATCACCCCACTAACAATCCCTTATAAATATGAAATTGAAAGAAGGAACAAAGATTGATGAAAAGAGGGAGAAAAAGTCATATAGAAGAGAGTAACAGCAGGAATAATACAAAGGGATAGTAAGGTGGTGCGTGAATAGAGATTAGGGGTGTTCTCACCAAGGCTCCTAGCTGCGAACGACCCATAGTAGGAATTACCATCCCACCATACAAATAGGTTGTGATACAAGGCGTGGTGAAGTCCATTGGGCCTCCCCATCAGCCCACCACACTTAGCTTTTGTGATAGGATTGAGTCATTAGATGATTGGTTTAGGATTGCAGGCAAGAAAACATCAATTGACTCTTTTTGCAAAGATAAACTCAACCTCTCTAATAATCATTGTGTCAATTGTTTGACTGCAATTAGAATAACTTATTGAAATGACTTAATGCCGATTGACCATTCTAATGCAAAATCTTGCTTTCTATTAGCTCAGCTTTATGCAGCTGGTTTAGTGAATATCCATGGTCCTGAGAGCAAAGATGTTGCAAGTTGTATTTTTCAATTGAATGGTACAATTGTAAACATGCAAATGTAGACATGTAATTTTACCTTCTGCTATACTCTTGATGTTTGGGGCTTGGTTTTCTTTTAGAGACTGGGTTATCAAGAAGTGAAAGAGTATGTGAAAATTGGGCTGTTGGATCTTGTATGCTTACACTTTTAAGCTTTATAATGAAGTTGGACAAACTACTATTCATCAATCTCATTAGGTTTGTTTTCTGTCTTTTTATTTTTACTATTATTATGATTGAGGCATGCAAGTAGACTTATTTCTAGTGTTAAGAAAAAAAAATGATAAAGCCTATTAAACATATTTTATTCCACATAACCGAGTACACACAAGTCACAATTTTAGTGCAAAATGTGTTTGTATAGTTGTGTGGAGTAAGGTGTGTAATAAACACCAGCCAATTTATTTATTTTTTTTAATATCAATATTTCTAGATTCATTTTTACTTTTATAATTAAATTATTTTTTTTGTAAAATTTATTACCTATTTTAGAATAAAAAATTACATTTTTTTTTACCTAACCATTTTTTAAAACACTCATATGTGGTTATTTATTCCATCTAATGTGGCTAACAGTCAAAATTTTAAAAATAAAAATTATGCCAATTGGGATGCCATTTGTATTGTCACGTGACATAAACTAATTTTTTTTAATTAAAAAAAAAAGCCGAATTGAATTTTCCCACCGGACTGAAAGTTGATTTGCTTTTGACCTAAACTAAAATACTTCCCAACTTTGAAAAGTACCAAGATAGCATCAAAGCCACTCAATTTGGTCATGTTAGAGTGATATTTTGGTTCTTTGTAGGGATTGCGAGAATATTTTGGTGTTGTTATCTAAAGGGACAATTAAATTATTTTTGACATGACCAAAATATCACTCTAACATGACCACATCATGACCAAAATATCACTCTAACTCAATTTGCCGCGTGTAAATTTTAGTGGCCACGTCAGATAAAAAAGCCATGTTTTTTTTTTTTTTTTTCCTTTCTTTATTTTTTTATATATTTCTTACAGTTTCTTTAATAAAAATAAAATAAATAATATAAAAAAACTGAAGAGAGCCCTCCGTCTAAAGAGAGCCCTCCGTGTCTCTCAGTCTCCTCACTCTCCTCCTTAATCTCCACCTTAATCTCCACCTCTCAATTTCATTAAGGGTTCATTTGGATGGAGGAGTGAAAAAGTGGGAGGATGGAAAAGTGGGAGGATGGAAAATATTTAGTTTTCCCTTTTGTGTGTTTGGTTGGAGGGGTGGAAAAGTGGGAGGGTGGAAAACTCTTTTGTTTGGTTAGAGAGAAAAATGGGAAGATAGAAAATATAGTTTATATAAATTTACTATTATACCCTTGTTACATAATTGATAAAAAATAGATTTATTTGTACTAATTAAATAATATAAAATTGACCAACAATTATATTTTTCAATGAGAGGTGTTACACGTCCACAACATTTTTCGCAATACTTTCACAACAAAATTTATGTGGAAAGTTGTTACTAGTTCTAATTTGAACCCACTACTGAAATTATTTTTTACTCACCAATATTAACTAATAACAATCTATTACTTAAAATTTGTTGTCAAAATATTGTAGTAACATTTCACAAATAGGACCTTTTATTCTTTATATTATTTCCCCTTTTCCCCTTTTCATTTCATCCATTCATTTTTTTCTTTTTTTTTTTCTATGCTATCTCCTCCACACACGTTTATCTCTATCCCCACCCCCTTCTTTTTCTTCTTCTCTTTCCTTCACAAGTCTCAGCACATCCTCTCTCTCTCTTTTCTTCTCCAGCTCGCTCTCTTTGTGTGTTTGACTGTTTTTTTTTTTTTTTTTTTTTTTTTTTTTTTTTTTTTTTTCATTCGTTTTTTTTTTTCCTACGCTATCTCCTCCACACACGTCCTATCTCTATCCCCACCCACTTCTTTTTCTTCTTCTCCCTCATTCAAGTCTCAAGAACAACAGTTGCCTAGCCGGAGCTGGAGCTCATCTTCGTCCCCAACGCAGTCCAAATGGGTCAGATGGCTTCTGTCTTCTCTATTTTGTTTTTTTTTTTTTTTTTTTTTTTTTTTTTTTTTTTTTTACTTTTATTGTTATGATTTGATTAATTTTAAAATTGTGATTTTGAGTTTGTATTGTGATAATCTGATTATGCTTGAGTTTAGAGATGTTTGAGAGAAAGATTTTTGTGGTTTTAGCCGTTGTGTTTGTGTTTGTAGCCGTTGTGTTTGAGGGCATTTCTGGAAAAGTGTTGGGAGAGCAATTTTCTCTCCACAGTTTTCCTCCTGATTTGGGAGGAAAAAAATTGGTGGGCCCGGGAGGAAAATTTTCTCCCGGGTTTTCCATCCTTTTTGTTTTCCTCCGCTTCCCAAACAGTGGAAAATACTGTTTTCTACACCATTTTCCACCCATTGTTTTCCATCCTCCCTATAATCCTTCCAACCAAACATAGTGTAAGTCAACACTCTGTTCTTACGTGTCAAAATCCCACCATCAACTAACACCTTCATTCCAAAAGCTAAAAATTCGAGGCCCACAAGCCACCCACCCGACCTCCATCAAATAAAGGCCCCAAACCAACAACTAAAACCAATCCCTAATCTACTGGGTATAAACCCATCCCAAAAGCATTGCTTGGTGTTTGGAGTTTACATATAGTCTAGTGCCTTGACACCGTATGACAAATCTATTGGGTACTACAGCAAAAGATTTTTTGATTTTGTTGTGGGTTTGGTTTGGGTTGATTTACAAAATTTCAGTCTTAGACAATCCCAACTCGATAACCAATGAATTGTTTCTAATGATATACATTTTTGTAATAGCCATCAATCTAGGCTACTATACAAATTCTCAAAAAAAAAAAAAAGGCTACTACACAAGATTTCTAATGATAGAGATTTATGTAATTTATTTTCCATTAAGTAATTGAATGTTTCATATTTTTTTTTTTTTGAAATCAGAATGTTTCATATTGATGATAGGGATATTTGAGATTGGAATTCTAATGTGCAACATTCATTCAAAAATAAATTGCAATATAAATTTTCATGTTAAAATATAATGAAATGATAATTGTAATAAATAAATAAAGATTAAATAATAATTCATATTCAATAGTTTTTTCGTGCATCGCACAGATTAGCGACTAGTTATATATATTACTATACTAACTCTCTTGCTAATTTTTAGATAGTAGCTGGTGGGCTCACCTAAGAATTACTCACCATGGTGGCCACCATATATGGAAGAGTTAAGTCTATAGATGCTAGACTAGAGTAAGCAGCTTTGCATTCGATGATGGTCTCAACTCTCAAGTTAATAAATGTTTTCTCCCTCAAAAAAAAAAAAAAATAAATAAATAAATGTTTTCCCGTTCGCAAAAAGTAAAACGTAAATTGACCATAGCCTTTTTTTCTTTTTCTTTTCTAGGATTTCCTTTTTGGATTACCCTCTGAAGTTCGAGCTAGGATAAAAACTTGATATATAACCTACATCAACTGGGCTGGAAATTTTGTTGCAATTAAAATTTTTCCTAGCAGAAAAAATAAATAAGTATAAAAGAATGTAAAAAACAAAAGAATTTCTCTAAATAACCCAAAATCATTTCATTGGCACAATAATGAAGTGCAACGTTATTCCAAACCTTATAATTCAATGAATGCTAACATTTGGAAAAGTTAGATTAAATCATTATTTAAAGTTTGAAAATACTAATTTAAAATTGATACTAATATGAAGAACAAATAAAGAAAAGAGTAATGTACAATATTTTAGTAAAAAAGAAAAATGAAGGAAAAGAAGTAAAATCATAAATGGTTGTGATTGAACAACTATTCACATTAACGCCAAGTAAATCAATTCAACTTCATTGTCCCTCTGAAAACCTGTCACTGAAGTGGTATTGAATCCATTTGTGGAAGAATTAATTTATTGGAGAGAGAGACCTTCGATTTGCAAGTATATATATATATATATACGGATTCATATCCCATGCAATAATTAGGGTATTGCATGCGGTGCAATAGCTTTAAATAGTACGCACTCCAGAAAGATTTTCCCAGCATGTAAAACACCACATTATTATTATTATTATTATTATTATTATTATTATTATTATTATTATTATTATTATTTTGCTTATAAATAGTATGCACTCACCCCATATTAATTGATTCATATGTCCACGTTATTGGAGTGAACACAGCTACTTGGTCTTTTTACGCGCAAATTAAGGTGAAGAGATGATTCTTTGTTCATTTTATTTCTTTGAACTGCATCTTTTGAAATTTTACCAATTTTTGTGTGATGATTCATAGTTCAGTTCATTTTATTTCTTTGACCTGCATCTTTTGAAATTTTACCAATTGTTGTGTGATGATTCTTAGTTCATTTTATTTCTTTGAACCGCACCTTTTGAAAATTTACCAATTTTTGTGTGGTTGGGTGTGTAGTTTATATATTTATTTTTAGCTTTGTTTGAATGAAGTATTCACAATTAGTTCTATGTTCTTATTGTTGGCTCACATTTTTAACTTTATTTTTTAAACCTTTATTTATTTATTTATTTATTTTTATTTTATATCTGAGATGATTTAATGAAGTTATTTAATTCTAGGAAATATTTATTTTCATAATTTGTATAAATAGATCAATGACTTTTAGGTGAAAAAGTGACAATCTCTCGCTTTTAGATTTTTGTGGAGCTTAGCGTTAATGGAAATTATATTGCTGTGAATTGATTTGGTGGATTAGATTATTAAGTCTAGAAATCCTGTAGTGAGTTGGAAGAATTTTTAGGGTTTATGTATAATATATATTCCAAGTTCATTTGCTTTATTTAACAACAGATCTGAATTTCTCTTTTTTTCCTTAATTGTGTGCAGATCTGTACTGTACCACACGGTGCCCAGCTCCAACATGACCATGAATATTATTTTTATTTTCTCTCTCTCCATGCTCCCCCTCATGATCTTTGCTTGTCCAATTAATTTTGGATATGTAAAGAATATCACTCAGTTTGATCCCACTTGCTTTAATACAAGCTCTATAAATTCTAATGAAACCCAATGCTGTCATGCCCTTAAATTATTGTTTTCCTTAGGCTTAGCACAACACTTAAATGTGTCTTCAGTGTTTTTACTTCCTGATAACCACACTTCTGCATCTTGTTTGAAGGACTTCCAAGTAAAGTTGGCTTCCTTGGAAGTCCCAACTCATTGGGTTCCCACTTGTTTGGACCCAGAATATTTTGTGTCCAGTCCTAGCTTTTGTGATAGGATTGAGTCATTAGATGATTGGTTTAGGATTGCAGGCAGGAAAACATTAATCGACTCTTTTTGCAAAGATAACCTCACCCTCTCTAATAATCATTGTGTCAATTGTTTGACTGCAATTAGAATAACTTATCGAAACGACTTAATGCCGATTAACCATTCTAATGCCGAATCTTGCTTACTATTAGCTCAACTTTATGCAGCTGGTTCAGTGAATATCCATGGCCCTGAGAGCAAAGACGTTGCAAGTTGTATTTTTCAATTGAATGGTACTATTGTAAACACACAAATGTAGACATGTAATTTTACCTTCTGCTATACTCTTGATGTTTGGGGCTTGGTTTTCTTTTAGAGATTGGGTTATCAGGAAGTGAAAGAGTATGTGAAAATTGGGCTGTTGGATCTTGTAAGTTGTATGCTTACACTTTTAAGCTTTATAATGAAGTTGGACAAACTACTATTCATCAATCTTGTTAGGTTTGTTTTTTGTCTTTTTATTTGTACTATTATTATGATTGAGGCATGCAAGTAGACTTATTTCTAGTGTTAAGAAACAAAAAAATAATAAAACCTATTAAACATATTTTATTCCACATAACCGTGTACACACAAGTCACAATTTTAGTGCAAAATGTGTGTGTACAGTTGTGTGGAGTAAGGTATGTAATAAACACCAGTCAAAAAAAAAAAAAAAATAAATAAATATCAATATTTCTAGATTCATTTTTACTTTTATAATCAAATTTTTTTTTTTGGCAAAATTTATTGCCTATTTAGAATAAAAATTTACGTTTTTTATTTTTATTTTACCTAGCTATGTTTTAAAACACTCATATGTGGTTATTTATTCCATCTAATGTGGCTAACAGTCAAAATTTTAAAAATAAAAATTATGCAACTTAGGATGTCATCTGTATTGTCATGTGACCTAAACTAATTTTTTTTAATAAATAAATAAAATAAAAAAAAGCTGAATTGAATTTTCCCACCAGACTAAAGGTTGATTTGCTTTTGACTCAAACTAAAATACTTCCAAACTTTGAAAAGTACCATGATAGCATCAAAGCCACTCAATTTGGTCATGTTAGAGTGATATTTTGGTTCTTTTTAGGGATTACGAGAATATTTTGGTTTTGTTATCTAAAGGTTTAAGGGACAATTAAATTATTTTTGACATGACCAAAATATCACTCTAACATGACCACATCATGACCAAAATATCACTCTAACTCAATTTGATGCATCTAAATTTTAGTGGCCACGTCAAATAAAAAAGCCATTTTTTTCCCTTCTTTATTTTTTTTATTTTATATTTCTTACAATTTCTTTAATAAAAATTAAATAAATAAAATAAAAAAATTGAAGAGAGCCCTCCGTCTCTCTGAGTCTCCTCAGTCTCCTTCTTAATCTCCATCTCTCAAAATCTTTAAGTCAACACTCTGTTCTTACATGTCAAAATCTCTTCTTACATGTCAAAATCCTACCATCAACTAACACCTTCATCCCAAAAACTAAAAATTCAAGACCCACAAGCCACCCACCAGACCTCCATCAACTAAAGGCCCCAAACTAACAATTGAAACTCATCCCTAATCTACTGGGTATAAACCCATCCCAAAAGCATTGCTTGGTGTTTGGAGTTTACATACAGTCTAGTGCCCTGACACCGTATGACAAATCTATTGGGTACTACAACAAAAGATTTTTTGATTTGGTTGTGGGTTTGATTTGGGTTGATTTACAAAATTTCAGTCTTAAACAATCCCAACTCTATAACCAATGAATTTTTTGTGATGTTTTAAGGGACAATTAAACTATTTTAGACATCTCATGGGTGGTTTAGTCAATTTTTATTTATTTTTTTATGTTTTAGTGGAATTTTTCCTTGGAAAATATTTTGTAACAAAACAAACTATTCCTTAGTCACATTGAATGGTATCGTCTTCATGTTAAATGATACACCAATGTCCATAACGTGCTCTGCGCTAGGAATTCTTTCTGAAACACGCAAGCCATGGAAGTGGAGCTATCAAGTGAAACATAGTGTTCAAAGGAAGAAGAAGATGAAATTGGCAGAAGGAGCAAAAAGTTCAAAGACAGCAGCGGAGATAAAACATTCTCTCAACCACGAGGAACTGTTAGCTATAGGGACAGCTTGGTTGGGGACATCCCAGGAGCTTATGTGCAGGCCTTTCGGTTTGACATAGCTGCTAAGGATGAAACATCAGACACAGAAAGTGAAGACCCCTCTGAGGGTATGGTGGAAGTACCGTTATCCAAAGAAATGAAGGAGCGCATCAGAGCACCGTGGTCCAAGGCATTGATAGTGAAAGTGTATGGAAGGACTGTGGGGTACAACTACCTTACTTTCAAAATCAATGCCCTATGGAATCCTACGGCAAAGATGACCTGTGTTGATCTAGGGAAGGATTTCTTTCTGATTAAGTTTAGTGCTGAAGAAGACTATGACAAGGTGTTTCGTGGGGGACCGTGGTTCATTGGTGGCCATTTTCTTGCTATCAAGCCATGGGAACCATACTTCAAAGCTTCGGAAGCGAAGTTCTCTTTAGTGGCAGTGTGGGTCAGGTTACCTGAATTGCCAATAGAGTTTTATGATAAAGTTATGTTGAAAGATATCGGGAATGCTATTGGCCCCGTGCTAAGGATTGATTATTACACTGCCTCCGGTACAAGAGGCAGCTTTGCGAGACTGTGCATTCAGGTGGATTTGGACAAACCGCTTATTAATACGGTGAAGATTGGAAGACTAAAGAAGAAGGTTACATACGAGGGAATCGGTTCTCTCTGTTATTGCTGTGGTAGGCTTGGGCACAAACAAGAAAATTGTTGCTATTAAGTTAAATCCCCTGAAACAGTACCTGTCAGTGAAGAAGCATGTACTCCCAAGCCAAGGAAGAATCAGGTGGAAGAGAAAACAGAGGCTAACTATGGTGCATGGATGCTAGTTACTAGAAGAAAGAATCTAGTTAGAAATGGACGTAATCTTGGTCCAAACCAAAAAGGCCAACAGGGGGAAAAGTTTGATAAGGATTCAACAGTACAGCTTGGCATGGTGGTGGGACCCAAACACTAGGAAAAAGGCCAAACCTCATCTAGGGAACACCATTTGGAGGGTGAGTTGCGTGTGGAACACATAGATAAGATTGTGGGAGGTGACAGCAACATGATTTCAAAGACAGATGGTAACACTAAAGCCGATTTGAATACTGACTTAGCTTTCTCAAGCAGTGGAATGGAGGGGATTGATATGACTAAGCAACATCACAAGAAAGGTAAGGAGAAAAAAGCTTTTGGAGCTAAGACAAGCAAAACACTCAAAAAACCAAACCCAAGTTCAAGTAGCAAAACCACGCCCTATCAAAGAGCAACGGTTAAAAACTCAACCTTTGAAAATGAAACCAACAAGTCAAGACGCCCCGAGCGGGCTGGGCAATGTGGTACAAGAATCGAGCAGTACCCATCTCGAACGAAGTAATAGCCCAAATCAAAGCCTCGCCCACCACCATGTTGGGCAAATCAGAGGAGGAGCTATGTGTAGCGTGGAAACATGTCTTTCCAATCACCTCGTCCAGCATCATAACGAGGAATCTAGCTTTGAACCACCCAGCATGGGGAACAACCCCCAACCCATGGTGGAAGTTCATTACCGACGCACCATTGATAACGGGGGAAGTGGTAGTGAGTTTGAACAAGCAGAGAAGGCCATTAGTAGTGCCTCACTTGGACGAATTCAGATGGCTAGTGTAGGAGAGGAAAGTCATCGATTTCAGGGGAGTGGTCACCTCGCATATGGGGAATTTCCCAACTATGAAGCTGTTCCAAATACTTACCCCAGTCAGGACGTGCGACCTTCTGGTTACATGCTGGGAGGATATTCTGGGGATCCTGAAGTACTTGACAGTGTGGAAACCGGAATGGATGGCGTCCACGAACCTTCTAAGGGCAATGGGATGGAGCATGATGAAGGCAACAACAATGATGCCTAATCCGATGGAAGTACCAGTTGAAAAATTTGCCAACATGAATATTTTACTATGGAATTGTAAGGGGGCGTTGAACGCTGACTTCAAAAGAAGAGTCTTTGAAATGATGGGTAACCACCAGCCAACTATTATGGTGATAACTGAAACAAGGGTGGGGGGTGACAGAGCTGCTAGAATCATTGAGGGCCTTCCCTTTGATGGTTTCTTTGCCACGGACATGATTGGATATGCGGGGGGGTTATGGCTCCTTTGGAAGACAGAGGAGGTGGAGGTGTTCGTTCTATCTTCCACAGAACAGGAAATCCACGCCATGGTTAAGGTACGTTGCTCAAACCTTTCCTGGTTAATTTCCCCAGTTTATGCTAGTCCATCGATAAATGAAAGGAGAATTTTATGGTCTAATCTGACTAAAGTTGCCCAATTGCGTCAACTACCCTGGTTGCTCCTCGGAGATTTTAATGAAGTCCTCAGTAGGGAGGACAAATATGGGGGTAGAAGTATAAACATTAATAGGGCCTTAGAATTCAAAGATTGCCTTGACTGTTGTAATTTTTTGGATTTGGGCTTCTTTGGCCCAAAATACACATGGTCCAATCGCAGACGAATTTCAGATCTTATTCTAGAAAGGATAGACAGGTGTTTTGCGAACCCTTCTTGGAGATTATTATACCCTGAAGCCTCGGTTATCCACTTAACCAGAGTCTATTATGATCACTGCCCTGTCCTAATTGAGCTCAGTAAATCTCCTCCTATGGCCAGAAACAAACCTTTTAGATTTCAATCTATGTGGCTTTTGCACCCGGAGTTTCCCAGATTTGTTAAAGACAACTGGGACCATGTCCATCCATTTTCTTATGCAATCACTGATTTCACCAGGAAAGTTAAATGGTGGAATGTTGAGGTTTTTGGGAATTTGTTCTACAGGAAGAAGAAAGTGCTTGCCAAGCTTAATGGTACCCAGAAAGCCCTTGCAAGTAACCCTAATGATTTTCTGGTCCACCTTGAGAAACAACTTACTAAAGAGTACAATCTTATTATGCTTCAGGTAGGGCTGTCCAGATCACCCGTTGACTCGCCCAACCCTCCCGTATCCGACCCGTTACAACCCGATCCGACAGCTCCGGTGGTCGGTTTCAGTTTCGGTTCCCTTCCTTTAAAACCCGTTCAACCCGACCAGCCCGAAGAGAGAACGACAAGCTGCGATTTCATGCTTTCCGACGAGTTTTCCAGCAACGATTTGGCAGATTTCGGCGACTAAAACACTAGATCCGACGATTCTCAGCACGATTTAGGGGAAAAAGCATCGGATTTGGCGAAATCTCTGCCAAATCCGGCTAGATCGCAACGGATCTTGGACGGATCGGAAGAGATTTCGCCGATTTTCTAGTTTTTTCGTCCTCTCCGGCGGGTTTCGGCCTCACCCGAAACCGCCTCTCACCCAACGGAAAACCGACCCACAAAACCCGACCCTAATACGGGTCGGTTGCGGGTCCGGTACCTCCCCACCCAATCTCCGACGGGTCGGTTGCGGGTTGGGCACAAGCCCGACCCGCCCGACCCATGGATAGCCCTAGCTTCAGGAGGAAGAATTTTGGGCAATAAAATCTCGTCTAAATTGGACAGCCTTTGGAGACTGCAATACCTCATTTTTTCATACCTCTACTGTGGTAAGAAGGCATAGAAATCGGATCAGGGCTATCAAGAATATTGTGGGTGATTGGATTACTGATGAAGAGGGAGTGAAAGATCACATTCGTTTTGGTTTCAAAAATCTCTTTACCACTGAGATGACCTATTCTACACGCGCTTCGAATGTGGAACATTTCTCTCGCAGTGTACTATCAGGATGGGAAAAAGATAAGTTAAGTGAAGAGGTGACCATTGCTGAAATTAAGGCAGGTATGTGGGCTTTAAAACCTTTTAAAGTGCCTGGAGCTGATGGATTTCATGTTGGATTCTTCCAGTGGTTCTGGCATGAAGTTCAAGAAGTTGTTTGTAATGAGGTTGCTTTAGCCTTTCAATCAGGAACCGTTCCAAATTACCTGAATGAAACTCTTTTAGCTCTTATTCCTAAATGTCAGAGCCCAGAAACATTGGGGAACTATAGACTGATCAGCGTGTGCAATTCGGTCTATAAAGTTATCACCAAAATCATTACTTCTCGACTGCGACCTTTCCTCAACAAGCTTGTTTCACCCTTACAAGCTGCTTTGTTTCGGGTTGGAGGGGTATGGACAATATTGTTATAGCTCAAGAACTCATTTATTAAATGGATAACAAGAAAGGAAAGACTGGGTTTATGGCAATTAAGGTGGACCTTGAGAAAGCCTATGATAGGCTTGAGTGGAATTTCATCTACAAAGTTCTCTATGCTTTTCACTTTCCTCATCACTTGGTTAAGCTCATTATGAGCTGTATTTCCACTACAAGCATCTCCATTCTTGTTAATGGTGAGTCCTTGGAAAGTTTCAAACCCTCAAGAGGTATCCGCCAAGGCGATCCTATATCCCCTTACATCTTCATCCTATGTATGGAATACTTGGGAAGCCTAATCGAAAAAGAATGTATGGATGGTGACTGGATCCCCATAAAGGTTTCAAGGGGGAATCTTGAGATTTCACATCTATTTTTTGCCGATGATCTTATTCTTTTTGCCAAGGCAAGTGAAGAAGGCAGTGAGGTTATCAAAGATGTGCTTGACAGATTTTGTGCCGAATCGGGTCAAAAAGTGAGCTCTGATAAATCCCGCATCCTCCAAAAATGTGAAGGCGGATCTGAAAGATAAAATTTGTAGCAATCTGCAAATCCAAGCTACCAATGACTTAGGCAAATATTTGGGTTTTCCCATTAGACATAAAGGGGCTTCAAGGAATCATTTTAATTTTGTGCGGAAAGGGTTATCAACAAGTTATCCAGTTGGAAATCAAAGTTACTATCCTTCGCAGGTAGGACGGTCCTTGTGAAATCTGTTATGTCAACCATCCCAAACTATGTGATGTAAGAGGCAGCCTTACCAATTCATCTTTGTGATAAATTGGATAAAATTAGTAGGGATTTCCTTTGGGGTTCATCTCAAGGAAAGGGCAAGATGCACTTGGTTGGTTGGAACAAAATTATCAAATCTAAGGAGGAAGGAGGATTAGGCATTCAAGCTGCAAGAGCTAAAAATCTAGCACTTTTGGCTAAGTTTAACTGGCGGCTCTATAATGAAAAGGATGCTTTGTGGGCAAAAGTTTTGTTAAACAAATATTGTTCTCAATCAAGGAGGAACTCCAGTGATCCAGACAAGCTCCCTTGTTCTTCAATCTGGAAAGCTGTCAAACAAGGCTTCCATATTTTCTCTAAAGGAATTGCATGGAGTGTAGGCAATAATTCGAACTTGAAATTTTGGACTGATAACTGGGTAAAAGGGGGCAGCCTAAGGGAGCTCATAGAAGGTCCTCTACAGCAGTTGGAAGACATGATATCAGTTAAAGATGTGTTTAGAGATGGAGAATGGAAATGGAATGAGCTGTCTTTTCAGCTTCCGGCAAGTGTGAAGGATAAAATTTTAGCCACGCCTATCCAGTTATATGGTAGTAAGGAGGACACCTTAGTTTGGAAAGTTACCAAGAATGGTGAATTTTCTGCTGCATCCGCATATGAGCTGGCGAGACCTAAGGAGGATCAAGGATGCACCTTCCTGGGCAAGTGGGTCTGGGAGCCAGATACAATGCCCAAAATAGCACACTTCTTATGGTTGTGTCATCACAACAGTGTGCCCACTAGAGAGGTTATTACTGCAAGAGGTGTGCAATGTGACACCACTTGCCCTCTGTGTAGAACTGGCACGGAATCAATAAGCCATTTATTAAAAGAATGCCCTTTTGCTGTAGATTTTTGGAGGAAGATGGGAGTGCCGGCTTCCTTAATTTCTTCCTTTAACTTAAACTGGTTGGATTGGTTGAAGAGGAACAGAATGTGCAATGCATAAATCCAATCCCACGGAATTCCTTGGAGGAGCTTATTTCCTTTTGCTGTTTAGGGGTTATGGAAACATAGGAACAGAGTAGTTTTTGAGAATACCACTCTAAATCATTCCCTCCATAAGTCTTGTATTAATCTGGCAGTTGAGTACTTCTTTTGTGTTGGAAAATCTGTCCAACCTTGGCAACAGGGCTGCGTACTTATAAAATGGAACAAACCCAATGTAGGCTGGCACAAGCTCAACACAGATGGAGCATCAATAATCCAGGGAAAGCAGGAGGAGGAGGGGTAATCCGGGACCATAGAGGGAGCTGGGTTCATGGTTTTGCTCGAAAAATTGGTATCACTACCAGCGTCGTTGTTGAGTTTTGGGCCCTTAGAGATGGGCTAACCATGGTTGCACAATTGGGGATAACTCTCCTAGAAATTGAATTGGATGCAAAGATTGTAGTTGATCTTGTTCTCTCTAATTCGAACTCTAACAAAGAGTACTGTTGGGAAATTTAGACCCCAGTTGATAGAATTAACAAGTTTTAAATCCAAGTTGTTAATTAGATTTATTATCAATAAAACTTGTTAAAACAAATAAACATCAATATCATGTCAATAATGAATGCAGCGGAAAAGTAAATAAGACAAGATATGATGACCCAGGAAAACCAATGAAACCAACCAGTTTCACAGTAAAAAACCTGGGGGGAAACCTTCCCGAAAAGCAATCCACTATAGTAAAGAGAAGTTTCAGATCTAGTACAAAACCTTTGTCCCTAGACTCTACAATCCCTGTAGATGAACTCACAGCAGAAACCTTCTACCGCTTCAGAACCTCTGAACTCTTCAATATATGAATGCCACCCTTTGATGCACGAATCCCAGTACGTGACTAACTCCTTTGCACGAATCCCAGTACGTGACTCACTCACCAACTTAAGGAAGAAGAATGTTGGCTGCAAAGTTCTTCACTTCATCAAGAATGAAGATCAAGAAGCACTTGGTTACAAAACCCTAAGGCGCAAAAGACGCAGTAGCTTCTTTCAGAGAGAATAATCTTTTTCATATGTTCTCCTTGTATTCTCTTATTCTCTTGTGATACGGCCTCCAAAATAAGCCTTATATAGGTCTAGGGTTGTGAGAAAAGAAACCCTACTCAAATACATAAGCCTGACCCAAAAATCAAAAAGCTGAAAATTTTGATTTCCTGTAACCTCGATCGATCGAGAGGTGTCGAGGAGGTGTCGAGGTTTAATGAATCTCAACAGATACAGCTATCGAGAAGGTATCGAGAAGGTGTCGAGGGGACAGAAACTTTCTCGATCGATCGACCAGGTGTCGAGAAGGTGTCGAGATTGCGATAAGAAAACACCTTAAGAGCTCGATCGATCCACCAGGTGTCGAGCTAGGTGTCCAGCTTTATTGAACACCTTTTCTTCACTTGTTTCTTGGTCCAATCTTCATGGCTTTAATACTACACTTGAACAACATGTTCCTTGAAGTATTAAACACATCCTAGATCTACCCAAATACAAGTAAAGTGCGTTTTGTCAAAGGATTAGCCAACTACATAAAATATGTCCTTAACAATCTCCCCCTTTGGCAATCCGTGACAAAACCACAACAAACAAATGAACATATGACAGAAGTTATAAATCACTCAACTCATACTCACTTGTTGAATACAATAAAATCTATCCTAACACAAACTCTTGAAAAACTTTGCAAGAAAAGAGTTTATGGCAAGTAGACTTTGACAACCTGTATTTCTGAAACACTTTAAACAAAACTCATCAAGGCATCTTAGTGTGAAACAGAAATAATAGATTGCATACAAATAATAAGAAACATGTGTATAAAGATAGAAAAGAAACAACACATGTAGAGGTAGGTGAAGAAAACATACATCAACATATAAAGAAGATAAGTTCAATGTATGTAAACATGGTCACAAGACCCAAGGTACAAGAAGAAGGAAGTAAACACTCCCCCTAACAAGATCAAACACAACTCCCCCTTACAGAGGCATGTTATTTCTCCCCCTAACTTGTAGAATCTTAAAGAAAGAAACCACAAAGTCTCCACAATTTCTCGCCCTTTTTGTCATGATTGACAAAGGGTACAAGAAGCTAGAAAGCTTCACCCGAGAGACATAAAGATGATCAAGGATGATCATGGGGGCACAAGAAATCCATATAAATGCATGAATGTAATGAAACAAGATGCTATGGATGACAAGAGAAAGATGTAAAACACACACACATACTAAACAAGTCTAACCAATTTTATGTTTCAAAAATAAGTCAAGACAGTTTAGTAAGCATACATAAGTACATGTAAACCTAGTGATGGCCAAATCACATTGTACCTGCACATGTATCAAAAGTAGCAAAGAATATTGCGTGTTGTGTGTAAAAAACATCGCAAGATTGCATATGTGTATACATGTTATGACGATCTGAGATATGAGAAAATAACTTTAACTCACACACAATCATAACTGTTTGATGGGGACTATCACCTTTGAGGTACATCCTATAACTCCCACATCTCCTAGAATACACGCTTGCAACCATTTTAAAGCATTTTTAATCTTTTTGCTTTTTATTTCTTTGCATATTTTCTTTTTAAGCATATCATACATGGGCTTATGAGAAAGAAAAGAAATACCCATTGATATTTGACATTTCAATTTTGCTATGCCTAAGCACACAAATGTCATTGACATCACACTTTTGCTATGCCGAAGCATACAGATGTCATTAATGATTGGCGGGCAACAGTGGTGAGATGGTTATTTATGCCTTTCTCTTAGGATTTTCTAGTCCTACCCGTCAAAAAGAGTGATATGAGTGTTAAGTTTAAGAAATAACCTAATCTTACTCATCACAAACATGAGCCACAAAGCTCACTTGCTTAGTTGTGCATAAAAATGCTCATCTAAGCTACAAGAGATACAAAGTTTAGAAAACTTTGTTTCATTGGCCATCCAAGGTACACAAGTACCAATGTACACAAACACACACTGTTTTTGTATTTTTTTTTTTCCTTTTTATTTTGATCACAAACAAAATAAAGACTAATCAATCAAACAAAAACAGACAAACAACATGAAGGCATGAAGGCATGAAAGAAAAATGCAGATGCATGAAAGCATGATTTCAAAAACAGATAAGAAATCAAGCAAAGAAAGTCCTACTTTAGATAGAAAGAATTAAAGCAGAGGACAAACAAAAAGACAATTAAGTATTAGGCTCCTTTCTCACCCACACAGCACGAGTCTTTGGCCGTGAAGATGAAAAGGTACGTGTCCTAGTATGTCTACTAAAGGACATAGAAGAATTAGAATTCTCCTGAAATTGAGTTAAAAAGCTCAAGGCTTTTAATAACTCTCCAAACAAAGGTGTAGGTCCTTGAGAGGAAACCTGTGACCGTTTGGACAATTGCTTATGAGGATACAACTTAAAGCAATTAGGACGAATGTGTCCAGCAACACCACAATGGTGACAAACATGAAGTTTAACAAAGGATTTAGAATTAGCCAGATCAGTTTTGGATTTCATACCTTTATTACCTTTATGAGATTGTGGCACAAAGACAGTCCTTGATCCAGAAGCCGTGGAAGAGGAGGGGCCGGAGGAGACAGCATATCCTAAGCCAGTCTTATCATAACTAGGCTTTTGAGCACTCAAGACCTCATCAAGCTTTGCACTAGACATCCTCTCTATTTGAGTTCTAGCTTGACTAAGCTCAACCTCAAGATTCTTGACCTTCTCTTCTAATGAGGTGTTCTCCATAACAAGAGTCTCAACTAACCTTGTAGTCTCATCAGCTTTTTCAGTATTTACCTCATTAAGCTCTTTTCTACAAAGATGAGAAGTCTTTTCAGATTTTATGAATTCAGTGCATAGCTTTTCATAGGCTTCCTGAAGGGTTAATTTCTTGGGTACTTCATCATCAGAAGAATCCTCACTGTCACTAGCACTCTCCACAATCACCTTATCGGTTGAAGCAGCAAAGGCCATAACTTGACGACATTCATCCACAAACTCATCAGAAGAGTCATCATCAGTATCACTCCAGGTAGCAACCAACCCTTTCTCTTTTGGCTTCTCGGTCTTTTCCTTCATGAGGTAGTTTGGACACTCTATCCTCATATTACCAAAACCTTTGCACTCATGGCATTGGATGAGGGGTTTTTCATTCTTGCCATTCCTAGAGGATTTAGGTTTCCTAGGAGGTTTGCCTTTATCCTTTTTCCTAAACTGAAGAAGCTTGATAATCTCATCAGTTATGAAGGTTCGATCCTCATCCTCATCTTCACTTTGATCTTCATCTTCAGAGTCTTCAGTCTCTTCCTCTATACCCTTAAGAGCCAAGTTTTTGCTCTTTCCACCTTTTCCCATTGAGCCTAATCCCATCTCATAGGTTTGAAGGTTCCCTACAAGCTCAGTCAAAGGAATTTGATCAATGTCCTTGACTTCTTCAATGGCAGTGATCTTGGCATGGAATTTTTCAGGTAAGGACCTAAGGATTTTTCTAACAATTTTGGATTCTGCAATACATTCTCCAAGGTTGAAAGCAGAATTCACAATATCCTTGAGTTTGGCATAGAACTCATCAAAGGTCTCGTCCTCCTCCATCCTTATTTCTTCAAAACTACTTGTGAGTTGTTGAAGCTTCACAGTCTTTACTGCCTTGGTACCTTCATAGGTGGTCTCAAGAATAGTCCATGCTTCCTTGGCAACTTCAGTGGATGAAATTTTCTTGAATTCTTCATTGGTCACCCCACAAAACAAAGCATTCAAGGCTTTACTATTGAAATTTGCAGCTACAATTGTTGCATCATCCCAATCCACAGGTGCTTCCTTTGGCTTAATCCAGCCAACTTCAACAGCTTGCCATACCTGTTCACCTAGAGCCTGCAAGAACACTTTCATACGAACTTTCCAGTACGCATAATTAGTTCCATCAAATAAAGGAGGAATAAATAAAGATTGTCCTCTATCCATGACAACAAGGGTCAATGGATCACACTCAGGAAATTAATCCAATCAGAGTGAACCTGCTCTGATACCACTTGTTGGGAAATTTAGACCCCAGTTGATAGAATTAACAAGTTTTAAATCCAAGTTGTTAATTAGATTTATTATCAATAAAACTTGTTAAAACAAATAAACATCAATATCATGTCAATAATGAATGCAGCGGAAAAGTAAATAAGACAAGATATGATGACCCAGGAAAACCAATGAAACCAACCAGTTTCACAGTAAAAAACCTGGGGGGAAACCTTCCCGAAAAGCAATCCACTATAGTAAAGAGAAGTTTCAGATCTAGTACAAAACCTTTGTCCCTAGACTCTACAATCCCTGTAGATGAACTCACAGCAGAAACCTTCTACCGCTTCAGAACCTCTGAACTCTTCAATATATGAATGCCACCCTTTGATGCACGAATCCCAGTACGTGACTAACTCCTTTGCACGAATCCCAGTACGTGACTCACTCACCAACTTAAGGAAGAAGAATGTTGGCTGCAAAGTTCTTCACTTCATCAAGAATGAAGATCAAGAAGCACTTGGTTACAAAACCTTAAGGCGCAAAAGACGCAGTAGCTTCTTTCAGAGAGAATAATCTTTTTCATATGTTCTCCTTGTATTCTCTTATTCTCTTGTGATACGGCCTCCAAAATAAGCCTTATATAGGTCTAGGGTTGTGAGAAAAGAAACCCTACTCAAATACATAAGCCTGACCCAAAAATCAAAAAGCTGAAAATTTTGATTTCCCGTAACCTCGATTGATCGAGAGGTGTCGAGGAGGTGTCGAGGTTTAATGAATCTCAACAGATACAGCTATCGAGAAGGTATCGAGAAGGTGTCGAGGGGACAGAAACTTTCTCGATCGATCGACCAGGTGTCGAGAAGGTGTCAAGATTGCGATAAGAAAACACCTTAAGAGCTCGATCGATCCACCAGGTGTCGAGCTAGGTGTCCAGCTTTATTGAACACCTTTTCTTCACTTGTTTCTTGGTCCAATCTTCATGGCTTTAATACTACACTTGAACAACATGTTCCTTAAAGTATTAAACACATCCTAGATCTACCCAAATACAAGTAAAGTGCGTTTTGTCAAAGGATTAGCCAACTACATAAAATATGTCCTTAACAAGTACTCTCCATTGCTGAATGATTGCAGGTCTCTTCTCCGCAAATTTCAGCAAGTCAAGATGCAGCATGTCTATCGGGAAGTGAATAAAGTTGCTGATGGTCTTGCAAGGAAAGGGTGCATGCAGCAAGCTGATTTTGTTGTCTTCACTACTCCCCCTTCTCCTGACTTTTACTCTTTAGTTATGTTTGATGTTAATGGCTTGTACTCTCTAAGGCGATCTGCCAATGTTGTAACTGCTTTGGACAGCTAGTTATTTTAATGCATTCGTCTATTAACCAAAAAAAAAAGATACACCAATGTCCCAATTAGGAATACCAGCGTTCATATGAAACAAGAGTTTACAAAATTTCAGTCGTAGACAATCCTAACTCTAAAACCAACAAATTTTTATGATATTTAGTATTCAACATCCTTGGACCACACAGTCTTTTCTCTTATAAAATTTCATAAACTCAAAGATAACTTAATTCTCTCGTCCCTCTGATCTATTGTTGTTGGACTTCTGCTCCAGTGCACTATATGCATCTCCCTGGTAAGGGGAAAAAAAAGGAACCTAGTAAAAACAGCCAAATCTATGAAATAAGAACATAATCAAAATCTGTTAAGACCAGATAATCAAATGAGAGCACCCAACACGCAAAGCAACAATATCTCCAAAATTAAGACTTTAAATGATACTATGCACAAAAATGTTTTTGCTATTGTCCTCACGCAATAGTATAACTGAATATCAATAATCAAGTCATATTTTGCCAACTCTGAACTTTATTGTTGAAACTTGGAACCCAAAGATCTTGGTGTTGCCCCTAAAATTCACAGACTAATAGACTAATCAATAAAAATAATTAGATCATTCAAACCCTCAACAAGTACACCAAGACAACATTTTTACATTCAAATAGATGTTCTTGGAAGTCCTTTATTGTTAATATTTTATACAGGAGATGGAGTCAAGTTAATTATGTTAGAAAGCATGCACAAAAAATGTTCTCCATTACATTAATGTCCAATCGTGACAACCACCTGCAGAACCCTTCCACCACTATAAAATGCATAGGTGAACATTATAATTCACATTATGCGCCAAATTGCCAATACCAGTTTTTCTATACAATTGAAAATAAAAATAATTGAAGGCCCAATTGAATTTAGAAGCTAAAATGATGCTCACAACATTATCAACCATAACATAAATAAATCATCGCAACTGATTCCTACGAGCGTAATCAAAGAAGCATATTTCCAATGCTCTTTTGCACTGGATGTGCCCTTAGGACTTGTTAGCACCAACAAAACCAATAAAGCAGCGGCAAACACCTATAGCCTAGTTTATCATCACACACATAACACCCTCTACACTTTCACCAAATTCACAAAGTTTTGAATCCAGATTGCCACTTAACAAATACATATTCGAATATTATCCCTAAAGCATTCAGGGTAAATTTCACAAATTAGAGAGAAAAAACACATTAATAAGTGAAAAACCAACTAACCATCCCATCATAAGCTAGAACAAGAAACTCATCATCATCGCAAAGCTCAACCTATTTCAAGGAGAACCAAAGATATAAAAATAGAGCTTGACAAGAAGAATCTCTTAAGAAGATATCCCCATAATTTTATACACGGCCATACCTAATACTCATATTCGACCATATCAAATAGAGAGAGGAATGACATGCAGCCAACACTGATCATTTGGAAATTAGGGGTAAACAACAGCAAAATTCAAGGTTCTTAATTCTCTGCTATAAAGAAAATCAGCATCATGAACTAATATGAACTCAGGCACACCGAAAATATCATTCTTCATTTAACTCTTCTATAAAGCCATGTCCTCCACTACAGTAGTCACCCAAGAGAAATTTACACACCAGGCTCAACTTTAGTCTCGGCCTCTGCCATAGCTGCCAGTGGCTGAAGAGCTTTAAGAGGATTCATAATGATACCATCTATAAGCCCATATTCTTTGGCTTCTTTTGCACTCATAAAGAAATCTTGGTCAGTATCCTGATTGGTCCTGTCAAGATTTTGACCGGTGTGGTAGGCGAGATATCCATTAAGGTTAGCTTCAAGGCCTAAATAGGAATGCTTCATGCTCTTTAGAGTCAATTTTGGGGCTTGGGAGGGAATCAAATGCTTCCTAGCAAAAATTTCACCTATTTGACTCCTTCCATTAACAAAAAAACAATGAGATATCATTTTCTATGTAGCTCTTCCTAATATACCTCCCATGAGCTGGACAAAAACATAGAAACTCTATCATTTGTTGATTGCCATGCAATTATTCTAGCAAACTGAGCTAAAAATTTGTAATGTTATGTAATGAAGTGAGATTTTACATTCCAAGAGATGTATTATTATCTCCCAGCTATGAAGTCTTTGTTTTGACCTCAACTCATATATGATGGGTAACCAGCTTTCTTGGAATCATATTTACTCAATATAAAATTACCGGTCAAAGACAAGATAGAAGGCCTTTCAAGTATGACCTGCAGCATGAAATGCACATGAGATGGAAGTATCCATGGATTTTCCCTTTTCACCTTTGCGAAGAACATATAAAACTAATTTACAATGTGTACATTCATTATTTGCATAAACAAGAGAGATTTCGAAGAGTCACTTCTAAGGACAAATTTCCTTATTCATTCCCTTCCACATGATGACATTTTTGTCTACTTGTGGGTGTTTTGCATTATGTCATCTCTATGTAAAATTATTCAAACATAATATGATGGGCAGGTTAATGTTGAAGGGATTGAAATAAAGCCTGTTGCTGTTGGCATATCTCAGAATTTACACGTGGGTCAAAGCTGCTTTGCCATTGGAAATCCTTATGGGTATTGTTGGGCTTTGTGGAGCCTAGTTTATTTTTGGCCCGTTTTGTAGCCTATTGTAATCTTGTGCGCAAGATATAAAAGCCGCTTTTATGATTAGGGTTTATTATTATTGTTGTTGTGTTTCAGAGAGAGAGAGAGAAACACTGTAGCCGCACTTTGTATTTTTTCCTTGATAATAGTGAAATCCCTGCAACTCCGTGGACGTAGGCAAATTGTTGAACCACGCAAATACTGTCTTGTGCGTGTTATTATTTTTCTTTGGCGTGTGTTTTCTCTATTTTTTGTTTCTCACAGGTTGGGAATCGGGTTGAATTCCCTACAAGTGGTATCAGAGCCTAGGGTTAGGTTTGAGTGGGAGCAATGGCAGAGGAAGCAAGAAAGGCGTCTGGAATAGAAAAGTTTGATGGCACAGACTTTGCATATTGGAGGATGCAGATTGAAGATTATCTCTATGGGAGGAAATTGCATCTGCCTCTTTTGGGGACAAAACCTGAGGCAATGAAGGCTGAGGAATGGGCTCTCTTGACAGACAGGTATTGGGAGTTATTAGGTTAACTCTGTCTAGGTTTGTTGCACACAATGTTGTGAAGGAGAAGACCACAGCAGATATGATGAAGGCTTTGTCTGGAATATATGAAAAGCCGTTGGCAAACAACAAGGTGCATCTGATGAAGAAACTGTTTAATTTGAAGATGGTAGAGAATGCATCAGTAGCACAACATCAGAACGAATTTAACACTATCACAAATCAATTGTCGTCTGTAGAAATTGATTTTGATGATAAGATTCGTGCTCTGATCGTTTTGGCTTCTTTGCCAAACAGTTGGGAGGCAATGAGGATGGCAGTAAGCAATTCTACAGGAAAGGAAAAGCTCAAGTACAATGATATACGAGATTTAATTCTGGCTGAGGAGATTCGCAGAAGAGATGCAGGTGAAACCTCAGGGTCTAGTTCTGCCCTAAACCTTGAGACAAGAGGCAGAGGTAATAACAGAAATTCAAATCGGGGCAGATCAAAATCCAGAAATTCTAATCGGAATAGAAGTAAATCTAGATCAGGCCAACAAGTACAATGCTGGAATTGTGGGAAAATAGGCCACTTTAGGAACCAGTGCAAAAGTCCTAAGAAGAATAATGAAGATGATTCTGCTAATGCTGTAACAGAAGAGGTACATGATGCATTGCTTCTTGCAGTAGACAGTCCACTTGATGATTGGGTTTTGGATTCAGGAGCTTCGTTTCATACCACTCAACACCGAGAAATCATACAGAATTATGTTGCAGGTGATTTTGGCAAGGTGTATTTAGCTGATGGTTCAGCCTTGGATGTTGTGGGTATGGGAGACGTCCGGATATTGTGGCCCAATGGGTCTGTTTGGTTACTGGAGAAGGTTCGACATATTCCTGACCTGAGGAGAAATCTGATTTCTGTTGGACAACTTGATGATGAAGGGCATGCAATATTATTTGTTGGTGGTACTTGGAAGGTTACAAAGGGAGCTAGGGTATTGGCTCGTGGAAAGAAGACTGGTACTCTATATATGACCTCAAGTCCAAGAGACACAATTGCAGTTGCTGATGCAAGTACTGATACAAGCTTATGGCACCGCAGGCTTGGTCACATGAGTGAGAAAGGGATGAAGATGCTGTTGTCAAGAGGAAAGCTACCAGAATTAAAGTCCATTGATTTTGACATGTGTGAAAGCTGCATCTTAAGAAAGCAGAAAAAGGTGAGCTTCTCGAAAACCGGCAGGACACCGAAGGCTGAAAGATTGGAGTTAGTACACACTGATTTATGGGGGCCTTCTCCGGTTGCATCCCTTGGAGGTTCAAGGTACTACATTACCTTTATTGATGACTCAAGCAGAAAGGTATGGGTTTATTTTCTGAAAAATAAATCTGACGTATTTGAAACTTTTAAGAAGTGGAAGGCCATAGTTGAGACAGAAACAGGTTTGAAAGTAAAATGTTTGAGGTCAGATAATGGAGGAGACTATATAGATGGAGGGTTCAGTGAGTATTGTGCTGCACAGGGAATTAGGATGGAGCAGACCATTCCCGGAACACCACAGCAGAATGGTGTGGCTGAGCGCATGAACAGAACTCTCAATGAGCGTGCTAGGAGTATGAGGTTGCATGCTGGACTACCAAAAACTTTTTGGGCTAATGCTGTTAGCACTACAGCTTACCTGATAAACCGAGGGCCATCAGTTCTCATGGAGTTCAGACTTCCTGAGGAGGTTTGGAGCGGTAAAGAGGTAAAGTTTTCACACTTAAAAGTTTTTGGTTGTGTTTCTTATGTTCATATTGATTCTGATGCTCGTAGTAAACTTGATGCAAAGTCTAAAATATGTTTTTTCATTGGCTATGGTGATGAGAAATTTGGCTATAGGTTTTGGGATGAACAAAACAGGAAAATCATTAGAAGTAGAAATATGATATTTAATGAACAGGTTATGTACAAGGACAGGTCAACTGTAGTGTCAAATGTTACAGAGATAGATCAAAAGAAATCTAAGTTTGTCAACTTAGATGGATTGACTGAAAGTACTGTCCAGAAAAGGGGTGAAGAAGATAAAGAGAATGTAAATTCACAGGTAGATCAGAGTACACCTGTAGCTGAAGTTCGCAGATCTTCCAGAAACATTAGACCTCCACAGCGTTATTCACCCACTCTAAATTATCTCCTGTTGATTGATGGTGGTGAGCCAGAGTGTTATAAAGAAACCTTGCAAGATGAGAATTCAAGCAAGTGGGAGTTAGCCATGAAGGATGAGATGGATTCCTTGTTGGGGAATCAGACATGGGAATTGACTGAATTGCCAGTAGGAAAGAAGGCTTTGCACAACAAGTGGGTATACAGAATAAAGAATGAGCATGATGGTAGTAAACGTTACAAGGCCAGATTAGTTGTTAAAGGGTTCCAGCAGAAGGAGGGCATTGACTACACAGAGATATTTTCTCCAGTTGTGAAGATGTCAACAATCAGATTGGTACTGGGAATGATGGCTGCAAAAAACTTACATCTTGAGCAATTAGATGTGAAGACGGCATTCCTTCATGGTGATTTGGAGGAAGAACTTTACATGATTCAGCCAGAAGGGTTCATTGTTCAGGGACAAGAGAATCTAGTTTGCAAACTGAGAAAGAGCTTGTATGGCCTAAAACAAGCTCCAAGACAGTGGTACAAGAAATTTGACAGTTTTATGCATAAAATTGGGTTCAAAAGATGTGAAGCTGATCATTGTTGCTATGTCAAATTCTTTGACAATTCTTATATCATTTTACTGTTGTATGTGGATGATATGCTCATTGCAGGGTCTAGCATTGAGGAGATTAATAATCTGAAGAAGCAATTGTCAAAACAGTTTGCAATGAAGGATTTGGGAGCTGCAAAGCAAATCCTTGGTATGAGAATCATTAGAGACAATGCTAATGGTATATTGAAACTTTCACAGTCAGAGTATGTGAAGAAAGTTCTCAGCAGGTTCAACATGAATGAAGCTAAACCAGTAAGCACACCCTTGGGTAGCCATTTCAAACTAAGCAAAGAACAGTCACCAAAGATAGAAGAAGAAAGGGACCATATGAGCAAGGTGCCCTATGCCTCAGCTATTGGCAGCTTGATGTATGCTATGGTGTGTACAAGGCCAGACATTGCACATGCAGTGGGAGTTATGAGTAGATTCATGAGTAGGCCTGGAAAGCAGCATTGGGAGGCAGTCAAGTGGATTTTGAGATATCTGAAGGGTTCATCAGATACATGTCTTTGCTTCACAAGTGTAAGTTTGAAACTGCAAGGTTATGTAAATGCTGATTTTGCTGGTGATATTGATAGTAGAAAGAGTACTACTGGGTTTGTATTTACTCTGGGTGGTACAGCTATATCATGGGTTTCAAATATGCAAAAGATTGTTACTTTGTCTACTACAGAAGCTGAGTATGTTGCAGCAACTGAAGCTGGAAAGGAGATGATTTGGCTACATGGTTTCTTAGATGAATTGGGTAAAAAGCAGGAGATGGGCATTCTACACAGTGACAGTCAGAGTGCAATTTTTCTTGCCAAAAATTCGGCTTTTCATTCAAAGTCGAAGCACATACAGACAAAATACCACTTTATCCGGTACCTTGTTGAAGATAAATTGGTAATACTTGAGAAGATCTGTGGATCTAAGAACCCAGCAGACATGTTGACTAAGGGTGTCACTATTGAGAAGTTGAAGCTGTGTGCAGCTTCAATTGGTCTTCTAGCTTGAGGACAGGAGGATGAGTTGCAGGGATGAGGGATTGTTTTTGGAGGATAGCGGTTGATGTTGGTGATTGAATTAGTCTCAAAGTGGGAGATTTGTTGGGCTTTGTGGAGCCTAGTTTATTTTTGGCCTGTTTTGTAGCCTATTGTAATCTTGTGCGCAGGATATAAAAGCCGCTTTTATGATTAGGGTTTATTATTATTTTGTTGTGTTTCAGAGAGAGAGAGAGAAACACTGTAGCCGCACTTTGTATTTTTTCCCTGATAATAGTGAAATCCCTGCAACTCCGTGGACGTAGGCAAATTGCCGAACCACGTAAATACTGTCTTGTGCGTGTGATTATTTTTCTTTGGCGTGTGTTTTCTCTATTTTTTGTTTCTCACAGGTTGGGAATCGGGTTGAATTCCCTACAGGTATGAGAACACTCTGACAACAGGGGTAATTTCTCAAATATGTCTGCTATATAACCAACCAAAGAAAAGAAGAAGCAAAAAAAAAAAAAAAAAAAAAAAAAAAACAAGTGTGAACTATGAAATTTCACAACTGAGGTCATAATCTATTTTAAGTCTATTGTACTTTGTTTTGGAGTACTTTGAGCAGTCAATTGAGAGTGTTCTTTTCTCATTGGCATGTGGCCCTGTCTTTGGTAAAAGAGTCTAACATCCATGTATTTGTTACTTTGAGTTGTGCAGGTAGTCAGTGGATTAGGTAGGGAGATACCCTCGCCAAATGGAAGGGCCATTCGAGGAGCAATTCAAACAGATGCTGACATTAATGCAGGTAAATTTCATTTTGCTTTCAAATATTTGAAATTCCTTGATAATCATCACTCTTTCTCTTACTTCAGTAAAGATTGTATTTTTTCAATCCATCCTATTATATCTAAATTCTTTATTGTTGAAGATTTACTCAGTTTTGTATATTGCAAATATGCAACCATTACTCTTTGTCGTTGTCGAGTGATATAAGATCATACTACTATAATTAGCTACCCAGCAAACAATGAGGCATTACCTAGTGCACTGGCAGAACCGTAGACATTTGAGTGGGGGCAGTTGTCTTCACAAAAATTTCTAAGATTTTATGAAGTTATGGTTTGTTCAAATTTTCAGAATAGTTTTGGATATTTATCTGATTATTGCACCCACTGATATAAGATATCAAGTATAGAGTTTTTACTCTAAGTAAAATGTAACTTTGTATTGAAGTGTCCTTTAAATTCATTTTAATTTTTCCTCAATTAAGTAACCTTATGATCAATTGAATTATTTGGATATAATTTGTACTTTGATTGAGTCATTTGCTTTTTATCTGCATTGAGGGTGGTTTTATAGTTTAGGATTTGCATTCCACAATCTTGAATAGATTAGAATTATTGTTTTTTATATGACAAAGTGGAACCGTGTTCTTACCAATGCTAATTTTATAGTTAAATGAATTGCTATTCTTACCCATGCTAATTTTCATTCCATGATCCTTCATACTTTGTTGCATGGAATCTGTACAGGTAATTCAGGAGGGCCATTAATTGATTCATATGGCCATGTAATCGGAGTCAATACTGCAACTTTTACTCGCAAAGGTGAAGAGATGCTTCTTAGTTAATTTTACTTCTCTTAATTGCACCTTTGACCTAACATTTTGATAAATGAACATCATGCACACGTTTTTTTTTTTCCCACTGTAATAGCTTGAGCCACTTGTTTGTTCACTTCAAAGGTGCATTGCATTGCCTTTTGTGATATAATCTTCAGTAACTCGTTCAGCATTTGGAAGGATAAAGAATGGGAGAAAGTAAAGGGGAAAAGAGAAAAACTTAGGTACATTTCCCTAGGTATTGTACCACAGGTTCCCCAACTAAACACAACTGCATAAATAAATTAAAAGAAATGGAATTAAAAAGAGAGAGAGAGAAATAGGAGAACAATGAGGTCCTATTTCACGAACCTTAAGAAAATTCATATTTCACGAACCTTATTTCTACTAGAATATATATATATATATAGAGAGAGAGAGAGAGAGAGAGAGAGAGAGAGAGAGGTTAACTTATTACAATTTATAGTAGAGGGATTAAATTGAACTTCACCCAATAATTAAAGGAACAAGTTAGTTATTCAATCTAAAATATAATAAAGATGCTGGAAGCCAAGATCAAAGTTTTGAATGCTATTGGTTTTTCATTGTATTGCAGGGACAGGAGTATCATCAGGTGTTAACTTTGCAATACCAATCGACGCTGTTGTTTGAACTGTACCTTACCTCATTGTGTATGGAACATCTTATAAGGACAGGTTTTGATTATGTTTGTAAATAATATGAAACATGTACTTGGTTGGTCTTACATCAAGCTTCGAAGGGTGGGGTTTTGGTCATGTTTGTCCATAAATATTCTTTTGAGTGATGTTTATTACACACCACTTAACGCACATAAACAAACACACACACCATTTTTGCACTGACAGTATACGTGTGTATTTATCCTAAATCATAATTCCTACTATCATACATAATTCCTACTATCTAAAGCAATCTAAAGCCTCAGACTTATGAGAAATCAAATAGACATGACCGTGACGTGTAAAGTCATCTATAAATGTGATGAAGTAGAAACCTCCATACCTTGCCCTCACATTCATTGGACCACATATGTCAGAGTGGATTAGTTGCAATGGAAAAGATGCCCTTATGGCTTTTCCAAATGGTTTTCTTTTTGACTTTCCCACAAGACAATGTTCACATGTGGACAAAGTGACCTTAGCGAGATTGCCCATAAGGCCTTCTCTAGCTAACCTAGTCATCCTCTCTTGCCCTATATGACCAAGCCTAGCATGCCATATAATTGAATTATCAGAAGCATTATCAGATGAAGTCAAAAAAACTGAACTATCATTATTATAATATTCAATATCCAGGATTAAAAAACCATTTGAAATAAAACCACGGCCATAATAAACTGTTCCCAAATGCAATAAAACATAATTATTCTAAAAAATAAACCGGAAACCAAGTCTTAACAAAGTAACTACGGAAAGTAAGTTCCTCTGGATCTCTGGAGCATACAACACATCATGGAGCAACAGAGTGCGACCACCTCGCAATTCTAGCTTGTAAGTACCAACTCCAAGTACCTCCACGCTAGCTCCGTTTCCCACCTTGATGTCTCTACACCCAACAGGAATCCGGCGGTACTCCATAAATCCCGCTCTATCTCTCGCTACATGTTCTGTTGGCGCTGAGTTTACAGTCCACATAGGAGCAGAATTAGCAACAAGGACATGACTAGTTACAAAAATATGGTGAGATGTAGGATTAGGTGTTATCTTTTTTGGCTCAGTGCATTCACGAGCAAAATGTCATTTCTTTCCGCAATTATAACAAGTCAACTTAGACTTGTCCTTCTTTGCGCGCTTTCCTCTAGTATTGTGCTTGACAAACTTAGCCTTTTTAGGCGGTGGCTCATTAGGTCTCTCTTGTCTAGGAGCGTAATCAGGTTGCTTGCGGTTAGGCCTAGATGCCTTACGTGAGCTAGTCTCAGCCATTTGCTAGTAGATGTATATGCATTTCAAAGTGCAACATCATAAACAAACGTGTTGTATATATAAAACAAACGTGTTGTATATGTAACCTTATGGATTCAAGGATTATCATCTTAAAACAAACGTGTTTGATTTCTTGTGGCTTTTTGTCTGCATCACTTGTGGAATTGACATCATAAATAGTTCCATTGAGATAAGTTTATGTCATCTAGCATTAACCATATCTCTTAATTGTTTTTCAAGTATGAAATTTTCTCCACCTCTTCTCCTTATATGACATTTGTATACCAATTTTTACATCATATATGATCTGGTGCTGAAGCGAACAGCATTTAGTAACAATGCAAAACTTCTGAGTCCAAGGACAATTGTATAAGTTAAGAGGAAACATATAGATGTATATGCATTTCAAAGTGCAACATCTAAATGTAAAAATAATTAACAAGTGCCATTTCATCCCAACCACAGATCATCCGTTGATTCTTCAAAATTATTCAGTTCAGACCTCCACTTAGTTTCACCCAAGCTTCATCCTAGTCTGGGTAGATCACCTAGGTTTGGGTCTATAAGCAATAAAAATTTCCCTATGAAGACTTGCTTTCGCTATGGCTATGGTGGGTTCCCTTAACCAAGCCACTACCCATGAGTCACTAGCTCTTTCTTCAACACTCCTCCTACTACTTGGGAGCTTATGGGTTCATGTTATTTCACTCCCTGCTACTTCACTGTTGGTCAAGGGTGTTTAGCCTTACATGGTGATCCTTCCTGATTCAAATTCCATGTTCTCCATGATGCTCAGGTCAAAGCTGAAGCTAGTGATGCTTCGGCTATTGGACTCTCACCATCTAGGGTGCAACACTCCACTACTGCTTCATTGCTTTCCTAGAAAATGAGGCTAAGTTATCTTAAGCACTTTCATGCTTCTCTACAATATAGGCAGTAGATTATTTTACTATGTTACCATTCTTAGTTTTTGAACTTATATTTTAACCTAGTCAATATCGAAATAGTCTATGAGATAAGCCTTATCATGAGGTACCTCCTGGAATTCGCCCTAAGTTGTTTGCAGCCTTTTTTTTTTTTTTTTCTATAAAAGTAAGTCTACATTATATATCAATGATAAGAAGCTTAATGTGTGGCAAAGAAATTAAATGACAGTTTCAGTGCACACCTTAAGGACAGCCAGATCATATGCTGGATCAACACCAACAATCTTTCCTTCCCTGTAAAAGCCATTGCCTCTTGTGTCCGCTAGATAAATCTGTAAATACAGAACCAAAGCATTGTTACTCAAACAAAGGGCTAGTACATTAACTGAATGATGATTGTCAAAACAAGTGAAACAAAAAATAATAATTAAAAGAAAAGAGCCAAAACCTTACAACGTTGTATCCCGCTCCCATCTGTTGCCAATTTAGCTACAACATGGTAATTACTGACCTGTCACACACAAAAATAAGACTTTTCTCATTAGTATTGGAGAAATCACCCATAAGAATTAAAAACATATATATAATTAGATTGGTAAGTACGCATATCACTAACTCATACATAAAATTCAAGCTTAAAATGAACCCATCTTTCAGTTTTCTAGAGAAAAGTATAAATACAGGTAAATATGTAAGTATCAGCTGCAACATTGGGTGTCAGGATGTTAGCAATATGGTATATTTTGTTATATGATATTCATTTTTCAAATTGTTTAAGAAAAGATGTTAAACCATCAACAAAACCCAGGTGTTGCATGGTATTTTCTTCTGCAAAGATAATCTGATGACAATAATTGTTTAGGGAACTCGCTACTGAACTTTGCAGATAAGGAAAACAATGGAGCAATAGCATATAACGCTAAAGATGGATTCAAATACAAGAACAGAAGACGGGAAAGCTTACAATGTGACCAAACTTATCCCAGATGAAGCCTGAACCTGTCCCTTCAACTTTTGCATTTTCATCCTCAATAAGATTGACATCATCAGAAGTGGTTTTGGGGCTTCTAACTTGTTAAATATATGTTATTATTATTAGCATACACAACATGGTATACACATCGCGTTGCTAATAATAATAACATATATTTAACATGGTATCAGAGCCAAACTTCGTTCTTGGCATCAAACAAACATCTCTAGCAAGCAAAGAAGATTCTCACGTGCATAACACAGATCCACAACAGTGCCCATGCCTTCTTTCAGATCTGGGACCACAGCATCACGCAGCTCCCACAGAAACCCCGTTGTTGCCTCGCTGCTACATCTCTGATCTCTCAAGCAAGTCGAACCACTCACCTTTCAAATCTGTGCAAATCAAGCTTTCGCCTGACGAAACCAACTACACAACCATGCTTCACAGCCTACCGTGTGGAAAACCCAGAAATCTGGTCACCAGAAGCCCAGCCACGCGCCGCAGTTTACTCCGAAACTCTCCCACGCGCCGCCTCAGATTCCTGAATTTCAGATCGTCTTATTACCACACGTGCCGCCCAGACGGCTTACTCGTTCACCGATCTACAAACCCTGAAATTCCGGCCATAATCTGACAATACACGCGCCCCCACGCGTCGGTAGAATTTTTGGCATCTAATCCACGCGCCGGTGGACTTCCCACGTGCCATCCACGCGCCGAAAAACTCACCTGATGTCATCCTGACGTCATCATGCCACCTCAACACCACGCAAGCCGTTTCCACATTAGCCGTAATCTACGTCAGCGACACGTCATAGGATGACGTCAGCGGCTCTGCTGCCCGATCCGTGACCCGACCTGGAAACCCGAAACCGACACGGACTAGTATCCGTTGACTTTAACCCTGGACCAGTTGACTTTGACTTTTCCGTTGACCGTTGACCAAAAGTCAAAATTTTTCAAAAAGGCCTATCTTGCTCAGTTTTTCGCGTAGATTCCAATTTTGGGCTCTGTTTCTTCATTTGAAGCTCCAAAATTGGTCAATTGGCACATTCTTCATTGTGGTTTCTTCAACGGCATTTTTCAAGGCATCTTCAAGTGATCTTCTCATGCTTATCCAACCTCAAGCCTTTATCGAGCTTCCACCTTGAGTTTGAGGGAGGGTGTTAGAGATATATATTAGACATATTAGCCCAATGTAATAGGCCTAAGCCCATTCCTGCTTGTACTAGTAGTCTAGGGTTTAGTCGCCTATATATACTCATGTTAGGGTTCATTATAACACAGGCTATTGTACTACACACTTATACATAATAAAGATGTAGCCCTTAAGGGATTCCTCCGTGGATGTAGGCCGTCAAGGCTGAATCACGTAACCCTCGTGTTCTCAGTGTTCCTATTCTATGCTTCCTCTTCCGCATTCACTCTAGCATACACAACATGGTATACACATCGCGTTGCTAATAATAATAACATATATTTAACATAACTATTTCAAGGTCTTTAATAAAAACAACAGATGGTGAAGCTTCCTACAATAATTCGAAAATAACTCCGCCAGTTAAGCAATCAATACAAGCATGCAGGGCAAAGATGAAAATTAAAAAAATTTGATATGTTCTGGCCCTAAGGGGAGGAGGAAGGGGGAGATTCAAACTAGTGACCTTCACTTCATAAGGCATGGTATCAAGCCAATTGTGTTTGAACGGTTTAGACCCCTTAAACTTTAACCAGATTGCGTAGCCTAGATTAATTAGCCAAGTTGTTACTTAGTCAAATTATGTAATTCTAGGTTAAAACAATCACAAGATCATATCATGCATATAAAACAAATAAAGCAGCGGAAAATAAATAACACAGTGATATGATCACCCAGGAAACCACACCGGAAAAACCTGGGGAGGATTTTACCCACCGATCCTCAAGGCAAAACGGAATCCACTAAGAAAGAATTGAAGTTTTTACAAAAGGACTTACAAGCTCCCCGCTTGACTTCCTAATGCTACACACCAGTAGTAACTTCCTGACACGACCACGCGCAGGCTCCGAATCCACGGACTACTTCTTTCTTTGAACTCCTTCTTCAAGTACAAGCTCCTCACTTGTTTTTCTCTTTAAGCTTCAATGGTTGCAACCTAGTTGATCATCAAGATGTTGATGTGATCTCAATCTTGAAAACCCTAAGCTTTGTGTAAAGGAAAGCTCCTCTAGATCTCACAAGAGATTTACACAAAACCGCAATGTATGAGCAACAATACAACTTGTGCAACACTGAAAAACGTAGCTAGGGTTTGCCTTATATACCTAGGGCAAAAACATAAAAACCTAGACGTTTAAAGAGTTAGGGCTGAGTTGGAATTCTGCAGAAAAACGCATCTGGGCCGACTTTCGATTGATCGAGTCTAACCTTCGATCGATCGAGCCAGGCCGAGAAGCCCCAATGCTTCTGCAGTCACTCGATTCCAACTTTACAATATTAAACCAACTTTGAGCAAACTTAAACAAGACTAAATACATTGTTTTGATCATGGTTTGCCAACATTACATATTAGAGTTCTAAATACATAAAATCCTAAGACCTTAGAACCTAACAAATTCCCCATTTGGCAATCCGTGACAAAACACACAATAAAAGCTCAAAGTTTACAAGTAATAGCCCTTTACATAATAATGCTCATAAATAAAAGTTCAACCTAACTACTATCCATCGGTTGCAAGTGTAGACAGCAGCTTGGTCAAATCAACCTGTATATTCCTGAAATACTCAACAAACACATAAACGCATGTGTGGCAGCAAATAGTATATAAACAGGTATAATATTCTTGTAAGATTCACACAACACAAAATAAAGAAATATATCAATGAAGCAACTCATAAATATAAATCAATAAGCAGTGAATCACAAAGACAACAAGAATCAAAAGAAACATGTATATCAATATATCAATGAATGTTACTCCCCCTAACATGAACATCCCAAAAATGATATACAAAGTGAAGCACCTAGATACAATCTAAATAAACTCCACAAAAAAATCCCATGCTACAAAAAAATTTCTCCCCCTAACACAAAAATCTCCCCCTATCAACAAAAAACTCCTCTACAAGTCAAAACTCTACTCCCCCTTTTTGTGACGGAATGCCAAAGGGCATCATAGACCATCATCAAAAGGAGGTGGTGAGGAAGAACGAAGATGCGCCAAATCCGCTCGCAGAGCACGAATCTCGTCGAACAGATCCACCAAAAGCTGACCATGAGCCGCCTGAACGGTCATGACAGTCTCCAAAGTACGACGAACATCGAAGTCAGCCGCAGAAGGTGGAGGAACAGCAGCAGCACCTACAGAATCTGGAACAGCCTCACCAGCAGGACCTGTAGAAGAAGAAGGAGGGGCGCTACTAGAGGGATCAGACCTAGGGTGTTTAGAACCAGCTCGAAGATGAGCGGCCCTCTGTCTAAGAAAAGACGCACCTATAGGAGCTATAACATGGACAGGCTCAGAAGCAGGGAAGTCCTCTAAACCTAGATAAAGTAAAATCCTATGAATGAAAATAGGATGAACAAGGGCATGGGCAGTAGATGAACTCCTATAAACTTCGTTCAAAGAACGAAGAAAAAGATGGGGGAAACTAATAGGAGCATCTGTAACAAGAGCGTACAGAAAAACACACCTCTCAAGAGGAATGGTGTGCAGATGAGAAATGGGCCAGAGTGAATGACAGGCTATCCTAAAGAATAGATAGGTAGTCTCAGGAAGCTCAGCGGTGGTGATCCGAGGATCAGAACCCCACTGGATAGAAGATCCAGTGATATAAGACATGACATCACTCAGCTCAGGTGACTCAGCATAGGGGTAAACAAGATCACTAACCAACGGTATCTCTAGAGCATCAGCCACTACCTGAGGAGTAATGGTGTACTCTTCACCTCGTATCCAACTCCTAACAAGAGTGTTGGAATCATAGACGTGGACAGAGAGGTTCGAGAAGAACTCTCTAATTAAGAGAACCGGAGGTGGAGGGTCAGACACAGCTAACAAAGGTAACCAACCCCTACGCTCAAAATTTGCCCTAATGGCAGGATCTAACTCATCTAAACGAACAGAACGCTCAGCCCAAACCTTCCTATTGAGGTTCAAAGTCTCAAAAATCTCTTGGTTTTTCTCAGAGGGGAACCGCTCACTATCAAAGGTAGGTGAGGGTGGAGTAGGAGTGGGAATGGTCCTACGAGCTCTAGTCTTCCTAGGCATGGTGCTAAGGAATAGGACAGAGACACAAAGAGAAAACCAAAAAGAACAGAAAAATAAAACCAAGGGCAGACTGCAAGTTAGCACAAAAAAAAATATAGAATGAAAATCTATATGATGCATGAATCATTAATAATGGTATGATGCATGAACTAATGCAGTGATTAGGATCAAATTAAGTTCAATTTTCACAACATTGGCTTGAACATAGAGTTTCTTAACAAAAACCCCAAAAATTTGAGAACAACTTGAAAATTTTTGCAACAAATTGATGAATTAATCATTACAGACCATTGGAAATAGTTCATAATAACCAATTGCATCAATTACACAAGCCAATTTCAACAATTAAACCCAATTTCACAAAAAGCCCAAATTCGGATCAATTATAAACCCTAGAAATTCAAATTTTCACAAAACTCAAAATTGATCAAATTAATCACTCAAGAACATGTTTATATAGTGTCCCCATCAAAACCCATTGATCAATTGCAAAAAATTTGGTCCGAATCAACAAAAATCCCAAAAAGAAAAGTTTCGAAAATCTCCTCCTAAAATGCATGAAAAATGCATGAAATCAAGTAAATAAACTGAAAAGCAAGGGTATTAAGGACATACCGGCTTGAGGAGAGAGAGATTATGCAAAAAGATCGGAAGAAAACGACAAAAACTTGAAAATTTTGTCTTGCCTCGTCGGAGAGAGAAAAGGAAAAGTTTTGAAAAAGATTTGAACTTTGAAAAAGTCAGAATTTCCCTTTTTTAAAAAGCATATTCACGATGTTCGATCGATCGAGAATTACATTCGATCGATCGAAAGTGACAGACGTTTTAGCACTTTCTGAGGCACTTTTTCGATCGATCGAAAAACACTCTGGATCGATCGAAATGGGTAAAAACACACTGAATTTTGGAGAAAAACACAGTTTTGAAAATTTGCAAACCCAATTTTGAAACAACTCCTCAAAGCATTTGAACAATGAATACAAAATGCATGAGTATGAGATGGAATGCATTTTCAAAAACCCAAAATTCTAAACCCAATTCTCTCAAACACAAGTTTTAATTGTCTTCCAAATTAATTTTCTCAAGCAACAAATATGTTGTGCACAAATCTCAAGATATTTTCAAACTTGGTTGGTCAGACCAAGAACACACACACTAGCATGTACAGTGTTTAACAAAGAGTAACTTGTGTAGTGTGTGAAACTAGCAAAGACATGAGATACATGTGAGGTGATATGTGAATGGCAATCAAGTACAAAGTCTACACAATTCATCACATAGAATTAAAAGAGACTATCACCTAAAGAGTTACATCCTATAACTCTCACATCTCCTAGATCAAAAGCTTGCAATCATGTAAGTTTCTTTCATTTTTGCCTCTTATTTTTATATGAAATGGCATTCAGCCTAATAGTACACACCGGTTTGAATTAAGTGAATTGGCATTAAGCCTAATAGTACACACCGATTTTAATTTAATTTGAGGCTACACCTTATGTTCTTTTTGTGCATGTGCTACACTTTCTCGAGCACTAAATCTTATGATGTGCACTAAGGTGTTCATGATTGGCTAGTGAACAGTGGTGAGATGGTTATTTATGCATTTCTCAAAAGGAACAAGTCCGTCAGTCAACACATGTGACTTCATGATTAAGGCAAAGTGATTAAGAACCACACACATCTTTCCCACACAACATGCACTACAATGTTTCAACTAGTCAAGTGCAATAAAGTAAGCTCATCAAAGATAAACAAGGTACACAAGACATGACATATGTAAAAAGAATGACCAACCTTGTTTTCAAAAATCAAGAAAAATAGTGTTCAACACAGATTTTGCTTTCTCCCTTTTTTTTTTTTTTTTTTTTTATTATTAAAAGAGAAAACAAACAAATCCTAGAATGAAATGCATGTATGTAATGCAATGCAAGTCCTAGAACAAAAGAAAAAACACAAAAACCAAATAACAGTGGTCACAATAGAATTGAGCAATGAAGCACAAGGACCATGTCAGAAAGACTCAATTAGATCGAGTCTTTTGCATCCAAAACTTTTTAGATGCACCCCGAGCATTGGAGTTCTTATTCACTTTAGAGTGATTCTCAACTCCAGAATTGGAATAAAGGTTTAACGCCTTTACCAATTCACCAATTAGTGCCATAGGGTCTTGTGCTTGAGGCACAGGCACTTTTGGTCTTTTAGCTCTCTTATCAGCTTGAAGCTTGTAACAGTTAGGACGAATATGTCCAGACTTACCACAATAATGACAAACCCAAGCAGGTTTACCATGCATCTTGTCCTTCGGTTTGGTAGGCTTCTTAGGTTTGGATTCTCTTAAGTCTACCCTAATCTTCTTTGGTGGTGAAACTTCTACGGGTTTAACAACCTCACTCACAGGGGGTTTTACAGTTTCACTCACAACCTTACTCACAAGAGGTTCAGAAGAAGAAGAAGAAGGAACGAAGACAGTGGAATGGGGTCCAGAATCAAATATGCTTTCTACATATCCTAACCCAGCTTTATCAGAAGGATACTTTTGAACATTCAACATGTGATCAAGTTTAGAACTAGCAGATCTAGCAACAGATAAATCATGTTCCAAAGTTCTAACTTTATCAAGCAACAGCATGTTTTCAGATTTAACATTATTCAAAAGATCATTAGCATCAAATAACTTCACAAGCAAATTTTTCTTCTCAAGCTCAAGAGCATCAATTTTCTTCAGGCCTAAATCAACTTTCATAGCATCCTTTGCAGCAATTTTGCAAAGTTTGTTATAGGCCTCTTGAAGATCTGCGTCTTCAGAGAGTTCCCCATCAGCAGGGTTCTCCTCAGCAGATATGCTTTCAACTACTTTACCAGTAGCAGTGAAAGCAATGAAGTTTCCATCCTCGTCACAACCGGACTCATCATCAGAAACCTCATTATCACTAAGGGTTACAGCCATAGCTTTACCCTTATTTCTCAAGAAAGTAGGACATTCAGATTTGACATGACCATACCCTTGACAACCATAACACTGAGGACCCAAAGAGTTATTAGAAGATTGACCTACTTGTTCTCTAGGTTTTTCAAAGTTGTTAACCTTAGTGGGATCATTCTTCCTAAAGTTTCTAGGTTCAGCAGTGTTGGTGTTCCTTGCCTTTCTATTAGTGTTTCTGAGAAAATTTCTAAAGTTCTTGGCAAGGTAAGCTATCTCCGTGGGAGAGAGCTCATCATCAAATCCACCACCTTCAACATCATCAACAGACTTCAGTGCCATTGATTTGGATTTGACAGTCTTAGGTAAGTCAGACTCATAGGACTGAAGAGATCCTACAAGCTCATCCACAGGGATGGAGTCAACATCCTTACTCTCAGTAATGGCTGTTACTTTGGGTCTAAAATCTTCAGTCAAAGATCTAAGAATCTTCCTAACAACTTTAGGTTGATCATAGACTTCACCCAAATTATAAGCAGAATTAACAATATCATTTAGTTTTGCATAAAACTCATCAAAGGTTTCATCATCAGACATTCTAATGTTTTCAAATCTAGAAGTTAATTGCTGCAGTTTGTTAATTTTAACAGCCTTTGTGCCTTCATGCACAGTTTGGAGGATTTTCCAAGCAGTATGAGCAACCTCAACATTAGAGATCCTCTTAAATTCCTCCATCGAAACAGCATTGAAGATGGCATTCATAGCTTTGCTATTGAAGCCTGCTGCTTCTTTCTGAGAAGTTTGCCACTCACTCACAGGAGTAGTGGGCTTCTCCCATCCGTATTCAACGGAATTCCACACCCTCTCATCAATGGATTTCAGGAATGCTTTCATCCTTACTTTCCAGTAAGCATAATTGTTCCCATCAAAGTGAGGAGGAACAAACAGAGAGCGTCCATGCTCCATGACAACAGGGGTCAAGGATCAGCTCAGAGATAAAGATCTCAAACAAGAAGAGCTACCCGCTCTGATACCACTTGAACGGTTTAGACCCCTTAAACTTTAACCAGATTGCGTAGCCTAGATTAATTAGCCAAGTTGTTACTTAGTCAAATTATGTAATTCTAGGTTAAAACAATCACAAGATCATATCATGCATATAAAACAAATAAAGCAGCGGAAAATAAATAACACAGTGATATGATCACCCAGGAAACCACACCGGAAAAACCTGGGGAGGATTTTACCCACCGATCCTCAAGGCAAAACGGAATCCACTAAGAAAGAATTGAAGTTTTTACAAAAGGACTTACAAGCTCCCTGCTTGACTTCCTAATGCTACACACCAGTAGTAACTTCCTGACACGACCACGCGCAGGCTCCGAATCCACGGACTACTTCTTTCTTTGAACTCCTTCTTCAAGTACAAGCTCCTCACTTGTTTTTCTCTTTAAACTTCAATGGTTGCAACCTAGTTGATCATCAAGATGTTGATGTGATCTCAATTTTGAAAACCCTAAGCTTTGTGTAAAGGAAAGCTCCTCTAGATCTCACAAGAGATTTACACAAAACCGCAATGTATGAGCAACAATACAACTTGTGCAACACTGAAAAACGTAGCTAGGGTTTGCCTTATATACCTAGGGCAAGAACATAAAAACCTAGACGTTTAAAGAGTTAGGGCTGAGTTGGAATTCTGCAGAAAAACGCATCTGGGCCAACTTTCGATCGATCGAGTCTAACCTTCGATCGATCGAGCCAGGCCGAGAAGCCCCAATGCTTCTGCAGTCACTCGATTCCAACTTTACAATATTAAACCAACTTTGAGCAAACTTAAACAAGACTAAATACATTGTTTTGATCATGGTTTGCCAACATTACATATTAGAGTTCTAAATACATAAAATCCTAAGACCTTAGAACCTAACAGTGTTAACCCTTGGAGTTAAAATTCAGACTTTTCTAATAGCAATTTAATAAAATGGCTTATGGTGGAGGTGTGCGCTGTCTCTGTCTCTGTCTCTTCAATGTGCTGCTTAAGGTTAATTTATTGAAGCAGTATGTCCCTTATCAGCAATTACGGCTTCCACTCTAAATATTTGTACATATTCTAAAGAAATTTTTTTCGTAAATAATAAAACTTAAATTTTGATCTTGGTTTTAAATTAAACCCTAAAGTTGCAATTTTTAAAATATACCTCTATTGTTTAAATAAATTGCAATTGGTTTTCTCATAGTCATAGACGACTTAAAACCTATTTTATTCCAAAAATAAAAACTCATATAGAGCACTAAAAAACCCTTCATAGGAATTTTACCAAGTGGTATTATAACGCCAAAAAGGCCTAAATTGATTTAAAAAAAAATTTGGGTACCCAAATGCGAAAAGAAAATTACAAATTGTTTCAATCACTCAAAACAGAAGCAAAAATGGGTGAAATAAATGACCACATTCACAACAACTAGTAGTCTCAGTTTGAGAGCAAATTATTGTTATTAAAATGTCCCCAAAAACAAATGCAGAAACAGAAGAAAAAGAGTGAGTAGGAGGAAGTGTAATAAGACCTGGAAGAGTTGCACTACTCTGTCTTCTTCTTGCTTAAGTGGGTCTTCTTGTTGCTGTTGGGCAAGTGCAAGGTGTTAAAGAAGAAGCAACTGCAACAAATAGGCTTGGACCAAATGCTATTGTCCTCTGCCTTGTAAGGAGGTTCTTCTTTGACTTTGGGGTATTAGAGGAAGAGGAAGTAATGTTGTGTTTGTGGATTGGAGGGAAGTGATTGTGAATGTGAAGGAGAGAAAAGAACCCAACACCATTACTACCATCTTACTGTTTACTTCTTTCTTGCACGGGTGTCCAGTCCAACTGATAACTGTTTTTTTTTTTTTTTTTTTTTTTTTTAGGATAAAAGTCGGCTGCCTACGTGGCCCAAAACCAAAACCTTTTGCCATTTTTTTGCTGAATATTACTTAAAAAAAAAAAAAAAAAAAAAAAACTTGACAACAAAATTCCTTAAGTTCGGTTAGTTATCGTTGTTTAAACAATATTTTTCAGTGATTAAATAATATTACACGTATTTTCACACATTTTTTCACTCACATGTATTTTAAAAAAATATAAACAACGTTACTAAAAATCTCTTATCAAATGGGTGTAAGTTTTATATATGGATTTGCCCGCCCTTAACACATTTTTTTAAAAGACAACTTTTTTTAATTAATACAATTTTTATTGAAAATATTCAAAGCTATCAAAATTGACAGGCACTTTTTTTCTTTCCCCACAAAAAATTTATAAAATATTTCTCAAACCAATATTCTTAAAACATATATTAACTTTTTCATATATATATATATATATATGTAGGGGAGGATTTTGTTCCGATTCCCGCAAGCTGTTTGTCCTCTTTGGGGAGCCAATATAAGCCCTTGGAGCAACCATGAAAGTACCACTCTGAGTGTTGTTGTGGTACACTCAACGTTGCTCCAAGGGCTTATAAACCATGAGTGAGGTGCATCTTTAGGCGATGTGGGACAATTCCACCCCTTTGGAACAAAACCTTGCGGGCTTGGCTCCCCAAAGAGGACAAACAGTTTGCGGGAGTCGAAACAAAATCCTCCCCTACAATATATATATATATATATATATATATATATGGAGACTTTATGACTTGGGTGAATTATTGGCAAAAATTAGAGAGAAAATTTGCACGTAATTCCATAATGGAGATACCAAATTACAATCAACTCTCTCCTGCTGCAAATATACACAAGAACTGTAGTTTTGTATTTTAATTTTTTATTCTTTTTTGTATTTTCCAAGGATAAAGAAAAAGTGTGGATGATGGTTGTAGTGCAAGAAAGAAAAACGATTAAAAAAATTAAGGAAAAAAATGATATTTTAATGAAATAGAGTTTAGAATTATAATTTGATGCAAGTGTTTTGAAAAATATTTAGGTAAAATAGAAAAAAGAATATTCTTATTCTAAAATAGAAAAAAAAAAAAGTTTGCACAAGCTATTGTGAATATTCATAGCCATGTTGGTATATATCATAAGGTAGCCTTTAGATTATTATTTTACAAATTTTATTGCGATAAATTGCAAAGAATTGACAAAAATAATTTTTGTCAAATTATTGCAACTGTATCTTTATTGTAATAGATAATTGTTTCATATTTTTCATTACAATAGATTGTAAAATAAGTATTAGATCATTGTAATAATATACTCATTGTAGCTTCATGTTTGTCATTGTAATAGATTGTAAAATAATTAATATTTAGTTATTGCAATGATATCTTTGTTGCAATAAGCTGCATCTTCAAAATTTCTATTGTAATATATTGCAAAATAATTGGTATCAAATTATTACAACGGTTTCTTCAATTTAAGTTATCACAAAAAAAAATTGATTTCTTCAATTTAAGTTATTGCAAAAAAATTTCTAAATTCAATTTAGTATTAAAGCCTCTATTGCAATTGAAAATTATAAATTATTGCAACTAATTATTATTAATGTAATAATTTACCATTTTTAAGTTACTATTGCAACGACTTTTAATTTGTAAATATGATATTATGTTTAATACCACTATACTAATTTTGTTGTATTAAAACTGTAATAGACTTATTTTAGTATAGTGAATCAAGGCTTCAGGCTTCATCGTATGCACTTTTTCCAAAGTCGGTGTGTTCCCTATGCTTTCACATTCATTTCTTCTTCACTTATGTTTCTCATTTCTGGAACCAAAATGCTAATGAAGGCTTCCATTTCTAGAGCATGCATGGTGAAAAGGAGAACAATATATATATTCCTTGTAGGTGCATCAAACGAGCACTGATATGTAGGACATTAAGCTCAAGAGTAACATGGAAATTGTCAATGTCAAAATAGATCCCATACATTTAGCTCTCTGAGGTAAAGGAACACTAAGCCATCCTAGTGGTCCACTGATCACTGCATATCCATCCACATAGAAAGAAATGTAAATAGAAATGGCAACAGCAACATCCACTTCGAAGTACACCACACTATAGTCATTCAATTGCAGTAGACCAAATATCATAAATAATGTGAAGGCCATCGCAGATGCAGAAGATCGCAGCACCACCCGTCTTCTGTATTGACCAACTAACATAACTCCCAAAATTACCATAATGAAATTTGTCTACCCAGCTGCTATGGATGAAATATAAGAAGTAGAGACAAACACACTAACAGAAGTTAAAAATACTAGGGTGAAGAAGTTTATGGCAAAAATTTCCGTCATTTGCATGAAATCTCTCGTACACATGCAATAAATAGATATGGCATATACTAGAGGCTAAAAGGATGAAACAAGGAATTATAAACTCCCTCACTCTCTGCTATTAATTTTATTGTCATAAAATGAACAATAATTGGTTGTCTTTGTAAATTGCATTTCTCGGTAAACACCAAAAAGTGTGAGTGATTCCTTCGTGTTAACAACACCTCCTATAATCAAAATAGCAAATATTAAACCCATATTCAAATATATATTTCATTTCTTTTGGTATAAAACATTTTGCTATATTTCACTACACCAAAATAAGTCTATTACATATGATGTTAATACAATAAAATTAGTATAGTGGTATTAGACATAATATCACATCTAAAAATTAAAAGTCGTTGCAATAGTAACTTAAAAGTAGTAAGTTATTACATTAATAATAATAATTAGTTGCAATAATTTATAATTTTCAGTTGCAATAGAGGCTTTAATACTAAATTCAATTTAGAATTTTTTTTGCAATAACTTAAATTGAAGAAATCAAAATTTTTTTGCAATAACTTATATTGAAGAAATTGTTGTAATAATTTGATACCAATTATTTTGCGATATATTCCAATAGAAATTTTAAAGAGACAACTTATTGCAACAAATATAACATTGCAATAACTAAATATCAATTATTTTATGATTTATTGCAGTGACAAACATGAAGCTGCAATGGATATATTATTATAATGATCTAATACCAATTAATTTACAATCTATTTTAATAAAAAATATGAAATAATTATCTATTACAATAAAGATACCATTGCAATAATTTGACTCAAATTATTTTTGTCAATTCTTTGCAATCTATTGCAATAAAATTTGTGAAATAATAGCCTATTGCTGCAAGATATTCGAAGTAGTAAATTGTTTATTGCAACAACAAATATATTATTACATCAAAATTGTCATTAAAATATTTAAGGTTTATTGCAACGAAATTTTTTTTAGCACAAACCAATTATCTCAAATTTTATTGCAGCACTTTGCATAAACTATTGCAATAACTTTAATGTTATTTCAATAATTTTTTTCGTTGTAATAAACATTTTTTTTTTGGTAGTGATTTATATATGCTAGTTTTACTTTTTCTCTAGCTCTGTATAAATAGTTTGGTTCTTCTAATAGTATAAGACTACTCTCTTCTCTTTTCTGTAAACAATATTTTCTTCTAATTTTGATATGTAGGCATCTGATACATTAATTCTCAAGTTTGGTAATTGGATGATGGGCATATCTATTAGGGGAAATGCTAACGAGTGCCCTTAGGACACTTTTTAAAAATCTATTTAAAGAAAGTTTTTATGAGAAAAGAAAAAAAAGTAATTAATGTTTTGACAGCTTTTTTCATTTCCCATAAAAGTGATGTCAAAATTTTCTTAAAATAGATTCTTAAAGAGTGCCCTAAGGGCACTTGTTAGCATGACCCATCTATTAGTAATACTTTCTTCATGCAGAGGTGTCAATCCCAATGGTATTGGTTAATGCATTTACCGCCAACTTATTTTCTCCTTAGCTGAATTGTATTATTGTGACATGTAACAAGCCACGTGTCAGATTTTTTATTTACTGTATTTAAGAAAATATCAAATCAGACAACAAGTTTGTGTTACTTTTATTGTTTGTCAAAAAAATCAGACAACAAGACGGTATCTTTTGATATCTTTTTTATGTGGATTCCATTAGTAACGAATTCAACAGATTGAAAATAGAGAGGCACGTGAATCCGTGTTTCATTTTAAAAGAGGAATTACTATTTAAATAGAAACGTCATCGTTTCTTTACGAATCTATGCTCTCGCCTCTTGTATCATATCAGCGTGATTTAAGTGTAACGACGTCATCTTATTTTAAGTTTGGATCCTTAATTGCTATAAAAACGACATCACTTCATTGCTGGATTGACTCTCATGATTAGGCCTGTCCACGGGTCGGTTCGGGTCGGGATTGTGCCCAACCCGACCAGATCGGATGGCCAGAATTTCAACTCACCGCCGACCGGAGTGGCTTATTGGATCGGGCGGATCTGACGTTCAACGGATGGCGGTCGGTTCGGTCGGAGTTGGGGATCTCAAAATCGGCCAAAATCCGGCCTGTTAACGATGAAATAGGCAAAAAATCGGTGATATTTTCGCCGGATTTTCGTTGAGTTTTCGCCGGATTTGGAGAAATCTCACCAGATTCGGCGAGATCTCGCTAGATCTAGTGAGATCTCACCAAATCCGGTGGAGATTCCATGGATCTAGCTGAGATCTCGCCGGATCTAAAAAATTTCGCCGAAAATTTTTCTTTTGATCAGTTCGGTCGGGTTTCTTTAGGTTTTGGGGAGAAAACCCGCCAACCGACCCACGGTTTTCGGATTCTGGAGGCGGAGACCCGCCGCCGACCGTCACCAGCATCGGGTTGGCCGGTTTTCGGGCCAGATTGGATGGGTTGGCTGGGTGGGTCGAGTATCGGTTACTGTTGGACACCCCTACTCATGCTCTGCCTGAGATTTTAGTTTAAACTTTTAACATATCAGTATAAAAGGATGATTATGATTTTGCTAGGATTGAGCACGGTTCTGTTCGGGTCGGGTTCAGATTCGACCCATACACAAACCCTGGTCGGGTGAGTCAATTATTTTTTTAAAGGGTGTTACTGTTATTACATTTCTATGTGTAATACTTGACTAATTGTATTTCTAAAAGGAAACCCTCTAGTCTGAACTTTGTACAATAAGTATTTTTCGGAAAATTATTGTGTAGTCGGAGTACCATAAATGCGTACTTTCTCCTCTCACATGAATGGTGGGTCCTACTAATTAAATTCATGGTGAAATCCACCATTTATGTGAGAGGAGAGAGTACGCATTTATGGTATTGCGTATTTTCCATAAAAGTTGTGTTTGTGGATTGGAGGGAAGTGGCTGTGAATGTGGAGGAGAGAAAAAGAACCCAACACCATTACCATGTTACTTTCTTGTATGGGTGTGCAGTCTAACTGATAACTGTTTCTTTCTTTCTTTTTTTGTTATTTTTTAAGATAAAGTTGGTTGCCTGTATGGCCCAAAACCAAAAACCTGTGCTAGTTCCATTAAAAAAAAAAAAAAAAAAAAAAAAAAAAAAAAAAAAAAAAAAAAAAAAAAAAAAAAAAAACCTGTGCCATTTTTGCTAAATATTATCTTAAAAAAAAAAAATACTTGAGAAAATAATTAGGAAATAAGTTTTTATATATGGGTTTGGCCTCTTTAATAGATGATTTTAGGAAGATTTTGATACAACATTTATTAAAAATATACAAAGCTATCAAAATTGTTAGTTACTTTTTTATTTTCTCATAAAAAAATTTAAAAAATATTTCCTAAACCCAATATCTTTGGAGCATCCAATACATCTTTAACTTTTCTTTTTCTTATTTTCTTGTTTTGTTTCATTTGTCAACTTTTCCTCCCAATGGTTACATATATAATTCATTCATTCCTTTGGACCGTTAAAGATTTGATTTGTATTCTTTCCTTTTTTTTTTCTTTTTTTTTTTTTTGATAGATAACATAAAACTTTTATTAAACAGAAGAAAACATTACATCATGATGGAGAGCTTGTTCCAAAAAACAAGAATTCTCTTCCATCCAAACCATAAAATCAACAATACTAATAGCATGTTTTGCCAAAATATGGGCAGGTCTATTTCCTTGTCTACATACATGAGAGAACATCACTTTCCTAACATCATTACAAGAGATTTGAATCCCATAAATAATAGACATCACCAAAACTGATGGAGGCGATAAACCTTGAAGTTCACGAACTACATTAAGAGAACCCCCTTCCAAAATAAACTCCTGTAATCCTACATCTTTTGCAAAATGCAGACCAGATTCAAATGCCTTGGCTTCCACCTCTAAATGACCCAAAGGAGCATGGAATTTTTTGCACATTGTAGCCACAACCAGACCATTAACATCACGTATTATGACTCCCACCCCCGATTCATTTCTTTCCTTGAAGCCCTATCCACATTCACCTTATACAATTGATTTGAAGGAGGCAGCCAAGTACGTTGAAGTCCAGATTCGGACTGCACAAGTGCCGTAGCAACAGTGGCCTCATTTGCATCCTGAAATTGCAGAAGCCAGAGTGATGCATCATGACATAATTCCAATTCACCAAGCTTCTTACCTCCATTACGAATTTCATTTCTATTACCCCACAACCTCCAAGCAATCGTCCCCATCAGAGAAACCATACTATCATGACATTGATCAACCATCATCATTTTCCATGCTAACTCCATGAAACTGTTGAACTGACTTGTAGAATTCGGACCTGCAAAATTCGGATTGAGAAGCCCAGAACAATGCCACACCTGTTTAGCTCTCGGACATGACCAAAAGAAATGGCCTAAGGTTTCGTCCTCCAGCATACATTCTTCACAAAGGTCATCAGAAAATACCTTTCTTCGCATAAGATTTGCTTTAGTTGGAAGAATATCACGGCAAGCACGCCATAAAAAATGTTTAACCTTATGAGGAACTGGTAGCCGCCATAATTTCTTCCAAAAACAGCGTAAGTTGCTGTCATTCGTAGAAGATGCACCTCCAGAAATACCATAACTTTCCATTGCCAATTTATAGGCACTTCGAACGGTGAATAAGCCATTAGAAGTCCCTGTCCAGATTTGCTTATCGGATGGAAGTGAGTTACTAAGTGGAATGCTACGAATTTCCTCCACTTCAAACGATAGAAATAATTGCTGCAACAAATGAAGATTCCAGCACCTATTCTCCATATCAATTAGCTCTGAAACTCGTAGGTCCACAGGAGCATTCAGCCTAGGAGAAACAACTTTATAAGTTGAAGAATTTGGCAACCATCATTTACCCTAAGAAATTTCAATAATATGAGCTTGCATTGACTATGACATGTATTATAGGCCTCAATATTCAACCATTTAATTTTATTATTATGCAACTTCAAGAAACAATTACCTGTTTTTGTATCGTTAACTACTGATTCCTTCGTAAAAAGCATGCGTTGAAGCAGTCAAATGTTTCTATATTGCCGGAGAGTTGTCACTTGCTTCAAAAGGTGGAAATTGGCAAAGAAAATGTATTAGAAGCAAGTGCAAAGCTTTTTCCTTACTCAAAAGCTCTAATTGTTTAAAGGGTTAGAGAAGAGGCTAGTGACATCAAGGGAATAATTTTAAATTTTCTAATTTGGAGGAAGGTAAAGACATTGGAAAACAAGCGCTCATATACACGAGAAATTATAGAGTCCTCTGGTGAACCACGTCACTTGTCCACCATTCTATTAAAAAACTTCCACTTGTTTAAAATTGCTGAGTTAGTAATTAATTTCTGTTTAAAAAAAATTTCTAACTAATAATTTTAAACAAGTGGCAGTTTTGTAGTAGAATGGTAGACCATATCACTTGTCCACCATGTGGATCTTATAATTTCTCCACCTACACAGACATTACACATACACGTGTAAAACAAATCATATTATCAATATATATATAAAAGCAGAGACCTCATGTGGAAGTGCATGAGTTCCTGCCATGTGGCACTCTAACTTTGTGTTTAACATTTTTAACCTCTTTTCATTAAAGTTTTTTAACTCCTACCCAATAGTTCATAGTAAATTCTTTTTACTATTACTCAATAAATCATAGTATTCCCAAAGTTTATCACTAATCCCAACATCACGCTTTCACCGCTTCCAATTCTCACCTCTTGCTATTCTGGTATTTATGTCTCTTTTCTTTTCCTTCCGTTTGGTCATGCAAGAGGTTTTGTTTCAAGCATTAAGGAATGAGTGCAGAAGCTGAATAACCCTCAAATCCACTACAGTCATGCTCTCCACGTTTACAAATATTTATATATATTTCACACTCAAGCTAAGCCTTGCTTGATCCCTTTGTGTGTCTGTGATTCCAATTTCCAAAAGGTCAGGTTACTCTTTCTTTTTCCATTTTTGCCACCTTTTCCAATGTTCTCGAATCTACTGTTATCTCCTCATGTTTCTTTATATACGTTCCATGCATGATTTGGACCTTTATTTCTTATGTTTGGATTTGCTTTATCATATTTGGTGTCATCCTCATCCAAATGCTCCTACTAAGTACATCAATTAATCCGAAATCCATTGTTCATGTTTAGCTTTAATAGTGGCTCTTCACAAGTACAAGTACAATGCTGTGGATCATTCCTACCATGCTAAATATGTGTCAACCCTTTTGGTCTCGCTTCAAGAATTTCTCCTTTCTTTGGATGCTGTAAGTGCTTCAATCGTGCCTATTTTCGCTTTAATTTTAATGTATTTAATCTGATTATATGCCAAATTGTGAAAAGCATAGATGGAATCTAGAATTACATAAATATTATATTATTGTTGTTGAAGTGTATGTCTTTGGTTTCATTTGTGCAATAGTGCCCGTCTCTCAATTCTTATTGTCTCTATACTAAATGGTTCATTTTTGCTTCTTATATTTTTTTGGATGTCTAATAAAAAACCAAAAAAAAAAAAAATCACTAATTTCAAATGTTTGACATGAGGACAAACTCTTTTACAAATTAGAAGCCCCAATTTTTTCCTTCAACTACTTTCTTAGTAACTTGGAAAAAAAAAAAGAGTGTCTATGGCTTAGTGGAATAGAAGATGAAAACCAGCGTCAAAATCTTTCACGCTAGGTTATCTTTTTCTATTCATATAATTCAAATTCTTTGATTTTCTAGACACACACACACACACAGATATATATATATATATATATATATTTGTTTGAAGTTTTGTTTTTTCATTGCTAGCTAAGTTTTGTTATTCATATATTCAAATTCTTTGATTTTTTAGATGTATATTTGTTTGTAATTTTATCATTTGATCGTAAGGTTAAAGTATGTTTTTTGTACCTTCAATTGTGATGGAAATTATGATTTCACTATAGAAAAAAAAAAAAAAAATTCCTTTGCTTGACTGATGAAGAAGTTTGAGGTATAAAAATTGAAGCTTTTTACCTTTTTCTATTGTTTGTTCTTTAGGGAAATTGATCAATCAAATTGGACATATAATTGTAACAATTGAAAATTATTAGGTTTTAAATCTATATTTGCTTTCATGTTCCCCTATATTTTTCATTTAGAATAACGAGAAACCTGAAAAATTTCTATAAGATATGAATTCCAAGCATTCATTTACCCAAATATTTACATAGAAAGTAGCACCTTTGAAAATTTTCATGAAAATATTCCTACCAAACTCCTTTATATATATATATATCTATACATAGCCCTTCATGTCAACCCATGTCAAATACACACAGATCAAAATGATGTTATTTATTTTCAATCTTTCAATGACATCTACCTAGCTTCAACATTATTGTCCTATCTAATATTAACCCGTATGAGTTGGCTACAACCAAGGGAGGGGGGGGGGGGGGGGGGGGGGGTTTGCATTTTATATTGAGTAACAACTGCAATCACGGTTTTGATCTTAAGGTCAAACGTTGTGGACTTAAGGGTTTTTTAAAGGTCGTGATTGACTATGGGTATTTGGGATATTGATGTGGGAAATCCATAAGTGTATTTTGTTTTAGAATTAAGAAGAAAGAGAAAGACATATTCTATATTAACTTTTATTTTACAATATTCCTCCAAAGTTGTGTTTTTATTGTTCATTACTTAAACTAAATGATTATGATTAATGTGTATGCAATTTATAATTATTGTTTTTTATGATGAACTCAATACTAACAAACTTATTTAACAATTATACTATAATATATGTAAAAAAATTTTCATAACCATTTTACATAAAACATTACAACATTATCCGTGCATCGCACTGGCAACTTACTAGTATATAATAAAAGTTGGGCTTAGATGCCGTGGTTGCGCCAAGTGGCAGCACCAAATTGCAGAAATTTTCTTAAATTTTTAAATTTTAAGAAAAAATATATATAAATTTTCTTTGACTATCATTTTTAAGTGGATATAATTTTTCTTCAACTATAATTTCTAATAAAGTTAAAGCAATTAAAGCAATTCGTCTTTCACTCAAATTTGACTTAATCTGAAGATGAAGGTTACGTATAAATATATTTCTCAAAAAAAAAAAAAAAGGGTTACGTATAAATATATATATTGATAATGGGTGTTTTGGGGGAACTTTAGGAATGGTTGTATGTGATAAAAAATATTTTAGAATAACCACGTACAGCGTTCAGGAGATACATACATACATATATATATATATATATATATTTTTTTTTTTTTTTGAGAAAAAGTATTCAGGTGACTTTAAGTAATTGAGTTGATAGATACTTCACATGGAGCTAAATATTAAACCAAATCAAAACAAAATTACTTTCTCAAAAAAAAAAAAAAAAAATTTAAATATTTGCTAAATATTAAAAGACCCAGCAATTGGCATATCACATAAAGACCCAGCAATAGTTGGGTCACATGGTATTTGCTAAATATTAAACGACCTAGCAATTGGCATATCATATGGTGATTTAATTAGTTTTAGACTTTCTGTTCATATAAAATTCTTCAATGTGGAGTGTGTGTATATATATATATATATATATGTATCAAATAATTCATAATTAATACTCACCATACGGTTCCTTTACGCTATTATTCTCGTCTTCTACCTATGATACGAATTTGTTTACTCTACTTTTTTTTTTCCATCAAATTGAATATATTTTGTGTATTTGTTTAAGTTGATTTCCTTAAGTTTAATCCAATTTAGAGAATTGTTATGGCTTGTCAATTGATTTTTTTTTTTTTTTTAATAATGTTAGTTTGATTGTTTAGAAATTATATAAGAAATTGAGCTTTCATGTCTAATTAACTAAGAAATTAGGGGGTGTTTGGGAGAAGAGTTTGAGTTATGTTGTTTGGATGTTTTTGATAAACTTGTGAGTGAAAAAGTGTATAAAAATGTGTGTAATGTTGTTTAAAGTGTGAAAAAAGTTACTAGAACTCACCTCCCAAACAGGGCCTATTTTTTAGTTTTGCGGTAACTCTTAGGGCATGTTTGGTTTAGAGGTGTTTTGAGTGATATGATCCAAAACTCATGACTGAGTTATCAAAAAACGTGGGACCCACACAATTTTTTTTGTTTGACTTGATTTCCTAATCTTGTTTTCATCACTCAAACTCAAAAATTTTGAGTGAGAGTGATGAAAACTGAAAACACCAAATTGGTGTTTTCAGTTTCTGAGATACATAACTCAGTGGCAGGATTGTAAATTTCTTATCTCTGTAGAGCCCACAGCTTTTGTGCAATCAACTCCACCGGCTTCCTTTTTTTTTTTTTTTTTTTTTTTTTTTTTTTTTTTTGCTTTTCTCTACTTCTTTCTTCACTCCACCACCAACCCCTTACTTGTCTTCTTCTTCTTCATTCTTTCTTTTTCTTTTTTTTCTTTCTTCTTATACTGAGTTCCACCGGCTTTTTTTTTTTGCTTTTTCTCTACTTCTTCTTTCTTTCTTCTTCATACCCACTCCACCACCAACAATATTTTTTCTTCTTCTTCATCATCAGACCCACTCCACCACCAACGGGGGGGTTTTTTTTTTTTTTTTCTCCTCTTCTTCATGGTTGTCTTTCTTTCTTTTCTTCTTTTTCTTTCTTTCTTTCTTCTTCAGACCCACTCACCATGTTCATCCACGCATAAATATATACCCAGAAACAGAAACCCACTCCTCATTTTCATGCTTTTGGTCTTCGATCTAAGGATTCCTGGGTTTGGATTTGGGTTTTCTGTGTTTGTGGGTTTGAGTTGGCAATTTTGGGTTCTCTGTGTTTGTAGTTGTGGTTTGAAGCTTGGGCTGTGATGGAGGTGGGTTTGTGTGGTTGGTGGTGGTATTGATGATTGGAAATTTTTTCTTTTTGTGGTTGTAGCTGATGGTTGGATTTTTTTTTTTTTTTTTTCGTTTTTGATGCCGTTGATGGTGTTGACAGTGGTGGGTTCTGAGTTTGCCATTGTATATGTGGTTTTTGGTCTGTGGGTAAGAGAAAAAAAAATCTGAAATTTGGAATAGGGAAGAGGGAAAATATGTGCTATGAGTAAGAGAAAAAATTCATGGACAAAACGGTGCCGGAAGTGGGAGGGTACTAGTCTCTTGCTGGGTTATGTGAAATGGGTTTTGTGGTGTACAGACTACAGAGGCGTGAAATTAGTTGCTGGGTTTTGTGATAGGAAGGAAGAGTAGTAAAATGAAGAGAGAGAATGTCACACACGGGTACCCATATGACTGTTCTGTGTAGTGTCAGTGGTGGGGTCCACGGTTTTGGGGAAAAATTGTAGAGATATGTAACTGAGAATTGAGTCCAAACATGTGTTTTGTAATTTTTGAGTGAAAGTGAGGATTGAGAATTGAGTTATGAGTTTTGGGTTTGAGATATGGGTTTTGAAAATTGAGATATGAAAATTGAGTTAGCTCTAAACCAAATGGGCCCTTAGTCTCTTAGTCTATGAATTTGTGATTGATGTTTGGAAAGATCAATTTATGTACTACATATGTAGGTCGGTTGTGCAATGCACGGTTAATTATGTGTTTCCAGCTAAGGTCCGCAAGCTACTCCATTTTTTGTTCTTGGCTGCTTTGGATTCGAATTCTAGATGCTACTTACATATGATGTTTTCTTTCACAAAGTAGCGCATCTATATAGCATAGCTAAAAGCGGACAAAAAAGTTGTTCCCATAGCGTTATGTAGGCTTAGTCTCTATATCTAATCAGTATTCATAATTATTTGTTTCATATATATATATATATATATGTATGTATGTTGTGGGGTCCCAAATATTTCACAACCCCGGCCCATTCCACATCGGGCCCAATGTCCACGCCAAGGAGAGGCAGAGCCCGAGGATAAGCTGACGAGGCCCAAGTGGCTAGGGACCTCGCCGAGGACGCCCACGTCCTCGACAAGCCGATGTTGATTGATGGAAGCTGTCACCCGTTCATTAAATGCATGCCAGCAACACTCTGGCCGCATTAATGGTAAAGTGACCAGTGAACAGTGCAGCCTTGGTTACTCCAACTAATAGAAAGCCTGCAGAGGTGACTAATGGGACAAGCCCTCAGATATAAGTTCAGATGACCGACAAGTGGACGGCGGAGATGAACTAAACAAGACTATATAATAAATAGAACCTCCAACAAAAAGGGGAAAAGGAGGACTCTTGAATAAAAAGAGGGAAGTGGTTTTTAGGGAGTCCGAGGACAACCCTTGTCTTTGTCAGTTCTAAAGGAAAGTGATCCTCGGACTGAGCCGAGGACGAACTTTCTTCATAAACACTTAGCGAAAATCACTGTTATTATCCTCTCAAATACTTAGTCAAATTCCTTTATTGTTATTCCTATGAATCTCCCGTAAACCATAGTTCGCTTTGCTAGTGCTTAGCCCTTCTACCCATGCTCTACAAATGTTATTGTTTGGGTCCAATACAATTTGAGTCCCTACAATTGGCGCCGTCTGTGGGAAGGACTTGTGCACTGGCAAGTGCGGAGGTTGGTGTGAAAAAATTAAGAGCAACACTTCTAAAAAAAAAAACAAACAAAAAACAATATAGCGTGCGGCAACAACATTCACTCAGAAGGCAACAATCACAAGAAACAAAAAGATGCGAAAAATAAGAGAGATGAAATGGGTCTACTTCTTTATTAATATATGAAGAAAAAGTTACATCTTACAATTGATACCCATGCAGGCTTGTTCTAAAGCTAACTACAAAGAAAAACGCCTAACAAGGCTGGTTGAGGAGCAAAAGAAGAGGAAATGAAGGAAGGAAGGCAACATTGAAGGAAGAAGAGGCCACGGCACCGGACGGTTCCACCTCTTGATTCCGCCTGGTTACCCTCCCAACCCTATCACTGCCAGCTTGGAGGGTTCACAGACCCAAATCCAGGGGAGGGAGGTTACGTCCTTTCTGGATCCCCCTCCAAGCAGCAAGGAGGGTTCCACCTCTGGTTAGGTTGAAAAGAAGAAGAATCTTCGGCCTCCTCCTACCCCAACCCCAACATGACGTCCAGGGTCGGGGTGCCATCCTCGGCTCCTGAAAGGGGCTAGGCCTCCTCGAAACCGCCCTTTCCAAAGGCCAATTCATTTTGGGGGACTCAAACTGCTATTTTCGCAGAACCCCTGAACAATGTGTTTGTGAAATTTGAATTCGAATGTTTATGGGGTTTGAAGAAAAAAGTTGTCCTAGAAACGCCATATATAGAAGGCGAAAAATTGGTGAGAGCCAACCCGCATTAAATCCTAGGGAGAGATTACCGGAGGCAATAACTCCGCCCAATTTCCAAGGGGCTTATCCGCCGCTAGATCCTCGTAAATCCGCAAGGACATTAATGAGGAGGCGCCTCATTAACGAGGAGGCACCGAAGCGTCAAAACGTGTTACTCGAACAACCCAAGAGACGCCTCGTAATCAGAAGAGGCACGCCAAACGAAGAGGCTAGAACAGGGCAGGATCCCCTCCTCGGCGGAGCAAGTCAGAAAACTAAGTGTTGGACAGAACCAAGGCCTTGCATGGTCCTCGGACTCAAGCCTCTGGGGAAACCAGCTACTTCAGGCCAAAAACTAAGTGTTAGACAGAACCTAGGCATTGTATGGTCCTCGGACTCAAGCCTCTGGGGAAACTAACTACTTAAAATCAGAAAACTAGGTACTGGACAGAACCAAGGCCTTGCATGGTCCTCGGACTCAAGCCTCTGGGGAAACCAGATACTTCAGGCCAAAAACTAAGTGTTAGACAGAACCTAGGCATTGTATAGTCCTCGGACTCAAGCCTCTAGGGAAACTAACTACTTAAAATCAGAAAACTAGGTACTAGACAGAACCAAGGCCTTGCATGGTTCTCGGACTCAAGCCTCTGGGGAAACTAGCTACTTCAGGCCAAAAACTAAGTGTTAGACAGAACCTAGGCATTGCATGGTCCAAGGACTCAGGCCAACAGAAAGACCATTTCCTCATGAAATACTAAGTGCTAGGAAAAGCCAAGGTCTTGCATGGTCTTCGGACTCAAACCTGTGAGGAAACTAGTCACTATAGGACGATATAAGCATTGGGCAGAACTAGGGTTTTGTACTGACCGTAGGCCCAGATCTACGGCAAAACCAACCCCTTTGGCGCTAAGTAATGAGCCCTGCTAGGAACGAAAACCAGGTAAAATTGAGCGCTAAAGCACAACGACTTAAACCTACCCATCCTAGAAGAACTAACAAGGATCTCAGGCGGAGAAGTATAGACTAGAAAGAAAAGAAGACTTACAGAAATAAGGAAAAACTCCTCGGGCGGGCCCTTTGTGCTAAAGAATGTTGTAGGGACGGTTGAAAGGACGGTGACACTGGCAGAAAGGCAAGGTTCGACAGGCCAGGATAATAGGCCCTAGAACGTCAAAATCCTCCTCTCCGCCTGGGAGGTCGGACAGCAGAATTTTGAGGGGCTATTGTGGGGCCCCAAATATTTCACAACCCCAGCCCATTCCACATCAGGCCCAATGTCCACGCTGAGGAGAGGTAGAGCCCGAGGATAAGCGGACGAGGCCCAAGTGGCTAGGGACCTTGCCGAGGACGCCCACGTCCTCGACAAGCCGATGTTGATTGATGGAAGCTGTCACCCGTTCATTAAATGCATGCCAGCAACACTCTAGCCGCATTAATGGTGAAGTGACCAGTGAACAGTGCAGCCTTGGTTACTCCAACTAATAGAAAGTCTGCAGAGGTGACTAATGGGACAAGCCCTCAGATATAAGTTCAAATGACCGACAAGTGGACGGCGAAGATGAATTAAACAAGACTATATAATAAATAGAACCTCCAACAAAAAGGGGAAAAGGAGGACTCTTGAATAAAAAGAGGGAAGTGGTTTTCAGGGAGTCCGAGGACAACCCTTGTCTTTGTCAGTTCTAAAGGAAAGTAATCCTCGGACTGAGCCGAGGATGAACTTTCTTCATAAACACTTAGCGAAAATCACTGTTATTATCCTCCCAAATACTTAGTCAAATTCTGTTATTGTTATTCCTATGAATCTCCCGTAAACCATAGTTCGCTTTGCTAGTGCTTAGCCCTTCTACCCATGCTCTACAAATGTTATTGTTTGGGTCCAATACAATTTGAGTCTCTACATATGTATATTTGAATCCATATCATATCATATTATTATTACATTATATATAAAAAAAAGTTGGGTTTAGACGCCGTGGTTGCGTCACATGGCTTCACTAAATTGTAGAAATTTTATTAAATTTTTAGATTTTTAAAAAACTAAAAAAGAATAGTATACTATCAAGACTCTAATTTAGTCTTATCATTAAATAAAATTAGATTAACATTATTTTTTTTATTTGTTAGGATATATTTCTTAAATTAAGGGATAATATTTAACATACAAAAATTTAATTTAGATAATATTTATCATCTAATTAACATTATTTTTTTATTTGTTAGGATATATTTCTTAAATTAGGGGTCATATTATTATATATAATAAAAGTTGGGTTTAGACGCCGTGCTTGCGCCACATGACTTCACCAAATTGTAGAAATTTTATTAAATTTTTAGATTTTTAAAGAACTAAAAAAGAATAATATACTATCAGGACTCTAATTTATTCTTATCATTAAATAAAATTAGATTAACATTATTTTTTATTTCTTAGGATATATTTCTTAAATTAAGGGATAATATTTAACATACAAAAATTTAATTTAGATAATATTTATCATCTAATTAACATTAGTTTTTTATTTGTTAGGATATATTTCTTAAATTAGGAGATAATATTTAACATATAAAAATTTAATTTAGATAATATTTATCATCTAAATTTTCAAAATTTTAATATTATTAAATAAATTAATATTATTGTGGGAAGACTTTTGTCTCGGCCTCCAATCAGATATTGTTCTCTTTGGGATGGGCAAGGATCGACTTATGTCCCACCCGCACGAATTTGCTCAATCTCACATCGGGGAGAGACGCCACACATGGTACACCATTCCTTTGGCCAAAGGCTTATAAGGTAAAGGTGAGAGGCGTCTCTCCCCGATGTGGGATTGAGCAAATTTGTGTGGGTGGGAAGTAGGTCGATTCTTGCCCATCCCAAAGCAAACAATATTTGATTGTGGGTCGAGACGAAAGTCCTCCCGCAATTATTTTATCCGAATATCAAGCTACAAAACTTGATTATTAAAGGATAAGTACAATCCAAATTCTTCAAGAGGTGATTAATATAAATCTATCCTAAGAAATAGTATATATCTTCAATAATTTGATGGTCTCTATCTATTCCAAAAAGCAGTATATATTTCCATTAATTTGATAATTTCTACGTTGATGTCATTTAATATATATATATATATATATATATATCAAAATGCCTTTTGTTTAAACTAATTTTCTTAACTTTGATCTAATTTACATGCTTAGGGCTAGGGTCTTAGAATTAATGATTAAATATGGGTAGAATTAATAGAATAATTTTAGTAATTTTCTTATTTGATTTTTACATTACATCAAATTATCAAGATGTTCTACACGTGTATTCTTGAATTATCAACTTTAATTTTAATTTATAATATTATCAAGATTATATTAATTTTAGATTATTTATCAATTGTTTAGTGCATTTTTTAAAAATAATTATCAATTTAAAATTCAATTTGGAATTATCAATTTAATTTAGTTTTAGGAAGAAATCTTACCCCTTATTTTAGTGAGATAATTATTTACATTTGATACTTTTTTCTTTTATCTTTATCGAATCTATTAAAAAATATATAATTATTTATACATTTATTTTATAAGTTTTTTCATAAAACCGTGCAACGCATGCGCCTATAACTAGTTGCATATAAAGTTATTTTTATTCAACGAGTAAATTGTTTCCAATAAATGTTTATATCCACTTTCCAAGTACACAAGTAAGAATGGCCTTGGATGGGGTATGGGTATGGTATACCCATACCCGATCCGATTATTTTATTATGTAAGGTTGAATTTAATCAACCATCTTGTTGGCTTTATTCCATGCTAAATTTGCTTGTAATTCATTTAGAAATCCTGTATTTAGGTGAGAATCATGTAAGGGTAGTGTATGAGAGAGTGTGAAGAAATGCTCAAGATTGTATAGTGAAGTAGGGACTCGCGACTAGATCTCGCGAGTGGCTCACAACTGGCAAGCCGCCAGAAGAAGCACACGAGTGAAGCATGTAGAGAAGCTGAACCGTCATGCCAGCTGTAGCACTATAGGACAAAAAATCTAGACTGGCCATTCAGTTAGCTAGCGGCTTGAACTCGCGACTCAATCAAGCCGCGAGGCCAAGTCGCCAGTTAGCTCTGTTTTGGAAAAATGGCTCTTCGCATTCCAAACACGCACCAGTATATATAGACCCTTATACACATGAAATGTAGAGAGCTTCTAGAGAGAATTTTGAGAGAGAAACTCTAGAGAAAAACAAGATTGACTCATTCACAATCTTCATCTTGTTTCTCCAAATTCCTCTACTCTCACCCTCTCCATTGTTACATCCTTGAGAGGTTCTTGACCAAATCCTTTTCTCACCATACCCACATCTATGAGAAGGCTTTTTAGTGCTTTGGGAAGCAGTTAGGAAGGGACCAATTGATATTGGTTGATGCTATGGGCTATAGCGGAATCCGGTAAGCTAAAGAAGACAAATGTTCGGTGCAACCTCGTTGGAGCAAGAAGTTTGGAAGGCTTAGGTACATTGGGTAGATTAGGCTTGAAGGATCTTCTGCTATTCATGTATCCCAACTTCATTCTTTAGTGGATTATTGACCGCTTGAAGGGCGGTGGAGAGGTTTTACGCCGAGGGCTTCGATTTCCTCTTCGATAACACATCATTGTGTTGTCCTTGTGTTTGCATCTCTCCTCCCTTAATCTTTGTCATTTAATTTCTGCTGTGTATGTGATTTTATTTGGTTTAGATTGTTTATCAATTATGTTATTAGCTTATGTTCATTTTTCGTACGTACATTGTTTGATATTAAGCTTGAATTGGTAATTTGTTATTTGGGGGTCTAAATGTTCATAGTGTTTTATACGCTATTTGAACTTTCATATTGAATTGTAACACAAGCAGTTTTAGATCTCAATTGCAATTCATGAAATACAATTAAAAAAAAAAAAAAAGTGACTCACTCAATTGAAAAATTAATCATGCGCTCTATCATTAGTTGTGGTCCTTGTGGTGGATAAGGGATATCGTCATCTTAACGTTTCAAGCAAACTGCAAACTTTTCCACAAAAGTCTTTTTGACTACTACGAAAAAGTCGGCAAGATTGGTTTTCCATTCGCCAATGACACTAGCCCAGAATGTGGTTTGCTCCTTGTTAGAGATATATTAGACATATTAGCTCAATGTAATAGGCTCAAGCCCACTCCTACTTGTACTAGTAGTTTAGGGTTTATTCGCCTATATATACTCATGTTAGGGTTCATTGTAACACAGGTTATTGTACTACACTCTTACATAATAAATGTGTAGTCCTTAAGGGATTCCTCCGTGGATGTAGGCCGACAAGGCTGAACCACGTAACCTCGTGTTTTTGATGTTCTTATTCTATGCTTCCCCTTCCGCATCCACTCTAGCATATACAACATTGTATATCACATTGCATTGCTAATAATATATTCAACACTCCTTTTACATGATTGCGGAGATCCACATCAAATAATGAAAACCTCGAAGATCAAATTGGAGAGTAAAGAAACACTACTGTACGATGTTGAAACCATCTCTTAGGCTAATATCATACAAATCAATTAGGACCCACAATTGGATTCCAATCGTTGCGAATCCTTAAACAATTGGACTCCCAGTCCTAGCTCTCAATTTATAAACTCATAAAGCTTTGATCTATGAGTTCATGCCAAATGGATCTCTAGAAAAGTTCATATGAAGATTTTTTCACAAATGTTGATTGTCAATTGGCGTGGGAAACATTATACAAGATTGCAGTTGGCATTGCTTGGGGATTAGAATACTTGTATAGAGGTTGCAACACAAGAATCTTGCATTTTGATACAAAGCCTCGCAACATTTTTTTGGATGAAAACTTTTTCCCAAAGACTTTTAATTTTGGCCTTGCAAAAGTATGCTCTAAAGAAGAGAGCATCATATCAATGTTGGGAGCAAGAGGAACAGTAGGATATATAGCTCCAGAACTATTTTGTAGAAATTTTGGAGGGGTCTCTCACAAGTCAGATGTTTACAGTTTTTAGAAATGATTGGGGAAAAAAGAATATTGATGTTAGCGTTGATTGTATTAGTGAAATATATATTCCACACTGGATTTAAAAACGTCTTGAACTAGATGAAGAATTAGGATTGCAAGACCTCTCATTAACAAAAAGGATGAAGAAAGTGCAAGTAAGATGATAATAGTGAGTTTGTGGTGCATACATATTGATCCCTCAGACTGGCCATCAATGAGTAAAGTGGTAAATATGTTGGAAGGAAGCCTTGATTTCTTGCGAATCCCTCCCAAGCCTTTCTTGTCTTCTCCACCAAGAACTCCAGTAGATTCTTCATCTGCAATGATTTTGTTATGATATGTCTCTATTTTGTCCAAAAGTGCATTTCTTCTTTTGAAGGAAACCTAATGTGTTGGTGTTAGTGAAGATCTTCATGAATTATTTTGATTTTGAGCTTAAAGATGAAGAGCCTTTAATTATTGTTTACAATATGAATATTTGGCATGATGGCTTTTACTATTATAAATTAGTGTCATTTTATTATTTTGGGTGTGTTTGATTGATATTATTCCTTTTTGAGGTGGACAATCTTTTTCTAAATTATGTTATAGTACGTTATATATATATATATATATATAAAGAGAGAGAGGGAGAGAGAATCCTATACACCAAATTATGAAATTACACAAAACCAGTCCCTACGTCCAATTTGTATATCCTTTATTCAAAAGTTTGCAAAAACTACTGTTCTCTTTGTTAAGTTGTGATTTTCCATAACGTTTATGTTGACATTATTCTATGATAAATTTGTTGTAAATTCCATGATTTTATTTCTTTGTATTTTGTGAGATTTATTGTAATGGATATAGTCATAAGACGGTGAAGATTTGCTTAAGATAGCTCCTTTGGCGATTAGTTGGAGACTGGTTGGCAACTACACCAGGTTTACATACATTATGTGAGGAGCACTTGTTGTGGTTCATCAAAATTTAGTTGTCCTAGTGGCTGGCAACTAGCTCACGGGTAGGTCGATCCACCAATGATTCACCAAGCACTCTGAATAGTTGGATTTTTTGTGTGACATTTCCTCTCCTTCAACCACACTATATATAATCTCATTACTCACAAAATTTTGAGGCTAACAGATAGAAAACCCTAGAAATATTAAGGGGTTTATAAAACCCAACTTTTAGAGAGAGCTTCTCATCCTTAAGTGAGAATTCCTTTGTAGTCTTTAGTCTCTCTCTCTCTCTCTCTCTCTCTCTCTCTCCTATTGTCATATTTTGAGAGGAGATTTACTGAAACACAGCTTACAAACAAATTGAGTGTTGAGAATGTCTTGGTTCTCTAGGAAGCCTTGGAGCTTAGACAAATTCAATTAATAAGGCTTGGCAGTGCAATTGGGAGGTATTGCTAGACGAGGAAAGCTAGTAAAGACAAGATATTGAAAAGTTCGTTGGAAGCTAGAGCTTGGAGGGATCAAGTGCATTGGGTAGATTATGATTGAAAGGTCTCTTCGATTATTCTTATACTTCAACTTATTTGTCAATGGATCCTTTTGTCTTGGAGGGTCGTAGAGTGGTTTTTTTGCTGAATTCTTCGGTTTTCATCTTTGGTAACACATCATGTATTATCTTGGGTTTGGAGAGCCGCAGAGGGGTATTTTCATGTTCATCCTTACAATTGTTGAATATTTTGGTTAATTAATTGGTTAATTACATAAATTCAGCTTTAATTGTGTTTAACCTAAAATTGATATAGATGTAATTAAAATTTGGGAGTCTTAATTATCTCTAGTAATTAGACTAGTGATCTTTCACTCTTCTAAACATATAAGAAAACTGTAAATTTTCTAATTCCTTTATCTTTTTTTTTTTTTTTTTTTAATTCACTCTTATTGCTCTCTCTATCTCTCTCTCTCTCTCTCTCCACCGTTTATTCGAGAGTCAATTCGCTCTCAAACTCAAAAGCTAAATAGAAAGTGGGTTTGTGGTAATGGGTTTGCTAGGTTGACGACTTGACGAAGCTGATTTGATGCCGTCGTTTGTGGTGGTGAATTTATGCATTAGATGCGGCAATTTATGTGGGTTTTGACGGAAGGAACCATGGGTTTGCGGTGATGGGTTCAGGGTTGACAAGCCTTATAAGTTCTGGTGATGATAGGTCTAGGTACCTCAAATATGTGACGGTTGGGTGGGTGTGTTGAGAGTTTTGAGTTGTATTTATTTTAATTATTAAAACGACAATGAGTTGTTGCTTTGTTGGATGTAAATAAATTATACAAAAATAATTATTTAGATTATTTTTTTAATATGATGTATTGCGAACAGAGGAATGAGATGCAAGTGGATTGTAAAGTTGAAAAAGTAACTTTTGGTGAGCTAAAATAGAAAAAAAATTAGAAAAGTAGATGTGCATACTTCTAGTTTTGTAAACTTCAACTCAATTTCAAAGTGAATGGTTACTTTTTTTATTTTAATTATTTTGTTTTTAAATAAAATAATTATTTTGTTTTACATCCAATTATCATAGATTCTTTTTTTTAGAGAGAGAGAGAGAGAGAGAGAGAGAGAGAGGTTTAAATACAAATATGAGAAGTTTTACAAAGCTATAATGCTCTCCAAATTTGTTGAGCACTGTAATAATTTGCAAAAATTTAAATAGTGTATTGTCACAAGGGTTAGGACTGAGGGCATTACGATCCTTTTACACATGTAATGTCCTTAGGTCATCCTGGTCTTACATGTGTACCAACCATAAATGGAAGTGTATTAAGGTCCATATACGAATGAGATAATTATTAGGTGCTTTGGAGTACCATGAATGCATATTTTTCCCTCTCACATGAATGGTGGGTCTAACCATGAATTTAATTAGTGGTTTCTAAAAATAAAAAAAAATTTAGTGGGACCCATTATTTATGTGAGAGGAAGGAGTATGCATTTATGGTATTTCGGAAGTACACAATAATTTTCATACGAATGAAAGAAATTAAATGAGAGATAATTGAACAATCAGAGGAATAAAAAACTTGTATTATGATACCGTTTCGGACATTAGAACCAATATTACTTTGAGGTGACACCATATATGTTTCTCTTTAACACGCGCTGAAACATTGTCGTTTCGTTTGCTACCTTGAATTACTGAAGTTCAAACGCTACTGTCTTGTTTGTCTAGCCTGTTATTAGTTTGGTCCATGGTTGGAACAGGGACCACGAGTTTGAGTTGAAGATCAACAAAGCGAGAAGAAGGCAATGGTTTAGTAAAGATATCAGCAATTCAATCATGAGTGGAGATGAATTTAACAACGATATCCTTGCAGACCACACGTTCTAGGATGAAAGGGAAGTTCACACCATAAGACTGGAGATGAGCAAGGTAGATACCAAGGTCCTTGAGCAATTGTCGAATTCATGAACAAAGTTCAGTTGAAGAAATTGCATCCAAGATAGATGAGATAGCCTGAAGTGGATTTACGATCAATTGGGCCACCAACCCAATCAACATCAAAGAAAGCCGTAAAGGGTCAGAGGCCGAAGTTGAAAGTGAATGCCATGATTGGACATTTGTTTCTGGTGTACTATGCCCCCACAATAGTGATTTGGAAAAGTACCATAAATACGCAACGCCAAGCTTGAACATCGGCTGGTATGGTCCTGTATTGGGAGAAATCTTAGCAGAACTGTGGGGGTCAATGTGGACAGGTGTGGAAGACGGTGCTCCTAGCCCATTTAATGAATTTGGACCAAACCCGCTTGAACGGGTGGAGTCGATCCTTGGATAGTTGAGGCACCTGATGAAGAGCTTGGGCCGGTTTATGGAGATTGATCTGGTTCCGTTGTGTCTAGACCGCCCAAACTATGTAAGCGAAGAGATTGACATTTCTGCTGTGTGTTTTCATCCAAGACAGCAGCTCTCTAAAATCTTGGAACGCTGTAGAACGTCAAAAACCCCAAAGCACCGAATTTGCCCAGACAATATCGACCTCTTACACAGCCATAACACATGTAAAGGATTTTCTGAGGCTTGGTGACAGTAGTCACACAGTGGGTCGTTGATGATGGTCCGTTGAACAAGACTTTCTTTCGTTGGCATGGCATAACAAGAAGCTCGCCGTAGCAAATTCTTCACCTTCTGTGGCACATTCAGTGCCCACAAAGCTTTCCAAAAATGCTTTTCTTGGCTTGAAAATTGCTGTGACCCATCCAAGTCTGGTTCTTCTTTGAGGAATCTATATCCAGACTTGCAATTGTAACTACCATCACTCGAATAAGGCCAAAACAGGACATCCTCAGAAGCCCCATGTGCTAGAGGCATTTTCTTCATTATATCTGCCTCTTCTAGTGCAAATAATCCATCTACCACCTCCATAATCCATTGTCTTCAGTTTGGATCTATTAACAAATCCACTGTTAAATTTTCAAAGGATTCAATGGGACTAGAGATTACCTGTGGAGGGTGTCCCCACCAAAATTTTTTAATCAATGCCTCAATTTCATGGCGTAGTCCCAAAGGAATTTTAAAACACCCTATAGTGTATGTAGGAATAACTTGAATAACAAATTTTATCAAGACTTCTCTGCCAACCCGAGAGAGTAACTTCCATTCCCAACCTTGCAATTTTCTCCACACCGTTTCTTTTATGTAGCTGAAACTTGCCTTCTTTCCTTTCATAACAAGAGATGGAAGACCCAAATATTTTTCATATTGCATAATCTCTTGCACAACCAATACTCCTTTGATGGTGGATCTCATTTCAGCAGAGGTGGATTTGCTAAAGAAAAGAGCTGTTTTACTCCTATTTACTTTTTGGCCTGAGGACCCTTCATACATATTCAGAACACAAATTGCACTTACAGATTCATTTACATTATTGTATTTAATCAAATAGATGTGCTTTTGTAGAAAATCTTGAGTGTATTTTTCCTTCCACTTTCTCTTTGACTTAGTTAATTATATATATATATATATATATATATATATATAACAATCCTTAATCATGCATGCTAATCAAGCTTAACCCTTTTATTTCCACTTAATCGTACACTAGGGTTACCAAAGTTAAGTAAAGGTCCTAAATGGTGTGGGACACCACACCTATTAACACACAGTACAACATAATCCATAAACTATTCATCAAATGAATTCATAATGCCTAGTGCCCATATAACCTTGGAAAATAAATCACTTTTATTAATGAAAAATGTCACACGGATTGGATTTTTGGGCAACATGAACGAGGTCCCCTATATTGGTCAGAGAGAGAGAGAGAGAGAGAGAGAGAGAGAGAGAGAGATAAGTAAGAGAAAAGCATTTAATTGAAAAATTAAAGAGATAAGTATTGAAACATATGTTTGTACAAGTGTGGCACATATCAATTGATTTAGATTGAAAATTAAATATAAAGTTTCTTACGCATGGCACGAAAAGCATTTAATTGAAACAATATGCTAAAGAGACAAGTATTGAAACATGTTTGTACAAGTGTGGCACATATGAATTGATTTAGATTGAAAATTAAGTATAAAGTTTCTTATTCATGGAATCCTTATGTACAATAGTGTTAGAACTTGATTTTTACTAAATCATAATTCGTTGAAAATTTAATTATGATCTAAAATTTATATTATATTATTTTTCAATATAGAAGCTTTCTTAATTTAGACATTTAAAGTAGTTTAGAATTCTGAATTTTAACTCCAATATTTAGTGAAATTCTTTAGATTTTAGTTTTTTTTTTTTTTTTTTCAAAATAACAATATTTAGGATTCCCATAGCTCTTACATATTTACACACTACTAATGTTACAAAAGTTAAACAATGACAATAGGGGACAATAAACCTATGGCATGGATTGAAAATGAACTCAATTATTCTTAGAAAAGTTTTCTTATTTTATTTGATTCAATTTCAAATGTTTATTAATGAATAAATAAATGTTATACTTTCTCCCACTTGTGGGAAAAAGCATGTAAACCAAAATTTTTCTTGTCTCTTTCAATAGTTTATTCCAAAGTTCTTACACGATGGATTGTGACAATGACAATGAACTTGTTCTAGAACTCTTTGATACAGTTTTCAATAAACTTCGACAACTACTTCATAGTGATTTCTTCCGATTATAATTACTTCTTCTAAAATAAAAATACTTGTTTTAGCATGTGCCAACCAAATTTTTAAAATTTTAAGATTCCAATCAAGCACAATGTTAGATGATTCATGTACAAATAATTAATTTTAGATAATTTCTCTTTTAAATGAAAAATGTACTTATAAAAAATCATTGTTATCAGTAAATTTATTAATATTTTTTTTAGCATACCATTGTCTGTTAGAAAAATAGGTTTTGGTTTGATTGGCAACTTTTAAGCCAAACTTAAAGTAGAGCTCACACATTGTTTTGTGCAAGACCAAATTGGAAAGTTTTCTCCTTCATGAAGAGATTAACATCATGTGAGCACTTTCCCAAAACCATTTAAGGATTTACTGTATAATTGACTCCTAAAGTGTAAAATTTGTAAGTCTCACATAGAAATTAAATTGAATATTTTTATAAAACTACATACTTATGGGTGTGGTTCTAAGCGGGTTGTCCAATATTAAATAATTATTTATTAATTTATTTAAGTGTCTACTATTGTGCAACTATTCTACAAATAATATATTTGTTCATGTGGCACCATTTTCTTATATATAATTTGTGGATCCATTTTAAATAGTAAGTTCTCATTTTTTCCATATGGTTTTTAGTTATGAGAAAGAGACACAATTTTGTTCACTGTAGCATTCAAATTAATGTTCTTCTTCTATTTGTTGTGATCATTGTATCCTAGGTGAATAACATTCAAGACTCAAAGCATCAATTGTGAGGGGCGAAATCTATCATCAAGAGATTGTGTCAAATACAGGCCTTGATAAGCATATGCATAATTCATTATTTACGTATTTGATCTATGAGTAATTCTTTTTATTTTGCAAAATTTTATTTATTTTATTTTGTACATATTCTATTATTGGTCTTGATTATAGCATCTATTTGTATCAAAAGAGTCAGTATGCCCGGTATATTATCTAATACAATTTGAAGGAGTAATGGCCAGTACAATATATTCTCTCAGTACGACCAATATCAGTATGATATTGACTTCCTTGATTTGTGTACTTTATAATTAATATATTTATGTTCTTGTTTGCCACAAAAATAAATTAAAATTTTACAATATTTCTAACATTCTCAATCCAAGAGACAATAAATAAAGAACATTTTAGTCCATATTGAGATAATTGATAAAATCATAGTGATGTAAATACTTCAACCTAGTTTTAGAGTTCATTATTATATATATATATATATATATATTTTTAGGTTAATGTTTATGGTTATGTTTACATTATGTTCATGTTCATATTTGTGTTTGTATTTGTATTATTGTTTTTTTATTGCACATATACTTTGCATGATTATATCTTTTCTTATTCCTCACATATTTGTATCACTAAAACAAAAATTCAATTGAAGAAAATAGAGTCAATGCATGTTCAGCCATGAAAATGAAAGTGGATAAAGGTATCGCTTTTGGTGTTTGCTCCTTTTAAGATTTTGATTTGGATGAAAAGTATATTTGATTAGTTAGGACATTTGAGGATGATGAGGTAATAATAATAATAATAATAATAATAATAATAATAATAATAATAATAATAATAGGCCAAGAATCCATTTTGATACTATTCGCCCAGAATCCATTTACCTGTAATGTGGTACAAGTAAGCGTAGGCTTCGGGATGGAGTGATCACAGTTTCTGGACCTATGCTCATAGGTGATTATTTTTCAACAAGCACACGTGGTGCTATCGTTGCAGTAGGCAAACTAAATTTTAGTCTGTGTTCATCAACACCCTCCTTTTTTCTGATGTCATTCCATTGGTAATTTACAGAACACGCTTTTAAATTTATTTCTTTGTATAAATTAATAACTGGACATGAACATGACCATGACTATTGTTAAAATCATTCCATACTATATTGTTCCTAATACAAGTAACAACAAAACAAAGCATATATTTTTCAAGATCAAGTGGTTGATACAATCATAGTTATGTGAATGTTTTGATCTAATTTATTATACCATTGTTATTTATAAAATTAACTAGGGTAAAATACTATTTTGGTCCCTAAACTTTACCAAAAGTTTATTTTTTTGTCCCTAAAATTTAAAAAGTTCTTTTTTCATCCCTAAAAAAAGAAAATTTTTCATCCCTAAAAAAAGAAAAATTTTCAATAGTTTAGGGATGGAAAACAAATTATTGGTAAATTTTAAGTTCATAAATAAAACATTTTCAATAGTTTAGGGACGAAAGATGAACTTTTCAATAGTTTCAAAACAAAAATAAAATTCTTAAAGTTTAGGGATGAAAAAAAACTTTTGATAAAGTTTAGGGACCGAAATAGTATTTTACCCGATTAACTATGTTTATGCTTATGTTTAGGTTTGTTGTGAGGATTTAAGTTGGCTAATTCCATGACCTTGTAATATTTTATTGAGTTTGTAATGTGTTTTGATGTCTAAGGTCAAAAGGTTGAAGATGTAGCTCAAAAGAAGTGTATGGTGACTCAGTATAGAGGTACTAGGCCAAACTCAACATGTGATATGACACAACACAAGTGGTCAAACTTTTTGAGATTTTATACTTTTTATGAGTTTTGAATTTTTACTCACTCAAAACAAAACAATAAAGTAAGATAAAAAAAATAAAGCAAACAAAGCAAAGACCAATAAAAGAAACATGCTAGGAAGGAAGCATTGAAGCAAGAAGAATACATAGGACATGATGCATGAAACTATGACCCTAATACATTGGAAGAATTAATGCATGGACATAGTGAATAATCATGCATGAGTACCCTTCTTCACCTACATCACATGGGTGTTTTGAGTGAGGTCCTTAGAAGAAGGGGTATGACCAACATAACTTTCAAACCTTGGGGTGAAGCTAGCTAGGAAGATGAAATGTTCTTAAGCATTTCCATGACGTCTCCAATGAGTTGACCCTTAATTTCTCCCTTAGCTTGCTTTCCTCTTGGTATTCTTCTTGTATTTCCTTGATCATGCAGAGTATCATCCCTCTTAAGAGCATGAAGCTTGAAGTAATTTGGTCTTGTGTGCCCTCGAATGCCACAATGATGACAAAAATGCTTCACTTGGGGTCTCTTTTGATTCTTAGGCAATGACTTCCCTTTTGCCTTTGGTTTTGGTCCCATGTCCTTCTTCTCAACGGTAGGGATCTTAATCTTGGGCTTCTCTACATTCTTTTCCACAACAAACTTCATCTACCTTTTTGGTTCGCCACTCTAACTTCCTTCACCGGTGTAGCCCAATCGGTTTTGTCCATGGAAGGCTTTTGAAATGAAAGCACAGTATCAAGTTTCTTAGTTGTGATGTGCTCCACTTTGACATTGGCTTGAATCACTTCAAGTTCGAGAAACTTGATCTTAGAATAGGCATTCAGCAACTCTTCTTTCAACTCTTCAACTTCACACTTGGCATCTTTAAGTTGTACAAGAGTGGATTTGTGTTCTTCTTCAATTTTCTTCATCTTCTTGATTGCACTCTTAGCAACTTTAGCATATTTGCCACAATCTTCAAGCAATGCATCATACACTTCTTGAAGATTCTTATCACCTTCATTGAGGTACACATCTTGATCATCCGAAACTTCAACTTCTTCACCTTCGGAGTGAAGACCAAGTTCTTTAATTGAATCACTCAATTCATCTTTGGAATCAATCGAGGTAATTGCCATAAATGCTGAATAATTGCCATCACCATCATATTCTCCTTCCGAATCGGAATTTGAGCTCTCTGAGTCACTAAGGGTAGTTGTTAGCACTTTACCCTTTCTTCTTAAATAGTTCGGACACTCTTTCTTCAAATGCCCATGACCATTGCATTCGTAGCACACAATCCCTTGGGATAGTGATGAGTCTTTTGCATCCTTCTTATTGAAGTCTCTTTTGTCATTCTTGGAGGATGTGAATTTTCCTTTGCCAAACGACTTCCCATTGTTCTTCATCTTTAGAAACTTTTGAAGTTCTTTGCAAGATATGCCACATCTTTTTCAACATTATCCTCATCCAAGGAATCATCGGTTCTCTCATTTATGGTTTTGAGAGCAAGTGATTTGCTGGACTTGTGAGAGGGCAATCTAAGCTCACAAGTTTGAAGAGAGCCAACAAACTCTTGAATCTTGATTTCATCCAAATCTTTGCTCTCCTCAATGGCGGTGACTTTAGCTAGGAAGCTTTCGGGTAAGGATCTCAAGACTATCCTTACAACTTTGGCATCTTCGATCTTCTCTCCAAGTTTAAGCTTGGCAATAACTATCTCATTGAGCCTCCCATAAAATGAGTCAAACGACTCATCGTCACTCATCTTCACTTCCTCAAATCAAGTAGTAAGCATTTGTAATTTGGTGTCCTTGACCTTCTTGGTTCCCTCGTAGGTGGTCTTGAGGATGGTCCACGCTTCTTTGGCGGTCTTCACATGAGAAATCCTGTGAAATTCGTCAGTAGAAACACCATAAAAGATAGCATTAATAGCTTTGATATTAGCATTTGCCAAAGCAAGTGCAGCCTTGTCCCATTTGGCCTTGGGTGTTGTTGGTCTCACCCAACCATTCTCAACGGAATCCCAAACAGTCTCATCAATAGCACATAGAAAAGCACGCATACGTACTTTCCAAAATGCATAGTTACTCTCATCAAAGTAAGGAGGTGTGTTGAGGGATTGAGATCTATCCATCTCAAATGGGGTCTAGGATCACACAAGGATTATGAAATCCACAAAGTGTACTCGCTTTGATACCAATTATTAGACTGTGAGCTGTGTCATTCAACCTCAAAACCAATTGGTTTTGAGGTGGAATGGCACAACTCATGATCCGACAAATGGTATCAGAGCTAAGGTCATGGGTTCGAGTCATGGGAGTGTCATTGTGAGGGAGGGATTGTTAGGAGGACCACAATTTGACTCCCTACAACCACTCTAAAAACAAGCTCGTGTGGCGTGATGTTGAATGCTATAAAAGATTTGAGTGTGTCTTCTTCATCACCAATTGGTTTTGAGGTGGAATGGCATAGCAAATGTATGGGTATAGGAATAATGCAAAAAAGTTTGGTTTTGCACGACATATATTCAAGAAAAAGCACATCAAAAAGGTATATTTCTTATACATGTGCTACTAAATTTTTGCTCCATGCCTTAATCCACTCTTTACAGAAATAGCTTTACCGGATTCGAATTAGTTTCAAATTTAGGTTATAAGATACATATGAGTTGTTTTTAATAGTTCATGTTGTAAGGCTGCTAGATTTCAAAGCATGCCTCTTCAATCATATTCTTAGCCGCGTCCTTTTGATCTTCCCTGTTTAACTAACACAATTTTTGTTATGCAGTGAGTAATAAAAGCATGGTACTAGTAAATTCGTAATTGCATTAGGTGAGATGCCTCTTCAATCAGATATCTTGTTGCAATAGATTTTTGAGTTTGCAATATGGAAATTAAATTATTTCACCTTACAAGTAATATATTTTATTTTTCAACACATATAAGTGCCAGATACAAAGCTTTACAGTATGTACCAAAATATATATGATTTCATGCAACGATAAGTTTTCAAATTATTATATTATCTTTCCAAGGGATGTACTACTAGGTTTAGAATTCGTTAGAAGATTTTAAAAGAGATGTTCTCAAATTTTCTACCGAAATTAATGATGCGTCTTTGTTGGCTGACAATAGATAATCTTTTACTATTCATGACACAAAAATAGATATGTTGCAAGTTTAGAGGATATTTATAGTTTTCTATTGTACAATTTTATTTAAATTTTAGTGGATTCCCCCTCTAAACTTCGAACATATCTATTTATTTTCATAACTATCCTCTAAACAAATTTATTAATTTTTGTTGAAATATTTAATTAATCTAAGAATAAATAATTTTAGCTTCCAATACTAACAATAAAGGTGTGGTGTATTGTGCAGCCACATTCAATTTTTTTAGAAGTTACAAATCTTAGAAAAGAAACTGTAGCTACTATCAACATTTGGAATAAATAATGTTAGCTTTCATTATTAACAACAAAGCTCTCTCTCTCTCTCTCTCTCTAAAAAACAAAAAAAAGCTTGGCATAGTCAAGTGGTTGATGCTTAGCTTAACTTTTTTTTTAATTTTTTTTATACAAGATAGAAATTTTACTCTAACCTAATCTAAGTGTATATGTGTGTGAAATTCTCTCATAGAGACTTGAACCCCGTCTCTTACCCCCCACCCCCACCCCCACATCCACGAGCATTTATGCTTAGCTTAACTCAACTTCAAGCAATGATACTCTATTTTCTCTCATATTTTGGCAATTATATTGCCACAATTGCAAATTTTTTTTCTCTCTCCTCATTCAGCAATGGTATTGCCATAATATTTCTTTCTCCTCCCTCCAGTCACATCATTCCTCTCTTTTCTCTTCTACTTTTTCTCACAATTTCGGCAACACTATTACCGAAATTCACCTCTCTCCTCACACCCCTAAATAACTTTGAACAGTACACATATCACAAATAAACTCATATTTTAGAATTATTTAGGTAAAAGACTCTTTTTCTTCATTTCTAGTCTGGTGTTACCACAATTGAATGCAAAAATTTAAAGGTTCAAAAGATTCTCAACTGGTAATTTGAGTTATACTATTTTATCCACCATATTATGATATATATTCTTTGATTACAGTCACATCATTTGCTAGAATTGGAGTTTTGGTGGTCATAGTTAGCGACTTCCTGGGATTGCTCTCATCTACTAAAATTAGTTGTCTCAGGAAAAAGCAAGCTCTAACCTATTAGAGTGTAGTGGCATTTCAAAGGAATCAAGGTCCACTTGGTATTAAAAGATACAATTATTCAAATCTATATAATACTAAAAGCTGAAACGTAGCAATTAATGTTGTTACGCTCATGTTGAGCCATGTCAGCTGCTATGTAATTACCATCTTTTTTCTTGAATTTCTCCTATAATTTTAAAATAATTTTCCTATATTTTAAAATGCTAAAATAATGAAAATAATTCTGTTTTATCTCCACTATAAAGTCCAACCTTTATAGCTTTAATTCCACAATAAAGCTCAAGCCCAAGCCCAAGCCCCAGCTTGTGTTACGGTTTCAAATGCCCTTCTGTCTCCTCACCTTTTGGTTTACTATATGTTTCACGATTCTGTCTCCCCACCTTTTAAACGGCAACCCTTCATCAGTGTTAGTTTTTCAGCGGTTTCAATCCCTCAAAGGCAACCCTTCAGCTTTTGCTAACGCCAGCCGATAACAGCAGTCTCTCTGTCTTCCCTCCTTTGTCTCTTCCTCTCCTCACAATATATTAATACTGACAAAAGGTGGGTGATTCAATTCAGGTATTTGTGCTCTATTCTTGTGATTGCCCCGCATAATTATTCAATGTAAGGATTATATTATTTTGATTGATTTTTTTTTTCTTTTAAAAATTTGTTACTGCCTCTTTCATGCTCTGATATGGATGATTGTTATGTTGATTTTTCTTTGTATTTGATTTTTTTAAGGATGTTGAATTTTTGATTGCTGTGTTTTTTAATTGGAGCCCTACCTCTTTTGTATTGTGGGTCGTATATGGGTCAGTGTGATTCTGATTTCTTCGTGTAGTGCTGTTGTGTGGATACCTCAACAATTTGGTTTGGTTAACATATGGGATAGCTCTTGCTAGGGATATGCCAGCTGGGTGTTTTAATTGGAGTTCTAACTCTTTTGTGTTGTGGGTCATATATGGGTTTATGTATATATTGTTTAAAGAGAGAGGCTAAACAGTCCATGTAGACTTATTTCCCATATGATATGAGGGGTTGCCCCAAATTAATAAAAATTGAATCAGAGTGGTCCAAAATTTCCCATATTCGATGTTTTGGTAATGACGCTATTAAAATTCGTCCCCAGCTGCGCAGATTGGTCCAAGATAGATCCCAGCCGTAAGTTTTCTCATATTGAATCATCCAAATAATTATCAAAGATTGCCAAATTCCCTTTCAGTTTTTTTTTCTCCCTTAAATTTCCAGTTATACTTTAAGAAGCAACAACAAAATGGAATGTTCTATTCTCTTCAGCTGCAAATGATCGAAATTCAAGAGCTGCATGTGATGACAAACCAAATAAGAGAAGCTCCAGATTTGTTTGCACAATGGTAATACAAAAACAATGTGGTTAGTCCATCTTCTACTCTCTCTTTTCTTTTATAGATTTTTTTTTCTCTATGTTATTTCCAAGTGTAATTCCCAAATTTTGAATGTGCTTGTAGGGTTGTTTGATGATTATCCAGTTGGGGAGAGGTAAGAAATTTTTTTACCTGCAAACAAGTTCAGGTATTTAAATTTCTCCTTTTGCCCAAGTCATTATTTTCTTTCTCAGCATAACACAATGCAAGACTAATGCAATGATATATTTTTCTAGCTTAGATTATTGGGAGAATTTATGTGAAACAATCTTGGACAGTATTAAGGGTCTACTTAGATCCTTAGGAAGTTTTAGGAAACATATGCATAATTTTTTAGATCTGTAAAATTTTCATTTGCCCAAACTCAAACACTCAAAAACACCTCATACAGTTTAAGTTTCATAGGCTACAAAAAATCATTTTTTACAAATTCCTGATGCAATAAGCTATTCTTGGTATAAAGTATGCATAATAAAAGAACACCAAAATCTACTTAAAATTCTGCAGGGAAAGGATTTTGTTATTCTAAAGAAAACAAACTTTTCCCTATCCTAGCTACCTTGACTAAGTTAAGTAGGAAGTATCTTATTCTTTTTTCCTTTTCCCATCTTTGATTTGTTCATTTCGCATGATAAGTAATGTCTGTAATTCCGTTTATCAAAAGCCAACAAAAAAAAAAAAAAAAGTCTCTAATTCCACTGTTTTACTATTTCATTTTTCCATCTACTCTACTTAATAGAGTGGAGAGTGGCCCCATTTATGATGATTCAATTCTTGATAGAGTCTTATGCAAGAATTGGAGTCTCAATTCTAATATCCCTTAAGTCCAAGTAATGGAATGGACTAGATTCATCTGTATAGTTTTGTACAAGTGATTTTGCTATAATTTGGGTTCTCCTTTGCTGTAATAGTATCAGTCTTTGTGTTGTATATGGAGGTTGGAGGTTGCAGCAATATGCTGTACAGAATGATGCATAGCTTGCTCTGCTGTCTGGTTGTTTGGCTTGCACCAGTATTTTTTTTATTTTTTTTTGGTAGATAGGGATTAATTTAAAGATTTTGAGTTTATTTACGTTGCATGCATCATGTGAGCCTAGATTTTTGGGTTGGGTCTTCTCCTGTGTGATTTCAACGACTATGTGTGTAGATATGTGTAAGTATTTTTTGTCATTTTTGTGTGTAAGTATTTGGGTTGGGTCTTATCCTGTGTGATTTCAACGAACATGTAGTGTAAGAGTATAACTTTTGCTGTCATTTATCAACCACTTTGTTTTATGGCTATTGAAATTGTTGTATAACTTAATCTGGTCCTTTGAATTGATTCTATTGTGGACCTATTTTACGTGTAATTTAATAATTTTATAGAATTTGAGTTTGATTCATTTCTATCTTAAGTTTTTGGAAATTCTGAGAATTGGGGTTTTATATATTATTATTATTATTTTTTTTTTTGAGATGTGGGTTTGTTTATAAATCTATTATAGGATGTTGGGTCTTGCATATTAATATTTGAATTGTTGTAATCTAACACTTTTTAGGGATTTTTATAGGTTTGGGGTCATCGGGAAGATGGGTTTGATTGAATAAAGAAAAGGGGCTATTTGGCACAATATTTGTGAATTCATTAGCTTTCAGCAATAATTATGTTTTGTTTGGTTTTCGAGATAAGTTAGGAATAGAAAATTAATTTGGGTTTTTGACAGTGGATTGATTTTGATGTTCAATGTAACAGAACCTTGTGCTATTAGGGAGCCTGGTACAACTTTTCGTTTTAGTCCTAGAGTGGCTGTAAAGCTTGGGGACTAAAACAAAATAAGTAATAAGATTAAAGATTTTGTTTTGTTTTTTTTCCAAGCACTTTTCTCATCAACCAGAGGGTTGTTGTAATTTGATTCAATGAACCACCTTATGTTGGTTGGTGACACATTGGGCAACAGTTTGGATTTAGAAGTTGATGACTTAATTAAAGTGTGACAACATAGTGGATAAGGCGAATGTGGAGGGATCGTATCAAACTCAAGAGGCTTACAGAAAGACCGAAGATTGTAGCCCAACAAGCTGCAAAGAAGCAGAAGCCCAAGCAGACCACTAAGATCAGGCTCGGAGGAAGTAGAGCACAATATGGGATTCTCGAGTATATGCTGAAGTTGATGGAAGTTTGCAAAGCTCGCGGCTTTGTCTTTGGTATCATTCCTGAGAAGGGTAAGCCAGTGATGAAGAGATTGAAGTAAAAGAATTGGAAAGGCGAATGTGGAAGGATCATATCAAACTCAAGAGGCTTAAGGAAAGACCGAAGATTGTAGGCCAACAAGCTGCAGGAAAGCAGAAGCCCAAGCAGACCACTAAGATCAGGCTCGGAGGAAGTAGAGCCTAGGATGGGATTCTCAAGTATATGGAAATTGATGGAAGCTGAATGGAAAAACATTTGTTTTCCAAATATAATTAAATGAATATAATCTCAAGTTTAGATGGGAATCCTACATGGTTAAGAAAGTTTTTGACTCTGTTATAGAAACTGACAAAAAAATTAAGCTTGAGAAGTGCATTTTTTTTAATATAGCAAAATTAGAAATTTGATATCTAAGAACAACAATGGAAGAAGATACAAAAAGTACTTTAAAGTTGTCTTTCAATTTATTGGAAATTGATATTTTAGCATTTATTGGATATTTGAGGATGTAAAGGATTGAAATTCTAATTTTAATTTTAATTTTTAAGTTTGATTTATATTTTCCATTTCGTAATTTAATGTTTCATATCAAGGATATGAATCCTAATGTGAAATCAAAGATGAAAAAAACAAAGAATTTTTTAAATCTTCGTAAACAATAGTTTTCCCGTGCATCGCACGGGTTAGCGACTAGTATAAAGATAATGACCAACACTTTCAAATATAAACTAGGGCAAGGGGACTATATGGTGGTGTATACAAGAAGAAGTTATAAGATGGTTTTTTTGTAGTCATGAAAGTTTTGAAAGAATCAAAAGGTAACAGAGAGGAATTCCTTAACGAGGTTGCAAGTATTAGTAGAACCTCCTATGTTAACATTGTCACTCTAAGAGCATTAGCATTGGAGGTTGTAAAACTCCCAAATGGTAAATTTATAACATCAAACCATTAAAAAAGTGCATTATCTGTAGGGCTAAATGCAAAAAAATTTACAATCTTGCTACAGTGCCATCTTATATCTAAGAAGGCACTTTAGCAGGATTGTATAATAAAATATTGTAGATTTATTTTCTAATTCTTCTTCCCTCTCTCTCTCTCCAATCTCTTTATCTCGGTCTCCTCTGTCCTTCCTCTCTCTCTTAGATTGGCATGGAGATGATGCTATGGAGATCGGCCTGTGGTGGAGGCATGGAGATCGGCCTATGGTGGATGTTTTATTGGCAATGGTGGCGTGGATGGTTTATTGGCAATGGTGGGTCTATGGGTTTGGGTGTTGTGTGTGTGGGTTTATTGCTTTGGGCATTGTGTGAGGGTAAGGGTGTTGTGTGTGTGGTGGCTGATGTGGGTTGTGATGTTGAGATTGATGTGTGGTTGTGGAGGAGATCGGTGTGTGGTGTTGAGATCCTGTAGTATTTTAGCTCCTAGAGATATGTACGTATCTGGGTTTTTAAAGAAATCAACAACTCCTTGGAACTTTGATTTGGATCTTTCAAAGTCCAAGGGGTCCACCTTGACTCTTGAGGTTGGCGAAAGAAAAATAAAAGTCTAGCAAAAGCAAGAAATAAGAATAGAAGGTTACCAATCAACACCATTCAGTGCAAAACCAAGGAAATTGAATGGGTTTTAACAGGGGAAAAAAAGAGATACAGATGGCTGTTAAAGCAGTTTGCAAACTTAAATAATCAACACTGTTCTGGGTTTTCAGTGTGTTTTTGTTTTGTTTTGTTTTTTTTCATTGTGACTGATGCGTAGAGGAAGAGGGAGAAAGAGAGGAAGAAGAAGAAGAAGAAGAAGAAGAAGAGAGAGAGAGAGAGAGAGAAATAGCAAAAAAGAATATTTAAATAAAGTGACAAAAGAAATAAAATTTAGGATGTTGGGTGTGTTGTAAAGTAGTATGGTATAATAGATAAAGTTGCTTTTGAAATGGTAAAATGAGATATTTTGTAAAAACTGGATGCTAATGCTCTTATGGGCTTTTACTTTGAATATTCTAAAAGAGTTTTGATCTATGAGTTTATGCCAAATGGATCTCTTGAAAAGTTCATATATGAAGATTTTTCAACAAATGTTGATCGTCAATTGGTCTGGAAAACATTATACAAGATTGCAGTTGGCATTGCTCGGGGATTAGAATACTTGCATAAAGGTTGCAACACATGAATCTTGCATTGATATAAAGCCCCGCAACATTTTTTAGGATGAAAAATTTTGCCCAAAGATTTTTAATTATGGCATTGCAAAAATATGCTCTAGAGAAGAGAGCATCATATCAATGTTGGGAGCAAGAGGAACAGTAGGGTATATAGCTCCATAATTAGAAATTTTAGAGGGGTCTCTCACAAGTCAGATGTCTACAGTTATGGACTGATGGTTTTAGAAATGATTGGGGAAGAAAGAATATTGATGTTAGCGTTAATTGTATTAGTGAAATATATATTCCACACTAGATTTACAAACGTCTTGAACTAGATGAAGGACTAGGATTGCAAGGCCTCATTATCAAAGAGGATGAAGTAAGTGTAAGGAAGATGATAATAGTGAGTTTGTGGTGCATACATACTGATCCCTCAGACTGGCCATCAATGAGTAAAATGGTAAATATGTTGGAAGGAAGCCCTGATTTCTTGCAAATCCCTCCCAAGCCTTTCTTGTCTTCTCCACCAAGAACTCCAGTAGATTCTTCATCTACAATGATTTTGTTACGATATGTCTCTATTTTGTCCAAAAGTGTATTTCTTCTTTTGAAGGAAACCTAATGTGTCGGTGTTAGTGAAGATCTTTGTGAATTATTTTGATTTTGAGCTTAAAGATGAAGAGCGTTTAATTATTGTTTACAATATGAATATCTGGCATGATGGCTTTTACTACTATAAATTAGTATCATTTTATTATTTTGGGTGTGTTTGATTGATATTATTCCTTTTTGAGGTGGACAATCTTTTTCTAAATTATGTTATGGTACGTTTTTATATATATATATATATATATATATATAGAGAGAGAGAGAGAGAGAGAGAGAGAGAGAGAGAGAGAGAGAGAGAGAGAGAGAGAGAGAGAGAGAGAGAGAGAGAGAGAGAGAGAGAATCCTATACACCAGAGAGAGAGAGAGAGAGAGAGAGAGAGAGAGAATCCTATACACCAAATTATGAAATTACACAAAACCACTCCCTACATCCAATTTGTATATCCTTTATTCAAAAGTTTGCAAAAACTACTATTCTCTTTGTTAAGTTATGATTTTTCATAATGTTTATGTTAGCATTATTTCATGATAAATTTGTTGTAAATTCCATGATTTTATTTCCTTGTATTTTGTGGGATTTATTGTAATGGATATAGTCTCAAGACGGTGAAGATTTGCTTAAGATAGTTCCTTTGGCGATTAGTTGGAGATTGGTTGGCAACAGCACCGGGTCTCCATACATTATGTGAGGAGCACTTGTTGTGGTTCATCAAAATTTAGTTATCCTAGTGGCTGGCAACTGGCTCACGGGTAGGTTGATCCACCAATGATTCACCAGGCACTCTGAACAGCTAGATTTTTTGTGTGACATTTCCTTTTCTTCACCCATATTATATATAATCTCATTACCCAAAAAATTTTATGGAGGCTAACAGATAGAAAACCCTAGACATTATAAAACCCAACTTTTAGAGAGAGCTTCTCATCCTTTAGTGAGAACTCCTTTCTAGTCTTTACTCTCTCTCTCTCTCTCTCTTCCCTGTTGTCATATTTTAAGAGGAGATTTACTGAAACACAACCTACACACAAATTGAGTGTTGATAGTGTCTTGGTTCTCTGGGAAGCATTGGAGCTTAGCCAAATTCAACTGAGAAGGCTTGGCGGTGCAATTGGGAAGTATTTCTGGATGAGGAAAGCTAGTAAAGACAAGATTTTGAAAAGTCCATTGAAGCTAGAGCTTGGAGGGATCAAGTGCATTGGATAGATTAGAATTGAAAGGTCTCTTTGATTATTCTTATACTTCAACTTATTTGTTAGTGGATCCTTTTGTCTTGGAGGGTCGCGAAGATGTTTTTTTGCTTGAGTTCTTCGGTAACACATCATGTATTAGAGCATCTCCAACAAGCTCTCTAAACCCAAAATTTGGAGAGTAAACTGATAGGCCAAGAATGTATTGACCCATTTTGATAAATTAACCAATTGATTTAGCCAAGTTAATTAATTAATTCAATTAACATGCAAAACGCGTGGTAGCACAAACAAATCACCAACTAAGTTAAAATGCAGCGGAAAATAAAGTTGACATGGTGATTTATTTACGAATGGGGAAAACCTCCGAGGCAAAAACTCCACCGGGTGATTTTAAGGTCACTACTCCCAAGAATCCACTATTATCACAACAAGCGGTTACAAGTAAAGGAATCCCAGTACCTTATACTAACCTACAGTTAAACCATTACCTCAATACATAATTGGACTTGTTCTGTAGTGACAATCTCTCATTTTCAATGCAAGGCTCCTAGTACGTAACTAACCAATCGATACGCGGATCCCAGTACGCAGCTTACTCACCAACTTGAGAAAGATGTTGGCTGCAAAGTTCTTCAGTTCATCAATACGATGACGATCACGAAGCTCCTTGGTCACAAAACCCAACGGCATACAAACGCAACAACTTCTTCAAGAGAAAGATGAACGAGGACAGATTCTGTCTTCGGTCACAATTTGCATGAACAAAACTTTGCTTCACACTCGCATGCTCTTTGACGACCCTTAAAATAATCCTTATATATATTTAGGGTTGTGAGAAAAGAAAGCCTAAACATGTACATAGGGATTGGAATGAAATCAGAACTGAAAATCTGATTTTCATAAATCTCGATAGATAGCTTATCTATCGAGCAATTGTCGAGCATCAAGCTAGAGTTGCCTTTTAAACCTCAATAGATTCTATTTGTCGAGCTAGCTATCGAGTTTTAAAATCCAGCACTTCTTCACTTGTTCTTTGGACAGACTTGCATGGCTTTAACACTTGGAGTTGAACTCTTGTTCCTTGAAATATTAAACACATTCTAGATCTACCTAATTACAAGTAAAGTGTGTTTTGTCAAAGAATTAACCAATTTTATATTGACATATGTTCCTAACATGATTCACATATGTCTTAACACAAACCTACAAAAATGTGCTCCAGTAGTCTTTCTAATTCACTGTTCATTAGCAAAAAAATGTTTGCTAATGAACAATCACTCTCTTGGTTTGATGACCTACTGTTCATGAGCAAAATAATTAACTATAATAAAAAATTCAAAGCACCGAATAAAATAATCAATTTTATTCAAGTTCACAATGGCTAATTGCAAACATATCAACCATTCCAGAATTTTCTCTCTCAAACATCTCTATCTAAACTCAATCACAATCAAAATACAAACTCAAATCACAATTTTAAAACTAATCAAATAAGAAAAAAAAAAAAGAAAAAGAAAAAGCAAATATGACCCATATGAGCCGCGGTGGTGAGGCGGACGAGCGGTGGTGGAGCTAACAAGTGGCATGCATGAACACCGATTTAAACTCTCTTGCCGGCGATCTGTGTGTGTATGTGTGTGTGTGAGAGAGAGCGAGAGAGAGAGAGAGGTATGTCTGGAGGTACTGAGGTAGAAACAAAAAATGAAATTAAAGATAGAGATAAGAAGTATACGTGTGTGGAGGAGAAAAAAAGAGGAAAAAAAAAAAAAACATATGGATGAAAAAAAAAGATGTAGATAAAGGGAAATAAAATAAAAAATAAGTAATTAAAATTAAGAAATACTACCGCAATATTTTCACAATACTTTCACAATAAATCTTAAGTGGTAGGTTATGATTAGCTAATATTGGTGAGAAAAAAATAATTTTTTTAGAAAGAGAAAAAAATTATTTTAATAGTACATTCAAATTAAAATCAGTATCAACTTATTACAAATGATTTTTTTGTGAAAGTGTTGTAAAAATATTATGAACGTAGTTTTTAGAAATGAATGAAGGAAAATTGAAAAGAGAATAAAGAAATATTAAAGAAAGAATGAAGAAATAATATTTAAATGGAATAGAGAAGTGATAGAGAATCTGTTAGAAAGTGTAATTGAAAAAGTAAGTAGGTAAAATGAATAATGTATTGTTCATTCTCCAAACAGTACAAAAATTTAAAGAGGCTGTTGGTGATGCTCTTATCTTGGGTTTGCTATTATCTTCCCTACTACCTTTTACACTTTAGCATTGTATTTTCATGTTCATCCTTACAATTGTTTAATATTTCAGTTAATTAATTGGTTAATTACATAAATTCAGCTTTAATTGTGTTTAACCTTTTTTTTTAGATAACAGCCCTGAAGGAAAAAGAAACTTTATTAAAAGAAGCTGAAAAAAAATTACAAGACATCATGAGAAACTAAAGGAGCTATATCTTTAGGTGTGGTATCAAACCAGACTTGTAGCTCACAGCCGGACTTAGAGCGTTTGGCTAAGTGATGGGCAACCTTATTGCCTGATCTTTTTACATGACAGAATGAATTGAAATGGAACTCCTTAGCTAGGACAAGAATATCTTCAATGACATGGCCATACTCGGGATGACTAACATCCTTCTTACAAATAGCTATTATAACAACCTCTACATCACCCTCAAAGATACAATCCAGTGTAGAAATCTCTTTTGCAAAATCCATAGCCCTTCGACCAAGGGAGTCAATACCGTACCGGAGGCTGTACCGATTTAGCCAGCGGTACGATATATTTCGGATACCGGTCAATACCGGTGTACCGTTTCGGGTTTAATGCTATTTTTTACTGTTTTATACAATATACAAAATTATATTTCTAATAACTCAATATATCACTTTGGCAAATTTTTTTTTCTTTCTTTTATGGAATTATCAACATAAATATATAAAAGTGGGAAACTAAAAAAAAAAAAAAACAACTAAATAATCAAACAACCACCAAACTCAATAAATGCCAATCCCCCATGTCAAAAATTGTGACACCAATTCAAACTATCATCTTCTGATGCTTTGAGAAAATCAAAAGGCAAGCAACTATTTACATTTGAAAAGTCTATTTCTTGGGCAGAGAGGTTTGAAAAACCAAGAAAAGTTTCAAAAAAAAAAAAAAAAACGAGAAAGAGAAAGTTAGACGGGCATTAAGAGAGAGAGAGAGAGAGAGAGAGAGAGAGAGAGGAGAAGAAGAAGAAAAAGATGAAGATGAAGTAGTAGCGGCCAAATCAATCCACGACCTCGACTTGAGGTAGAGAATGTAGAGATCGTCGCCGGTGGAAGGTGAGAGTGACAAAGAAACATTTTTCTTTTTCCGGTCCGGTATGCATTTATCGGCTGGAATCCGATATTTCCTCTGGTATGGCCGAAATGACCCGATATGGGCCGGTATATTTTTCGGTACGAAACAACTTTATTTCTATACCGGCTAAGGTATCGGAATGGTAAATACCGGCTGTACTGGCCGGTACGGTATGAAACAGACTTCCTTGCCTTCGACAAGCCAAGACTTCAATCGTAGCTGTAGAAGTTGGGATAGGGCAGCTATGACTGAACCTGAATTGTTACGAACCACAACTCCAATGCCGGTAGAACCCGAATCCTTAAAAATTGCTGTATCAAAATTAATTTTGGCATGAGGCAGAATAAGAGGGATCCATCGGACTAGGGATGACAATTTCTACCCGACCCGCGGGTACCCGGCCTGGCCCGATAAGGAATTGGGTCAAGTTTGAGTTTAAAAAAAAAAAACTCGAATCGGGTCTGGGTTTTTGTAAAAATCTGGCCCAAACTCGGACCGACTCGACTCGGTTATATATAATTTTATAATTACTAAAATATCCTCATATATATATATATATATATATAATGTTATAAACCCTAAAATTTCTATTCCTCATCCTCATTTCATTTCAGCTCACACAGCCCGCCTCTCTCATCTCTATTCTCTTCAGTCTCACTCACAAATCACAATCTCACTCACTCTCAATCTCACTTTCGGCCAACTACCCAACCTTTCACCGCCGATCCAAGCCTTCGCCGCTGTCCCAAGCTCTATTAGTGTCACCACTCTCCCTCAAAAGACCTCGCCGACAAGCACCTCAAGAGATCAAGCACCTCTCCTCACGGACCTCACCTTGCCGGACCCTACTCCACCTCACAAGGCCACAACTCTCTCATCTTTCTCATCTCGTTGTGAACTCAAGCTTTTGCACTGAAAATCGTTCATTTTGTTCAAAAAATCAAATTTGTATTTTCTAGTTTAAGTGTTATTTTTGTTGAATAGGATCGGCTTGTTTGATTTGATTTTGTAGGGTCTATATGTTAATTCTTGTTTTTACTTTTGATGTGGGAAAATTTTGTAATGAAAAAAAAGGGTTTCCGATCTGTTCAGATTTGGATTTTCTTGAGTGTCCCCTACTGTTTGGTTGCTAAGAAAATCAGTATCAAGCAAACATTTTTTTTTTTTGATTGGGTAACGGAATGGGCCCTGATCTGGCAGGGCTTAACGGGGCCCGCGGGGTCCGGGCCCCGGGAAAAAAAACTCGTTTAGTAAACGGGCTGGGTTCGGGTATGGAAAAACCCGGCCCGAACCCGACCCGTTGCCATTCCTACATCGGACTATTCTAGAACTGACTGCAGCAGCTCGGATGTGAGGAACATCAGCCGCTAGGAAATCGAAGTGCAAATCTTTGGCTGTTTCTCTTATTCGATGTATGTCAACCCGCTGACTATCATGTCTGACAAAGTTCCTATTTTTCAAAACTAACCAGAAAATCAAGGCTAGCAAATCTGTATTAATCCGATCCCTCATGGATAACATCATTCCCAGCAAATCAGCAAAGCAAAGAAAGTCATACCGAAGCAACTTCATCAAGATGGCATCATCCTTCCATACAACCAAAAGAGAGCAGCAATAGCACAGAGCATGTATTGTGTCATCATGACCAAAATTGCAGCCTGGGCAGGTAGTAAAGGAGACAACATTACGCCTCCAAAAATTACACACAGTTGGTAATGCATTATGACATGCTCGCCAAAGCAAGTGTTTAACTCGATGAGGCACTTGAAGATTCCAAATACCAGTCCACAAGAAGTGGTTCTTTTCCTGTGTTGAACAGCTAGGTTGCAATTTCCTAGTCACCCTTGATAATAGTCTGTAGGCACTACGAGTCGTATAGTTTCCATTCGGGGATGGGAGCCACACAAATTTATCTGGGATAACCCGATCACTTAGAGGAATTCCCAAAATCAGTTTGGCTTCATGGGATAGAAATTCTTGCCTTATTAAGTCTACATTCCATGAACGGGACTCTTCATCAAGGAGTGCACTAAAACTAGTTGCAGGAGGAAGCACAACAGGTGGGGAGATAGTTTTGGCAGCAGGTAGAGTAGGAATCCATTTATCTTCTCTGATCTGGACTGATTGATATGGCAGTAATTAAAATTTGGGAGTCTTAATTAGCTCTAGTAATTATAGTGATCTTTCACTCTTCTAAACATACAAGAAAACTGTAACTTTTCTAATTCCTTTATCCTTTTTTTTTTAAAATTCACTTTTATTGCTCTTTGGCATTCTCTCTCTCTCTCTCTCTCTCTCTCTCTCCACCGTTTATTCAAGAGTCAATTCTCTCTCAAACTGAAAAGCTAAATAGAAAGTGGGTTTGTGGTAATGGGTTTGCTGGGTTGACGACTGGACGCAGCTGATTTGATGCCGTCGTTTGTGGTGGTGAATTTATGCATTAGATGCGGCAATTTATGTGGGTTTTGGTGGAAGGAACCATGGGTTTGCGGTGATGGGTTCAGGGTTGACAAGCCTTATAAGTTCTGGCGATGATAGGTCTGGGTACCTCAAATGTGTGATGGTTGGGTGGGTGTGTTGAGAGTTTTGAGTTGTATTTATTTTAATTATTAAAACGACCGTGAGTTGTTGCTTTATTGGGTGTAAATAAATTATATAAAAATAATTATTTAGATTATTTTTTTAGTATGATGTATTGCGAACAGAGGAATGAGATATAAGTGGATTGTAAAGTAGAAAAAAGTAACTTTGCTGAGCTAAAATAGAAAAAAATTTAGAAAACTGGATGTGCATACTTCTAGTTTTGTAAACTACAACTCAATTTCAAAGTGAATAGTTACTTTTTCTATTTTAGTTATTTTGTTTTTAAATAAAACATTTATTTTGTTTTACATCCAATTAAAATATTTATCATAGATTCTTTTCTTTAGATGAGAGAGAGAGAGAGAGAGAGAGGTTTAAATACAAATACGAGAAGTTTTACAAAGCTATAATGCTCTCCAAATTTGTTGAGCACTGTAATGATTTGCAAAAATTTAAATAGTGTATCGTCAAAGGGTTAGGACTGAGGGCATTATGATCCTTTTACACATGTAATGTCCTTAGGTCATCCTGGTCTTACGTGTGTACCAACCATAAATGGAAGTGTATTAAGGTTCATATACGAATGAAGGAAATGAAATGAGAGATAATTGAACAATCAGAGGAATAAAAAACTTGTATTACGATACCATTTCAGACATTAGAACCAATATTACTTTGAGGTGACACCATATATGTTGCTCTTTAACACACGCTGAAACATTGTCGTTTAGTTTGCTACCTTGAATTATTGAAGTTCAAATGCTACTGTTTTGTTTGTCTAGCCTGTTATCCCGGCCTCAAACCCATGGTTGGAACAGGGACCACGAGTTTGCTTTAAAGATCAACGAAGCGAGCGGAAGGCAATGGTTTAGTAAAGATATCAGCAATTCAATCATGAGTGGAGAAGAAGTTAACAACGATATAAGGCCGAAGTTGAAAGTGAATGCCATGTTTGGACATAAATGGGTTTTGTTTGTGGTTTACTGTGCCCCCACAACCCACAATAGCAATTTGGAAAAGTACTATAAATGCGCAACGCGAAGCTTGAACATTGCCGGTATGGTCCTCTATTGGGAGAAATCTTAGCTGAACCAAGGAAGTCAATTCCGTACCGTACCGGCCGGTATATATCGTACTGGCAAGCATACCGGTACACATAACTCCCTGTTTCGTACTGGAAAAAATACCGGCCGTACCGGCCATGTACCGGGTGTACCGGCCAATTTCGGGCAATACCGGCCGGTACCGGGAAAAAGTTTTTTTTTTTATTTTTTTATTTTATTTTTTTCAAGTTTTGTATTTTTTGAATTTTTGTTAGGACAGAATGGTAACTTATTTGCATTAACTTATTAGTATTATTTGTTTTCTTAGTATGCAATAGTAACTTTTAAGCTTTCTATATTTTATATTATGTTTTTTTTTTCTTCTTTTAATTGATACTAAAGTCTAAAACCATGAATAATTAGTTCTGAATTGAGGAAATGTTTTATGGTAAACTTTTATATTTATTATAATACACACACACACACACACACACACACACACACACATACATACATACATACATATATATATATATATATATTTATAAATATAAAAAATAGCGGTAAACCCGAAACGGTACACCAGTATTGACCGGTATCCGAAATATATCGTACCGCTGGCCAAACCGCTACAGTCTCCGGTACGGTATTGACTTTCTTGAGCTGAACTATGTTTGTCAATGTGGCCAGATGTGTGAGCGACAGCGTTCCAAGCCCATTTAATGAATTTGGACCAAACCTGTTTGAACGGGAAAAGTCGTGTTAGTGCCTCTCAAATAAAGGTTTGATTGACTATACATTTTCACCTAGATTGAGGGTTTTATATAGAGTCACTTCTTATTTTATTACAAGGAAAACAAAAGAAAGCCATAATTGAAATAAATTGAAAGAAATTGTTACAAACCTTTAGTATCGATTTGTCAATTGTTGACATTGATATCCACACCTCTGTGATATTACTCATGGTGGTGCTTGCTATTAGAGCATGTCACACTATTTCTGCGGCCTAAACACTTCCTTAAAGAGAGAAAGACCAAGAGAGAGAGAGATTTGTTAATCTATTTATTACTACGTTCACTTCACTTTCACTTCTTTTGAAGGGAATTAGCCAACCAAGTTATAAATAGTAGCATTTCCCTTTGTAAAAACCATGCATGTTTAATGGAATTAAACATGCCTTAATGAGGCCAATATGGCTAACAGGTTGTGCCCACTAATGGGCAAACTTTTTTGCTATAGGAACGCTAAAACGTTTAACATAAACATTTCTTTATTGATTTGGAAATGAATATAAATAGATATTTTTAGAAAAATATATGACCTTGGTCCTAAATAATCTAAGATAAAAATATATGACTTTGTTTCCTAGTTATAATATAGAAATTGAAGATTACATGGATAAGTATTGATCTACAAACTTTTGATCTAAGTTTGAAAACTAAGTTACAAGGTGGAAAGGTGTTAGGCACCTACCTTACCCGGTAAAACCAATTTTCTAGATTGTGGTAGCTAATGATTATGTCACATCATTTAAAAAATCAATATGTTATCAATCAATTGCACATTTTTGTTTTGAAGTAAAAGTGACATGTTATTTGCTTGAAATTAAATGTGTACATGTGTAAAAGCCCTAATTAATTTTAATCTATTCAAGATTTGAATTGGGTTGAAAAGTAGATTCTAGTGAATGTGTGTGACAGTGTGACTAGTGACATCCTAGAATCAAAGATATTTCTAATAATGGAACATTGTGATTGTGCGTGATTATGATTACCCTAAATCTAGCATGTGAGCGTGGTAAATAAAGTTAAGTACTAACACATTATTTCACATTTTCAACCTAATTTTAAAATCAAAAGCCTAGTATATTGAAGAACACATGAAAAATACTCAAGAAAATTCAAGCACATTAATTTAAGCATATTCTAAGAAATCAATAAACTAGCATGCTAAATTTACATTAAAATAATATAAAAACAACTCATGGCAAGAAATTATACCTGCATGCAAGGTAAGGGAGGGGTAGGAACAAGTGTCACTGTGGCATGCATCCACCAAGCTTGGAATCCAACTTTTATAAAAAATATAATTAAAAAATTCTTATAACCACTGAAGAATGGATGCCTAAATACAAGGTATTTGTATGTTAAGGCAAAAATGCACTTACTGATTCATTTACATAATTGTATTTAATCAAATAGATGTGCCTTAGCAGAAAACCTTGAGTGTATTTTTCCTTCCACTTTCTCTTTAACTTAGTTAATTATCTTTATATATATATATATATATATAGATATATAAACCCTTTATTTCCACTTAATCATTCACTAGGGTTACCAAAGTTAAGTAAAGGTCCTAAATGGTGTGAGGCACCACATTTATTAACACACACCACAATATAATCCATAAACCATTCATCAAATGAATTCATAATGCCTAATGTCCATATAACCTTAGAAAATAAATCACTTTTATTAATGAAAAATGTCATACGGATTGGATTTTAGGGTAGAACCAAACATGAACGAGGTCCCCTATATTGGTCAGAGAGAAAGAGAGATAAGTAAGAGAAAATCATTTAATTGAAAATTAATGATGTAAGTATTGAAACATATTTGTACAAGTGTGGCACATATCAATTGATTTAGATTGAAAATTAAATATAAAGTTTCTTGCGCATGGCAAAACAAGCATTTAATTGAAACATTATGCTAAAGAGACAAGTATTGAAACATGTTTGTACAAGTGTGGCACATATCAATTGATTTAGATTGAAAATTAAATATAAAGTTTCTTATGCATGGAATCCTTATGTACAATAGTGTTAGAACTTGATTTTTATTAAATCATAATTCGTTGAAAATTTAATTATGATCTAAAATTTATATTATATTATTTTTCAATATAGAAACTTTCTTAATTTAGACATTTAAGGTAGTTTAGAATTCTGAATTTTAACTCCAATATTTAATGAAATTCTTTAGATTTTAGTTTTTTCTCAAAATAACAATATTTACGATTCCCATAGCTCTTAGAGTATTCCCATCAAAACTTTCAGAAATTTTAGCATTTAGCATCTTAAAAAGTTACTTTATTAATTTTAACAACTCATTTTACAATAAATCAACATCAAAGGTTATATTAAAATAATATAAACAACTTATTAAAATAAAATAAAACTTCAAAAAAAGTTCATAGCAACCAACCACTTTCACCACCACCACCACCACCACCACCACCGTGGCAACCACAACTTAGCGGGGGAAAAAAAACACTCAAAATAAAACCACCACCACAAACACAACAACAGCCACCATTATCAACAACCCACCACAAAACCCATTAAAATAGACCAACACCACCAGCCATAACAACTACCATCACAATCACAAGCCACCTCCAAAAAAACAAAAAAAAAAAAAACCACCAACACCACCACCACCGGAAAAAGGAAAAAAAAAAAAAACCCATAGAAAAACCCACCATTGCCTACCATTACCACCATGACCTGGGGAGAGAGCAAACCCACCGTGACCCACCATTACCACCAAGACCCACCATAGCACCACCACCACAACACACCGAACCCATGACCCAAAATCCACCACCACCACCATAGCACAGCAAACCACGACCTAAAACCATTTATCACCACTGCTTTTTTTTTTTTTTTTTTGAGAGAGCTTGAGCAAGAGGAGAAGAAGAAAGAGCAAAAAGAGAAAAAGAGATAAGAAAAAGACAAACAGAAAAGAATGTAGGAGAAAAAGACAGTAAATAAAGAAATTTTTAGAAGAAAGAGAAATAAATATTATTTAAGAGGAGAAGAGAGAGAATGGAATAAAAAATTATTATTATTATTATTTTAGATTGTTGCTATAGTAAGCTGTTAAAGATGATAGCTTACTGTAGCTTGGGTGCTAAATGTTTTAGCTTTAGCATCATTGATGTAGATGCATTTTATTGTTTGTATTGCTAAAAAATAGCATTTTAGCATTTTGAAAGCTTTGATACGAATGCTCTTACATTTTTACACACTAGTAATGTTACAAAAGTTAAACAACGACAATAGGGGACAATAAACCTATGGCATGGATTGAAAGTGAAATCAATTATTCATAGAAAAGTTTTTATTTTATTTTATTTGATTCAATTTCAGATGTTTATTAATAAATAAATAAATGTTATACTTTCTCCCACTTGTGGGAAAAAGCATGTAAACCAAAAATTTTCTTTGTCTCTTTCAGTAGTTTATTCCAAAGTTCTTACACAATGGATTGTGACAATGGCAATGAGCTTGTTCTAGAACTCACATTTTTCAATAAACTTGGACAACTACTTCATAGTGATTTCTTCCTATTCTAATTACTTCCTCTAAAATAAAAATACTTGTTTTAGCATGTGCATGTTTTAGTATATGCCAACCAAATTTTTTTTTTTTTTTTTTAATTTTAAAATTCCAATCAAGCACAATGTTAGATGATTCATGTACAAATAATTAATTTTAGATAATTTCTCTTTTAAATGAAAAATGTACTTATAAATAATCATTGTTATCCATAAATTTATTAATATTTATTTTAGTATACCATTTTCTGTTAGAAAAATGGGTTTTGGTTTGATTGGCAACTTTTAAGCTAAATTTAAAGTAGAGCTCACACATCATTTCAGGCAAGACCAAATTGGAAAGTTTTCTCCTTCATGAAGAGATTAACATCATGTGATCACTTTCCCAAAACCATTTAAGGATTCACTGTACAATTGACTCTCAAAGTGTAAAATTTGTAATTCTCGCATAGAAAATAAACTGAATATTTTTATAAATCTATATACTTATGGGTGTGGTTCTAAGCAGGTTGTCCAATATTAAATAATTATTTATTAATTTATTTAAGTGTCTTCAATTGTGCAACTATTCTACAAATAATATATCTATTCATGTGACACCATTTTCTTATATATATTTGTCGATCCATTTTAAATAGTAAGTTCTCATTTATTCCATATGGTTTTTAGTTTTACATTCACATTCATAGTCAAAGAATGAGAAAGAGACAATTTTGTTCACTGTAGCATTCAAATTAATGTTCTTCTTCTATTTGTTGTGATCACTGTATCCTGGGTGAATAATATTCAAGACTCAAAGCATCAATTGTGAGCGGCGAAATCTATCTTCAAGAGATTGTGTCAAACACAAGCCTTGATAAGCATATGCATAATTCATTATTTATGTATTTAATCTATGAGTAATTCTTTTTATTTTGCAAATTTCTATTTATTGTATTTTGTACATATTCTATTATTGTTCTTGATTATAGTATCTATTTGTGTCAATAGAGTCAATATTCCCAGTATATTATCTAATACAATTTGAAGGAGTACTAGTACTGATATAATGGCCAGTACAATATATTCTCTTGGTACGGCCAGTGTCAGTACAATATTGACTTCTTTGATTTGTGTACTTTATAATTGTAGGGTGGAAATTTGACGGACTAGGCACCAACTTTCCGTATTGTGAGCCCAACAAATCTCCGACAATAAATTTATAGAGAATGGGTTAAACAGCTGGGCTGATTATGGATTTAGCAACGGTTCAGGCCAAGCAAACAAAGGTGAAAAGACATTCAGACTAATATGTAATAAAAGTTTCTTCAGTCCGAAGAGGCTTAGCATTTATCAACTTAGTGAATACAGTTTTTTCTCCCCTTTCGTCTGTGAGACCTATTTCCTTTATATATACATCTTTCCTCTCATCTTCACCGCACACTTGTTCTTCATCTAAGCGTCCACTTGAGTATTAGTCACATCAGAAGTTTGCTTTAACCTGCAATGAGTGGTAGTGGTTGAGGTTGCACTGTTCAGGTGTCTTCTCCACATAAATGCGGCCAGGAAAGTTGCTGCAGTGCATTAAATGCGGTGGTGGCAGCTTTATTTGTAAGATATTTCATGATATCCCCGCACTTAGGCATGCCCAGAGCTAACTCCTTACTGAGGAATCTTCTACTTAATCAAGTTCTCTAGAGATCCGACGAGTGGAAACTCTTCGGACCAGCCGGGTTGTCTTCGGACGCAACACCCGTCCTTTCTTGGTTGCATTTTCACCGGGATGGCAAAGCGTTGGTCCCTTTAACCTATTCGAGCAGGAAGTTATATTCAAATTGGGCCTCAGACCCAACATATGGCGTTGGACTTTCTCACCCACAATAGCCCCTCAAAATTCCAATTTTTCCCTCGCGTCCGAAGAGAAAAAGTGGGGTTTTGACCTTTTGCCAAATGAAAGCATTGTACTTCTGACTCCGCACGTGTGTGTGTGCATGGATCTAGGTGCCTTTTTTTTTTTTTTTTTTTATTATGGCTGCTGTTGTGTCATTTCTGAGGCATCATTAATTGCTCCAGGCGGCGTCCTGTCCATGAAATCTAATGGCACGTCGCAAATCCAACAGATGAGATTTCCCTCAAAATTTTGGGCGGGATAAGTCCCATCACCTTGTCTACCTCTATATAAAGTCCCAGGGGAGGTTATTTTCTCACTTTGCAAATTTTAGACTCTCCAGCGAACTCAAGCATTCAGACTCCCAAAGCCTCTTTTGTCATCTACTTCGACTCGTCCCAGAATCTACTACGATCTTCCCGCAAGGCTAAAGGACGTCCTCCATTTCGATTCTGCGTAAGTTCTTTGTTCGAGATTTTCAAAATCTATTCAGATTGCCTCTTCGGCCTTTGGTAGATTTTCTTCGGTTGCTGTTTCGCACTCCCCTCCCTCTAACCTTATTCAAAAATGGGTAGATTTAAATACTTAGTGGACAGTCCCTCCCAGATAGAGAAGTTTAGGGCGACGTATCGCATTCCTCAGGAAGTGGGCTTGAGGTATTGCTCCACGGAGGGGTTATTAATGGATCGAGAAGTGGGTGAAGTTATAATCCCTATTATCGCTTTCCTGGAGGGAGGAATGACCATCCCCATGGGTCCAGTTACCAGAAGTTACCTTACCGCCCATAGGCTTAGCCCCGACCAATGCGCACCTAACACGTTTAGGATTTTAGGGGCAGTTGACGACCTAAACCGCCATTTAGGATTGGGACTAACCTGGCACGATGTGGTACACATGTACGAGTGTCGTACTAAAGAAGGAGCGGGATACTATCTAAGGTCCCGATCCGACGTCGTCAGACTCCTCTCCTGTCTCCCCAAGTCTAATAAAGGGATGAAGGACGATTATCTGATCGTCTCGAGCGCATGGCATGATGGAATTCATTGCCCAACCCAGCCAGGAGAGCCAGGTGGGATATCCCCCATTGAGATTTTCTGACATTTTTTTGCTTTCAGCTATTCGGACTCCCCTTCGTCATATTTCGATCTTTTCTGACAGTTCCATTGCAATGTTTACAGATAGAAATCACGTAGCTCCTCGGCTGAGTCTCTCAAATACCGCGGCTCTGAACCACCTTCTTCGGTCGGAGATTTTTGTAAGTGAAGACGGACAGCTTAGGTCCGTTCCCCTCATCCTCGGCTATATCCCGAAGTCTAAGCTTCAGCCGATCAGCAACGCAATAACACTCGGGGATCGTCGCATCAACCGCATTGACGTGGCTCGGAAGAATTTCTTAGCTCCCTTTGACCTCGCCCCGGTGCCACATCCCAATCCACAGGGTATACCACTGCTCGTTCAGCCCGTTCAACAAGTTCCCCTTGAACCAGTAGCAGAGGAAGTAGGAGTTGCTTCTTCTACACCTTCCCTTGACGAGCAGATCGACCAGTTCAGGTTTGAGGGTGAGGCTTCAGAAGAGATTCAAATTATAGACGTCGACGAGGAGGCAGATAGGCAGTCAGTCGTCCTTCCAAAGAGTTTAGTCGTGTCGGCTTATTCTTCGGACGAAGACATGCAAAGTTTAACAGAATTGATGAAGAATAGAAGGCCGAAGGCCGCGTCCAAGGGCACCGGCCCATCCCAGCCAGCGGCCGATCTTCCTCCTCTTCCTCCTCAAGCCCCCTCGGATCTCAGCTTAAAGCCGCTACCGGATCTAAAGAAGAAAAGGGTTGCGACTGAGGCTGAAGGCACTGAGGCTGCGCCTAAAAAGGGTTCCAAGCAACAGAAAGTGGCCCATGATACCAGGGGCAAAATGGCTTCATCTACTGAAAGTAGGGAGGACCCTTCAGCCGCCGAGGTATGCCGGGTCCCTCAGACATGGCCTCCAAAGTTGACGCTGGATGGTGCAGACATCCCATATGACGCTTCCATCAGAAATTACGGTGTAGGCAAGGCCGGTTACATCGTGGAGGCTTTGGAGCAGCCCTTGCTCCTTCCAAGGGACATGGAGTCCTACAGGCGTTTCAGCCAGCAGGAGCTTTTCTTATCCCTAAAAAGGGATCTAGGCATGGTAAGGGAATTGACCCTCTTATCCTCTTTTTGTTTTGTTTAACAACTAATGAGAAAGAAAACTTTCGCCTACTGTGCAGATCGCTCAGCAGATATTCGTGGCCGAAGAATGGAACCAGAAGGCCCACGTTAAAGTCCAAGCGGAGATCAGCGCCCGTTCAGATACTGAGAAGGCCTTGGGCGGCCTTAAAGATGAGTGCCTCCGGATGTCCGAGCAGCTGAAACAGGAGGCTAAAGAAAGAAAAAGTGCGGAGGCGGGCCTCAAGAACGCCCAGGAGCAGGCTGAAGATCAGCGCAAAAAGCTGTACACCACCGAGCTCAATCTGGAGACGGGGCGAGCGTTGGTGAAGGATCTTCGGGCAGAGCTCAACAAAGCCAAGGATTCTGCTAAGTTGGCTGAGCAAAACGCTCAACTGGCCAAGGAGGCACTTGAGGCTGAGAAGAAGGCCGCCTACTTGCTGGGGGTGCAAGAGACCCAGACGCGGCTGACCGAGGAGTTCGCCAAGGTCTGCAGGGAGTACTGCGAGATAACGTGGGGCAAATGCCTTGACGCGGCCGGAGTTCCCCCAGAGTCGGCCCTGAGGCAGCCTGGGAGTGTTTACTACAACCCCGATATCTGCGACCCGCCAAATAGCTCCGAAGCTCCTCTGGTTGAGTCAAGCATCCCAGACCCTGCTGAAGCAAGCCACGCTCTTGCTCGGACTGGTGATATGGACGATCCATCAAAGGCTGACCCAGCGCCTCCGGAGAAGGCTTAGGTGTCTAGGGAACTCTTTTTGTACTTGTAATTGTTTAGATGTCATATGTCTTTGCTTTGAAATGCTGTCATTTTCCTTTCATCAATGAAATGGCTTACCTTTTATCTTTATTATTATCATGTTATACGTCATGGTGCGTCATTACAACAAATAACAATAGAACGACAACTGAGAAACAGTCAATGCCGTGATTTCAATCTAAACGATGCTAAGTAGGCCTTAAGGCGATGACGACTTTACTGGAATGTTTATTTGCGATAATAACCCGGTCAGAGAATTGTTGATGCCATTAAGTTCGAATTGGTATGCTTGGGGAAATTATAAGCTTAGACCTTGCAGCGCGTTAACTAACTTAAATCATCTGGTCCGAGGACTACAAGCATGATTGGATTTAAGTTTAAACACTAGAGAATCGTAAAGGAGCTTTAACTAACCCAAATCATCTGGTCCGAGGACTACAGGCATGATTGGATATAAGTTTAAATACTAGGGAATCGTAAAGGAGTGTTAACTAACCCAAATCATCTGGTCCGAGGACTACAGGCATGATTGGATTTAAGTTTAAACACTAGGGAATCGTAAAGGAGTGTTAACTAACCCAAATCATCTGGTCCGAGGACTACAGGCATGATTGGATTTAAGTTTAAACACTTGAGAATCGTAAAGGAGTGTTAACTAACCCAAATCATCTGGTCCAAGGACTACAGCATGATTGGATTTAAGTTTAAACACTAGAGAATCGTAAAGGAGTGTTAACTAACCCAAATCATCTGGTCCGAGGACTACAGGCATGATTGGATTTAAGTTTAAACACTTGAGAATCGTAAAGGAGTGTTAACTAACCCAAATCATCTGGTCCGAGGACTATAGGCATGATTGGATTTAAGTTTAAACACTTGGGAATCGTAAAGGAGTGTTAACTAACCCAAATCATCTGGTTCGAGGACTACAAGCATGATTGGATTTAAGTTTAAACACTAGGGAATCGTAAAGGAGTGTTAACTAACCCAAATCATCTGGTCCGAGGACTACAGGCATGATTGGATTTAAGTTTAAACACTAGAGAATCGTAAAGGAGTGTTAACTAACCCAAATCATCTGGTCCGAGGACTACAGGCATGATTGGATTTAAGTTTAAATACTAGGGAATCGTAAAGGAGTGTTAACTAACCCAAATCATCTAGTCCGAGGACTACAGGCATGATTGGATTTAAGTTTAAACACTAGGGAATCGTAAAGGAGTGTTAACTAACCCAAATCATCTGGTCCGAGGACTACAGGCATGATTGGATTTAAGTTTAAACACTTGAGAATCGTAAAGGAGTGTTAACTAACCCAAATCATCTGGTCCGAGGACTACAGCATGATTGGATTTAAGTTTAAACACTAGAGAATCGTAAAGGAGTGTTAACTAACCCAAATCATCTGGTCCGAGGACTACAGGCATGATTGGATTTAAGTTTAAACACTTGAGAATCGTAAAGGAGTGTTAACTAACCCAAATCATCTGGTCCGAGGACTACAGGCATGATTGGATTTAAGTTTAAACACTTGGGAATCGTAAAGGAGTGTTAACTAACCCAAATCATCTGGTTCGAGGACTACAAGCATGATTGGATTTAAGTTTAAACACTAGGGAATCGTAAAGGAGTGTTAACTAACCCAAATCATCTGGTCCGAGGACTACAGGCATGATTGGATTTAAGTTTAAACACTAGAGAATCATAAAGGAGTGTTAACTAACCCAAATCATCTGGTCCGAGGACTACAGGCATGATTGGATTTAAGTTTAAACACTAGAGAATCGTAAAGGAGTGTTAACTAACCCAAATCATCTGGTCCGAGGACTACAGGCATGATTGGATTTAAATTTAAACACTAGAGAATCGTAAAGGAGTGTTAACTAACCCAAATCATCTGGTCCGAGGACTACAGGCATGATTGGATTTAAGTTTAAACACTTGAGAATCGTAAAGGAGTGTTAACTAACCCAAATCATCTGGTCTGAGGACTACAGGCATGATTGGATTTAAGTTTAAACACTAGAGAATCGTAAAGGAGTGTTAACTAACCCAAATCATCTGGTCCGAGGACTACAGGCATGATTGGATTTAAGTTTAAACACTTGTGAGTTCTTAGCATAACAAAATGGTATCGTGACTGAAAAGAGAATTCTTTTAATAGTAGTACCTTTTGAGGTTATTTACATTCCATGGCCGGGGCACTACATGATTGTCCAGATCTTCTAGGAAGTATGCTCCAATGCCAGCCCTTGAAGTAATGCGATATGGTCCTTCCCAGTTTGGTCCTAGTTTCCCCCAAGCTGGATTCTTTGCATTACCTACCACTTTCCTCAGTACTAAATCACCAGGCTCTAGGGGTCTTAGTCTTACGTTGGCGTCGTAGCCTTGCTTAAGTTTCTGCTGGTAATGCGCCAGTCGGACCATTGCATTTTCCCTTCGCTCCTCGATTAGATCCAAGCTCTTTTCCAGCTGCCCATTGTTGCCGATTGGATTAAAAGAGCTAGTCCTGTATGTTGGGAATCCAGTTTCCAGAGGTATAACAGCTTCAGCCCCATAGGTCATCGAGAAGGGGGTCTCTCCAGTAGACCTGCGAGGCGTAGTTCTATATGCCCACAACACGTGGGGTAGTTCATCTACCCACCTACCCTTCGCATCATCCAGCCTCTTCTTTAGCCCGTTAACTATGGCTTTATTAATTGCTTCGGCCTGCCCATTTCCCTGAGGGTAAGCAGGGGTGGAGTATCTGTTCGTGATTCCCAGCTCGCTACAATAGCCCCTGAAAGCTTTGCTGTCAAACTAAACCCCATTGTCCGAGATCAGGGTATGGGGGACCCCGAATCGAGTGACGATATTTTTCCAGATGAATTTCTTTACATCTACATCCCTGATATTCGCTAGAGGTTCGGCTTCGACCCATTTGGTGAAGTAGTCTGTTCCGACCAGAAGGTACTTCTTGTTTCCTGCTGCTTTAGGGAATAGGCCTATGATATCCAATCCCCATTGAGCAAAAGGCCACGGGCTGGACAGTGGATTGAGGGTACCGCCTGGCTGATGTATGTTCGGCGCAAACCGCTGACACTGGTCGCACTTTTTTACGTATTCGTGGGCCTCTCTTTGCATATATGGCCACCAATAACCCTGCGTGATGGCTCGGTAGGCTAAGGACCTACCTCCAGTATGGCTCCCACATATCCCTTCATGCAATTCCTCCAGTAGTGACTCGGCCGCTTCAGGGTGCATGCACAGTAAGTACGGACCTGAATAGGAACGTTTGTACAGTTTGTGGTCCTCGGACAACCAGAACCTCGTAGCTTTCCTCCGGACTTTGTCCGCTTCCCCTTTTTCTTCAAGAAAGACATCGTCCTTCAAGAACTTGATGATAGGATCCATCCAGCACTCGTCGGCCCTGACGTGATGGACCTGGACTGCCTTTTTTTTCAACTCTGTAGGTCTCAGCATATCCTCAACGAGGATAACCCTTGGTAATTCCTGTGCCGGAGAGGTGGCTAGGGTGGCTAATGAATCGCCATGTGTATTACTACTTCTGGGGATGTGCCGTAGGTTAAAAGATTCAAACTCGGATTGCAGGGACTTAGCCAGGCTTAAATACCCCTGCATCCTTTCGTCTTTAGCTTCGAATTCTCCCAGCACTTGGCCGACGATCAACCTTGAGTCCGAGAATATCTCGACGGACTTTCCTCCCATCCTTCGCACCATCTTCATCCCCATCAATAGAGCCTCATATTCTGCCTCATTATTCATTGCTGAGAAGTCTAGCCTTAAGGCTTTTTCAATGATAATTCTCTCAGGGGATATCAGCACTAGGCCCACTCCTGAGCCTCTCTGATTCGATGCGCCATCTACGTACACTTCCCAGGGCAAGGGGCTCCGTGAAGAAACCACACCAACTTGCCTTCTTTCCGTGCCTAGGATTTGTGTTACTTCCTCTAAATGGGGCTCTGTGAACTCGGCGACCAGGTCCGCAAGGACCTGGCCCTTCACTGATGTGCGAGGCATGTACTTGATATCAAAAGCCCCCAGGATCGTCCCCCATTTGGCAATCCTTCCCGTGTAGTCTGCACTTCGGAGTATTGCTCTGAGCGGAAGCTGGGTAAGGACTATGATGGTGTGGGTTTGAAAATAGTGAGGCAACTTCTTCGTACCGAGCACCACAGCTAGGATGGCCTTTTCTAGTGGCAAATAACGAATTTCAGCTTCCTGCAGTGACTTGCTTACATAATAGACTGGTTTTTGCACTCCACAGTCTGTTCGGATCAGCACCAAGCGTACGGCATTAGGAGCCACAGCGATGTAGGCAAACAAGACTTCATCTGGCTGGGGACTGGACATGATTGGAGGTCTAGCCAGGTAATCCTTAAGTTGCTGAAAAGCAACAGCACATTCTTCCGTCCATTCGAAACCCTTCCACTTATTGATCAACGAGAAGAAAGGCCTACACCTGTCTGCTGATCTGGAAATGAACCTATTAAGGGCAGTGGCCATCCCAGTCAGCTTTTGAATTTCTTTGGGGTTCCGAGGAGCTTGCAGGTTGTGGATGGCCTTTATCTGATCGGGGTTAACTTCGATTCCCCTGTGAGTGACCATATATCCTAGGAACTTGCCTGATCCAACGCCTAACGAACACTTGGATGCATTCAAGCGTAACCTGTGCGCCCTCAGGATTTCAAAAACATCCCTGAGATCCTCAACGTGCTCAGCTGTGACCTTGCTTTTCACCACCATGTCATCAATATAAACTTCCATGCTTTTACCCAATTGCGGCTCAAACATCCTGGTCATCATCCTCTGATAGGTAGCCCCTGCGTTCTTCAAGTCGAACGGCATCACCTTGTAGTGATAATTCCCCACAGGGGTTACGAAAGCTGTTTTCTCCTGATCAGCGAGAACCAGTGGTATCTGATGATAACCTTGAAATGCGTCTAAGAAACTCATCCGAGGGTGTCTAACAGTAGCATCAACTAGTTGATCTATCTTCGGCATAGGAAACGGATCCTTCGGACAAGCTCTATTAAGATCGGTGAAGTCCACACACACCCGCCATTTTTCGTTTTTCTTTTTTACCACCACCGTGTTAGCCAGCCATTCAGGATAAAAGATTTCCTTAATAGCTCCTGCCTGCTTGAGTTTCATCACTTCATCCCTAACCGCGTCAGCGTATTCCCTTGACGGACGTCGGAGCGGTTGTTTCTTGGGGATAATGGTGGGATTAACGTTTAGATGGTGGCAAATGAACTCTGGACTTACTCCTGGGGCCTCAGCGGAGTCCCATGCGAATACATCAACGTTGGCTCTGAGGAACTCTAACAGCTCCTCCTTCTCCTGAGGAGGCAGCCTGGATCCGACTTGAAAGAACTTCTCTGGGTCGTTATCGACAACTATCCTTACCAAGCTCTCACACTCTGCCTCTTCGACCGAGGCTTCGGTGTCCAGCACCGAAGGTTTTAATTGCTATAACTTCTCTTTGTTACAGTCCAAGGGTTCAGCCTGAGGTTGGTGCTGGATAGCTGCCACTAGACATTGCCTGGATGTAGACTGATCTCCTCGGATCTCCTCGACTATCCCTTCGGAGGGATACTTAATCTTCTGATGAAGTGTGGATGATACGGCCCCGAGGGTATGAAGCCAGGGTCTGCCCACAATAGCAGTGTAGGGTGAGTAGGCATCCACCACTATGAAATCTACCTCCACCGTCTCAGGTCCGGTTTGCACAGGTAGTCTGATTTGGCCCTTTGGAATGATCACTTTACCATCAAAACTGACTAAAGGGGAACTGTAAGGAGTTAGGTCTTCGGGGGATAAGTTCAGCCCCTTATATAGGTCCGGGTACATTATTTCTGCGGCGCTGCCCTGATCTACCATCACCTTCTTCACGTCGTATCCACCTATTCTCAGAGTAACTACCAGGGCGTCATCGTGCGGCTGTATAGTCCCGATTTTGTCCTCGTCCGAAAAGCCCAAAACTGGAACCTCCATCCTAGGTCTCTTCGGCTCTCTGTTAACACTCTCTGAGGGCATCCGAGCAACTGACAATACCCTGGATGGGCAAGACCCCGTCCTTCCTGGTGCGGCAAAAATAACATTGATTGTACCCAAGGGAGGTTTTACAGAATCACCTCTCCTAGGCCCCGCGTTTGCCTGATTTCCCTGACCGTATGAGTGGTGTAGAAGGTGCTTTAATCTGCCTTCGCTGACCAGCTGATCCAGATGGTCCCACAGGCTCCTGCAATCCTCAGTAGTATGCCCATGGTCAAGGTGATATTGACAGTAAAGGTTGTGGTTGTGCCTTTCAGGGTTTCCGACCATCTTGTTCGGCCTTTTGAAGAACGGTTCGTTTTTTATTTTATCCAGGACTTGGTGCACTGGCTCACGGAAAACAGCATTGACTGTCTGAAAGTTCGCTGTATCTTGTCCGACCCAATCCTTTCTCGGCCTGTTGTGGCTCTGCCGGTCCGACCTGAAATCCCTCCTCTCCTGAGGGATAACCTTATCCTTTCCCTTGCTCTGCTGTTGGTCTTCTTCAACTCTTTTGTACTTGTCAAGCCTATTCATCAGCTGACGTATACTGGTGGCGGGTTTGCGCGTTAGGGACGTTCTCAAGGGGTGTTCAGTGGGGAGGCCCAGTTTAAAAGAGCTGATGGCCACCAATTCACAATCTTCCTCCACCTCATTGTACGTTTCCCAAAACCTATCTAAATATGACTTCAAAGTCTCACCCCCTTTCATGCTGACGGATAACAGAGAGGCCATGGATTGAGGAACCTTCTGGCAAGTGACGAAACGGGACCCAAAAGCCTGAGTTAGCTCTTGGAAAAAGCTAATAGTGTTTGTTTTCAGGCTATCAAACCATCTCATGGCTATTGGTCCCAAACTGGATGGGAAAACCTTGCACAGTAGGGCCTCGTCCCTGGAGTGAACTGCCATCCGCTGGTTGAAATGACTCACATGTTCCACTGGGTCGGTCCGGCCATTGTAGATGGTGAATGTAGGCTGGTGGAAACGCCGAGGAAGTCTGGCACCCTTAATGTTACGTGTAAAAGGAGATCTGGAGATCTGATCCAGAGCTTTGCTCATAGCATCATTCCCTGCGCCCCTTGAGGAGGGGCTTTGTGGGTTCCTCTCACGATGGTACACTTCCTCATAGGGGAAGGGTTCACTGGCTGGTGTTCGAGACTTCCGCCTATAGTCGTCGTCCCGCTCGTCCTCAGAATCCTCATCAGAGTATGAGGAAACGCGCTTCCTCTTTGCATGGCGCAGCTCTTTTCTTAGCCTTTGAATCTCCAACTGCATGCTTTGGTTTTTCTCTGCATGGGACATGTGGCTCTCTCCATGTGATCGATTTTGATCGTCGCGGGTGGTGTGTACGTTGCCTTCACGATCTTGTCTCCGTTCCAGATGAACGAAAGGATTAGTGTGCTGAGATGATCTGGACTCCATCGGTCGTTTCTTCAGTTCAGCCGTTTCTGAGGTGTTGCTCCCACCTTTGCTCAAGCTGTTTTCCCACAGACGGCGCCAATTGTAGTGTGGAAATTTGACAGATTAGGCACCAACTTTCCGTATTGTGAGCCCAACAAATCCCAGACAATAAATTTATAGAGAATGGGTTAAACAGCTGGGCTGGTTATGGATTTAGCAACGGTTCAGGCCAAGCAAACAAGGGCGAAAAGACATTCAGACTAATATGTAATAAAAGTTTCTTCAGTCTGAAGAGGCTTAGCATTTATCAACTTAGTGAATACAGTTTTTTCTCCCCTTTCGTCTGTGAGACCTATTTCCTTTATATATACATCTTTCCTCTCATCTTCACCGCACACTTGTTCTTCATCTAAGCGTCCACTTGAGTATTAGTCACATCAGAAGTTTGCTTTAACTTGCAATGAGTGGTAGTGGTTGAGGTTGCACTGTTCAGGTGTCTTCTCCACATAAATGCGGCCAGGAAAGTTGCTGCAGTGCATTAAATGCGGTGGTGGCAGCTTTATTTGTAAGATATTTCATGATATCCCCGCACTTAGGCATGCCCAGAGCTAACTCCTTACTGAGGAATCTTCTACTTGATCAAGTTCTCTGGAGATCCGACGAGTGGAAACTCTTCAGACCAGCCGGGTTGTCTTCGGACGCAACACCCGTCCTTTCTTGGTTGCATTTTCACCGGGATGGCAAAGCGTTGGTCCCTTTAACCTATTCGAGCAGGAAGTTATATTCAAATTGGGCCTCAGACCCAACATATGGCGTTGGGCTTTCTCACCTACAGTAATTAATATATTTGTTTTCTTGTTTGCCATAAAAATAAATTGAAATTTTACAATATTTCTAACATTCTCAATACAAGAGACAATAAATAAAGAATATTTTAGTCGAGATTGAGATAATTGATAAAATAATAGTGATGTAAATATTTCAACCTAGTTGTACAGTTCATTTTTTAAAATATATTTTTAGGTTAATGTTTATGGTTATGTTTACATTATGTTCATGTTCATATTTGTGCTTGTATTTGTATTATTGTTTTTTATTGCACATATGCTTTGCATGATTATATCTTTTCTTATTCCTCACATATTTGTATCACTAAAACAAAATTCAATTGAAAAAAATAGAGTCAATGCATGTTCAGCCATGAAAATGAAAGTGGATAATGGTATCGCTTTTGGTGTTTGCTTCTTTTAAGATTTTGATTTGGATAAAAAGTATATTTGATTAGTTAGGACATTTAAGGATGAGGAGGTAATAATAATAATAATAATAATAATAATAATAATAATAATAGGCTAAGAGTATGAACATTACATAAAATAGGGATAATTAGTGCATTTCTAACATTTTACTATTTGTACATGAGCTCTTCAAAAGCTATGATACTTTTTGATATGTTTATGAGGTAAAAAAGATGGATATCTACATGCACCAGAAAAAAAATAGTTAGTCCGCCTCTTTCAATGACAAGCATCAATTGATATATTTATAATGATAGGATAATCGGTTGGAGCCCTTTTAGGCAAAGGAAGTTACATTTATACACACCATAAAGGCAATATTCCTTATATATTGGGCCAACTCGAATTGTTGCTCGGATCGATTTTGATACTATTTGCCCAGAGTCCATCAGCCTATAATGTGGTACAAGCAGCGTTGGCTTCGGAGTGGGGTATGCTTACAATTTCTAGTCCCATGCTCATAGGTGATTGTTTCTCAACAAGCACACATGGTGCTTTAATGACCGTTGAAGGCTTGAGTTTTAATTTAAGTCAATCATTTTCCTCCTTTTTTACCAATCTCATTTCATTGGTAATTTACAGAACACACTTTTTGAATTTATTACATTGTATTAATTACTAAATGGTCATGAACATGACCATGACTATTGTTAAAACCATTCCATACTATATTGTTCCTAATACAAGCAACAACAAAACAAAGCATATATTTTTCAAGATCAAGTGGTTGATACAATCATGGTTATGTGAATGTTTTGGTCTAATTTATTATTTCATTGTTATTTATAAAATTAACTTGGGTAAAATACTATTTTGGTCCCTAAACTTTACCAAAAGTTTATTTTTTGTTCCTGAACTTTAAAAAGTTCTTTTTTCATCCATAAACTATGTAAAGATTTTTTTTTTTAACAGTTTAAAGACAAATATAGGGATAAAAAAGAACTTTTTTCAATAGTTTAGGGATAGAAAACAAAATTTTGATAAATTTTAAGGACATGAATAAAACATTTTTAATAGTTAGGGACAAAAGATGAACTTTTCAATAGTTTCTAAACAAAAAATGAACTTCTTAAAGTTTAGGGTAGAAAAACAAACTTTTGATAAAGTTTAGAGACTAAAATAGTATTTTACCCTATTAACTATGTTTATGCTTATTGTAGGGATAAGGGGCCTAAGAATATATTGGGCTGTGGGCCTTGTCTGAGGATGCTTAATGGTCTGAGGATAGATAAACAGTAATGGAGACGTAAGACTCAGAGCTCCACGAGCAAGCTACGATTGAGAAGGCTAGGAAAGGTATGCCGAGAAGGATTGTCTACTCGTTTAAGCGAACCAGAGGTCAGAAGGTGTGTTCTGCCATCCAGAGCAACATTCTAGGAAATTCTATTAATAAAGATATGCGTCATGAACATGCAGGACAAGTGGGAGCTGTGAAATATCTAAGAGAAAGCTGCTACCATCGCATTGAATGCTCTGTAACTAACTCTCTGGCTGCATTATTGATGAAGTGATATCTGAAGAGTACTTTTCAGCCTTACAGCTACTCCCAAAGACTTCAGGAAGGTGCTGATGGGACAATGATCAACACTAGCAATTCGATATACATGTGGAGGGTGGAGATAAAGGGGAGGAGATAGTATAAGATAGAAGGGATACCTAGATGGAGGGGGATTGAAAAAGGAGAGAAAAATACTGTAACAACAAGAACTGTACTTGTAATCAAACTCAAGTGAAATATTCATAAGAATTGACTTCCTCAGATTGTGCCGAGGACGATTTTTCTTAGTTTAAACCAGTCTATCTTTATTTTTTGGTCATCTAGATCCATTATACTTGTTGTTTAACTTGTTAGGGCCCAATTTTCCAACCCACTCTCTACAAATTCATTGTATTGGGCTTTTTGGGCCTAAACCCATCCATCTCTTGGACTAGGGACCTAAATCGTGTCCTTACACTTATGTTTATGTTTGTTGTGAGGATTTAAGTTGGCAAATTCCATGACTTTGTAATATTTTATTGAGTTTGTAATGCATTTCAATGTCTAAGTTCAAAAGGTTAAAGATGTAGCTCAAAAGAAGTGTATGGTGACTCAATTTTGGTAGGTTCATAACAAAAAAAATAAGGGTATTCATTGGATGAAGTGAGGGAAGATTTAATTTATGCTACAAAAGCAAAAGGATTGTTAGGGTTCAAAGTCATTAATTTAGCACTTTTGAGAAAACAAGGGTGACAACTCCTCACAAAGAAACCAACCTTGTTACTCAAAGTGCTAAAAATGAGAAACTATATTGTCTGCAAGTTTTTAGAGACCAAAGTTAAACCAAATGACTCATAGGCATGGCAGAGCATCATGGAGGCAAGGAAGGTGATTGAAATGAGGAACAAAAGTAGCATATAGATATGGAAAGATAAATGGATTCCTACTCCTACAACATATAGGAAACTATATGTGAATGCCATAGGAGATGAGTTGATTAATGTATAACTGACACTATGGGAATTCCAACTCATGGACTATATCTTTCTATTGGTTGAAGGAGGGGAAATCAAATGCATTTCATTCATCCATAGAATTGCAGACGATGGATTAATCTAGACTTGAACAAATAATTAAAATTCCTTGATTAGAAGTGCCTAACAATTATTGATGGAGGATTATGGCCGAGAACAAGAAGCTAGCAAAAATTCAAATCAAGCATAACAAACCCAATTATGATAAGAAATATGACATTCTGTAATGTTGAACAAAAACACAATAGGCTAGATATAGTTCTAGCTTTAGATAGCCTTGACAAACCAAAGAAAAATAAACCTAGAATCCGCTAGAAATTTAAAAATCTCATCAAGGTATTTAATTTTAGTCTACTGAAACCAGTCTAGAAATAAAAATATTTATAGGAGCCCTTTAGGGTTTCAAAAATGGCTCCCTTGAAAATAAAAATACCCTTAAATTTCCTATGATATCAAAAAAAAGACTAAATTACCCAAATAAAATAACTAAATTTAGGTTTGAAAATAAGCTATAACAAACAAAAAACTATTCAATTACGTGCCTTTCCACCTTGACTTCCGAATATCCAACTTCTCAAGAAAATACAAGGACACGTATTCTATATTAGTCCCTTCCACTTGTGAAGAACTTGTCCCTGAGTTAATTTCTAAATACATTGGCTCACCCAATGGATAGTACTTGTACAACATCCACATTAAATGTTTTCAAAATTGCCATATCACTAAGAATATCAACACATACGCATTGTCATTGAATTTATTCATAATTGACCATATTTCTTTAGTTTTAGCTTGCTGTAAGTACCAACTAGAAACCTCTCCTTGCTCCATGTCCCCCTCTTGAAACATCTTGTGCCTTCGATGTTTATCAACTGCTATCTTATACTATGCATTGGCTTCCTCAAGCTTTTTCTTCACCTCTACTTGAATTGACTGAACTTGTTTCACTATGTTCTTTGTTGCAGTGCTCAAACTTGGAATGGGTCTTCCAAGATATATATATATATATATATATATATATTTTAAGAAAAAAAAAAATTGAAAAGAATTGTAGCATAGAATCACCAAAAGATTTTTTTTTTTATTGGAAAGTTTGCAATTTCATTAAACGTGGGTAAGACCCAGGGAAATTACATCAGACTGAATCTGAGATACAATGAGAGAGGGAGTGTCTTCCACCCATATCATACAGTCTACAGTGTCTTTGGCATGTCTAGCCATCAAGTGAGCTGCTTTGTTGCAGTCTGTTCGAGCAAAGTTTGCTTTCCAAGATCTGAAGTTTGGCAGCCAAGCTTAAGCTCTTGAGATGATTTGCTAGATTGGATAGGGGCCAAGTGTCTCTTTGGAGAGAGCATGAATCACTACCTGTGAGTCCCCCTCAACGATTACTTGTCTAAGTCCCAGTTCCTATGCAAAGATGATCCCACATTCCATGGCTTTTGCTTTTGCCTCCATTGCTTCCAATGGGAATTAGAGCTTTTTTGATAGAGCTCCCATGATTTGGCCTCTGTTGTTACGGATCACGACCCCACGACGACATTACCCTGTTTCAGCGAACACTGCTTCGTCAACATTGACCTTGTACCACTCTGGGGGTGGAGGTTTCCACAATTTTGGAGGCGCTGTTGCTTGTCGGGGCGTAGGGGAATTCGCTGCTTGCCGATATTCAGCAATGTATCGGTGGGCATTGCTGACAATTACCGTTGCAGTTTTTGAGTTGGCACCATGTCTGATATCGTTTTCGTTGTTCCAAATGCCCCAAGCCGTGGCAATAAGAATTTCCATGTCAATGTAGTGGTGATTCTCCTTGAATAGCCAGAGTAGATCAATGAAATCCCGAGGCTCCCATATCGGGTCAGGTGGCTGAATTTTGAGAGTGGTCCACACCTCCTTGGTCAGATTGCATCCCCAGGAGACATGCCCTGGTGTCTCTACCTCTTCACACAGATTGCAGTCGACTTCAATTGGGATGTGGCGATCTCTAAGTCGAGTCTTTGTTGGAAGGATGTTCTTGCAAGCTTGCCAGGCAAAGTTCCAGATTTTACTTGGGCATTTCAGCCCCCATATCGATTTCCATATGGCTTTCATTGCTGTATTATTGGAGCATTGTCCGTTACTGTGGTTGTCAAAAAGCCTTTAGGCCACATGGTATGCACTGCAAACAGAGAAAACTCCATTTGCTGTTGCTATCCAAACTAGACGATCCTCAGTGGGAAGTGAACTTAAAGGGATGCCTAAAATTACCTCAACTTCATGGGGTAAGAATGTACTGTATATGTCGTTCGTTTTCCATGCATTCAGGTCGTGGTCAATTAGGGAAGAAACAAAGTCTCCACTGTTCAGGTCCTTTCGAGGGCTCACCACTATGAAAGCTGATGGCGTTGGGATCCATTTATCTTCCCAAATTCGGACCTTTGTGCCATTGCCAATGTTCCACCTGGTTCCTTCAAACACAACATTCTTTGTAGTCATGATACTTCGCCATGCGAAGGAGGGTCTTTTGCCAGGTGCATCTAGGAATGTGCCGCAAAGTATTTAGCCTTGAAGACTTGATGAAAAAGGGAGTTTGGCAATGTGCCAAGCTGTGCATTTAGAAATGTGCTATCCATGTCCCCCTCTTGAAACACCTTGTGCCTTTGATGTTTATCAACTGCTATCTTATACTTTGCATTGGCTTCCTCAAGCTTTTTCTTCACCTATGCTTGAATTGATTGAACTTGTTTCACTATGTTCTTTGTTGCAGTGCTCAAACTTGGAATAGGCCTTCCAAGATATATATATTTTTTATTTTAAGAAAAGAAAAAATTGAAAAGCATTGTAGCATAAAATCACCAAAATATTTTCAAATTTAGCTTTCTAACACAATTTTTTCGTGGGAGCTTAGATTTAGGGGTGTTTGCTAGGACATCAAGAATGCCATTATTTAAGGGGTTGGAGCAAATGTCAAATCCTTCGCTTCTGAGAATGTTACTATTAATGGAAAAATGTTACAAAATCACACTCTTTCTCTATCGGACAAAACTTAGGTATAGTACTTTAGGTGCTGTTCCTTAGGTTCCCCTCTTAAGATTCTGCCATGTGGTTACTTAATTAAAAAATACACTTCCATCTCATAAGAAAAAATCCACATGGTAGAATCTTGAGAGGGGAACTTAAGAAATAACACCTAAATATTGTACTTAAGTCTTGCCCTTCTCTATCCTACCCATAATCCCCTATATTCCCTTAGGATCCTTATCAATTATCAATCAAAATGTCTCTCTGTTCTCAATGGCTAGCTTACTTCTTTTGATAGGCCAAGGAAGCATATGACCATGTACACATGTTGCTCTCCTATTAGGATCTTGCATGCTGAGGGAAAGTACAGTAGTAGTGCGTCGTTATTGCTAGATGTGCAACGTAGTTATTGCATGTGATGAGCCAATGGAAGGCCTTCACATTGTGTAAAAGTCCTTCGGTGGACTGGCCTGGTGTTGAGCGATGGTAGTGCTCCTTGCACTTTAAATTTGCAGGTAGTACCTCTAAAAGGTGAGTCTTGTCTTGATCTGGCATACGCCTTTGTGCCTATCAGCATTTCTCCATGTTTGGGCCGATTTTTGCTACCTTGTATCCTTAAACTTATTATGGGTTTTATAGAAAGATGTATTTAGTCACAGACTTTTATTTTAAATTTATTCCTTAAATTAAATACAAGAATTTAAGATTGTAGTTTATCTTAGCCGGATGACATTTTATTTAAAGGCTTATACCACTCAAATTGATGCATGATGGTGGGATCAATACGTAATAATTGCCAAGAACCTCACAGCTTTACAAATTGACACCTTCTAGTGTTTCTAATGGAAACATCCAAGGTTTAAACTTACACACTCCCAACTATTGAATTGGCAAAATGTAATAATTTATACAATATATATATATATATATAAAATAAAAAAAGGATTAAAGATGAATCTTTCTAATCTTTTTGTTTTGTCATGTTAGTCACATGTTTCCAATCCTTCCCTTAATTTTTTTGGCTCTTCTTTTCCTCATTACTCCCCACTTTGCTGTTACTTTTCCTCCAGTTATTTATCTTATTTTTTTCACTTTTATTCCCCTATCTTATTTTTTTATAAATTTGTTGTTACTCCCTCAATACCCCGCTCCCATTCAGTTGATGTTTTTTTACTACAAAAGGTGATTATTTACCTTTTTTTCCTTTTGATGGCTTTAGTTTAATTATTATTATTTTTTATACGAATTATCTAAATGTATATGTATGTGAAGCTCCCTCCTGAAGACTTGAACCCCAGCCCTTGTCCCCCACACCTTACAAGCACTTATACTTGTAGAGTGACCATCGCACCAAGGGTGTGTGGTGGTTTAGTTTAATTATTTCTTGCAGCTTTGCGGCAGGAACTTTTAGTTCTTTCCAAATTGAGCTCCTGTTACCATGTTTTGGAGTCTATTGAATGGTCATTCTGGGAAGATTCCTTAATTTATCCGTTTGATACGTATTGGAAGCAAGGAATTGTACAATTTGTAAGACAAGTTTGATACATTTAACGTTCAACCTAGATAAATACATTCATGTTCTCGGATTGGGATTCTATCTTGTTTATAAGATGCCTTCCTCCTAAATTCATTTTGAGGGTTTGGTTAGAAGTTGATAGATCTACCTTTATTCATTTCTCTTGGAAGGGTGTGGTTTCCTTCACCAAGTGACATAATCAAAGCAGTTATATGGTTGTTCCCTCGTGTCTAATGGGGTTGATTAATAAACCATATAGGTTGTGCAAATTTTTCTGTCTTTAAATCTTTCATTCAAATAAAAGAATGCTATTGAAGCTGTAATGAGTGAAAAATCCTAGATCATTTAGATTTGAGTTTCTTATTATCATTGTGGAAGGTAATAACTCTGCTGATATTCTTATGTTGCAAAGGAGATAGGGATCTTGGGAAACTTTTAAGTTCCAAGGGAATGATTGATTTGTCACAAGTGTTTCAAGTGTTTTCCGCTTTAGTTATATAGAAGTGCTGAAAAGATGACTGATAAAATAGCATAGTGAAGAGCAATGACCGTGGATTATTTCTTTGGAAAATCATGCCACACTGAGCACCTTTCACATATAAATTTTTTTAGCCTTTTCTCTGTCAGTTAAAATTTTTTGTATTTGTCTTTTCATTTTGCCGTTTAAAAACTTCTATGCTGCAGTTAATGAGCCTTGACTCAAATGGACATTCTCCTCTCAAAAATGTGAGTGCAGGGCTAGGTTGAGAGTTCAAAATCCACCAAGTAAAAGTAGATGTGTATGCCATGACCCAAGAAGAGCTAGCCATATTTGTGCTATATCCCAAAGGACTAGTTTGATCTAGTAAACCCAATGTGGGATTTAGCACATGCTTGCACAATTACTCTTATCCTATCCATTGCATATAATGTGAGGTATTACAATCTCTCCCACTTAAATTCCTGGCATCTTTGTCTGGACCCACGTTGTGTTGTAGCGCCCTTGAGCCATCTGGCATTACTAGGTTGGCTTTGATACCATTTGTCACATCCAAAGAAAGCTCTAGCTATATTTGTACTATACCACAAAAGGACTAGTCAAATTACAATTGAGGTTACTCTTAATCATTTATATAGCCTAGTTCGACCTTGTACACTCATGTGGGATTCAACACATGCTCTCACAACACACTTATCCAATTCAATCCACATTACCTGAAATATAAGTGTAAATTACCAATAAAAAATAAAATCATGCTGCATGATTATGCCATTTTTTATAATATTAAAATATTTTCTCTGTTTCCCGAAAAAGGAAAAAAGAAAAACATTTTCTTGAAATTGTTGTTTCTATTAGGCTGAATCTAAAAATTTTCTCCTAAAGTTGTTTACTGGTTTTCATTAATTTACTTTTTCCCATCTTCAATATTTTTTTCTTTCATTTTAAGTCTGCCATTTTCTTGGTGATTCTGTTGGGATATATTATATGAGAGTTCACAGTTCTCTTATTGTTTATTACTCTCAGTACCTTTGGGGGAAACCCATTGGCCAGTGCAGTTGCCATCGCCTTACTAGATGTCATCAAAGATGAGAGACTTGTTGAGACTTGAGAGGTATCAAATCCACTGCCTAATGTTGTATCATGAGATGATATAAACAAGCAGGACAATAAGAGCGATGTTGTTATTCCATGATATAATTTTTATTTTCTTTAGTGGCTTAATTATCTGGAGATTTAGACAGTATTAAAATTTCTTACTATAATACTTAATACTTGATTCTCTATTTAGCAGAAAGGATTGTTGTGCTAATATATTTATACAAGAATGATGGATTTGATGATTAATGGAGTTTTCTCCATTTCTCACTTCTAAGGATTATATTCATCCTGACATTTTAAAGTATCTGACTAACTTGCATTTGTTGTTTACCCGAGAACCACAGAAGGAGAAAGGAAAGGAGAAAGCAGTAGTCAGCTGCAGAGAGCTTTCATAAGGCTCTCAAAAAGCCAATGTAAAATGTGGTGGAACAATTATTTCGTCTGTCTTTTGGTTTGGAAAATAATACTTGGTTGTACTTTATGCAATAGCTTCTCTGAAATTTCCTTTTAAAACTAAAGCCCAAAGGTTTTAGTAGAGCTTCTATCTTTCAATTCAATTGGACTACAAGTTGCGTTTTTCATAAATAGAGTTTACATAAATTTAGGCTTTGAAATAACTACGTTTTTTTTCTCCCAGATTCATCATGTATATCTATGGCCGCCTGCATTATTTTTTTTCTTTGATTTTTTATCCCCATTTGATGCATAAATTGTCTCTTGATATTTCTCAATTCTATAGATCTGCCCAACTGGGGCAGGAGTTAAGGCACCATCTACTTAAGATTCAGCAGCAATACCCAAACTACATTCGAGAAGTTCGAGGTAGAGGTTTGTTCAATGCTGTGGAGCTCAACAGCAAAAATCTACGCCCTGTTTCTGCATATGATATCTGCCTACAGTTAAAGGAGAGAGTTCTTGCTAAGCCCACGCATGATACTATCATCCGATTAACTCCCCCACTCTCAATAAGGTAAGGAAACGTGCTTGGTGCATGTTCAAGATTTTCATGTCATTGAAACTTTCAGGTTGTTTTCATTGTGCTTTTCTTTTACATAGTTGACATATTAGTGACTGGGAAACAAGGTTGGCAAGTGAGGGGACTTTTGGGTATCATACACCAAATAGAATGAATGACTCTATTTTTTATAATTGTATGGCTTACATTACCTGTATATTTTCAGTTTGGATGAGCTCCAAGAAGCCTCAAAGGCACTGAGTGATGTTCTTGAGCATGATCTACCAAAGATGCAGAAAGCAAAGCCAGCGCATGTCTCCCCAACTAGTTCTAACATATGTGACCGTCGTATTGAATAACATGTACATTACTTCTTAAGGCAATCAGTTGCTGAAATTGATATCTTATACTTTAGCATGGATTTTCCGAAAAGCTCTCTCCTCTAATTGTCGCTTTCTTTTTTTAATCTTCTTTTTAATAAAATTAGGATACTTATCTCAATCTGGATTTTTTTTTCGGGGGTTTAATTACAATAAATGCATCGATGAAGGAATATTATAAAACTATTAGCTCATGCCTACTTAATCCTGATCACTTGTTTATTTTGTAAGAATTTTCTGTTTTAAATCAAATTTTTCTGGTTAGGATCAAATAAGAACTCCAGTTGCTCAATGTGTCAGACTTCCGCTTTAGATGCCTCAAGATATGAATAAGCTTGGCAAGAAACCTTTGAGCTTATAGAAAATTGAGTGAGATACATGTGGTCTGTCTGATTGGAACCTTTGCCATGGGAAAAGAGCATTGTTTAAAATGTTCTTTTAGAATATCTTTTGTTTAATGAAGAACAAATTAATATGCATGCCCAACGCTTCTGTGTTTGTGAAGGCTCAGCTGGAGATAGATATGAATATTATTTTTAAGACGTGGAGCTACCATATGTTTTACTTCGTCTTCTTTTGTAGTCTCTTTTATGAGGCATTGAGCTCCCTTGCAGTTTGTTTTTGAGGTTTTTGCTAATTTTAATGCCAACAACACCCATTGGAAAAGAAACAAAGAAAAAGACTGTTCTGCCTTAAAGCTTACGCCTTGTAAACATACAAACTAAAATGATGATTGAAGGAGAATTTAGAGAGAGAACTAGAAATGTAAGGAACCTACAATCTTTTTCCTCATTTCTTTCTGTTATAGTTAGTAGAAACTCCTCATAAACAGACCAGAAGGTGTCACAAAATAAATTACAAGGTAATTCTATGTTTGAAGGGTATACAATAGGGCGGTACGTGTAATTTGTCTTTTTTATTTTAAAGTTTGATGTAGTAGAAATTAAGTGATGGGTCGATTTGATTGGAACTTTTACATGTCGATCCGAAAGTGTTTTTAGAATGATCTAAGCTTAATGAAAATGAGAAATGCATAGTTCAATTGTGTATCAATGATGGGTTGTCGAGAGCATAGTACGACTTGGTCACTTGTCTCTTCTATGATTGTCACACACACTGTGTTTTTTATGGAGCAACTGCGGATTCACACATCCCTCTCATAGTTTCCTTTTCATTTTCCTCTCTAATAAAGCAAAGGGGTCACTAAAAAAGAATATCTATGTGTTATACTACAGCTTCGTTGTTTTTTCTTTGATATATTTGATCTCGTTTGTACTGCTTTTCTCTTACTAGTACAATTTTTCTTTGTTAAAGGAGATACGGTGTAGACATAATAATGCAAAACTTTTTGTGGGAATAAAAGGAGGCCCTTTTATTTTTTTATTAAATGAGGTCTTTTTGATCTAGACATTTTTTGAGTAGCTGTGTTATTCTGCATCCAGTGAACATCAAATTGTTTTAAAATAAGTTAATCTTCTTATATTATAGATGAATTTTATTTTATTTTATACCTGGATTAGTGGATTGTCAACTATTGCTAAAATACTTGTACTTTTTTTTTTCGTAATAAAGAACAAATGTGTAAGTTTAACAAATTCGAAGAAAATGTTTATTGTGGCCTCAGTTCCTTAAATGGGGATCTAAATTATTGTGACTAATAGTTCGTGAAATATATAAAGAATATAGCAGCGTATGAGGAATGTGAGACTCCAGAGTACAGTATTAAAAGCGTAAAAAAAAAAAAAAAAAAACAAAATCTAGAGAGTTTTTGAAGTTCCTATAACTTTTAGTTTTGGTTTATTTTAATTTAAAAAAAAAAAAAAATGGTTAAGTCTAACTATTCAGTTAATCCCTAAACAGACCAGAATTAGTTTGATTTTGAAATCTATCAATCAAACTTTAAACTAGAAAATGGAAATTTGAGAGAGAGCTTATCTATCTTGTCCCAGCCAAAATACCGGACAAAATCCCTCTGCCACACACACTGATTATTGACTTCCTACGCTGTACTATCCCTTTTGTGACTCTGTCTCTATTTTTGTTTTTCTTGATTTTTTTTTTCCACATAAAAACAATGCATTTTATTCAGCAAATGACTCCCTTTAGTCATCAAATCAAGCTGAAAAAGTTGTCGGAAAGCTTGAGAAATTGCCAAAATTGATGTGTTTTGGGCGGGTTAGGTTTCACATGTTTAGAAAGAGGAGACTTGCAATCAACCCGTTGGGGTCGGGACCTACATCCAACCGCCAGAATAGTTGGATTGGGTGGCAGAGGATTAGGCACGGTTGGGTTGGGTTGGGCAGGTGGGCGGGTGGGTTGGACACCCCTACATGTAAGTGATGTAACGCATAGATCAACTCAACTTATCGTTTCAGCAATCGAGTGTAGGTTAACCCATTTTCTCATAGGTTCAAAATCCCTACTATTGGTGCATTTTAATATTAATTATAAATAAATTGTTCAATTATTATTAGGACAAAGTTTAGCTACAAAATTGGTTGTAGCCTTAGGCTACAAACTTACTTAATATCTTTTTATGGGAGGTGAAATTTAACAAATCCACCATTAGATTACATCTTCTTCTTATATTCTCCATATTTACAAAATTTCAAGAAAATTAAAAATCAATAGCTATGTCATCAATAAATTTTTTAAATTGCAAGTTTTTGTAATTTAAAATTATGAACAAAATATAAGCTTATAGATCATATAGTAAATGATATCTGATTGACACAAAATTTAATATGTGTATTAAGGGCATAAAGAACATACAATTCAACGGTTAGATTTTCAAAATATGTTGTAGTATTTATTTTATTGAGTGAGTTTGTAGCCTTAAGCTACAACCAATTTTGTAGCTAAACTTTGTCCTTATTAGTATTATACTATTTATTTGTAATGAATTTTAGTTGGTAATTGAAATGGTGTAGGAGTTTCAATTTTTAATGGAGAGTTAGTGTCCTATATATATAAAAGATTATGATGCCCTTAATCTTGAGTAAGTCCTATGAATCTACAAATATGACTATTTGCATCATTCCTCTACACATATATGTATAACAATATATACAACAACAACACAATATTTATAGATGTATGATGTATATTTGAGAATGATTGGACAAAAAAAAAAAAGTGAGCTATTTGGTGGAGCTTTGTGCACACCTATTTTTGTAGAATCTAAGTTAAAAAAAAAAAAAAAAAAAATTCAATTAGGTTATTATATCCTTGCGGAGACAAGTCAAATAGAATTTATGCTACGTTGGTATGGATTAAGTTGGGTCTGATTTTGAGTATTTAAATACTTTTCAATTAAACCCAACTCATGGAGATTCTAAAAACCAGTTAGGCACTACACAAAGTACAAAAAATGATCTCATATTTCAATTTCATTAAAATTTTATTAATTAAGTCTTAAAAAAAATACTAAAGCAAATCAAACTAACAAATTTTGACTAAGTATCAAAATCTTAAAAATAAAGGAATTTTTTATTTTATTTTAAAATTTCAAATTCTTAATAGCTTACTTTTTTTTTTTTTTTTAGAAACAAACACACACACACAAGGAAAAGGGAAAGTGGTTTTAATACAAAGGTACACCATAACTTTGTTAAAAAAAAATATGTTTGTGTAGTATAACTTGTCTCACCCTCTATTAATAACTTAGTTGAAACTTTTGTTACTTCCAAAATAAATATAAATAAAACCCAACAACATGAAAGTCATCTAGTCATTGAAGGCCTGTGAATATGCCATGTCATATATGGAACCCAATGGCACACAGCCCACACCCACCAAGGCCCAAATAGAAGACACTCAATTAAAAGCTCCACCACCACTACACCATTAGTTACACAAAAAGCCCAACCAAATCCACCAAGGCCTCTGTACAGAACACAATGATGGGAAGATGATTGGACTCTTGTGTTTGCGGGTATCAACTCAATCTTCCAAACCGATTGGACTTTTGGGAATGGCGGATTTAATTGGAGCAAAAGTGCTTGATTTTTAATTTTCTATGGGTCTGAGTTTAACGGCGAGTACGGAGCAGATTGGTATTTCATTCCAACATGCAAGATTTTAGGTAACAGCCCTTGATTCTTTTAGAAATTAAAAAATCATGGGAAGACAAGCTGGGATACCAAAAAAAAAAAAAAAAAGTTCAGAAATTCTTCTTTTATTTAAGTTTCTAGCATGAAAACCTGGTTATGCATTTTGCCATGATTATTGAGGTTCCATGACTGGTCTTCAGCATTTGCCAACTAGCTATACTGCTAACATGAATTGTTAGGCATAAGAATTGCAGCAATGGCTGTTACCTCAGTAAGAGTCTTATATGTTAAAGGTAGGAATTGAGGTAGGATCGTTAGGAATTTAGCACTAAATTAGATTAATTAATATGATCTTGAAGGGTTCTTGAAAAGGATTTGATGTTTAAGGATTTAGGTAATAAAAATATTGGATCTTGAATATATTTGATGGTTATTTTGGTATGAAAACGGTGAGTAGAATGAGAAATAAAGAAAGATAAATACTAGACAATCTCACATAGGTTTTCCTAAGCAATCACATTTAGGTAAGAGAAGGCAATCATCCTCAAAGTTTAAAATAAGCTATTGGAATTTTATTAAAACCAATCTCACTCTTAATGTTAGTGACCACAAAAAGCCTTTACATAGGCAATTGCTAAATCCTTTCCTAGAAGGTCCCAAGAAAGCTTTCCATCATCCAAAACATCTCCTGTTGATGCTTGAACCTGCTTTCCCTTGCCTCTTATAATTCTTCAAAGGAGGCTGCCAGTTGTGTACCTTTGATTTGTGATGTTTTTCTTCCTGTCTGAGATTTGCGTTGCGCTTTGCGTCTCCTTTTTCTTCTCGGGGTGACAACTTGTTCCTTCGTCTCTCTTTCTTTTGTCGGTTATTTCCTTTGTGACTACCGCATCTTCTACATTCATATATTTTTGGGCCTTGTGGAGCAGTTCTGCTACTGTCTTTGGTGAACTTTTTGTAATTGAAAAGAAAAAGTCCCTAGGTAACAATCCTGCCTGGAAGGTCGTCAAGATGACTTGATCTTTTGCTTTGTCCACCTTTAATAACTCTTTATTGAAACGAGTTACATATTGCCTCAACGATTCTCCTTCCGCCTAATGAATGTTGAGAAGATGTCAAGTTGGCTTCTTGTGTCTTTGTCCTCCAATGAAATGACGAACAAAGCCCTTGCTAAGTTGCTCAAAGTTTGCAATAGTACCCAGGGGTATTTTGCTGAACCAAATTCTGGTTGCGCTCTTAAATGTTGTTGGAATGGCCTCGCACATTACTTCATTTGGAGTCATTTGCAGGTGCATTAGGATTTTCAATGATTTGATGTGCTCTAAAGGATCTTTCGAACCATCACATGACTCGAGTTGAGGAAGACAAAACTTTGGTAGAAGAGGATGATTCAACACCTTAGTGGTGAACAGCGAATTTGTTCTTCGAATCATTCCATCCAAATTCTCTGTGGCTTTGTCTTTTACTGCACTGTTGAGTTCGTCAATTTCTCTCCTTATATTACAGAGTTCATTTTCCATCCTAGACAATTTTTTTTTTTTACTCCCTTGTTCTTCTGCTAATTTGACTATCCGACTCCTCTTCATTATTGTTTCCTTCAATTCTTTGAGGTTGTTCTTCTTCATTTTGATTTTCAATAGTTCGTTGTCGTTCCTTGTTTTGGGATTTAGTTGCTCTTAGTAGTTCTTCATTCTGGTGAGTCAATTATGCTACATTGGCTTTGAGAGCTTGAATTTGTTATGCAGCTTGTTCAGGGTCCATCTTGCATTGTGAAAACCTCTTTTGTCAATTGGGGAAATGGCTTGAATGATCAGCATTTCCTATAAACGGTGCCAAACTGATGATGTAGAAAATCAACAATTGAGATCTTCGTCTGTGTGGATGGATGATGGTAATGGATTTGTCCATGGACGAACTTGCAAGAGATCTGAAATAGAGAAAAAAGAATACACTGGTGTGGTGTTAGCTAAACACCCTCCGATGATTAAGTTAGAATGGAATTCAGTTGAAGTGTATTGCAAGAAAATTCAACTTAGGAGTAGTTTTTGGGATGAGAATTGTGTACCTTTTTGATGTTCTTCTTCTCTGGCTTTATAGCCATCTTTGTCTTTAATAAGCAATGGATCTCTGCATTCATTCTCATTTGTAACAGTTGAGACGTTACAGATTGGTGCTTTGACTTGTGTAATGTCTTCTTTCCCGTTGCTTCGTCCGTTATTCCTTGGCATAAATGCTCACTATAAATGCGTAACGTATCTTGGGTTCGTCACTATACAATGACGAATTTGTTATTTTTTGGACTCATTAATATCCATTTAAACAATTAGAAATAAAATCAGATAAGATGTAAGAAATTAAATTAGAAATTTAGAAGACTCGTTTAGAGTATCCGTTGGTACTTTAACTAGGCCTTAAAGTAACGAGTTGGCTATTCTATATATTGATTGACAATCCAAGAGGCTAGGTTAGTACTCAAGTTTCCCACCTTTAAACCATATTCATTTTCCTGCTTTTTCTTGTAGAATTTTTCCCTAACCTTTTTTGGTTAAATATATCAAATTTTGTTTCGCTTAAAATGAGATTTCCCAAGTTTTTAGAACTCCAATATTTTCCCACAAAATAGGGGGAAATTTTAAAAAAATTGCTCCCTCCCTCCCCCGCCATTTTCCTTCTATCATTTAACTAATTAGAAAATTCTTTTATTTCTCTTGGCCCTTCTGTCAAACCAGGAGATTTCTTTTAAACAATGTGGCACTGTACAGATCATAGACCTTCCCACCTAAGAGGGTATATCATGTTTCGGATGTATACACCTAGCTCTCTCACAACACATGAGACCCACACCACCACCAAAGGAGAAAAAAAAGAGTAAGAAAAGCATTAAAGCTACTACCATATACAAATATTGGGCATTTTATACAAAACAACAAACTTGGGTTTTTTTTTTTTCAAACGGATTCACAAAATAGTGTTCTAGCAACAGAAGAGTACTTTTTAGTTAGGATCTACAGATTTATACCTACGGATTAATATTAATCCAATGATACCAATTAATGAATAATCTGAAGACATATGAGTTATCACATACACTATAAATCAAAACTTGTGCGCTAAGACATGTCTTTATGCGATGCAACCAAATCATCCACACATTCTATAAATAAACAGAGGGAAATTACAAATTTTCGTAAATAGATATGAATCGATGATAACAAAAATGGGGTACACTAGGACAACTAGTGTCAAGTGCAGTGCGGATACATCTCTCTTCTTTTAGGAATTTCATTAAGAAACAACAACACTTCCTACAAATAGAGCTTGAAAAGAAAATAAAAGAAAATGATAAAAACAATAATAATGATAGACTCAAGCCTTGTATGATTCTTTAAATAATTTTCTCCCATCATCAAGTGCCGATATTTTAACCTGGCTATTTATGCTGTCATAACATGCTAAATCACTATTACCACTACTGACACTGAGACAATCATCATTTGGTTTACTAAGTACTTAGTCTCTTCTGAACCCATATTGCCTTTAACACGTGGAGGTTTCTCCATTGCTTTCAAGCCCTCAAGTTCCAATGCAACTTCTTTCGTGGTAGGCCTCTCTTCTCGCTTCAAGCTTAAGTATCTCTTCACTAACATGGCAACCTCCATAACCTGTTTAGCATTTCCCTCATTCAACACTCTGCGGTCAAGAATTTCCAACAAGTGTCTCCCTTTCATTGCTAAGAAAAAATGCATGGCTAAGTTTCTCTTTGCTTCGGGCCTATCAAAAGAAAGTGCTTTCTTTCCGGTTAGTAACTCTGCAAGGAGACCGCCAAAACTGTAAACATCACTCTTTTCAGTTAACTGGCATGATTGAAAGTATTTAGGATCCAAGTATCCAAGCGTCCCTTGCACTAATGTGGTTAACTGAGTTTGATCCAAAGGAATCAACCTCAAAGCTCCAAAATCAGACACCTTAGTTATGTAATTATCATCTAATTAAGGGTACATTAGTGCTCTTGATATCTCTATGAATGATTGGAGTGGAAGCAACAAAATGCAGATAAGAAAGCGCCCCAACAGTCTCTGTAGCTATTTGCAATCGTAATTGCCACTGAAGCGTGGAAGAGTGGTCGGTGTGGTGTATATGGTTGGAAAGGGTACCATTGGTAACAAATTCATATACCAACATAGGAACTTGAGTCTCCAAACAACATCCCAATAGTTTTACCACATTCCTGTGGTTCACTTGGTAAAGCACAATCACTTCATTAATGAATTGTTCAATTTGACATGATTGTCATGATTCAGATAGTGTTCCAGGGTATTGGTGTAATTGTTCTAAAGGTTTTGAAGGCAACCCTCACGTACCTTCCACATAGCTGCCAAGGTTACTGCACCAATTTCAATATACGATGTTTTATTGACTATAGAATATCATTGTTTTTTTCAATGGATTGCTGACTTTTTTATCCTGATTTTTAAAATCTAATTTCTACATATTTTTTACAGATATTAATGAGTGCGAGCTAAATCCCAACCTTTGCGAAAAAAATTCAACATGCATCAATTTAAATGGTACTTATAGGTGTTCCTGTCGGCCAGGATATGAAGATGGCAAAAGCATTGATGGATCGGGCTGCAAACCCATACCACCACCACCCATACCAAAGTCTTAGAGTTTTCCCTTGATGAATAGGATTGTACTAAGTAAGAAACAATATTGATCGCTTCATACTCATATGTTATAATATATATCTTCTCAAAAAAAATACGTTACATGTATAAATTTGCATATATTTTTCTACAGTTGTGATGTCCCTGAGATCAACGCAAATAAAAGCCAATATGTCGGCCAGGATATGAAGATGGCAAAAGCATTGATGGATTGGGCTGCAAACCCATTCCACCACCACCCATACCAAAGTCTTAGAGTTTTCCCTTGATGAATAGGATTGTGCTAAGTAAGAAACAATGTTGATCGCTTCATACTCATATGTTATAATATATATCTTCTCAAAAAAATACATTACATGTATAAATTTGCATATATTTTTCTATAGTTGTGATGTCCCTGAGATCAACGCAAATAAAAGCCAATATGTCGGCCAGGATATGAAGATGGCAAAAGCATTGATGGATCGGGCTGCAAACCCATTCCACCACCACCCATACCAAAGTCTTAGAGTTTTCCCTTGATGAATAGGATTGTGCTAAGTAAGAAACAATATTGATCGCTTCATACTCATATGTTATAATATATATCTTCTCAAAAAAATACGTTACATGTATAAATTTGCATATATTTTTCTACAGTTGTGATGTCCCTGAGATCAACGCAAATAAAAGCCAATATGTTGAGAGTGCTCCCATTTTTCTTTTTTTCATCTTTTGATATTTAAAATATAAGTGCTACGTTTACAACATTTTCACAACAAATCATAGGTGCTAAGTTGTTATTGGTTTTAATTTGAACCCACCACTTAAATTACTTTTTTACCCACTAATTATAGCTAGTAACAATGTCACAATGTATCACTTAAGATTTGTTGTGGACATAGCATCTCTATCTAAAATGATCTTTTCACAAAATTCTAGTTTTCTGGTTGATCAGAAGCTTCAATTTGTTACATGTATGAGTAGGTTTAAGTGTTAGCCTCTTACTGCTACTTTTGGGCATTTCTTGGTTATACTTTTGACTTCGTCAAAGAAAGCACATCAAACTCAAACAGAAGTTTTTTGAACAAAATGGTGGCTTTATGCTACAGCAACAACTTTCCAGGCACAAAGAATCTATTGAAACAACTCGAATATTTACATCTAAAGAACTCATGAAGGCAACAAACAATTACCATGAAACCATCTGGGTCTTCTCATGTAAAATCTTGTAGATCTTTTGAAGAAAAATTGTAAGTTTCTTCTTCTGCTACGTACAAAGGCATAGCTGCAAGGATTGAATTCACTTACATTTGTGTGGTTGGAATAGGTACTGACATCGATTCTGTAATCCGTGACTCCCTTTGAAATAAGACATGGCAAAACGGGTCAAAATTTTCTGACCCGACCCGTTTGACCCATTTAAAAATGACCCGTTTTGACTCGCGACCTATTTGACCCGACCTGAACCGACCTGACCCGCTCGTTTTGCCATGTCTACCAACATTGAGTAGATTGAGATTGATGTGTAATTCTTATAAAATATTTACTTATTCTTCTTCACTTAATATGTTATGTATTCCATTATAGTTTGTCATTCTTTACTTGCCACATTCATTTTCTCTTCTTACTTTAAACAGATCGAAGATTATACCAAAATTAGCTTCTAGAAAGCTAGAACAAGAGTTGTACCAAAATTAGGTATCAAGTGTTTAGTGGTAATTGGTAAGTGGTAACAGTATCACCAATGAGAATCTAATCACAGTTAGGAACTCAGAAACAATTGACAAATTGCACCTATTTCAAAAAAAGAAAAAAAAAAAACTTGTTTGAAAAATACGGATCAACTCGACCCGTCCCGCGACCCGACTTAACCCGCGACCCATTTGACCCGCAACCCGTTTGACTTGTTTAAAAATGACCTGTTTTGACCCGTGACCCGTTTTGACCAGCGACCCGATTGACCCAACCCGAACCCAACCAGACCCGCCCGTTTTGCCATGTCTAGGAATAGCAGTCTGGCAACAACCAATTCCAGAGCAAGACCCCTTAACCACGTCACTGATTTTAGAACATAGAGACATGCACCCAGTTGTGTATGTTGTCCTACTAGAACCTTTTATCAAAGCATATATATGTGTCACAACCAATGGCCGTGAACTTGTTTCGAGTGCTGCAGAGATGGGGAATTTGGACAAATGGATCGAAGAGAAAGACACGCAATTCATCTCAAAGCCATATTTGTGTCACATTTATATTGCTTTTACGTAAACATGCTGAGGGAGTGATTGCAAGTGATGAGGAAATCTTCATTCATGGAACATCCTGCCCTTGTGCCAACTAGGTAATGGAATATTGAGGCTGCCACAGGTCTGGTCAATATCACTACAATTTTTCGAAGGCAGCTCATCATAAACAACCGCTAGCTGCTTCTGTTGCCCATAGTAAGATCAATGTGAAGAGTAGTGCCTTATATGCCAGTTGCCAATGGTAATAGTACCTTGTGCATTACGGCTATAACACATTTTTGCGTTGTATTAAGTAACTTTGTGTTAAATGATAGTTTGTAATTCATTAGTGTAGTCTTTAGTGTAAATCAAGTACTGTATGTTTATACATAAAGCTGAACTACAAGTCGTTTTTGTATAAGTTAGTTACTAAGCTACATGTAGTTTACTACATAGAGGAGTTAGTTAGGAGTAGATGATAGATGGCTTTCTTTCTTTGGTTTGTTTTGTTAGTTGGTTATTTTGTTTAGCTTTTCCTGCCAATCTATTTCCTATATAAGAAATAGAGTTTGTTTATTTGACCAATGAGAATTCAATGCATATTCAGATATTTCTCTCTCTTCTTCATCTTTGATTTGTTCACGCCATTGATGAAGCTTGATGTGTGCATGAATTCCAATATGGTATTAGAGCTGAGCTAAATTTAGAGTCTTCAATTTCGGTATTCTCTGAAATTCTTAGTTCAATTCCTCTTGTTCCTTTCTTCTTTTCTAGTGTTCTCTCTCAAATCAAGTAGAAATTGTTCTTTATTTTTACTTGATTCTTGCACTAGATTCTTTACTCTAGATCTTAATTCCTTTGTGATGATTGGTAAATCAAATTTCTTGATTTAGGGTTTTAGCTTGTGGATTGTGATGTCTGTAATTGAATTGTTATTCTGCAATTGGATTTTTGTTCTTTTAAACCTCAAGATCAACAAGGATTTTGACTTGATCCTTTATGCCCAAGGATCTTGATTTGTTGATTAACCAATTCTTGGTTGTTCTGGTTTAGTGGTTTGAAGTTTTTCTATGATTCTTAAGTATGAAACATCAGTTCTTGAAGACTTGTGATTCTTGATTGTGACATATCAATCCTTGAAGTTCTTGATTAGTCAAAATATGAGTTTGAGGACATGGTAGATAGTACTTCAAGTACTTATGTTCCAACTGTTCAGCCATGGGAGAATCTTCTAGTTCTAGCCCTTATTACTTGTCCAATAGTGACAATCCTAGAGTTTCCCTTGCTGTTTAACATTTGACTGAAAAAAATTACAGCACTTGGAGTAGAGCTATTTTCCTTGCCTTGGATGCCAAAACCAAGTTGGGTTTTATTGATGGCTCTATACCAAAGCCTCAATCTGTTGATCATCCTTATTACCCAGCTTGGTGTAAATGCAATAGTATTGTTTTGGCTTGGTTGTTCAACTCCATTTCTAAGGACTTACAACCCAGTGTAGTATATTTCAAGACAGCAAGAGAGGTCTAGCTTGATTTGCAACATAGGTTTTCCAAAGGCAATGGTCCTCAGATTTTTGAGCTGAGAAAGGAAGTTTGTTCCCTGGGTCAAGAGGATTTGACCATCAATGCCTATTATACCAAGTTTAAAGAACTATGGGATGAGCTATCAAATTACAGGACTTGTTCCTATGGTCATCAAGCTGAAGAATGTGTGATGTCCTTCTTGATGGGTCTTAATGACACCTATACAACCGTGAGAGGGCAAATCCTACTAATGGACCCTGTTCTTTCTCTAAGCCAGGTATTTTCTCTCTTGCTTCAAGATGAAAAACAAAGGAAAGTGGGAAAAGTCTCAACATTGAAGCTTCATCCTTGGTAGTCAAGAATAGTGGTTATTTTACTAAAGGATTCAATAAGGGCAAGTCTGGTAGACCTCAGTGCACTCACTATGGAGTTTTGGGTCATATTATTGACAAATGTTACAAATTACATGGCTATCCTCCTGGATACAAGTTCAAGAACAACGGGCAACAAGGTGGACATCCTTCTTTTGCCAATAATGTTGTTACCACTGAAAGCAGCAGTGAAGAGAGTTTTAGCCTCACTGAAGCAAAATATCAACAGCTTCTTAGTTTAATCAATTCTCAGAATCACTTTGGTACTCAAGCATCACAAGAGTCTACCTTTGATGTTCATCAAGTAGCCACTATTATCACTCAGCCTTCTTTGGATTTTCAAGGGCATGAGATGTCAAGTATCAGTTCTTTCCCTCCTCTTTTAACTCATCTTCCTAAATTGCCTTCTCATTCTTTGGAATATTCAGTTTTTTCCTCTCAAGTTGACACTTCTCACCTTTGCTCCATTGATTAGATTCTTGATAGTGGAGCTACTGATCATATGGTCCATTCATTTCACTTTTTCACTTTAATCACCTCTATTGTTGATTTTTCTATTAAACTATCTAATAGGGACATGGCTAAGGTCACCCATATAGGAATTGTTAAGTTAACTTCTACCATGACGCTAGAAGATGTGCTTTGCATTCCTTATTTCTTTTTCAACCTTGTGTCTATCAACAAACTCAATCTCCTTCTTGTTAATGTATTTTTCTTTCTCATTATTGTTTTATCTAGGACTTACAGCCTTGAAGGATGATTGGGTTGGGTAGGAAGCAAGGAGGCTTATACACATTGGAGCTTGCAAGCATTGTTCTTCCTAAGTCTATTTTTGATATGCAGTCCAAGCTATCTTCTTTCAGTTTTGTAAATTCAGTAACCTCTTGTAATTCAACTTTTGTATTGGATGATACTAGCCTTTGGCATAGCAAGTCAGGTCATCCTTCCTTTCTAAGATTGGCCCTATTACAATCTCTTGTACCTGATGTTATCAATTGTAGCAATAATAAATCTTTTGATTGTCCCATTTGTCCCATTGCCAAGCAAACAAGGTTACCATTTCAGTCTTCTGTTCATGTTTCTAATTCTTGTTTTGATTTAGTGCATGTTGACATTTGGGGACCCTATTCCACTCCTTCATTGAATAGTTCAAAACACTCCCTTACTATTGTGGATGGCTTTAGTAGATGCACTTGGACTTTCCTAATGCCACACAAGTCTAATGGCTCCAATTTAATTCAGTCTTTCTATAATTTAGTGGTTAATTAGTTGAACAAGACTATCAAAGTTATTAGGCCTAATAATGGTCCAGAGTTTGCCTTGCATTCCTTTTTTGCTTCTAAGGGTATCATACACCAGTTGTCTTGTGTTGAAACACTTCAACAAAACTCCATTGTTGAGAGAAAACACCAACACCTTCTAAGTGTGGCTAGGGTAAAGGGTTGTTTAGACTAATAAAGTTAATGCTGAAACTAAGTTTTTAATAGGTAAAGGGTTGTTTAGACTGATTAGAAAGCATTTATGGGCTTAGGATATACAGAAAAGGAAAGGGAATGTCTGAGGCTAAGCAAGTGTTGGCTAAGGGGAGCGATTTATGAGCTTGGGGAGAGTTGAACCACAAGCAAAGTGACAAGAAAATTAGAAATTTCAGAGGGGTTGGTGTGCGTTTATGGGCTGGTGTGCTTACCCTTTTATAGTGGCGTTTAGGGAGGTATTAATTAACAAAAGTCCAGAAATGTAGGACTGATCATGGGCAGAATAGCAGACTTAATTATCCTAAGATTTGGCCATAAATTGGAGATTTTCTTTTGGGCCTGCTTTGCTTCTTTGGGTAATATGACACATGGTGAGTATTTGGGGTAATCTTGCATTAAATGCTAAGAATTCTAAGATTGTGTTCAACCAATGGGATTAAGGTAGGTATTAAGGAGGCATCCTAGTGCTGCAATTGAGATTTGGACCCTAGGAAGTAGGATTCAACACCCCAAGCGAGGTGTCAAAGTTTAAGTCCACTTCAGAGGGATCTGCTAGAGATCTTTTTATGCCTTCCAAACCACATGTTCCCAAATTTTCCCCTTTAGGATTCATGAGCTTGGTTCATGAATCAATTACATACATTTTTAGTAATAAAATAAACTATTTAGTTGAGAATTTCATGAGCTTGGAGGTCTTGGTTATGGCTAGCTTCTTTGAGTTGTGACCAAAACTTGGAGAGGAAGGGTCTTTATTGCCCATTAGCTTTTAGGTGTCAACCCAACCTTTAGTGCTGTTCAGATCATGATTGACAGTGGTAGAGAGGCTGTTGGGACAGGTGGCGAGCTCCTAATTTGGTCTAGGAGCTTAGTTGCTTCTTGAGGTGACCTCTAGCGGAAGGCAAAATTGAATGGAGTTCTTCAACTGGGTCAGTTTGCACACATGGGCTGTTTTGGCTGAGATTTCATGTTGGGCTTGGCCATAAGGGTTGAGTACTTTGGTGGGCCTCTGACTTGGTGATTCTCTCCACTTGGGCCTATCCTTTTGCTTTCTCACTGTGAGCCCTACAAAATGGAAAAAACTACCATATATTGCCATAGATTTTTTATTCCACATGGGCTTTAGTTGTTAGTAGAAATAAAATGAATCCATGAGCTTTAGGGTGCGTTTGGATACCTCTTTTTGCTGAAAACTAAAAATTGAAAACAATAAAAAAATAATAATGAAAAAGTAACTGCTCATGCTGAAAGTACTGTGCATTTGCCTTAATGCACTGTTCATGTCCCATGAACAGTGCAAGAGGCGCTGGTTCAAAAAAAAAAAAAAAAAAGAAGGAAAACGCAGATGCCAGCATTTTCATCCGTATCCAAACCAACATTTAATAAATATTTATGATAGGTTTTGGGTATGAATTTCCATGGGCTTTAAATAACAACTTGTATAGTTTCTCATAATTTTTGCTATGGATTATTTTTGTAAACGATATTTTTTTTGGGGCTTTTAAGTAATGACCTCCAATATTTCTTGAGAATAATATTTGCCATGGGTTTTAAATAGAGGCAATATCCATGGGTTTCAATTAAAATATGGTAACAACCACTATAGTGGAATAATGTGAATAATTATCATGAGTTTTGGAAATAGATATTAAGAATGTATAAGATAAATAGTGACCATGGGTTCTTATATAAATTCCATGAGTTTATAATATGGTATAAATAAACAAATGTCATGTGTTTAAGATAATCATAACTTTCCATGAGCTTTTATAAGATGATTGCCATGGGTTGAGAATAGATAATTGCCATAAATTCCATGAGTTTGTAATATTATAGCAATAGGTTTAAGAACTTAAAGTATTGTTCACTATTAGACTTTACAGTGAAATAATTATGATATAGTATTTTGCAAAGTATTAATAACCTTGGACTTTTGATAAAATAGTGCCAAATAGATAGATTGGGCTTTTAATAGTGCCAACCTAAATTGGACTTTTGATATTGCCAATGAGAAATGGGCTTTGGTATTGCCAATGAAAACTAGGTTTTGATGTTGCCAATGAGAACTGGGCTTTTGATGTTGCCAATGAAAATTGGGCTTTTTGATGTTGCCAGTGAGAACTGGGCTTTTGATAAATAAATTGCCATGGGTTTAAATTATGGGCTTTGATTATGGATTTGAATTCCATTGATAAAATTGTTTTTCCATGGACTTGAATCATTGGCTTTTCAAATATCTAATAATAATAATAAAATTGGATAAGATATGAGTTTTTTGGACTTTTGTGATAGTTTATATCATGACTCAATTTAGATAATGAAATATTTGTGGTTAACATAATAATAGGGTGAAATTTTTTTTGTGAAAGCCCAATAACTTCTTAGTGGTGTTTGAAAATAAATAGGTGATACTTAAATAATATTAGGTGTAAAAAAAATGCACCCTAACAGGGATTAAACACCCAAGTCAATGCTTAGGTTACTTAGAAATTTCCTCTTGGGACCCTAAAAAGAGAGTACTGAGTGCTTAGTGCCCCTCCTTCCTAACAAGAAATCTACACCATTCTTATAATTTGATTGCTTACTTTTTTAATCTTTCTTATAATTTGATTTTTTAAAAAACAAATATCACTGTGAATTGGACTTTTTTTTATATATCCTTAGACTTTTCATTTTTAATAATTAAATGTTATTTTATCAATGAATAATTAACTATTGGATGTTAGGTTTATGACAAGATTTATTGTGAAAATATTGTAAACATAACATTTTTCAATGTGAAAAGATTATAAAAAAAATTTCCATTTAATTTATTAATTTTTTAAAAAATATAGTAGGTATAAGCCCACATGATTTTTGGTTAATTTGCATTTTTGCAGATATAACCAAATTCTTTATTTTATTTTAGGTGAATTTAAAATTGTTCAAATTGTATAATTGTCAATTTCTGACATTTGTAAACGATCCAAGTTAAATTGATTATAATTCAATTCGTGATAGAAAGCTCATATTCTTCACTCATGAGTTTAGATAATTTGTCCACGTGAAAATCGTTGGAGGACACCATGTTTTTTTTTACGGTGCTCAATAAAATCCTTCGTGAAAGGCATGCATTGAAGCGGTCAAGCTCAAATTCTTCACTTGCTTCAAAAGTGGAAATCGGCAAAGAAAAGGTATTAGAGGCAAGTGCTCTTTAATTGTTTCAAGTGCAAAGCTTTTTCTTTATTCTTGTCTACCACAGGGAAGAGAAGAGTCGAAGAAACTTCCAAGTTTTATGCTATTGGATAGTTCAGTATGATTTCCTGCCCGTTTCCACAAGAATACCATTTCCAAGTCAAAAAGCATTGTGAAAATAGAATGGCCTCTGGTGTAGAATGGCCTCTGTTTCCTTTCGGCCGCTTTCAGTTAGTGTTCATTGCTGAGTGATCGCTCGCTATCTGGCTGGAAAAGGTGGTCCGGAAGCTTCCTCTTTCCCAGCAAGCAAGACGGGATCACCACTTCTCTCAGTAATGGATTTCCTCCTTTTTTTTCTGATCTTAATTTTCTCTCACCTCGTGACAGGAGAACTTGGTTTTAATTTAGAGTAAAGAAATTATTCTTGGTGGTGATTGGAATCTTGGAATGGCTTCTGTCTTTGTTTGTTTTCTTTTTTCTCTCACACCTTGTGTTGCTTTATTCGGCTGAAGAAGGAGAGATATACCCCCCCAGGCTGTCCACCCTTTACTTGCGGAAAAGTCGGCAAGATTGGTTTTCCATTCGCCAATGACACAAGCCCAGAATGCAGTTTGGTCATTGTTTGTTTTTAGACCCTTTAAAACACAATTGGATTAACCTAGTTTATAAGCCAAGTTATTACTTAGTCTAAATTCCAAATCTAGGTTAACACAATCATACAATCATATCAATGTAAAGTGCAGAAAGTAAAGAACACAAAGATATGATGACCCAGGAAAACTAAAGCGATAAAAAAACCTGGGGAGGATTTAACCTAGCTATCCTCAAGGTAAAACTGAATCCACTAATAAAAGAATTGAAGTTTTTACAATAGCGACTTAGACCACTAACATCCTATTGCTACTCACCAGTAGAAAACTTATTGACACGACCACGTGCAAGCTCCGAGACCACGGGCTCTTTCTTTCTTGGATTCTCCAGCAAGTACAAGCACACCCGCTTGTGTATCTTTAAGCTCTTTAGTGCAGCAACTGAATGATTATCAAGCTCTCAATAAAATCTCTTTCTTGATAATCCTAAGCATGTGTGAAAGTAACCACCTGTCAAATCTCACAAGAGATTCACACACACAGCAAATAGAGCAACCTCAAAAACGTGGCTAGGGTTTGCCTTTTAGACCTAGGGCAAAACATAAAACCCTACACGTCATATAGGCTTAAGGCTAAGTTGGAAATTCTGCAGAAAAATATTTTGCATGACTTTCAATCAATCGAGCCTAACTTTCGATCGATTGAGCTAGTCAGAATTGCATGCCCAATTCTGCAGTTAACTCGATTCCAACTTTACATAAACAACATACTTTGAGCAAGTCTAAAACAAGACTAAACACTTGTTTTGGTCACGATTTGCCAATAATACAAATTAGAGTTCTAATACATTAGTTCCTAAGTACTTAGTGTACGTTTGGCTTGCAAACTCCACGTTTGCGTCTGCGTTTTTACCCTTTTTTTTTTTTTTTTCACGCGTTCCCAACCATATTTTTACTGTAGCGGCTACTGTTTATTGAATAGTAGCCGCAAAGCTTGACTTTTCAACACAAAATTACTGTTCACGGACCCACAAATTTAACTTTTCAGCAACTTTTTCATTAAAAATGGGTCCTACGATACTATTCACACATTTAAAAATTATTTTGCTACAGTATTTTTCAGTTTTCAGTTTCAGTTTTCAGTTTTCAGTTGTATCCAAACGGACCCTTAGAACCTAATAGTCATCGTATGTGATTGCGGAGATCCACATCAAATGAGAACCCTGAAGATCAAACTAGGGAGGAATGGAACACTACTATACGATGTTGAAACCATCTCTCAGGTTAATACCATACAAATGAAGGACCCACAATTGCAGTTTGTGTTGGATTCCAATGATTGCGAATCCTTAAAAAATTGGACGCTTCCCAGTCCCAGCTCTCCATTCATCTCTTTTCAATGAGTCCCAGGCAACCTGACCCTGCTGTTCAAATGCAACCGCACTCTCAATATTCCTCCCCCTACAGGTTTTAATAGAACAAATTGCAGTAACTATGACATTTATTAGAGTCCTCCACATTATAATTTAACATTCACTCCACCTAAATGTCCAATAATTCAGCTCCCATTGAACTGGCAAAAGAAAAGTAATGACCTGTTTAGATTGTTATCTGCTGAGATTTTTCTTAAAGTGAGTGTGACTGAAGATTGTTGCCAGTGTTATATCAAAGGAGGTCAATGTAAGACACTAAGACTGACAACAAAGGAAAATATTATTGTACCAAAGGAATGAAAGGTATAGGTACAGGAATAATGCAAAAATGTTTGGATATGCACTGAAACATATTCAGGAAAAAGCACATATGTTTCTTTATATTTTTTGGTAGTAGTTATATTTCTTATACATGTGCTGCTATTTCTGCTCCATGCCGTAATCCACTCTTTACAAAAGTAGCTTTACCTGATTCGAATTAGTTTCAAATTTAGGTTATAAGATACATAGGAGCAGTTTTTAATAGTTCGTGTAAAGCTGCTAAGATTTCAAAGCATGCCTCTTCAATCATATTCGTAGCTGCATCCTCTTGATCTTCCCTGTTTAACTAACACAATTTTTGTTATGCAGGGAATAATAGAAGCAGGGTAGTACTAGTGATAGCATTAGGTAAGATGCCTCTTCAATCAGATATCTTGTCGCAATAAATATTCGAGTTTGCAAGGAAATAAAATTATTCCATCTTACAAGTAATATATTTTATTTTTCAACACATATTAAGTGCCAAATACAAGCTTTCATGATTTTCTTCTTGAGTATGGCTAATAATCAAAGCTTTACAGTATGTATCAAAAAATATTTTTCATGCAATGATAAGTTTTCAAATTACTCTATTATCTCTCATTCAAAGAATCCATTAGAAGATTTTAAAAGAGATGTCCTCACATTTTCAATCGCAATTAATGATGCGTCTTTGTTGACCAACAATAGAAAATTTTTTAATGTTCGTGGTTTCTTCTCCAATCAAATCAAACCTAACTCCAATGCCAAGTAATCCTTATATATTTTTTTCTTCATTGCTAGTCTGGTGTTACCACAATTGAATGCAAATTTTAAAAGTTCAAGAAATTCTTAGCCAAAAATTTGAGTTACACTATTTTATGCACCATATAACTTTGTGATATATATTCTTTGATTATAGACACTTCATTTGTTGGAATTGGAGTTCTGGTGTTCACAATTTGCTACTTCTTGGGATTGCCCTCATTTACTAAAATTATTTGTCTTTGGAAAAAGCAATCTCTAACCTATTAGAGTGTAAAGGCCTTTATAAGGAATCACGGTACAATTGGTATTAAATGATACAGTTATTCAGATATAAAGAAAATGACCAACACTTTCAAATATAAACTGGGGCAAGGGGGCAATGGTGGTGTATACAAGGGGAAGTTAAAAGATGGTCGTTTTGTGGCCATGAAAGTTTTGAAAGAATCAAAAGGTAATGGAGAGGAATTCATAAACGAGGTTGCAAGCAGTAGTAGAACCTCACATGTTAACATTGTCACTCTTATGGGCATTTGCTTTGAATATTCTAAAAGAACTCTGATCTATGAGTTTATGCCAAATGGATCTCTTGAAAAGTTCATATATAAACATTTTCCTACAAATGTTGATCATCAATTGGCATGGGAAACATCATACAAGATTGCAGTTGGTATTGCCCGGGGATTAGAATACTTGCATAGAAATTGCAACACATGAATCTTGCATTTTGAAATTAAGCTCACAACATTCTTTTGGATGAAAACTTTTGCTCAAATATTTCTGTTTCTGGCCTTGCAAAAATATGCTCTAGCGAAGAAAGCATCATATCAATCGTGGGAGCAAGAGGGACTATAGGATATATAGCTCCAGAACTATTTTGTAGCAACTGTGGAGGGGTCTCTCACAAGTCAGATGTCTATAGTTATAGAATGATAGTTTTAGAAATGATTGGAGGAAGAAAGAATATTGATGTTAGCGTTGATCGTACTAGTGAAATATATTTTCCGCACTGGATTTACGAACGTCTTGAACTAGATGAAGAACTAGGATTGCAAGGCCCCGTTAACAAAGAGGATAAAGAAAGTGCAAGGAAGATGATAATAGTGAGTATGTGGTGCATACAGACTGATCCCTCAGACCGACCATCAATGAGTAAAATCGTGGATATGTTGGAAGGAAGCCTTAATTTCTTGCAAATGCCTCCCAAGCCTTTCTTGTCTTCCCCACCAAGAACTCCATTAGATTCTTCAACTGCAATGATTTTGTTATGATAGGTCTCTATTTTGTCCAAAAGTGCATTTCTTCTTTTGAAGGAAACCTAATGCGATAGTGCTATTGAGATCTTTATGAATTATTTTTATTTTGAGTTTATAGATGAAGAGCCTTTAATGATTGTTTACAATATGAATATTTGGCATGGTGGCTTTTACTATTAACTAGTGTCATTTTATTATTTTGCGTGTGTTTGATTGATATTATTTCTTTTTTAGGTGATCAATCTTTATCGTGGATATTGTTGTGAAATTTTAAAGTTCTCGCAAGTGTACGAATCGTATCAAAATATAGTTTAACAAGAACGAGGTCGAACCCACAGGGACTTGAATGAACGTAGGAAAATTAATTAAATCTTAAACAAATTAATCCTAATCTGGTTTAGTAAAAATTGGTTGTTTGCAATTAAATATACTATGTAAATAATTAAACTAAGCAAAGATATAATATAAAGTAGTAAAGAGATGTAAACAATCTAGAGAAAGGAATTAAGGTTTTGGAATCCGCCTTGTAAGTCATATTAGCATATATTTATGATCATTAATTTTTCCCAACTACTGCATGATAATCTAGAAATCAATCTTGCTATCATGGAAAATATTCTCATCAAAATCCTTGTTTTAAAAATCAAAAGCATGTTCTTCTTTGTTTCTTAAGTATAAAATCAAATTATCAATTGAATCTATTGACAAACAAATCACAAGAGATATCCAATTTTATAATCAATAAATAATAAACTAAGCATTCAATTAATTAAGAAAAATTCTAAATCATGAGAAAAACATGATTGAACTCATATCTAGAATCTCATCTTAGTCAATTGATATGAAGCAAGAATAACTTAATCATTAAAGAATAACTATTGTGGGAAAAATCAAATCACATAAATATTACTAATAATCCTTAACAAGGTTTCATCCTCAACCCTAATTATAAATTTAGCTACTCATGGTAATTAAAATAAAATACTAAACATTAAACTAATAGACAAATAAAATAGTGAAAGAATAGTCACAATGCTATCATGGAGAAAAGTTACAGAGAAGCCACATGTAGCACTGCCTCTTGCTCCAATTTTCTGTTTTGCATCCAGCCCTAGCACTAGCCTTAGCCTCCTTTTAATTTTGCCCTAAAGAGCCTTTACATAGATCAAGGAATCCTATTACAAGTTGAATTCTCGTTTGGAGAAAATCCCAGATTTTTAGGCTTCAATTAACCGACGATTTTGGCCCATTTAAAATCATAATTCGGACTTTTGGTAAACAACAAAGTTGTAGCCCTTTAAGTTAACTTTCCATCCCAACTTGAATCATCCCGATTGGACATCTGAGCCAAAAGTTATGCCAAAAATACTAACTGATGTGCAAACTGGAATCCTTATCCGAATTGGACTTAGATTTGGTGCAAATTTCCTTTGATTTCTTGCTCTAATTGGACTTAAATTTAATTGGGTTGGCCTTCTTTAACTTTATCATGGCCCTTGTAAAAGTAAAGTCTATTAGCTTTCTTTTTTGCACAAATTCACTTAGTTAATTCCATTCTCCTACAAAAGACAAATTCACGCAATAAGATTCAATTAAGCACAAAATTGATTATTCAATTATTCCAAAACCAAATATAAAATGTATGAATTAACTCAAAATTATTATGATAATGCTTTCTAATAATGATATAAATTTTCAAAATTAAGCTATTATCAATGCACATCAAATATGTCATGGTGCATTATATATATATATATATAGAGAGAGAGAGAGAGAGAGAGAGAGAGTCCTATACACCAAATTATGAAATTACTATAATGCATTTTGTTATGGTGCATTCAGCAAAAATGATCAACCCAAGCCTTGGTCAATCTATTTCTAAATTATGTTATGTTGCGTTTTGTATTCTTGCAAAGGCAGATATGCTTGGCCACAAATATCTGCATATGAAATGAATTGAAAAGGAAGGTTTAACAATGTCAAATCATTTGTTTTCCTTCTTTTCAATCTTTTGTTTGTCTAGTGGTTCGGTTAGGTTTTTACAAACTCTCCCCCATTTTAAACCACAAATAAAATTATAAAATGACAATGAATCAAAGAGTGACATAGAAACGTCAAAGATAAAGTTTTTTTTATGGTCTTATCATAGCAATGTGCATTGAGTTTTCAAAGATTTATGAAAAATTTTTAATTAAGAAATTTTATTTCAGAGCGTTTAACTTAACAGTACTCCCTAATATATTAATAGTCAATAGACATGTTCAAGGTTTAATCCCCCTTCCTCAATTATCGAATTATTAAAAAAAAAAAAAAATTAAGACGTTTTAATCAAATTCAACACCTTCCTCTAATTTGCAAGTAGGTAAGCATGGAAATATTTGCACTTTGAATGAAATTGATTTACAAAAAGAAGGAGCTTAGAACTAATGATCTCATTTTACAATCATTCCATAAATTTAATTGTTTTAAGATCAAATTTAAAGCTCAAATAGTGTGAAACACTATAGCTTGTTTAGACCCAAAATTTTAAAAACTAGGCTTAATTGATTTTATTCTAACTTATCTAAGTGCAGAACAAGAGTAAATGAAGCGCAATAAACCAGAACTACTATATATGACATAAGCATATACAATGAACAATAAACTTAAAGCTTAAAGAGTAAGAGAAGAGAGATGTAAACACAAGATAACACCTAGACGTGTTATCGAAGAGGAAACTGAAGAACTCAACAAAAACCTCTTCGCGACCCTCCAAGTCGAAATCGATCAACTAGTGAATAAGTTAGAGTACACGAATATCAAAAAAACCCTCCAAGCCTAATCTACCCAATATACTTAAGCTCTTCAAGCTCCAGCTAATAACGGACTTCTCGGAGTCTTGTCTTCACTAGTTATCTGGATCCCACAATATTGCTTGATTGCATCCGCCAAGCCTCACCGGCTTCCTTTGGCAAATCCTAAATGCTTCCCAAGTTCCAAAACACTCTCTATACTCTGAATAGATGTGAGTTGTATTTGGGTACAAATCTTCTCTTAAGGTATAACAATGGGAAAGGGAAAGGAGAAGAGACTACAAAGGAATTCTCACTTAGGAATGAGTAGCTCTCTCTCTCTTAAAGGTGAGTGTGTTGTAGAAACCTCTTTAAGGTTTTCTTTTGATTAGCCTCCTTCCAATTTTTTGGGTAATGAGGGTATATATAGTATGGATGAATGTTATAAGAATCAAACTTAAAATTCTAGCTATTAATGCATTTCGCGAGTCATCTCGCGAATTGTCCAAGTCACTAGATAAGTTGCAAAACTCATTGACTCGTCAGCTTTCGACATGTGCTCCTCATGTGACTTTCACAGGTTGCACCACTCGCGAGCCAAGTTGTGAGATCAACTTTTTGAGCAATCTTCACCAACTTAATACTAAACTCATTACAACTAAGGCTGGGTTTGGATCCACGTTCACGTCTCACGTCTGCATTTTTTTTTTTGGCACGCGTTTCAGGAGGTTTACGGCTACTGTTCATGCACTATTCATGAACAGTAGCCGCAAAAGTTGACTTTTCAACATTGAATAGTGCATCCGTGCACTATTCACAGATCCACAAATATCACTTTTTAGCAACTTTTTCATTAAAAATGGGTCCCACGGTACTATTCACACATTTAAAAATTATTTTGCTACAGTGTTTTCAGTTTTCAATTTTCAATTTCAGCAAAATAAATTCTATCTAAACGGACCCTAAATCCCACAAAATACAAGGAAATGAATTAATGCAATTGCATCGCTTTTGTCATGGAATAGAGCCAACACAAATGTTATGTGAAAAACCATAACTTAACAAAATTAAAATCAAATATGTTTGTTGTTATGTCAATATAAATAATGTTTTTTATTATGGATTTTATAGAAATATGTATTTAGTCACAGACATTTATTTTAAATTTATTCTTAAATTAAAGATACAAGAATTTAAGATTAGAGTTTATCTTATCCTGATGACATTTTATTTAAAGGTTTATACTACTCAAATTGATGCATGATAATGAAAATACGTAATAATTGCTAAGAACCTTGTATCACTACTATAGTTTGGTCTTGAGCAAACTATATATATGTTTCTCAACAGAGATTTATTCTGTTGTGTTTGGATGTGCTTCAAGATCTTGCTCGATTGATTGCTCCTTTTGTACTAGTATTAGGATAATAATCCTTTGCACTAGGCACAGGGATTAAACACCCAAGTCAATGCTTAGGTTACTTAGAAATTTCCTCCTGGGACCCTCCTTAAAAAGAGAGTACTGAGTGCTCACTGCCCCTCCTTCCTAACAAGAAATCTACACCATTCTTATAATTTGATTGCTTACTTTTTTATTCTTTCTTATAATTTGATTTTTTAAAAACAAATATCACTGTGAATTGGACTTTGAGTATCAATTTTATATATATTTAGACTTTTCATTTTTAATAATTAAATTAAATTTTATCAAAAATAATTAACTATTGGACATTAAGTTTATGACAAGATTTGTTGTAAAAATGTTAATGGACATAGTTTTCAGCGCCCAAAAATTATAAAAAAAATTTTGGTTTTTTTATTAAATTTTTTTTTTTAAAAAATATAGTAGATATAAGCCCACACGAATTTCGGTTAATTTACATTTTTGCTGATATGAGTATAGATAATTTGTCCACGTGAAAATCGTTGGAGGACACCATTGTCTGTCTTTTTTGACGGACGCCTCCCGCTGTTTCTTTGTGTAATTGTGTCTCCTGAATTATTCTCTTTTCATATCTCCTTTTTTTTTTTTTACCGTGCTTTCCTCTCTTGTCCAGACTTTTTAAAAACCTCTCATACTTTAGGAAAGTCCACTTTGAGGGTTGTGTGGAAAAGAGAGCTTGGCTGACTGGAAGGGTCTCTCTCTCGTTAATTATTAGATTTTTCATGATACACACATTCATTAGTTTTCTCTCACTCTCAAATAATAAATTTTCTGTTTGAAGTTGGTTGGATAGTGGATACACACGCTCAAACTCACAGCTAACAAAAAGAGGGTAAGTAGAGAATGAATCGAATCAATGTGTTGATGCATTGGCTAAGTTTAGAGCCACCCTATCTTCTAACTATGTTAATATATGGTGGAGGACTTGCTGGCTTATGATAAAACCGAGCTTTTTTTATAATAGACTTATTTGTAGTTAATTTATATCAGTATTGGTTTACCAAAAATAAAAAAAGATTACACTTCCCTATTTTATTTATCTTCTTACACTAGAGGTTTAACATTGGTGGATGCACATAGTATATATATCTACTCAGGTTTGGCTTATCTCCAATATTTTTTTTAATTGGAATCTCTTATTATTTTAATGAGAAACTGACACATCATACACTAACTAAATAAAATGTGGAGATTAAAATACACTACCACTTGTCATTGTATACTTAATACAAAAAGAGATATCAAGTTGAAAATGCACCAGAGGTAAGCCAAACTCTATCTATTCTACATGCAACTATAATTTCCTTTTTAGTTATTAAGGGCTATTTTGTTGGAGATTTCTAGTATCGTTGTTTAAAATGATGTGAAAACTGTATTTTAAAAAGTGCTGTGAAAACACGTGTTTACAATATTCATAAAGAAAAAAAATGTGTTTCTTACCATGTTTCAAATAACATATTTTAGTGTGAAAAAACATAATTGTGTGTTTTTTTTAAAAAAAGGTGACAAGTCGGCCCTCTAGTTGGAATAGAAAAAGGAAGCTTTATGTGTTGTCTAATAAAGCGGGCTCCATGTTTTGCAAAATATTTACAAAAGTGTCATTGAGTAACATTGTTTCAAATCTGAAAACTGATAAGATAAGTTTTTCAAATTCAGTGTTTAAACACCCTAAAATGGGCAACATAACTCAAACATTCCTTAAAAAACACCTTTACCAAACGTGTTGTTTTTTTTAGAACCATAGTTTTCAGTGTTTAGACACTGAAAACTGTTGTTTTGAATCACATACCAAACATAACTTATTACAGATAACATCACAATAGATTCTTACGTTAATTTTTAGAATTAAAAAAAAAAAAATCACTCCATAAACTTTCTACATTTATTACAAAATTCATGTTTTATTCTATACTAACTTATTTCGTAAATAAACTTAATCTAAAACTAAGATTACTTTTTTGTCCTAACAATAACAACAAATCATAGATGGTTAATTATTATTGGTTCAAATTTAAACCTAAAACCAATATTACTTTTTTGCTCTAACAATAATAACCAGTAACAATGTGTCATTTAAGATTTGTTGTAAAAATGTTATGAAAATATTGTTGACATATCATTTCTCTAAATTTATCTATAGAGTCTACTTTTATAGGAAAATTTATTTGTTCCTCCAAGAGGACCAGGTCAATATAGGGAAATGCATAGACGTTTACAAAAGTAAATTTTTAAAAAATTTGACAAAACCACTAGCCTTTCGTATTTCTCTCACTTCTCATCATATATTTTTCCTCGCCAAAAAAAAAAAGCGATATCATTAAATTTTTTTTTTTTTTTTTTAAATTTAATAGGATTGGGAGATGCGATGATTTATTTTCCCCGGTGTTTGTGTCCACGTGCATGGTGATATTATACACTTGTCTTTGGAAAATTAGTGGGAAGCATTCAACATTACTTTTATCTGGTTTAAGTTTTTTTTAGTAGTGATTATAAATTTTTTTTCTAAAATAATTAGAAACATACGGGTGTAAGTTTTTTGTTATTTTTTGAAGTCCATATGGGTGTAAGTTAATTTGTCCTTTATGCATACACTTCTACTAACCTTAAAAAAAATGTGCATTTTGAAATTAACAAAGTTTAACTACAAATTTTGTTATATAACCAATGACTACAATTCTACGGACAAAAGGGGCTTTTGCCCTTTTCAAAAAAATTAAATAGAAAAATGTCCCACTTCTCAAACTAATTAGGGAAATGCCCCTCTTTTAAAACTCGATTTTTGATAAATCGAGTTAGGTCCTACAGCGGCGTTTTTAAGGATCTATAGTGACGTTTTCAAGACCTATAGTGGCGTTTTGTAACTCGATTTATATAAAATCGAGTTATAGGTAAAAAAAATTAAAAAAATTGTCTATAACTCGATTTTATGAAAGTCGAGTTAAAAAACGTCACTATAGGTCTTTAAAAACGCCGCTATAGGGCTCCAGATTTTTTTTTTTTTATAACTCGATTTTGAGAAAATCGAGTTTTAAAAGAGGGGCATTTCCCTATTTAGTTTGGGAAGGAGGGCATAATGCTAATTAATTTGGTTGAAAAGGGCAAAAGCCCATTTTGTCCACAATTCTACTCAATATAGTTTTATTGGATGTAAATTTTGCCAAATCCACTATTAGATTACATTTTTCTTAAACTCAATATGCTTGACAAATCCACCAAACAATGTTTTCTATTTTTCTAAAATTAAGGGCAAAAACCGAAAACTGACTGAAACCAATATATCCAAAATCGATTGGGATTTCAAGCATTTCAGTTGAGATTTTTAAAAACCAATCAATTTAGTTCGGTCTAAAAAAACACACTCAAAATCAACTGAACCAAACTGATTACACCCCTAGTACCTCATGCATTACAGACATGATACATTTTTGTCATGAATCAAGTAACTTTTGTACTTCTTGTAGGCTTTGCTTTAGGGAGACGAATAAGTCGCCCCTAAAAGTTACAAGAATGTAAATGTAATTTTTATTTCACCAAAACTTTTGGGGGCATGTGGGGCATTTCTTTAGCAACTTTGTTTCTCAACAGAGATTTGTTATATGATAATAATAATGATGTTTCAAAATTGTTAATGTTTTAATAAAAAGCATGTGCACTTCACGTAATTAAATCCATTTGGCTTGAGTAAAAAATATTAACAAAAGGTTTGATTTAATTTATCACGTGCCTAATATCTGTGACTTAATTATTCAAATTAAAATGTCAAATTCCAAAGTGATATTCGTACAAATATTCTGTCTCAAACTTTATTAAGAAAAAAAAGGAAGAAAATGTTTCGTAGTCTATCACTGTCTTTTAAGTTTCAAAACATATAAAAATGAAAACAAAATATAAGGAAGAAAAGAAAAGAAAATTAAAAAAAAAAAATGTTTAATCTAAGAGAAGAAAAATACAATATAAAAGAACATTGTTCTCAAGCAATAATTCATTCTACTTCATGAAATTTTTTGTTTCAACTGCTAGTTAAATTTAATTTACTACTTTATGTGTTAATTAGTTTAGGTCGTTTTTGTTTCTATATATGAATTCTTGTTGAATTGAACGCATATCCGACCTTACTATTTGGTAACATTTTTTCCTTTAGCTTTAAGCCTTTTGCTTTATAAATTCACTTAAAAATAGATAAATAATTGAACTTATTTTAATTTATCTCACATTTCAACAAATAAATTATAGCAAAATACGATAGACATCAAGCTTACTCCAAATATTGTCCTTTTTCTTCTTCTTTTTTGAAGTTATTTATAAAACAGTAAGTCTAAATATACAAAGTTTTCACATCTATATAATAACTAATAGCTAAAACGTTTGACTTTTTGTTGACCTCTCTTCATTGCACCACGTGGTTACATAAATTAATGCCACGTCTATTATTAAAAACACAACAATTGTATCTTTTCAGTTAAACGTTCACCTTTAAAAAAAATGCCTATCATTATAAACTAGAGACACAACTGTTGGGGCAGCAGTTATAAATAAAACGTCACTTCTTTTTATATTTTTCTCACTGAACGTTCTTCTTTCCCTTCTCTCTCCCTCTATCCAAAATTTAGTATTTGCAACAGGACTTCTCTTTTTGATAACACCAGCCAGCAAAGTTCCAAAACAAGTTTAAAGGTCAGAGACCTCTCCTCAAATGTATGGTAAATAAAAAGTGGGTTAACGTAGCACAGTATTTGTATCATAAACTCAAAGGATTTGCGTGAGTTCTAAATATATGTTATTGTGCGATTTATATTCATATTTGCGTTAATATTACTTTCGGTGGTGATATTGATTTTGATGTTGGATTACATAGTAACCTAACCGGTTTATTCTTTTCTAATATTATACCTTTTTCAAACAACAACTTTAGACAACCTTACAATGCAACAATAAAACGAATACAGTAAATAGAGTTTGTATGAAAGACAAATTGCCGAAAGTTGTTATATATTGTTGCTATTAGTCTTTGATATAGAGAAGTATATATGAAACTATCAAATTGGTTTTGAGTTACTATTCGGTGGATTCTTTGGGCGACTTATATGTATTTATTTATTGTGTGAAACCCGCTGATTGATTTATTGGCTATATTTATTTGATGAGAATACATGTTTAAGTTGGAAGCCATTAATTCTTTTATTTCGTGAAACCGCGAATGGTTTGATGATCACCCATGATAGGCCACAAACTGAATGACCCCTTGTGATAAAACCAATTAATTAATTTAGCCAAGTTATTAATTAATCAATTTAACATGCAAATACGTGGCAGCACAAACAAATCACTGAATAGCTAAATATGCAGCGGAAAATAAAAGACACGGTGATTTGTTCACGAATGGGGAAAACCCTAACGGCAAAAACCCCACCGGGTGATTTTCAGGTCACCACTCCCGAAACTCCACTATTATCAAATCAAGCGGTTACAAATAAGGAATCCCAAGTACCTTACCAACCTACAGTTGAACCCTTACCCCAATACCCAATTGGACTTGATCTGTAGCGACAGTTCCCCCTTTTGATGCACGGCTCCCAAGTACGTGACTAACCAGATGCGCGGATCCCAGTACGCGACTTCAAACACCAACTTTAGGAAGAGAGGTTGGCTGCAAAGTTCTTCAGATCATCTTATGCAATGAAGATCAGGAAGATGCTTGGTCACAAAACCCTACGGTGCACAATACACAGCAACTTCTTGAAGAAGATGAACTAGGTTAAGAACTTCGTCTTAGATCACAATTTGCTTGAACAAAGATTGCTCAATGCTTATGCAACTTGTGTCTATGTTGAAGGCTCTTAAAACACTCCTTAAATATGTTTAGGGTTAGAAGAAAAGAAGGCCCAAAAACACATTCACGGATCCCAAGAAAATCAGAACAGAAATCTGACTTTTTAATTCTCGACAGATAGCAGGTGTCGAGGTAGGTGTCGAGCAGGTGTCGAGCAGGTGTCGAGCTTTAAAAATTCTGCACTTCAACTTGCTTTTTCTTGGACAGACTTGATGACTTCAACACTTGATCTTGAAACATTGTTTCTTGAAGTATTAAATACACCTAGAACTACCCAATTACAAGTAGAGTGCGTTTTGTCAAAGGATTAGCCAATTTACATAAAATATGACATATGTTCTTAACATGTGAACACATATGTCCTAACAACCCAAGCCTTGTACCGGTTCGTGTTTGTTAGGTTCTAAAGGTTTAGGAATTTATATATTTAGAACTCTAATTTGTAATGTTGGCAAACCATGATCAAAACAATGTACTTAGTATTGTTTAGGCTTGCTCAAAGTTGATAAAATATTGTAAAGTTGGAATCGAGTGACTGCAGATGCATTGGGGCATTTCGGCCTGGCTCGATCGATCGAGGAATAGATTCGATCGATCGAAAATCAGCCCAGATGCGTTTTCTGCAGAATTTCCAACTCAGCCCTAACTCTTTAAACGTTTAGGGTTTTATGTTTTTGCCCTAGGTATATAAGGCAAACCCTAGCCACGTTTTTAAGAGTTACACAAGTTGTATTGTTGCTCATACATTGCTGTTTTGTGTAAATCTCTTGTGAGATCTAGAGGAGCTTTCCTTTACACAAAGCTTAGGGTTTTCAAGATTGAGATTACTTCAACATCTTGATGATCAACTTGGTTGCTGCCTTTGAAGCTTAAAGAATATCAAGCATGGGTGCTTGTAGCTGATTGAGGGATTCAAAGAAAGAAGTAGTCCGTGGACTCAGAGCCTGCGCGTGGTCATGTTAGGAAGTTTTACTGGTGGGTAGCATTAAGAAGTCAAGTGGGGAGCTTGTAAGTCCTTTTGTAAGAACTTCAATTCTTTCTTAGTGGATTCCGTTTTGCCTTGAGGATCGGTGGGTCAAATCCTCCCCAGGTTTTTTCGTGTGGTTTCCTGGGTGATCATATCTTGTGTTATTTATTATTTCC